>CM044440.1:23610534-23668674 GCA_024363595.1 Xenopus borealis | reverse complement strand
GCGGCGCGTTTTTGACGCATGTCGCATCGACTACGACACGTGTCGTGTCATTCTCGCCACGTCGCGTCATTTTCGACGTGTTGCGTTCTTTACGACGTTCGACACGCAACTGTTTTTTTTCCGCTGGTGAATTTCCGCTGGCGTTTTGAATTTATCCACCGGCAGCGAATCACGGGAATTCACAGCGAATTCGCGCCTGCTGAATAAATTCGCCCATCACTAATTAATGGTTATGAAGGTCAAAATAGTTAAAATGACAAATAAATAACAACAAATAAAGTAATTACACAACATTAAGATTAACATTAATGGAGACTATTGTTTATTATTATGACAGTTTATTTTGTTATGTATAAAATATAGAACCCATGATAATATGTTTTACTGCAAAATATTTCATAACAAAAACCCCAAACAAAAAGCCCAATCTTGACATGTCTATAATTATTTTGCTTGAGGTAATTACACTGTCAGTATCTGATGACTAAATCCAGGTTATTAAATTGTCTTATGTGACTAATATACAAATATGTGGAACTTTGCTCTGGCTTTATCTTCATAAACTTCTGCAAATACATGAAACCATTTCAAAATAAAATAGCTATGAATTCATAATCCATAACTGCAAACAGAGTCTAATTGAAGGAGCATTAAATTAATTAAATGTGAAATACTGGAGATTTTCACTGCCATTGCTATCCATTTGATTCCTATTCCTCATTGGAAAATGTGGAAATCAATATACTGTATATAATATTACTTTGTATACAGGATTACCGAGAAGGTAGTACTACAACTGCAAAAAGGTCAATTGGTCTGAAGTATCAAACCCCACAGTATGCTGTTTATTTGGGATAAAAAAAAGATGAAAGTCCAACAAGTTTAACCCCTCAACATGACCCTGGGAGGCACATTTAACAAAGGTCGAATTTTGAATTCCCCTAAATTTAGATTTCAATTAAAATTTAGAATTCCCCTAATTTGAAATTCGACCAATCGAAATTTAAAAAATCTAATTTTTCAACATCGAAAATTTGAATCGAATTCGATCACACCTGATTCAAGTTTTTTCGAGAAAAAAATTGAAAGTCATCAAGGCTGCAAACATCTCCAAATGATTTCTGGACCTCTCCCATTGGCTTAAACAGCAATTCAGCAGGTTTTAGGTTGCAAGAATTCTTAAAGGGCCAGAGTATGATAAATCTTGAAAATCAAAATTCAGGTTTTGAAAAAACTTGAATCAAATTTGGATAATTACCTAGTTGAATTTATCAGTTTTTGACATAAAAAAAACTTGAAATTTGAATTTCGAAACTGAAATTTGACCCTTGTTAATTCTGCCCTTAAGAGTATATATATATTTTTACTCATACCTATCAATACTAGAAAACACATAGACACACTTATTCTAAACTCTAGATATGGTTGTTTTTCTAATCTCTTAAAAGTATTAACAGGATCTAGCATCACAACCTCACCTGGCAGGGTATTTATCAACCATACTGTCCTGACCATGAAGAACTATTTTCACTAGTTCAAATGCTCAGTACTTCAAGTCTAAAGGGGTGTACTCCGGTGCTCTAAGATATCCCACTATCTCCTCATCATGTATAATGTACTTGTGTAATGTACATGAAAAAAGAGACAGTACTTACAAAGTTATTAAAACTGGCCTGGACAGCCTGCTTCAAATCATCCCATAGATTTTCGATGATATTCAAGTGGGGGGACTCTGACGGCCATTCCAGAAAATTGTACTTCTCCCTCTGCATAAATGCCTTTGTAGATTCCGAAGTGTGTTTAGGGCATTGTCTTGTTGGAATATCCAACCCTAGCGCAACTTCAACTTTGTGACTGATGCTTGAATTCATCTGACCCTTGACTTTAACAAGGGCCTCAGGTGTTGGTGTTTTTTCTTGGAATGCGGTGTTCTTCGTCTGTCATGCAATGCACTTTTTGTTATTACCAAATAACTAAATTTTTGTCTCATCAGTCCAAAGCACTTTTGTTCCAAAATGACTGTGGCTTGTCTAAATGAGCTGTTGCATACAACAAGTGACTCTGTTTGTAGCATGAGGGCAGAAAGGACTTCTTTCTCATCACCCTGCCATACAGATGTTCTTTGTGCAAGCTGCACTGAATTGTAGCTCAATATACAGAAATACCATCTGCAACAAGATGTTCTTGCAGGTCTTTGGAGGAGATCTTTGGGATGTCTGTAACCATTCTCACAATCTTACGCATGTGCCGAGCCTGTATTTTTCTTGGCCTTCCAGACCTGGGTTTTACAGCAACTGTGCCTGTGTGCTTCCATTTCCTGATTACATTGCTTACAGTTAAAACAACAGTTTACACCTCTGAGATAGCTTTTTTTGTAGCCTTCCCCTAAACCATGATGCTGAATAATCTTTATTTTCAGATCTTTTGAGAGTTGTTTTGAGGATCCCATGTTGTCACTCTTCAGATGAGAGTCAAACAGAAGCACAACTTGCAATTGGCCACCTAAAATGCCTGTTTTCATGAATGGACATACCTGCCTATGAAGTTCAAGGCTTAACAAGCTAATCCAACCAATTTGGTGTTGCCAGTAATCAGTATTGAACAGTTACATACATTCAAATTAGCAAAACTACAAGGGTACCCTAATTTTTGCAGCCAGCTTTTCATATTTGATTTAATTACATACAACTGAATACTGCTTCATTAAAAATGTTTGTTCAGAAAACACCCCAGTACTCAGATGTTCCTGGGAAATGAAAGACATACCACAGTTATCTTTTTTATTGAAAGTGGAGTAAATTATTATGCAGGCTAAGGGGGTTCCTAAAACTTATGGTGACTATATGTATATATATATATACATACATCCACATCATCCACCATAATGCAATATACACAACAAGTATTCATAAGATGATGATAAATGGTCATGTCAACAGCACATTTCTATTTACATACTTACCAGACTCAAAATGAACATGTGCATACATATATTGAATTCATTTGCATATAGATTAGGCAATTATATTTTTACTAGAGAAGACACCTCATATTTCCTGTTATCCATCAGTTTTAACATACAGTAGAATCAATGGGCATTGCTGCTTGAAGTGCAAAATGCCCTCAATTATGCAAAAAAAGTTGATAGCTATAAATTAAGCAGTCTAGTATAATTTGATTTTCCATTATTCACCTGACAACACAACAACAAAAACTCCATTACATAAAAAGGCATTTTTTTCTGGCATTTACGCTGATTTGTTTGTGATGATAGATGATGATATTTGTTAGACAGACAAATATTAAAATGTATAAAGAAGTGCAAATGGTCTTTCTGATAGGTATAAAAATGTATCTTAACGAAGAACTCAAAAAATTAATAATGTCAAAAAATAATGTATAGTTAGATCATACAATAATCTATTGCAGATCCTTAGGCTTATTAAAGAAGGGGCTAATTTGTGGGCTCTGCTTGGGGCAGCACTAAATTTGACTGTTACAGAAAATATGCCCCATTTGCTGAAACCAACAGAATTTGGTCTTTAGCAAAGGTGGATTTATGAATAATCTGACATATATTTAAACAAGTTTGCTATATGTGTAAACATGGAAAATTGTGATAAGTTGGGATAACTTGTGGTAAGTTTCATTATTTCCCAGAGACTTGAAAACTGATGGGCAATTTTATAATAGGTGCAAAACATTCTCTCTAGTCTAGCAGCTCATAGCAACCAATCAGAACTTTGCTTATAAACAGCAGACCTGTCAACCCTGCCTTCTCATAAAGTGCAGTTATTTTAGGCTTAATTCTACTAGATGCTGTATATTATGGCCTGGATGAATGAGAATCCCCATAAACAATGCTGCCTTCTGTTTCATTGCTATGGTTCTGAAACACCATAATATTAGAGAATATTTTCTCTGAATAATTCTATCCTCTGGAATATTTAATGAAACCATGAACAGTTATGATGGAGAGGGGAAATTTTTAAGGCAATTTTATCTTTTTCCCTTTTTTTTCCAACACTCAACAGTTTATGCTGCATTGAAAAGTAATAAAAAACTGTGATTTTCATTTGTGCTAAAAGCTGCCAAAGTTTTTCTTCATTACAAAAGGCAATTTCAGTAAACCTACAAAGATTACCAAGCATTTTTTGGTATAAATACACACCATGACAAAGATACAAGAGAATGGAGGATTTATAATCTAAGTGGGTTATTTGTTAAACTTTTTTTTTTCAGGTTGGACTTTTTGCAACAAAAAACTTTTTGGCAAAAACAAAATTTTTTGTAGAAAAAAAACCTAAAAGATTTATTAAAACCCAATGGTGTTAAAAGGCCAAATAAAAGTAAACTCAGACTTGATGAATTCATGTAGACGTCAACGGCAGATTGCCTGTGAACATTTTAAAGATACCCTGATCTGTGCTGGGTTTCATTCAGTAGTCCGAAGATTGTGTGGTTTCTTGCATCAAATCCGAAAAAATCAGGTTTTGGGCATCAAATCCAAAAAATTATGTTTTCTGCAACAAATCTGAATAAAAATCATACAATTCCGTATTTTTTTCGATTTTATCAATTCTTTTCCTGCACAATAATTTTTTTGTGAAAATGTATTGGTACACTGGTAACAAATCAGTGCAGATTTGGTTGGAGTGGTTTTGAGAAAATATTGGGGGTTTGGGATTTTAATAAATAACTCCCTAGGTTTTGCAGGTTACGCTGAGTGACACTGCAATATAAGTGCCAGATTGCAGTTCAGGTGTAAAGAGGTAGATTTAGTTTAGTTCTGAAGATACTGAGGAAGGATTCTCTCTGGAATCATTCAGGGATGGCATTCCAAATGCAAGAAACAGCAGAAAGCAAAGGTTTGGCCAGGAAGGTATGGATATGCAAAAGAGAATATATTGTCAGGTGCAGATGAATAAATGGCTTTTAAAGAGTTTGCTATTTTTTGTTTAATAAGCATTTCACTAATAGAAATAGTAAAAGGGGATTGAGACCGGTTTTGGGAGAAAAGATGATTAGTTCAGTGGCACTGTGTCACTGTCGGCACCCTAAACCAGAACAGATGCCAAGTTCCCTGGTCTCGGCTCGGCTTCACTAGTAGTGTGACCGCCTTTGGCTTCGGGAGGAGCCCTCAGCTTACTCGGATGCCACCTGGACTTAACGAGAGGAGCAAGGCGAGGAGTTCTGGCAAGCAAAGGGACACGATTGTTGTTATAGTCAGTTAGGCCGAAGGTCACGGTACAATAGGATAAGGCAACAGCGAAGTCAGGCAGGCTGGGTCGAGGCAGGCAGATAGCTAGGGTCGTCAGGCAGGCAAGGGTCAAAACCGGGAATGAATCAGATGAGGATGAGACAGAATCAATGGTCAGTTAACAGGCAAGGGTCAGGATACAGATATCAGAATAGTCAAAAGCCAGGCCGGGTCAAATACAGCAAACAGGAACAAACAGAAGCTTTTTCACGGGCGACATTAAAAACCCAGATGCCCCTTTAAATATTTTTAAATTTGGCACCAGCGCTACGAAACAAGTTGGCGCTATAGAAATACATGTTAATAATAATAATAATAATTGCGCCTTTCAATATCGGAAGTGCGCGCAGCGCAAAGCCGGCAGGCAGAGGAGGCAGAGTGGTGTGGCGGGCGTCCCCCCCGCACCACTAGACCACAAGGGTAAGGCTTACTTACACACTGGTCCATTCAGTTGGAGATTGCTAGGAATCACCTTTTTGAGTCTCAGTTTCAATTGTTAATAAAGGGGTTGAACATTATATTTGGATATCCTTAGCATAAGATTTTAAAGCTAATTGTGATTAAATGCGAGGGTGAGATCCCCCAAAGACAGAGTGTACAGGGAAAACAACAAGAGACCAAATACAGCGCCATGAAGTGTTCCTAGAAGATAATGTTTTTATTAAGCAAAAAAAAGAGTGCATCAATTACAAAAGTAAGAGAGCCAAGATGCAGCCTATTTACAGATGCTCAGTGAATACAGACTTTGCATTAGGAGGGTGGTCGATTGTATCAAAAGCAGATGATACTGTACGTCAAAGAGGAGTAGGAGTGCATTTCTATTGGGTCTATTTAATGTAAATGATTTTAATAGACATGGACAGATTTATTACAGAAAAAAAACTTGCTTTCTATTAATTCCAATTGGATTTGGATTTGTAAAAGTTTATTTATTAAATGGTGGACTCTAGCTTTCAACCATTGATACATATGGTTCCTAATATCCCATGGAAATTAAAAACAGTGGGTGAATTTTTCTATGTTGAGCTTTCATTTTTTTAAATCTGCCAATAAAGCTATGGTGAGCCAGAAAATGCCAGGTCCCAAGTATTCCGGATAATAGATACCATACCTGTACTAATGTTGTCTTCTATACAACAGTGGTTATCAAGTAAATATGTGCATTTACCTTATTCTAATCAGATGTTTATTAAATAGATTTTTTTTATCATAATTTAATATTGTCATTCATAAAAAGAGTAGTTTTTATTGTCACTATTTTTCAAAATGTTTCTTTCAGAAGCTGTCCTGTTAACTTTGAATTTAAAGCATTATTAGGTTGCAGGGGTCAGTGGAAAGTATTCCAATAAACTATAAAACAAACAGAAACTGATCTAGAATACAGATTGTATTATTACAATAAAATAATGATGACATGATAACATAAAAGTCTACCATTCAGTAAAGAATGGTCTAACTTTATCTTTTGGCAAAAACACTTTTTATTGAATTTCTTTGTGAAAGAAAATTGATACTGCATTCATGCAAGATAAATGCTCAAGAATTAAAGGTTTAACTTTAATTAAACTAATTAAAATAAAATGTTAAGAGATTTTTTATTATGATAGCAGCCATACAAAAAGCTATAAATTAATTAAAAGCTAAGTACTTCTGAAGAGAACTAGAGAAAGCTTCATGACATTTCTGAGTACCTTTGATCTTTATTGTGTTTTTGTAATTATTCTTAAAAAACACATAAAAGGTAAATGTTAGAAAAAACAAAGATTATTACTGTAAATACTCGTAAACCTTACACACTGCAGTGATCAAATGATTTAACCTTAAAACCCCTAACACCACAAAAGGAAAATAAATGAAATTAAATATTTATAAAACATGAAACTTGTGTCCCAGGTGGTGAGTAAAATCCTTGTGGTTTGATGAAAGGTTTGATCTTTTTTTCTTCTCCTACCATGTGAAAGATGATTTAAATGACTATGTGAAAACAGAGGAAGTTTTGGTTCAATTTTGGACAAAGATGACAGAAGAAGGTTTTGGTTTTCAAAGAGCAGACAGATTAAATGAACAAAGCATGAGCAAAGCTCTCAGGTTTAAAAAAAGTAACCTTCTTAAAAGTGATTCGCACTCTGATAATTGTGACTATTCCTGGTTACAATATGTATGTCATTTTTATATTAGTTAACAATACAATATTTATACCATGGTTAATGAACTGATAAAAGGCTTCTCTAGTAAAAATTGCAATGCCCTTATGGTAAGCACAAATGAAGTCTGTAGGACTAACAAAATATCTTGGGATTTACTGATGACAAGATAATAGGAATCAAAACTGGGTTCCCCCTGTTACTTAAGAATCCAGCGAGGGTGGCTGCCATATGTTGTTCATTACAAAGAGCTAAAAATGACAGCACAAAAGAATGACTTTAACTTTTTCAATATGTTTAATTATCTAATAAAAATATTTGTATTACAGAAATACATGACAGAGTGAAATGGCAAATTATGTGAAGAATAATAACTTGATACACCAACTCTTAACTGTAACTGTATGTTTTCAGTGAAGAAATCATTTATAAAAGGAAATGTTATTTTATTCTTAGCATATATTATTGAAATGCATTACGTTTTTGAACATTATACAAATAGAAAAAAAGATGGACTATTATAATTGTGTATAATTAAAAAGATATTAGTACTTTCTTAAAGGGGGCATTTCATATAACCTTCATAATCAGATATATTACACATTCTTCCTCAAAACATTTAATGATGCAGAAAGAAAAACGTGAAAGCATTTTACCTCCTAAAACATTATATCAGAGTTGCAGAGAGAACCTCTCTGCTCGATGTCTAGGCTGAAATGAAGAGTGGGAGTGTCTGTCCATTCTCTCACAGAAAATGGTCATAGCATTGACTGACAGGTTGTACTCTGTAGCTGTAGTGTCCAAACGCCTCCCCTCCCACCCTCTGTCCTGTGTGTTTCGAGCCTGTCCTGAGTGTCTTTGAACTGTCTTATGCTGCTGCCTGATCATTCACTTATAACAATATACCTTACATGCTCAACATAAAGCAATAAATGTGATAATACAAACTGTAATAGTAATGTATTAGTAATATTTTCTTTTATTTAAACTACAACAGTACAGCTCCTGTGTCCCACATCAAATAGGCATCAGTCACAAATGTACCTGCACAACTGCACAATCTAAATCCATAATACATTGTTATACACTGTACAACTACCTGCTTCTATTACATTATACAAGTTATACAAACAGTGTACATTAGTATTTACTGTTATGATATTCCAGAACAGAAGCGGTAGGTTTGTTTTCCTTCATATTGATACATGACTAAGTACAGGGAGTTGCAAGGGAATACATGCAGCTGTTCCAGAACAATTTATGATCATGTGCAGGCAGTTGCAAGGTAAAACGCAGCTATTATGGAACAAATTATAGGGAGGTGCAGGGAGTTGCAAGGGAATAAATGCAGCTGATGTCCTGGATAACATATAATAACAGATGTGGGGGGGGGGTACAAAGGAAACCCAAAAGATGATTGCTTTTTGTATACATCATACTACTGTATAGAAAATTACTATGGTAGTTAAACTAGATGCTGATACACATTGCCCCCAGAAAAGAATAAAATACTTTTAGTTGCAGATGTGTATTTATACAGTAGTTTGTTTTTCTTTATTTAACACAAGTAACTCAAAACAACTGGACTTGAGAAATTTTAATGAAGACGTTTCACTACTCATCCAAGCAGTTTCTTCAGTTTAATTGACTGGCGTAGGGGAGTTCTCAGCATATAGACTCTTCCAACAATCCAATCACAACGGCACATTGTAACTCTTCAGAGAGGTGACATCTGACATTCACAGAGGAGTTGATTCTGTGTAGTTACTATGGTAGGATTACCAATGCGACATGCAACTCCTAGTTACTTGTGAGAGTTGCATGAATGGATGTGTGAATAGTTCTTAAACCGCTGGGGTACAGACATTAGAAAAGCATTGTATGTAGAAGACAGGTGGTGTTGAAGGCCCCCGCCTCTGTTCAGCGATTGTTTCTCCACCTTTACATAAATTGCCTCTTTCACACCTCTTTAAACCAGCGGTCTTTAGCCAAGATTTGGACATTGCTAGCTTCAAATGAGTATCCCTTGTCTTTTAGGTGTAGAAAGACAGCCAAGTCTTGTCCTGTAGAGTTCACCCTCCTATGCTGATCCATTCACTTAGTGAGCTGTTGTTTTGTCTCCCCAATGTATAGATCAGTGCACTCATCGCTACACTGGACTGCATATACCACATTACTTTGTTTTTAGTGATGGGCGAATTTATTCGCCTAGGTCGAATTCGCGGCGAATTCCCGCGATTCGCCGCTGGCGAATAAATTCGCGAATCACCAGCGAAATTTCGCTTGGCGAAACTTCGCAGAAAAACGAGTCGCGCGTCAGTCGCGCGTCGATTTTGACGCGACGCGCCGAAAACGACGCGACGGGCGCCAAAAATGACACGACGCGTCAAAGTTGACGCGACGAGCAACAAAATCGTCCCGCGACTCGTTTCGCAAATTTTTCGCCGATTCGCGAATTTCTCTTTGTTTTCCTTTAGGAGTTAGATCCTTTGGGTGTACTAGTTTTTGTCTCAGTGTGTTGCTAGGTTTGAAAAACACAGGGATGTGGTGTTTGTTGAAAATCCTCCTGAGTTTCTCCGACACTCCAGCTACATATGGAATGACTATTTTTCGCCTACTATGTGTCTCCGGCAGTTATTTCTTTTGATTTTCCTGTTGGGCTTGGTTGCTGCTGTTTTGACAAAGGTCCAGTTTGGGTAGCCACACGCTTTCAAAGCTCCTCTGAGATGTTTATGCTCCTTGTCCTTAGACTCTGTATCAGTGGCCACATATTCCACCTTGTGGTGCAGAGTTCTAATGACACCCAGTTTGTGTTCCAGCTGATGGTGGGAATCGAACAGATATTGATCCGTCTGAGTGGGTTTCCTGTATAAATAACCTGATGTTATTGTCCCTGAATTAATGTGTTCTGTAAAGGATGCCACTTAATTGGATCTGATTTTAACCCAAGCGTCATCCACATTTCTGAACCAGTGATTGGTGTAGTTCCCTGAAATGTAAGTAAAACCCTCCTTTCCACTTCTTCCATGTACAAGTTAGCTACAATGGGAGAGAGTGGAGAACCCATTGCACAACCATTTTTCTGTCTATAGAAAAGGTCCTTGTACTTGAATTATGTAGTGTTAGGGCACAAATCTAACAACAAACACACTTGGTTACCTTGCTGCAGACATTTTCTTACAGTCTCAATTGCCTCTGTCAAAGGTATACATGTAAACAAAGATGTGACATCATATGATAACACTGTTTCTTCTGCCTCTAGTGTAACACCATGAATCTTGGTTACAAAATCCTTGGCATTCTGAATATAATGCACTGTATTGCCTACCAATGGGGCTAAGATGTTAACCAAGAATTTTGCAAAGCTGTATGTCACTGAATTTATGCTGCTGACAATCGGCCTTTGTGGGGGTCCTTATTTGTGTATCTTGGGGAGTCCATATAAGCATGGTGTGGCTTCCCTGGGGAGTATAAAACTCGATCGATGGCTTTCGACTTTTCAAGTTGTAAGCAACCTATCACCTTTTTCTTGAAACAGCTGGTTGGGTCTTTCCTTAAAGATTCATATGTATTGCTATCACTGAGTAGTGTGGTTATCTTGCAGTGATAATCAGTTGTGTTGAGCACAACTGTGCATTACCCTTTATCTGCTGGCAGGATAGTGATATTTGGGTCCTTACTCAGAGAACTGAGAGCTCTCCTCTCTTGTGTAGTAAGATTAGCGGGAGGTGTTCTGGCACTTGACAAGGCAGCTGACCTTTTTAGTCGGAGTTGATGCGCTTCTTCCATTTTTATGTGAAAATTCTTGATAGCAGATTCAGTCATAGTGATGAGTTCAACTACTGGGATGGGTTGAGGTGTCACTGCATAGTTCAACTCCTTGGAAAGCACATGCTTTTCTGGCTGAGTTAGTACCCTATCTGATAGGTTCTTAACCCACGTGTCTCTGGTGTTCTTTGGTGTCTCATCTTTCTGCCTGCAGGTTAAGTCTTCTGTCCTTTTCCAACTGCTGCTTCGTGACAGTAAGGTGGTGAATCTGTTAATTTGTCTCTCCTTGCTCTTTATGTGTTGGGCCATCTGAGCTTGTTCAACAAAAACAAATACCTTTTCCAGAATTACATCAGGTAGTTGTTTTGCTAAACTCTGTTTCAGATGTTCATTGTCCTGCTTAAGGGCCTCAATGGTAAAATTGATCTGTCTGACCCATTCAGTAGATGTTTTTGGGCTTTTTGTAAAATCTTGTTGGCTCTGTGACCTTTTACAGTGGAACCCAGGCTACAAGGGGTGATTCCCTGATGTCGGCATCTGAGATTAAATCGTAGATGGTTTCGATAGTCCGCCGGTTTTCTTGCTGTTCTTTAATATTCCCGAACCAGCTTTAGAGTAATCTCTCCAAAATGAATAGCAATATGACTATGAAGATTCTCATTCATCCAGGTCATGGTATAGCTAACACAAGTAACTTAAAACAACTGGAATTGCTAAGAAATTTTATTGAAGACGTTTCACTGCTCATCCAAGCAGCAGGGAGTTATAGTCTATATATAGTTATAGTCTATATGCCGAGAACACCCGTACACCAGTCAGTTGAACTGAAGAAGCTGCTTAAGTCTGAATGGTTAAAAAAAATGGTCCAATAGGATCCACATAGCTTCCATTGACTTCAATGGCACCACAACTGCTTCTAGGAGAAGTTTTTGTGAGCTGTTTGTGGTTTTTACAATTAAAAAAGTTTTTAGAGCAAAAATATGATTTGTGGAAAAAGGGGCTAGGAATGTTAGTAAATAGACCCCTCAATGGGGCAGATTTACCTAAGGGCGAAGTGGCTAATGCTAGTGTCAGTTCACTAGCGTTACCATCCGCAGGGACATTGCCTCTTTCCTAATGGGCGCAGACACCAATTCACTAGTGTAAGAGATAGACATTAGCGGTCATTCTCACTCGATTTGCAGCGTAAGAGTGAAAAGTTGTCTGGCGAATGGACGTTACTCCGCGAATTCTCTTAAATGCGCAATCTTGTTACTTACATCATATTCTATGAGTGTAAAAAGCCTGCAAAAGTCCTAAAAATTGTTTTTATGTCTGCAGGGAAGGACTGAGTGTGACATCACAGACATGCCCACTCCTCCGTCACTGGCTGTTAAAAATTTTTTTTTCTAACATAAAGAACATTAACAATACAGTGGGATCATGTGTAGGGCATTATAACAACTATATTTGTCTTTATTAAGGTTCCCTGGACTTGTGTACTTAAAGAACAAGTAAACGTTTTTTTTTTCTATCTCTAAATTTGCTCTAAACAGCCCCTCAAATTAATGTACCTTAGTCCCTGCTGCAAGTCTACTCTGGTTTATGTGTTATCAGCAGCTTGTTTCACCTTCTTCCTGGTGCAGAGTGAAGCCCAGCCCCTTAGCTTTCTGAGCTGACCTTATCTCTCAGACTAGTCTTGGAGATCATTTGCATAATGTGACATAGCAGAGAGCAGTGTGTGTAGCAGCTTTTGCTTGGGGAAACTAGCTTACTAATGAAACACTGGCTCCCTCTTCCTCTCTATTGTGGAACAGCAGCAAATGGACTGCTCAGTAAACTAAGGGGCTGGGCTTCACTCTGCACCAGGAAGAAGGGAAAGAAGCTGCTGATAACACAGAAACCAGAGCAGACTTGCAGCAGGGACTAAGGTACATTAATCTGGGGGGCTGTTTAGAGCAAATTTACAGAAAGAAAAAGAAAAACATTTACTTTTACTTTAAAAGTGGCAATGTAATGTATTTACTGCAACATATAACATAAAGACGTCCATTCTACCTTAAATTTCCTGCCATATTTAAATGAGTGCAAGAACTCTAGCGATTTTGCGCTAGGCAGAAATAAATGCTAGCGCATCTTCACTTTGAGTTTAAATTCACTTTGAATCGCATTGCCAAAGTAATGCTAGCCAAAATTCACCAGCGTCCAGCCTAACTGCTAGTTGATCCAGAGCAAGGAAAAAAAAACCCATCTGAAGCCTCTCCAATTTGCCTCATAGTGGGAAAAAAGCCCTTCCTGACTCCAAGATGGCAATCGGACTAGTCCCTGAAAGAAGAAATAGACTGAGATAAAAATGGAATATGAAATTTCCATATTTATCATATTAAATAATTTAAATGGCAGTCTCCTAGAAAAGCCTAGAAAAGCAGGCAACATCTAGGGGCAGATTTACTAAATTCGTGTGAAGGATTCGAATATTCGCTCGAATAGTCTTGAATAGTCTCAATGCGACTGTTTGAATATGCAAATTATGTATTTTCAACCATCGAATATAGAATATTCGGGTACATCGAATAGATCGAATAAATATATATTCGAGCGCTCGACTATTCGCCAGTGGAAGAACCTCCCCCGTTAAATTTTTATTCGACTGCCTACTTCGCCAGATTGAACCCACCGAATTGCAACTGAAGCCTATGGGAAGCCCCCATAGGCTTTTTTTTCTAAGTCTTTTGCCAAATTTCAATCGTACAATTGAACCACTCAAAACCAGCGAATATTTTATTAGATTTTGGCGAGTATTTATTCGCCAAATATTTGCCAGTCGAATTCGAGGGCTAAAATCCCTCGACAATTCGACCCTTAGTAAATCTGCCCCTTAGAGTTTTGCAGTGGTGGATATTCAAAGACTATAGTCGGGTTCAATGACAATGCCAGTTTCATGTGAACTGTTATGATGTTGCAGAATCTAGAAATTAAATAGCATGTATGTGCTATGGGGTTGGAATTTACTTTGCCTAAAGATTGATTTGTATCTAAGAAAACAACATTAATAAGGCACTGCCCCAGCAAGAGTATATATTAATTTTACTTACACTTAAAGAAACAAAATACACTATATATTTTTTTAATTTTAAAACAAAAATGTAATGCTTTGTGTAAATGCATTTTAATTTATACCAGATTGTAATAAGCTGTATGAAAAAGAACACATAGTACAGTTGGTAGCTGTAAGAACTAATGGAGTGATGAAACAATTTCCACTTAATGAATCAGGAAGCTTAAGTTGTTTATAGACAGATCAATCATTCCAGTTGTATTAGAAATCCAGATGGTATTTAAAGCTGATTAATATACATAATTCAGAGAAAAATTCAACATGGGAGCAAAATGAATCTTCAGTTACATTTCTTTTCTCATTACACTATAATAATACATTATTATTTACCATTTCCAATCATAAGTAATATAAAAAAACATGCCCCCAATGTACAAAAGTATTTACTAAGCCTTTTTAAAAATAGATGGCATTATAAATTGTTTTTTTAGGAACCCTACTCGTTTATATTACATATGAATGTTAAGAACATAAATATAGAAAAACTAAGGGAACAATATACAAAACAAACAACAAAAAAAGATGTTTACCTTTTGGTCATACTACAATAATCTCTTGGTATTAAATTTATATCTGTTTTTTCAAAGCATAATATATGAATATTTGAACACGTGTACTCAGTGGGGTGTATTATCATACTGATAAAAATAGAATTAATGAGCAGTCAACTTGCCACATGTCATGAAATATGACGAAGCAGCTAGGGCATATTTTTTTCACTTTAATTTTTCAGGATACACTGTTGGTGTTTTAAAGCAGTATACATGCTACATTTATTACATTTGTTACCATCTAGAATTTTTTTTCACTGATTAAATAAAAAATTAATATAGATCAAAATTGTGTAAATTAAACATGAAAACATCAGTATTATTAATTAGTTAAAAATATATATCAGGAACAATACATACATGTATGAATACGATATTTTCCGAATTTTAAGCAACACTCATAAATAAATACACAGACTCTGAAAACACAAATCTAAAATTTGTCCCACATAGCAAAGTTATTATTAAGAATAGATGGCAGGTAGGTTGATGAAGGAAAAGCAAGCACAGGGTAATAATATAAGGTTTTATTAATAAGCATTGGATGGGTTGGATTCTTTTTTAGCAAAGTCAGAAAAGGCTTCTTATATTAATATATGTTTAAGCTTGATCCAGGTAATGGTCTCATTGTTATTCCAGAGCCAGAAGGAAATGTTTTATTTTTTTATTTACTAGATTAACTAGAAGTACTTAGCACTTAGGAGTAACATAGTTCAACCTCTGCTACTATGTAGTATAGTTTTGGAGTGATTCTCCTCCTTACTATAAACATTTTATGTATACACAGTACATGTTTGAAGGAGTTTTATTTTTTCTTTCTGATATACCATACAGTTTGCTTCGTTTGCCTTCTTCTGAACCTTACAGAGACCTTTCCATTTTGGGAGAACACAGTCTCTACCGGGATCAATACCCTGTCACCTTGTTTAAGGAGCTTGCTGTAGTCAATAGGCATAACTACTGTTACCCTATCCTGTAACAACAGAGGTTCAATTATGGATGTATGGGGTGTTGTTTCTTTTTCCCATGTTTAGTTATAAGCCCTACCATAAAATAGTTTAAAGGGTACAACCTATGAAAGCATGTAGTAATTTCCTTATATGAAAGGATAAAAATCAATTCTAGTCTCTACTAATCTTGTTTTACTACAGAGGTATGTCAGTGTTTTATTCTCAATAACTCTTTTGCAATTTTAAAAACATGATTTTGGTCCAATTTATTTTTGGTATACTAGCAAACATAACCACGTGGAATAGCTATTTTGCAATAAGCTTCAATTATGTATTCCTGAGAGGGATTGCCTCTGGATACTGGTAGCATAGTCTAAATCTACAAACCTGTTGCTGTGTTGGTGTCCCCTGGCAGACATAAGTTCTGCCAGGTTCTTCTGAAGGACTGAGGCCCAAACTGCACTGCATACTCAAGGCTGGGCTTTACCAGGGACCCATTGTGAGGAAAATGTATGGTTTCATCCCTCAAGTCAGCGCCGTTTTGTAAGCAAGACAGCACTTCATTCAACACAGACTGAATGCAGATAAGTCTTTGGCAGATGTTCTGGGACACAAACATTCAAATGCAGTTTCAGCATTCTTACAGAAGCAAGAGAATGCCACCTGCATGCAGGGCCGCCATCAGGGGGTGACTGGGGGGGGCTGAAGGGGGGCCCGGCAATGCTGCATTTCCCCAAGAGACGGGCCCCCCGTACCAGCGCCGAGCCGATGCGAAAGTGCCGAAGTAGACGCGAAGGCAGCCGAAGTCCTGAAGTCACGGAAATACCCTAAGTCACGTGGAGCCAACACTGAAGTCCTGAAGCGGTGAAAATACCTGAAGTCAAGAAAGTATGCTGAAGTCCTGAAGCCACGAGTTCAATTCCACCAACACCCATGTGGGTTTTTTTTTTAACCCCCTGGCCTCAAATGCTTTCTTTTAATACTCTATAGGCCCCTGTCACCAATTTTTAAAAAAAAAATATTTTATGGGGCTCCAATATTTTTTTTTTTTAACTTGTTAACGGGGACCCTGCCACCAATGTTTTTAAAAAATATATTTTTGGGGCCCCAATTTTTTTAACTTGTAAGGGGGGTCCTGTCGCCGATGTTTTATTAAAAAATTATTTTTGGGGCCCCAATTTTTTTTAACTTGTATGAGGGGCTCTGGCACCAATGCTTTAAAAATGCTTTTATGGGGGGGGCCTTGCACCAATTTTTTTTTTAACTTATAAGGGAGCCCTGGGGGGGTTTACTTTGTTAGCGCTGATGTCTGTGTGGTCTTTGATGTGGATTCTGCGGGTATTGGGGCGGGGCTTAGATGCCTGGGTGGGCGGAGCCCAGGGGGCCCCAACAATTTTGTTTTGCGGGGCCCCATGATTTCTAATGGCGGCCCTGCCTGCATGTGTTCTATATGAGTATTAAATAAGAACTAAACCATAAAAATGAATATGGTTAAAATTCCATATATTACATACTGAACTTAGTGCACCAGCTAAAGTTTTAGCATCTCAACAGCAGAAATGATCCAGGATTTCAAACTTGTCACAGGGGTCAACATCTTGAAAAGTGTCTGTGACACATGACACATGCTCATGCTCAATGGGCTCTGAGAAGCTGTTGAGAAGCTAAGCTTAAGGGCTATCGCAAATTATCAAGTAGAAAATTAGCTTGTCCATTAATATAATGGGAGCTTAGGTGTGGCTCAAGTTTTGGGGGCAGATTTACTATTGGTCGAATTTTGAATTGAAAAAAATTCTAAATTCGACCATGGGAATAGGTAGGGAATTAAAATCCTTCGAATTCTAAGGATTTTATCGCAATTTGATTAGTTGAATGATTGAATTATAAAAATTTGATCGAACAATCAAATCGTTCGATTTGAACAATTTTAACCATTCAATTGAATTTTTAGTTCGATCAAAATTCGCCAAAGCCACTTCAGTAGATTGGAACTGGTGAACTAGGCAGTCGAATACAGATTTAAAGGGGAAGTAATTCGATAGTCAAGTATTTGAATATCCAAATAGATTTTTATTTGAATTATTCGAATCATTCGATTAGATCGAATTTACTGGATTCACTGGCCGAATTTACCTAATTTGCGTATTCAAAATTCGAATTTGAATCTTTTTGCAAATTCGATCGAATTTCGAATCATTCATGTGAATACATGTGAATTTAGTAAATCTGCCCCTTGGTGTAGGAAGGAAGGGGTTGGGTTCCTAGAGCAGATCCGTTGTGATGTATTGCACCTTAATGGAAGAAGGTCCACTGTGCTAGGGGAAAGAATGACAAAGAAAGAGGTTGGAGGAGTGTTTAAACTAGGCAAGTGGGGGTGGGTGAGATAAAGAATTATGGGGAAGCTAGGGTAGATGGGATAGTGGTGATAGTAAGGGGTCATGGGTGAGGAGTGAGGGGGGCATACAGTTTACCAGCTAAGGAGGTCCCTCTGTTAAGAGGAAAACAGGATAATTCTAATTTAACATATAATTCTCCCCTGAGTGATGCAAATTTTAAAAGTAAAAGAAGTAACCTCTGCTGTATGCTGGCAAATGCATGGAGTTTGTCAGGTAAAATGGGAGACCTAGAATTAATCACATGCTCTAAAAATTATGATATAATTGGTATCACTGAGACCTGGTGGTATGAAACATGACTGGACTGTGAATTTAAATGGTTACACCCATTAGAGGAGGGACAGAGGGATTAAATAGGGTGGAGGAGTGTGTTTGTATGTAAAGCCTGAATTAAAGCCATGCACTAAAGAAATAACAATTGCTGGCACTGGTGAGGGTGTGGAATCCCTCTGGGCAGATATTTTGACTGGGCAAAAGGTTACAAAGAAATTTATCTTTGGTGTATGCTACTGTATAAACCACCTTGTATAAGTGACTAGTATGAAGCCCAACTATTCTTACAAATAGAAGTGGCTTCACAACTAGGTCAAGTTATTACTATGGGTGACTTCAATTATCCAGACATTGACTGGCATAATGGGGTTGCCAATTCAGAAAAAGCTAGTAGGTTTGTAAATATGCTAAATTACATCTTTTTATTCCAGCCTGTTCAAGAACCTACTAGGAATAACTCTCTTTTGGATCTTGTAATAACTAATAATACTGAACTCATCTCTAGCATTAGTGTGGGTGAGCATTTAGGGAATAGTGATCATGACATGGTCTCTTTTGAGATTCTGTTGCAGAGGCAATTCTACAAGGGAGTAACTAAAACACTAAGATTCAGGCAAGCAAAATTTGAAAGTATAAGGGCATCTTTGCAACATATTAAGTGGGAAATGCTTTTCACTGGGTTAAACATAGAAGCAAAACCTTTTTGGTTCAATATAAGTGTTGGTGTTGAGGTGGGTAAGAAAAGATGTGCTTTTAAGGCTTTCAAGTTAGATGGGACAGCCAAATCAGTTATGAGGTACAAGGAGGCCAATAAATCATCCACAAAAGCCATCAGGCAAGCTAAAATCAATATGGCGTCTGTGGTGGGAAAGCTTTTTAAAGGGTTAATAAAGGATAAGATACTGGACTTCATAGCAAATAACAATACTATAAGGTTGTGCCAGCATGGTTTTATGCATAATAGATCTTGCCAGACTAACTTAATATCTTTTTACAAGTTCAATGGTTTGTTTGAGTCAGCGCTGAAAGCTAGGAAAGATGCACCGAAACAGGGATCTAAGTGTAGTGGGTTAGTGGTAGTTGTAGTTAGATTATTTACATATTGTATTCGATTTTCTTCTGTACCTTTCCCATGGCAACTAAGGCCTTCAAAGAGGGAGTGGGAACACACTTAGCCCATACAAAGCCTCTGACGAAGTCCAGAAGCGACGAAATGCGTAAGGCAGACATCAAACATCAGTGACGTCATCTCCAGGCGCCAAGGGAAATTTCGTCAGCTAGAGGCAATGCGGGTCGGAGCCGAAGCTATAAAACAACACGCTGAACTAACCCTCTTGGGAGATTGATGTGCTCTCTAATTACCTCCTAAATGTGAGTGGAACACTTTGTTTTTAAATTTGAGAAATAAAAGGTTTTTGCACTATTCTCTGCGCTCTATATTTTCCAACAGCCCGGACCAATTTTAAAGTTCCAAAGGACCAATATTAAAGTACCATACCCGATGCACACTGAATAAAATCTAAACGTTCGTAAGTACCCACCTTCATTAAAAGACACGTGGTGGATTTAAGCAGTAATTGGACACCTTATAGTGGTAATTGGGGAGAATGTGGAACTACAACTACCACTAACCCACTACATTTAGATCCCTGTTTCGGTGCATCTTTCTATCTTTCCTAGCTTTCAGCGATGACTCAAACAAACCATTGAACTTGTGACTACCCACTCGAGGAGAAACAGGAAACTAGAGTCGGATTTAAAGGAAATATACCCAGGATTGCAGATTATTATATATATATATAAACTATATATATATCTATTATCTTTTTTAATATCTTTTTATGAGACGGTAAGCAGGGACCTCGATTCTGGGATGCAGTGGATGTGATTTACTTAGACTTTGCTAAAGCACATAGAAGGTTACTGGTTAAATTAAGAAATGTTGGTCTGGATTCTGGAACATAATATTTGAACCTGGGTAGAGAACTGGCTAAAAGATAGACTACAAAAAGTGGTGGTAAATGGAACATTTTCTAATTTGACCAGTGTTGTTAGTGGGGTACCGCAGGGCTCTGTACTGGGTCCCTTGCTTTTCAACTTGCTTATTAATGACCTGGAGGTGGGCATTGAAAGTACTTTATCTGTTTTTGCAGATGATACTAAATTGTGCAGAACTATAGGTTCCATGCAAAAGTTGGGAAAGTTTTTTTAAAGAGACAGTACTTTGATTATCGAATGGTCAAATTTTCAAACAATTTTTACTTCAAATTGAAGTCGTAGTAACCTATTTGATGGTCGAAGTATCCAAAAAATTACTTTGAATTTCATTTTTTTTTTACTTCAAAAGTTCCCTCGATTTGACTTTGACCCTTAGTAAATCAGCCCCCTAATGTAGAAAATGTCTAGCTAATTCTGTAGTTAAGCGTTGGTTCTCCTTTAAAAAGTACCTAATATCTGTTCACACAAATATTTACTTCAAAATAGCATATGTTTTTCATTTCACAGTTTCACTACCTCAACTAATATACAGTACCTTGAAATGACAGCTCTGTAAAGATAATGTATATTCTTATTTTCCGGTCAGGAATGTAATTTGGTCCAGAAACCATTGCCAATTTAGTGGTAATAAAAGAATATTCTCACATTTTCCAGACATATAAATACTGTCTGAAAATGACCTATTATAACAGGATAAGGAGTTTTATTTATTTACAGATGATAAAATGTAAAAAGTTGCCTGACAATGTTACAATAAATCCATTATTTATTTATAATAATATTTTAACACATATATTTTGAAGAATATATAAGTTTTAAACACATCAGCATTGGGGCAAATTAGATGAGCTAATGTTCCTTCATCATTCACTGTTTTTGTCTAAGGGGCAGATTTATTAATGTTGGATTTTGAAGTGAAAAAACGTAGAAATGCGACCATCTAATTTTTTTAAACAGCTTTTTCGATAGAAAATAGACCTATTTTCGATTGAATAAAAATCATTTGAATTCTTTGATCGCATCCTTCAAATTGAACAATTCGAATGATTTTGCGCAAAATCCTTCGAATTCCTATGACTTTCAGGACAGGACTTTCAGGACAGGTTCTAGGAGGTCCCCCATAGGCTAAAATGGTAATTTGGCAGCTTTAAGGTGGCGGATTTGAAGGATTTTAAAAGGCCAGTACTTCAAAAATTCGACATGTCGAATATTCAAATTTTTTCCATTCAAATAGAATTTTGGGCTATTCGATAGTCGAAGTAGCCCAAAATTACTGTGAAATTCCAACAAGATAAGACTTTTAGGGGCATATTTATCAAAGGTCAAATTTTAGCATTATGTTAATTTTTTTACTTTAATAAACTCAAATTTATTCACAACTCAAATGGGAGCTTACTAAAAAAATTCGAACATCTTAAATTTGATCGAATGTTAACAACCCTGAAACTTGGATCAAATTCAAGCACAATTAGAAAGCAATTTTAAATCAAGTTTTTCTGCTATTGACTTCTACATGGACTTTGCAGGATTTAGGTGGCGACCTATTGAATTTGAGTTGTTTCCAGGGTAGGGGGATGATAAATCTTGAATTTGAGTTGGGGGTTTTAAACTCAAAATTATGTTTTATGTCTTAAAGTAGAGTTTTGACCAAAAAACTACTTAGAAATTTGAATTCCAATTTAACAACCCTTTTAAATCTGTCCCTTAGCTTTCCCAATAGATCCATAGATGTTTTTCTATAATATAACCACTGTAATTCAATTTGACCCACTAGTGTAAATGGTGGAGGTAATACATGGAAGTACGTATACATTTTTTACCCTGGATTATTTGTTCTAATCTGCAGAATTTTTCAAATTTAAACAAAACACAATCATGGAAAAATTCCATACAAGAAAAAACAAAATTGATGCCAGAAAACATTGTGCTACGGGCAAAGTGGTCTGCTTTATTGGGTAATGCAAAATAAAAAAAATAAACAATTTTATACCATCCAGTAAAATAATAAACCCACTTACAAATGTGACATAAACATTGCAGTAGTTGTACTGGCCAGTATGAATCTTTCCTGACATTTAAGAGTGTATGATCTTGTGAACCAGACCATCTAATCCTACAGTTGCATTCTGTGGTTCTTCTCTGAATAATTTTCAGGGCTGGTTCACCAAACGTTTGATTTTATCAACTGCTCTGTAAAATGTTTGGATTTGGATTTAACATTTATCTCTGAGCTGAAATGTTTAGATTTAACACTGCTTTGATAAATATGTAAAGTTGTTAAAAATTCTCCTGACTTTTTCATTTTGGATACAAAGATCTGCAGCTGCAAAAGTAAGGAGATGAAAAAGAAACTACTAGTAGTAACAATATGCTTTTTATTCTGTTTAAATCATTGCATAAAATGTTATGCCTTATTCTTGCTCCAGGCAAAATAGTAACCAGATACATATACACATCTGAGATACATGAATTATCTGCATAAAGTCACACACCACATGCTGTGATTATAACGTTTGTTATCATTGTTGCACGTTACAAATAGTGATGGACGAATTTATTCGCCAGGGGCAAATTTGCGGCGAAATCCCGCTATTCGCCGCTGGCATTTAAATTCGCGAAACGCCAAGGAAATTTCGTCTGACGAAAATTCGCTCGAAAAAACGAGTCGCGCATCGTTTTTGATCCGACATGCCGAAAATGACGCGACGCGCCGAAAACGACGCGACACACGCCGAAAACGACGCGACACGCGCCAAAGTTGACGTGACGCGCATCAAAAGCGTGCCGCGACTCATTTCGCGAATTTTTTGCCAATTCGTGAATTTCTCTGGAAATTCGCTAATTTTTCGGCGAAGCGAAACTCAGGAGATTCGCCCATCACTAGTTACAAACAGCTATCAAACTATTTTCTCTATATACAGTATTCTAAATAACAATAACTAGTACAAATTTGTTTCATTACCAAAATAAAAGAGCGTGTTTGTAACTACTCTATTGAAGGAATAACCCACCAAAACACATTCAAATTAATACTCCATTCTAAAATATTTAGAATATTATCCTATAAATTATAATGTTCATGATTTGTTATTTACCCTACCTGTGCTTTGCTGTGTATTGAACAGTGGACAAGAGGCAATGTTTCTTTGCATGGTTATTCTTGCTCCTGGGATTATCATTTACACAAAATATCAATTACTTTTTTCATTTAATGAAAGACTCTGTGTTGAAGCTTAAACTTCCAGGGATGCATTCATTTAACTGACTTTGTTAAACGTTACACAATGTTTTTAGGCACAATTGCAAATTGTAATAATTGTTGTGTCCCTTTAATTTATATTATTTAATAATGATCAGAAATATTGTGCACAACAAATATATAACACAGAGATAAAAAAGGAAGCAATGATCTCCCTGCCCACAAGGGAAACATAATCTTAGGGGGATGGGTGCAAATATACTGTATATATTGTACAGTATAAGGATATTATAAGTAGGGATGCACCGAATCCACTATTTTGGATTTGGCCGAACCCCTGAATCCTTCCTGAAAGATTTGGCCGAATTCCGGACCAAATCCTAATTTGCATATGCAAATTAGGGGTGGGAAGGGGAAAACATTTTTACTTCCTTGTTTTGTGATAAAAAATCACGTGATTTCCCTCCCTGGCTCTTATTTGCATATGCAAATTAGGATTTGGATTCGGTTCGGCCAGGCAGAAGGTTTCAGCTGAATCCGAAGCCTGCTGAAAAAGTCTGAATCCTGGATTCGGTGCATCCCTAATTATAAGTTTGATGACCATATACTGTAAAAGCACAAGGCAAACCATCGGTCTGTCATCCGAGCAGCTTTACTAAAGGGCACAGGTGACACTCCAGTTTCTCAACATTTCGTGGAGCACCGGCACACACTTGCCTCCCTCAGAAGTATGGTGATAGATTACATTCCGATCCCTACAAGAGGGGGTTATTGTCAACGCAAACTGCTACAAGCAGAGCTCAAATGGATACACCGTTTGGACACTTTGAGCCCAAGAGGACTTAATGAAGTCATCCCTTATGCTCCATTCTTTTGAACTTAAATGTACTGACTAGTTTGCTATTAGTTTTGTGTGAGTTATCCTCCTAATTGGCATATACATAGAGAGTAGGTGAAGCAAGTTTTCTCTCTGGTGTAACCTTCCCTTCATCATTGCATTTACACTGTGCTAAATGGTGGTTGGGTGAATGGCTTCTTTGAGCCATAGAAAATGATAGTATACATAAAGCTGGAGTAGTAATTAGTGTATATTCGTAACATCTAATTTTTCCAATAGTTTTGAAACAAATCTAGGGTCTAATACCACTGGTTTATGCAGAAGATATACCAGAGCTTGGCTTGGCATCATGCACTTGGCATAGTGAGCAGCATAGAGGGCCTCTGACTACTACATCCCTGCATCTTGCAACAAGTATTCATCTTGCATGTATAAATATACACCTTTTACTGTATACTATTAATATCTTGTCTACTGTGCTCCATGTAGCATATTCTGTGCATTGCTCCTATAAGGCCAATGACTTTTGACAGTTTGAGGTTGCTATGATAGTATCTCTTAACAACATGATGACACAGCCTCACATAGTCTGTTGCCTCCTTGATCATGCTGACTAGTGATGGGCGAAACTCCCGCGTTTCGCTTCGCCGCAAAAATTTGCGAATTTCCAGAGAAATTCGTGAATTGGCGAAAAATTCGCAAAACGAGTCGCGCGTCGTTTTTGACGTGCGTCGCGTCAAATGCGGCGCGGCGCGCCGTTTCAGACGCACGTCGCGTCAGTCGCGTCGCGTTGTTTCCGACACGGGTCGCATCAGTCGCGTCGTTTCCGACGCGTCGCGTAGTTTTCGGCGGGTGTCGCGTCATTTTCGTTGCGTCGCGTCAAAAACGACGCGCGACTCGTTTTTGTTGGCAAATTTTTCTGCGGCTAATTTTTGCTGCCGTTTCGCGAATTTATTCGCCAGCGGCGAATCGCGGGAATTCGCCGCGAATTCGCCCCTGGCGAATAAATTCGCCCATCACTAATGCTGACCAATCGACTGGTCTGCCTGAAATGCTGCTTCTATCCAAGTTGCAGCTGAGGCACATTTAGCAATTAGACATGTTCCATTCAGCAAACCTCCATAGCAGGTTGCTTCTGACAAGTCCATTAGCAACATTTATGCATTCACTGAAGTCATCAATTCCACTTCCTCTGACAGACATTGATGTTTACTACACACGGACTTCTGTGACTGACACTAAGTTTCATTTTTTATTTTAACATGTTTTTATTTAATTTTCATCAAGTATATAAAACAAAATAAACAAATAAACTTTAAGAATTTGGAGGAACAAAAAGCATATAAAGAAATGTTCCATGATATAAAAAATTTCTGTGTATTGTTCTTTGTTGGTTGTTGTTTCTAACCAATACAAATGAAAGATCTGGTGGAGTTTTTTTTTTAACTAATGAGGGTGGGGGTATGGATGGGGAAAGCCAGTGATGCAGGATAGTTTTTCTAGATGCTGCCATTAGTCTTTCTGCTAGATGTCTCTCAGAATGTTTTAGTTGTGGAGGAGGTGTCCCAAAAAGTGCCGATAATAGAGTAAATGGAGCTATCTGTTGCGTTAAGGATTTCCAGTATACCTGAACCTCTCCCCAGAATTTTTGTATAGAGGGACACAGCCAAACGACAGTGCACGAGATCTGCTCGGGATTGATGATATCTTAAACAATTGACCCTGTCCAGAGTGCCCATGTGGTATCATCTTAGAATTGTGTAGGATCTGTAATGACATTTCCTGATACTCACTGGAAGATAATACATTCATAGTTTTTGTATGATGTTGGAGAATTTGAGAGGTGTTTGTCTGCGGAATTATGGAAGTCCATTTAGTTAGAAAAGTATCTGCTTATTCTGTTTGTAATGTAGCCCGAATTGTCTGATATATCTGAGATGTGGTTTTATATAATTCTCTTTTAGGCCATAGTAAATTTATTGGATTATCTTTGTCTACTTGGGACAGGCATTATAGGACTGTTTTAGTGAAGTGGATAATTTGAATTGAAAGCATATAATCATTAAAAAGAAATTGGAATTTGTGAGTAAGATTTTCTTTTGATGGTATCGTAAAAGTATCACCGACGATGTCTTTGACCAGTCTTAGATTTTGGTTTTGCCAGTCTAGTGCTGTTTTGTTGTTTTTCCCACTTGGAAAGGCTGGATTATCAAGCCATGTTAGGTAAATCGAGTAACCAGGGGTAAAATTGTATCTGCACCTTATTGAGGTCCAGGTTTTCTATGTGTCAATGAATAAGGGGTGTTCAAGCATGTCTTGTGGAATATCTTTCAAAGAGGAATGAAGAAGCACATTAAGTGAAGTGCCACCTGTCAGGAGTTGATCTATTTCTGTTGAGGTGTAGACATTTCTGTTGTGTATCCAATTACCTACAAATCTTAATAATGATGCTTCATTATATTCCCTTATATTTGGAAGGTTTGTTGTAGTTTAAACATGCTTATCCGTTGTCCCTTTTGTTTCCAAATAAAGTTGTGGAGCATTTTAAGTAATCTTTTGTGGTCTGACGGTTTTATGCTATAAGGTAACATCTGTATTTTATACAGCATTTATGGGAATAATACAATTTTTATGAATTCTACCTAGAAAGCTAAGGTTTAAAGTGTCCCAATTTTTTAACTCTTGTTGAATTTTGTCTATAGTATAGCGAATATTGAGTGAGTATATTTCGGTATGTCTTTTCGGCAGTTTAATTCCTAGATATGTTATATATGAATTTGCCAACTTAAAGGGGAAACTAATACTTCTATTTGTCTTATCGTGATCCCCAAGTTCCAGTGCTTCTGACTTGCTTAAATCAATTTTAAAGCCTGCAAAAGTGCTGAAAGTTTCTATTGTTTCTAATATCTTAGTCAATTCTATTTGGGGATAGATATCGTAGTCAATTCTATTTGGGGATGTCATTATATATGGATGTTAATAGTGGGGTTGTTTGTGGGAGTAATAGCTTATAAAATTCCACTCCTAATCTATCTGGGCCTGGGAATTTGCCATTTTTCTATTTTTTAATAGTCGTTGAAACTTCTGTTTCCGTTACAGTTGCATCTAATATTTCCCTATCTTGAACTGAGAGCTTATTCAAATGAGTTCTTGAATAAATTTCAGGCCATTTTCTGGGGAGTCCTTTCATAGAGTTTTTTTAATTGAGATATCGTATTTATAACGTCTTTTGTACACCAAGCCCATCCCATGTGAGTTTTGAGTTTCTGGATAAAGGTGCTAGATTGTGGTCTTTTAACTAGATTTGCTAACAATTTCCTTGTTTTGTTTCCCCATCTATAATATTTATTTGCCGTGTGACTCAATTTGTATTGCATCTGTCCATTAAATAGAGATTAAAAGAATTAAAAAGAGCCTTTGTCTCTGTGTATTTTTTCTTTGCTGTTGCAGAATTGGTAGATTTAAAATTTTTGGAAGCCTGTGTAAGTTATTTTTGTAATAGCCGATTTGTGTCTTCCTAATCTATTAGATTATCATCAATATAATTGGCCCAATGTTGTTTCTAAAATCCTTGTTATGGTACAGGTATGTTGGAAATCTCCAGTTATGTGAGTATGTCCATTGCCCAGTTAGTAGTAATAATAATAATAATACTGTATAGTAATGTCTATTTTATATCCAGGTGTCCCATGTTCCAGTGCATTGTAGTTCTTTTCTGTGCATTTTCTTTACTTTCACAAATCAAAGGTGTTTGTGTATTTCATGTGTGACCCCGGACAACTTTTCTTTTTCCAATGTGGCCCAAGGAAGCCAAAAGGTTGGACACCCCTGCTTTAACAGTTTTGCACCACCGCCCTGTTGACCTGGAAGCTTGTAAAAATATGTCCCCCATTTTAATACGGTTCAGGGGTAATAACCTACATAATATGTGTATAATAATAAACGCAATGCCTAAAATACATTTGTGCAGAACTGTATTTTTAACAGCAAGAAAATCCAACTATTTTCTGGGCTAGATTGTGCATAAAAAGAACATTTTTAAACTGCTTTAAATAATTGGTTTGTAAATTTACTTCCATTTAATGATCCAGTTTCAGATTAGAGCCAGTTGTCTTGAAGTAAGTAATGACAAATGAAATATGGAGTAACAACAGACAAGGAGACAGGAGAATGTAGGCAATAGAAGGCTAAGCTCTGCTGCAACAGGATAGAGAAACAATATTACAATTTGGTATTAACTAATCAGTTGGTTGCAAAAGGAAAGCAACTCATAATAATACAGTTATAGAGTAATTTTTTTTTGTGCATTTGTAAATAATAAAGCAGAAAATGCTGTATTCTGAGACACACACATTTAGGGCTATGTTAAATAAGACATTTGCTGCTGCTGTCCGACTATGTCGTTGCTACATAAGCCAGTTGGGTGGTAATTACTATGTCAAACATTTTCTCTTCAACTGGGTCAACTATTTTCCCATTTGAGTGGGACCACAAAATTATCAGTTTGCCAGACCAAGTTGACCAGCTACAATGAGAAAAAAAAGTCCTGACTTTAGAAGCAGGCAGTAAGGACAAGGCCCTACACAGTCTGCACATCCTAAACCATCCTAACTTGAGTGTGTTAATGACACATACATTTTATAACAGCTGTGTAAATGTAATAATTTGTACATAAGTCTTACATGAAGTAAAATGTTTCAAAAAATGATATTTTAACAAATACAAAAATATGCTTTTTCATATTTTACCACTGCAATACACAAGGGGAAACTTTATTAACTTGTGAACAATCATTTTTCACTATACATTTTACCTTTACAGCATCAACTGTTAAATCTAGTTTATCTGTTTTTCACTTTTGCATAATGCAACAAGCTTTTTTATTACCAAATATTTTTTAAAAACACTTCATAACCAAAAGAAAGGCAACAATTGTAGGGCTAATGCAAGTGAACCCTGGACTTAACACCACCTTGAAATATGTAGTAATTTCAGGGTTCCCACAAAGAGCTGCATCAATGCAAGCAATACACGTTTGCTTGATCCACAAATGTCAATCTAACATGTTGATGTTGTTAAAAAACAGGAACTACATCAGAAACTGCAATTTGTACACTGCACTTGAATTCATAAATGTTTTCCATACATTATTTGGCACACATTATGGTGTTCTGATAACATGAAACTAATGTCAGCAGAAGATGCCCTATGCCTATTTAAACTTGTCTCTGCTTGACTTGAATCAGGAGTGTGATTTTTCGCTTGGTTTGTTTGGAAACAAATTTCATATGACCACACAAATACATTTTGAAAGTTACTTCTTTGCTGTTTCCCAAGTTCCATAAACTTCTTTTTCCAAGTAGTAAGAACAGTGCACAAAGTCTAAAGAATGAGGGAATATAGCAAACATGCATCTGAGTGTTCATAACAATAACAGAGACTTCTTATAGCACTGCACCCTTCTTTATAACCTAAATAACCTTGGCTTACTGGCTCATGATAATTCCAGAGTTGACCCCAGTTATGCTGGATTTGCTGGTATCAGTTCACTAGAATGAAAAAAGTATTTCATAGTGGATTATGAAATAATAGATGTTTTTATGGACCCATTCCTGGCCAATATGATATTGTGGAATGAGACATTATACACAGAAATATAGAACTCTCTACACACAGTTATGAGCTATGTAAACATTTACTATAGTTAGTTTAATTGTAGACAGTACACCACCACCGTTGGCACACATTTAGGGGCCAATTTACTACCAAAAAAATTTATATTTTTTCCATGAATCTCAAAAACTGTTTTTTCTTATATGTCTTAAAAGCTCTTAAAATGTGAGATGTAAAAACCACATAAATCTCTAATTCAAAAATTAGCTAAGTACAAGTTGTCATGGTCCTATAGAAGTTAACGGGAGCTGCACTGGTCTCATTGGGCTACTTTTTATCAATTCAGACTTTTAAGTGGCAGATTTACTAAGGGACACATTTGCTAAGTATTTTTAAAGGGTTTTTTCGATCAAAAATTTACCTATTTTGATCGAATAGGTCTATTTTTGCTCGAATAAAAATTTGTTTGAATCATTCGATTCGATCAAACTATTCTCCTCAAAATCTTTTGAATTCTTGGAACATAGAAAATTTTTCAGGACAGGTTCTATGAGGTCCCCCATAGGCTAAAATGGCAATTCAGCAGCTTTAAGATGGCGAATAGTCAAAGTCTAAGGATTTTTTTCAATTCAAATTGAATTTTAGGTGTTCAATAGTCCAAGTAGCCCAAAATTACGTCGAAATTCGAATTTAAAAAATTAGAATCTTATTCGATTATTAGTAAATGTGCCCCTTAGCGGTTTTCTGATTTTTTCCTCTAGAAATTGTGGACATATTGTGGTACTCATATTTTATAATGTATCAGTTAGCATTTATTATGATAGATGTTAAAAAAAGGTTTAAATTCTAGTATATCTTTAAGACTATAAACACAGTTGTAACAGGGTGCATCCCCCCAACTTTTGGCAAACCACCTAAAAAGTTCAGTCCATTAAAAGAGTGGCCAAACTGCAGTTGATTGATTGGCACATGCCATTAACAAGGGCTAGCTTTTTTAAAGCATTACATTCTTTCAAATTCTTAGTTTTATTTCATTTTAAAATGCATACATATAAAGGGTAATTTACAGATACTGCCACAAATCCAGTTGCACTAAAATGGATGCAACTGTTGTGCTTTTTGACACCATTGATTAAAGGTACTTGCATCCAACATGCTCCTTGCACTTTTGCACAGTTGCGCTAAACATGATCGCGTCCACCCTGCCTGCTGATTCCTGCACAAGTGCGCTTGTTAACGATGGGTAACTCTGGAGGTATTAGCACCATGAACACTGCAGTAATTTGAGAGTTTTAACAGCAAGGCGTGTAGATAGACAGCGGACTGATTTTTTACTTCAGATGATTTTCTATGATATTTGCCAAAATCTGGTGTGCACATGCACAGAACATTTCAGTGACATCAGCTGGAGCAATGTGCTTCAGGAATACATGGTTATGACATCAGTTCTGCTGATGAAACATCTGCTGATGTCACAAACATGGACATTTTTAGTCCCCCAACTGCGCAGTCTGCCAGGTTGATAGCTCTGCAATATGTTTAATGCAACTCAATCTGCTTGCATTTGTTGACAAATTGGATTCAATTGTGGGGCACAACTCCCCACTGAAAAGTACAGAATATTGGAATTCTAAGAGGTGCCCAATGGTGATCATTGCATCTATGGTCAGCTTTATAATGTATTGTTTTGTTTGGCCACCAATATGGATTCATTAATCTTAAACAAGTTCAGGTATAAGCTACTGTTATACAGTATTATCACAGAGAAAAAGGAAATAATTATTTAAAAAATGTAAAACGTAATAATAAGTAAAAATAATGGATCCCATAAGAATAATTTTATAGAAAATGTTGCCTTTTATCACATCAAGAATGGTTCCTTTTTGTGCATATTACAACACAATGCATGTGTGATTCACACCTTTATATTTTATTAACATGCCTGGAGGGCAGATCCAGTATTTTTTTTACACATGGCTTTTAAGTTCTGAGCCATGCAGAGGAGGACGTCACTAATCTGTATTTTAAAATTGCATGATGTGCATTAGTATTACTTCTTTTAACTATTCTGTAACGATACTGTCTTTAACTAATGGGCTTCACATACATTTTACTTATTAGTTACTGTTTTTTTTTTTTGTATAAAAAGATTGTTTGACCCAGAGATGCAAATTTCATTTACATTAGGGGGCAGATTTATCAAATTCACATGAATTATTCGAAAATCAATAGCATTTTCAAAAAGATTCTAATTTTTAAATATTTTTTAAGGCCACTTCGGCCATCAAATTTTGAAAAGTCAGTCGAATCGAATAATCCGAATAAAATTCTATTTGAATATTCGTCAGTCGAATTACTTGCCTTTTAAATTTTTATTCGACTGCCTAGTTTGCCAGATTAAACCTACCGAATTGCTATTAAACCCTATGGGAACCTTAGGGTTTTTTAAAGTTTCGTAGATCAAATTAAAAAATATTTTGACCGAATGATGTTCCATTAGTTTTATATTCGATCATTCAAATATTCGAATTGCGGTAAAATCCTTCTAATTCGATATTAGAATTAAATTCAGCAAAAATTCGATGGTTGAATTTGAGGGTTTTTTAACCCTTGAATTTGACCCTTGATAAATCTGCCCCTACAAGTTATTAAAATGTATTTATAATAAAATAAGCTACAAAGTTGGTTAACTTGACCAAACCCTCAAAACATTTCTTATACAAAGCAGGGTTGTTTTTGTTGATACTTGATTAACAATAGATGTTGGTCAGACTAATGTAAGGACATATGGTACATTTTGTGGCAGATTTACTATTTACTATTGGTTGAATTTTGAATTGAAAAAAATTTGAAATTCGACCATGGAAATAGTTAGGGAATTAAAATCCTTCAAATTCGAAGGATTTTACCACAATTCAATTGGTCAAACTTTCGAATTATAAAAATTCGATTGAACGATTTTAACCATTCGATTGAATTTTTATAATTCAATCAAAATTCACCAAGGACATTTCGGTAGTAGTGATGGGCGAATCTCCCGAGATTCGCCTCGCCGAAAAATTCGAGAATTTCCAGAGAAATTTGCAAATCGGCGAAAAATTCACGAAACGAGTCACGGGACGATTTTGCCGCGCGTCTCGTCAACTTTGGCGCGTCACGTCATTTTCGGCGCGTCGTTTCCGTCTCGTTGCTTCAAAAACGACGCGCGACTCATTTTTTTGCCGAATTTTCGCCAAGCTAAATTTCACTGGTGATGCGCGAATTTATTCGCCAGTGGCAAATCGCGGGAATTCGCAGCGAATCGCGGGAATTCGCTCCATGCGAATAAATTCGCCCATCACTATTCGGTAGGTTGAAACTAGGCAGTCGAATAAAAATTTAAAGGGGAAGTAATTTGATGAGTTGATTTGATGAGTTGAATAGATTTTTATTTAAATTATTCAAATCATTTGATTCAATTGAATTTACAGAATTCACTGGTCGAAGTCACCTAATTTGCATATTCGAAATTCTAATTTTTTTTTTAATTCGATCGAATTTCAAATCATTCATGTGAATACATGTGAATTTAGTAAATCTGCCCCTTTGTGTCTGTATATATTAAAAAAAAAAATATATATATATATATATATATATATATATATATATGCATTGAATCAACCATATATGTGTCTATTTTTTATGGATGTCTGAAATGTTTCAAGGTTTTTATTGAAAATTCGATCGAATTTCAAATCATTCATGTGAAAAAATGTGAATTTAGTAAATTTTCCCCTTTGTGTCTGTATATATTAAAATATATATAGGCATTAAATCAACCATAGTGTCTATTATTGATGGATTTCTGAAATGTTTCATGTTTTTTATTAATTTGAGTTTGCTGAAAGGTTCCTGTTCAAAAGGTCAAACATTGCATTTCATTCAAAATTTTACGTCAGCACTTAATGAATTTTAAAGTGTCAAGCACAAAGCAATTCTATTTCATTCTACAAATACGCTGAATATGAACACCAAGTTAAAATTCATGCAATGCAATTTATTTGGAAAATATGGGGCGAGTTAACACGAAATGTCCAATCCTTGTAAACAACAATTTCCAGTATTCTTAGCAAGTACTCCTTGGCTGAGATCCAGCAAGGTGTTATTTGAGTTGTAGCTGGGTTTTATGCCAGCAAGAAGTAAGTGTTTATTTTTCAAAGATATTTATTACCTTTGCTCAAAACTTCGAAAAATTATTTTATGCACAGTTACCATATGTATTTACTACCACCAAATGAAATCTGTCATTTATAATGATCCACATGATAACGCTGGCTTTCATGGGAATTCAGCTATTTCCTGGTCCAGTTATATGAATGGATCACCTTTTGTTCAGGTCAAGCACAGATGCATTAATTAAAACTTTAAACGTTCAATTTCACTGACCATAATTATTAATATGAGAGAAAGAAATTTGGTAATCAATGTCAACCACAGTCTGGCACCTCTTATGACCACCTCATAAATTATTCCCCCACCGTTGCCTAAGTCTTTTAACAATGCACAAAAACCACAATGTTTCTGCAAAATCTAAGCCCAATAATGTGGTTGTTTGAATGGCAAACAAATTTGTCTTTTTGATTATTCCATGGGCAGCTTGGTTATGTATACAGGCTTTAAACTGTAAAAAATGTACACAGAACGGATATTATGCAGGAGTAATTATGTGAAGGAAAGCTTATGCTCTGCTCCCTCTGAGTGCGGTTTATATACCACAAAGCCACTATCATATTCATGTAGAAAATGCTTAGCACAATTTAACATATTCCACTCCATAGTTTCATTCCATTCTGAGAATATGAATAAAACAGAAAAAGTGTTGATGAAGAGCAATTAAATGGATGATGCATTCATTTAATACACTTCAAATTAATTCTTCCCCCATAACATTTGCTACAGTTGAAGAATTGGAAAAATGCTTCAAAACAAATTAGCATTATCAGGAGAAGATCTGTAAATTCTTGCATTCACCTGTGCCATTTGTTGGTTTTGGCACTTTTTGTATAGGTGTGTTATACAAATGACAAGGTGCCAGTCATTCAATCTGTGAAATACCAGCATAGTCTGTTCTTGGCTGCAGTAATTTACACTTGGCTGAACACCTCTCAACAAGTAATCAAAAAAATACCTGCAGATTTCAAGGAAACAAGGTGTAAATATATATAGTGTATTTTGTGTTAATTTTGTGTGGGGGGGGGTGTTTTACAGGAATGCAATGCTCTAAAATTGGGATGTCCACTCTGATGCACTCCAGCTGTTCCTGGGCTGCAACTAGAAGCATCCACTGAAAATTACACTCCTAGTATTCTAAAAGGGTGCAGGTTGGCTTCCTTGTTCTGTGAATAAATCCTGCACTGGTATCATGTAGACAACAGTATTCTGAGACAATCCCATTCTTAATTAAATATGTTTTTTGAAATATTTGCATATTTTGTTATCGGTTTACTTCAGTTAAAGTATCCAGTAATGAAAGTTAGAATGGAAGCAGTAAATTAAAATGTTACCAAACTAAAACCTGTAACCAACACATTGTAGTTAAACGTTTAAAAAACTATTTATACAATAAAGTAGCTTGAATGTTGAAAATACTTTGAGACAAAATTACATTTTTCATAAATTTGTCCCTATGGGTCCCATTTACTAATAATTGAACTGTGATTTTTTTTTCTATGAATCTCAAAATATTTGTGATTTTCCTGTATTTCTAAAAAGCTCTAAAAAGTAAAAATGTATTAAGTGTAAAAACCACGAAAAACTTCTAATGCAAAACTTTGCCAAGTAAAGTTGTCGAGGTGCTAAAGAAGCCAGTGGGAGCTATGCTGATCTTATTGGATCTTATTGGATCTGTGTCAAGCAAGACACAGGAGCAGAAAGAGTAGGAATAGATAATAGCTGCACCTTCTTGTTTATTTTCAGAGACCCTATCACCAATGAACGTGAAGCGTCAAGAAATCCAGAATCTTGGAGTCGGTTTTGGGATATCGTACATTACAGGAGGGACACAAGGGTACAGGAAAAGGGCAGGAACTGGAACAGGACTCGGAATCAGGAACAAGGAAACAGAGGGGGCCACAAGAACTTGGAACTTAAACTGGAATAGGTAAGCACTGGGCAAAGGTAAGGGGCAGTCTTGTAAAGGGTCAGGATTGGGTAATGAAATATAGTTGGGGATAACAAGACGGGCAGTGAGATAAAGCAGAAGACAGGAGTATAACAGGAACAACAAGAATAGCTAACAAGACAACACTAAGAACTTTCAGTGGCACAACAGGTAAGCATACAAGGAACTCAGCACAAAGCCCAGTATTTGAAACCCAGTAAGTCCTGATAATGTACTCACAAAATAACTGATGTCATAGACTAAGATATACTACACTACCCTGTCTCTGGTGAAGGAGATGGAAAAAGACACTCTGTTTTATCACAGGGTGCCATAGGGCCTTTCTATGGCCATTCTTGTGTTGGGGGACAGAATGCACTCATAGGGGTGTAGTTGGAATGTAGGTTAAAAGCATATACGGTACAACCTTAGTAAATTCTAACCAATTTTGTTTTATAAATACCCTGCTTTATTTTGAATACTAAACATAAACATGAACTTACTGCGCCACAAAGCCAAATCAATCAAATGAATTATGCTTTCAAATTTGGCCACAGGGGGCTTTGTTAAAAATCTTTGCAAGACAAAGACTGTGCACATGCTCAGTGTGGTCAGGGCTGCTTATGGATCTTCATCAATTATCAAAACAGCACAAGTCAAATAATATCTGTCAGAAGCTGATTAATAATCAGAATATACAGACTGCACTGAGTCCTGTGTTGTCATGTAATCTAATGTGGATATTATAGTTTTTGTATTGTTCAATACAAACGTTCTCCAACTCTGCAGAACCAGTGGCTGCAGCAAAATAATCCTCCAAATAGAATCCCAGTTTATCTGTTTAAATCTGGCTCCATGATCTTTGTCCCTGCAGTTTTAAACATCAAAGGGGATGTAAAGGCAAAAATACAATTACAAATCTCTACAAAGTCACCGACTACTCTACAGGGAAACAAAGCTGTTGGAGTTCTGCATGGCTGAGAAGTAAGGAGGGGGGTCCCCCTGCTGTTCATAAGTATGATTGTTTCCCTGCACAGCAGTAAGGGAATGTCTGACAATTCCTAAATGAAATGAGAATTTCACTGAATACAGTCAGGTTTCTTATACAAACATTTTTTAATTAAGGTATATTGGAGATAGATTTCTTTTTCATTAAAGAAAGTAAAAAATGGAATTTTACTTTTTTGCCTTTCCTTGTCCTTTAAATAGAAAATAGTCAAGTAAGTACAAGAAATAAATCCCCCCATGTAAGCACAATAACGCTTAAAGAAAGGTTCAGTTATTAATGCAGCACAATTTTCGGATGCAGATCGCCATATTTCTTTCACAGAATGTATGGTTTATGCAGTATGCCAGCATTTTAGCAATTATTTTGTGATCATTTGTGCCCATGTGTAAAACCAACATTGCATGTGAATGATTTTTTAAAATACAACTGATTATTTTTGGCTCAAGCCCATTGTACCTATTAATGCAGCCCTCTGTGGGAACCCAAGAATTAAAGCCACATTAAGGGGCAGATTTATCAAATCAAATTCGACTACGGAGTTATTCAAATTTGATTTGAGTTTTCGAGAATTAGCATACTCTGGCCCTTTGAGAATTTGAAATTGACTTTTCATGAACTCTAATCTGATTTGAATTTTATTTGAGTTTTTGGGTTGATTTAATTCATCCAAGTTTTAAAAATGCATTTTTTTAAATACATTTTTGATTGGTCAAATTTAACATTTTTGGGGGAGCTTTTAACAATTCACATGAATTCGAAATTTTATAAATGTGCCTCGCTGTGTGGTGGTAGCTCCAAGTTTTCCAGACATGAACAATTCATCAGAGCAGACTAGGCAGGCACACTGCAGATTACTGCAACTATACTTCAGTGCAAAAAGCATTTTTAGACACATTTCTAAAAATTTTCGCCAATTCGAGAATTTCGCTGGAAATTCACGAATTTTTTGGTGAAGCGAAATGGGATAGATTCGCCCATCACTAATGGTAATAGCAAGACTGCATATTTTATGGATAGCTCACAGAATTCTGGTCTAGTTTTTAGCCCATAAAATTGGAACAAGCAGCTTTTACTTCCAATAGACAACCTCAATAGAATATTATCTTGAGCAAACATTTGTAAAACTGACACATGAAACAAAAAATACATGAAACATATGTTACTGAACAGCATACATCCCCTATCTAAAGGTTTCCTGTGCTTTACAAAGTGATTTTGAAACATGCATGCAGCCAGCTGTGGGGTGGAATGCCTGACATATGTTCTTACAGGAAGGCTCTATTATTGTCCATGTAAATATGAATCAACCCCAAAGAATTGTCCATCCTTTGCAGGATACAAGACAGCTGCTACTAAAAGTGGAAAACATTTTCACACACGGAGGGAGACAACAAAATACAAATAAAAGGGTCTGTCTGTGTCATTTTCTTTCAAATCTAATACATACTAGACTTTGTAAGAACACTGAGTCCATGCCTGACAAATTTACAGCCTAAGAGGGCTTCAGTGCAGTAATCAGAATTTGAAAAGATCAGAATTCGATATGTATTTGTCTGTACCAGGAATTTTTTTAAAAGTCAGATGGAGCTGATATGGAACCAGTCTAAATCAAATCCCACAGCCTTATTCCATGACTTATACCTTCTCCATAAGAACAGTACCACACAGAAAGATACTGGTTAATCAAAGAATATGGGAATGCCATATAGTATTTGGATAGAGAACTGAAGGATAGATTACGAAGAGTGGTGGTAAATGGAACATTTAACAACTGGGCCAGTGTTGGTAGTGGAGTATAGCAGGGCTCTGTTCTATAACATGTTTATTAATGACCTGGAGATGGGTACTGAAAGTACTAAATTGTGCAGAACTGTAAGTTCTATGAATGATGCTGCGACTTTTCAGAGTGATTTGACTAAATTGTAAAACTGAGCAGCAAACTGGAAAATGAGGTTAAATGTTGATAACTGCAGGTTTTGCACTTTGGCAGAAATAATGTAAATGCAAGTTATATACAAAGGGACTCGAATTTTGAAGTTTTTTTATGATCAAAACTTGCAACTTTGACTAGCGAGTTATAAAAATTTGAACTTTCACTTCACCCATTGATAAATAGACCTTTCAAAATCCCATAGAAAGGAATGGAGAGCGGCGGAATTTCCCTCTAGTGGCGGAACTTCACTCTTTGATAAATTTACCCCAGTGGGAGAAGTACAATTTTGAACTGTTTGCAGTCTTTCTGACATCTGAGAGTTTTTGTCGGAGAATTTTTTTTTAAAATTTGAAGTTTTAATATAGATATTGGTATATATGGTTAAATGAGTGCATAAGGGGTCTGTATGAGTCTGTGTATGAACAGCATGTGTGTTGGAGGGGTTGAGCTTGATGGACTTTGGTGTCCATCATGTAACTATCATTTAAACAGCACAGGACACACATAATGATTTACATATTTTACTTACAATTTATTATCCTACATTAGGATAATGTAGGATAAAATACATATATAATAGATATAATATAAAAGATACAGAGCACTGTTTATCTACATTAAATCTAGATAATGGCAATTTAGTAACTGAAGTAACTGTATTATCAGATGCTGGAGCAGATGAAACCCCTGTATTTTGGCAAGAAAACTAAGTTTAGTCAATGAAGAAATTTAATTTTCTCCAACAATATAATAAAGTCAGACACATTCACCTTCAATGAGATCTTTTGGCATGCTAAATTGCTAATCCATAACACAAGCCAATGCTTTGTTTTGAAAAACACACTTAGGTTTGCTTTCTGGCAAACAGTTCCAGACGTGAGAAGGCCAAGCTGGGGGGAAAAAGGAAAGAGAAAAGGGAAATAAAAAGTCAAAGAAGAAAAGAAGACTGTTCTATAATAAGGTTACCAGATGGTTTACAGCCATCAAAGACAGCTGAGCTTGTTCTGGTTCATTAACTTCTATCCTACTGAATTTTGAAAGTTGATGTCCTCCTTGTCTTAGGCAGATGAAGAATGAAAGCTTAAAAGCATTAAGTCAGAGCTACTACAGTTCACCAGTGATACCATCAAATAATGGCATGCCCTGTAAGGGCACATAAGATATACAAACATACAAAAAGAATGGCACATTGGTAGGAAACCATCCAGCAGTTTACAATTTTCAGTCGCACAGTCCAGTATAGGTTAGTAGCATAAGACTTCAGCAGCAGCTACATTTTTTGCATGTAAAAGGCATCAGATCTTAAAATGTGTTGTTTTGTGTATAAAGCCAAAAATGTATGAAATTCTAGACAAAAGCTAAATCTAAAATGTATGCCAGCACTTCCTGTTTTGAAAACCATCCATTCAATAGCACTATCTTGGTGTTCACTGCATAAGGTTTTCAAGGAAAATCTGATTCATTGTAAGGGTAGCAATATTTTGAAATACATTTTTCCCCAGGTCAGTGCTGCAGGGCTGTTTTACCTTTCTGTATGACTTGTGCAATAAAGAATTTTCCAATTTTACAGTACTACACAGTCCTAATTCCTTGCATTAGTTGTGCCATAGAAGAAAATGTATTTTAAATAACTGTGTAAGGGGTGTGTGAAAATCAGGGACACACTGGGCTTCGATGGAGCTTCTTAGATGGCTTGTCATTAATTCTAAGGGGTCACCCACATACCTCCCCCAGCCCGCCATGCACAGCACTTTATATATCACGTCTACTGATAAATCATTTTTACATTTAGGAAATTGCATAACCAAATCCAAACTCATATTAACATTTTGGCAAAATGCATCAGTATGGGGTTTCTGTTACCAGTTAATGGCATTCTTTTTGCAAAAAAATGCTAGGGTTTAGCCAAATTTTAATGTTAAACTGGTGCATCACTCACTGTCACTCACTTTTGGTATATACCAGATTTCATTGGCTAAAGGCTAATGCAGATTTTAACTAAATAAGAGATGCAATGTTTGCTCTAGTTCTAATAACGCAGAGGCAACTAATCAGATGTTTGCAAAACAGCATTCCAGCTGACGGGCTGCTTTAGGTTGGTAGTCTGGATCTAATTATTTAATTACCTGTAAGTACTCTCTTCAACCACCCACCCACCCTAGCCCAGGGTTATCTTCAGGTTCCAACAACAGAATGACACACTTACTTATGTAGTCCCAGGAGCCCTGGATGTGTCAGCCAATTATCCTGTGGCAGGCCTCCAATGATAGGGACCTAAATAGCAGAATTAAATTAAAAAAGGTTATGCAAACACACTAAAAATGCCATTTGAAATAGACCCTAATATATGTGGATTTTAATATTTATTGCATTATATTTTTTTTCTTTTATAAAAACATAATATATTGCACTATTACTAATCCCTTCCAAAGAGAAAAGGACCACCACATATGAAGTTCCTGAAATCTGGCATGTTGCCCATCACTGTTCCATGACCTAGAGTTATTGAAAGAGGGTGCTTAAATATAATACTATTGTACTCCTGTGCATTAGGAACATCACATATGGAATGTGTGAAAAAGTACGCAATCATAAAATAAATTTCTTCTATGGTACAAAGAGTTCCTGGAAAAATTTTTTTTACATTTTTGCAACTATGGCGCTGATGTTTATTTCCAGGACTTTCCAACTGTTGTTTGAGACTGTTGGCAGCTGGAGTAATGCTAAAAAGGTCTGCTGTCTGGTAAGCTTTGCTGTCATACATTGGCACTACCAGACCCTATACAGGAAGATTCTACCATCGGCTTATTATTATACTTTACAAAAATTGTACACCGGCTCTGGTTGCCTAAGAAGCTGATTAGCCTTCCTGTATGTCTTTTAAGTGTAAGAAAAAAAAAAGGAAAAACAGACCGAACACACAGGTATAACAAACAACATCCTTGCGGATAGTTCCCTGTCTACAATCAAACCTAGGATCCTATTGTTGCAAGGAAAACATTGAACCATGTAAATACTGGACTTAACAAAAAACTATATTTGCCAGTTATCTAGTAAAATTTTTAGCACCCTGGGAATGTTTACAAACAATGTTGCCTTGTGAATGTAATCATAAAAATTGCTGCAAAGCTATTTCTTTTCTACATTTTCTACATCTAGATAGCACCACCTTTAGAAATCCTTTAAAAAAGTAGTCCACATTCATGTTAACGTTTAGCATGATGTAAAAGTGAATTTAGTATTTTTCAGTTTGCAATTGATTAAAAATTTTTTGTGGTTTTTGAACTAACTTTTTGTTCATCAGCTCTCCAGTAGGAATTTCAGCATCTACCTGGATGCTAAGATCCAATTGACTCAACAACCAGGAAAAGGCTTGAAAAAAAAAGACTGGCATATGAATAGCAGGGGGGTCTGAAAAATAAAAAGTAGTAATAGCAATGAAATGGAAGTCATTGGGCTAGATTCACTAAAGAGTGAATCGTTATCATTATCACTACTCTAATACACTAAAATGTGAAGTTGCTTCATGGGCACCAAACACTGGTGACTTTTCGTTAGCGATACTTCTTCAGTGTGAGCATTTCATAGCGAAGATTTGCTAGCATTCGTTTATGCCTAGTGAAAAGTCGCTAGTGATCTTAGGTCAATTTGTATAGGACAGGTACATTAGTTATGGTTATGGACATTTTTATTAAAGATGGTGCAAATGCTTGAAGTGGCCACTTTTTCTTACAAATGTACCAGGAACCTTAATAAAAAGGGTGGGCTACATATCGGCCCACTGTAAAATGAATGTTGCATGGCCCGCAAATGTCTGGGACAAGATTCAACTTAAAGAAGGACAAGTTGCCAATGTCTTTACAACTGGAATGCATATCTGGCAGACAGGATATGATGTAACTGACATAAGATTAAGGAAGATCTAGCTTAATTTTAGCACTTTGCCTGGTCTAAGGTAGCAAACGTTGCCTGGCGATAGTGTGAAAGAACGCTAGCGACAGTCTCTTTCGCTAGCGAATTGTCGTCTGGGCCTGTTTGTGAATTGGCAATGTCCCTGTGGATGGGATTTCTGGAGAAAAGTCACTAGCATTAGCCACTTCACCCTTTAAGGAATCTGTCCCATAGTGTGACTGCTGAAGTCAGTGACTCCTATTAAGGAGCTGGAAAGAGACAAATGAAAACACAAATAATTCAGAAACTAAAAAAATCAAGACAAATTAAAAAGATGCTATGTAACATTATGCATATTATATAGTCAACACGCCTTTTACTTTGCTGCAAGATCTTTCCCAAAAATTATCTTTCAATGCTATAGTTAGCATTATAGGTAGGAGACCTCAGTGAATGCACTGATGGAAGTTGCAGACCGCAGATTTGTGAATTTAGTTCATGTGTGCTTCCAGATCGGAACACGCTCTCTGCAGCCCTGGGTGCAAGCTGTACCCCCTGCTAGGGCAAAACTTACATGAATTCAATGAAAACAGTAACACTCTGGTATTTATTGAAAAAGTAAAAACACATTACTTGAAATGCCATAGGCAATGTTTTAGGCTACAAAGGCCCTTTGTCAAGACATTAATTAACAATATCCACATGTGTTTAAATACTCACAAACAGGAAGGATTCACAGTTGCTCACCTCCATATTACCCATGATTATCAGTGAATGATTTCTGTGCAAAAAACATTTTAGTGCAAGAAACAATAGTGTATTTGAAATTGTGATTAATAAAATACTGTGTAACTCTTGTTTGTATAATGCAGAAAATGTCATTCCATCTAAAATACAATGTAATTAAATGTTCTTTTAAATAGTAGCAAAGATTATATAAAAATGTTCTCAATTAGTGATGGGCGAAACGGCCGCGTTTCGCTTCGCCGAAAAATTCGGGAATTTCCAGAGAAATTCGCGAATTTTTCGCCGATTCGCGAAACGAGTCGCGCGCCGTTTTTGACGTGCGTTGCGTCGTTTTCGGCGCGTCGCTTCAAAAACGACGCGCAACTCGTTTTTGCGCGGCAAATTTTTTTTTGCAAATTTTTTTGCCAGTTTCGCGAATTTATTCACCAGCGGCGAATCGCGGGAATTCGCCGCGAATTCGCCCCTGGCGAATAAATTTGCCCATCACTATTCTCAATTAGAAAAACATTGAAACAATGTGCTTAAAATTTATAGCAACACTGAAACATAATAGATAGTGACAATATATGAAGGACAAGAGGCCTTACTTTACTATGTATATTAGTTTTCTTGAAATTATTTATCTCTTGCTCCAGTGCTGAATTCAGGGGACAGATTACTCTGGATTAGGAGCTCCCATATCTTTAAATATTACTGTCTTATTTGATCTGGGAGACCCCATATTTGTGTCCCTGGCATGCACTTATTTGAATAGCAAAATCCAAAGAAGAGGACTCTGCTGTGTGCAATGTCATTTGATTAAAAGACCTCACATTAGTGGCCCCTGACATGTGCATTTTGATTGGAATAGAAGCCCCACTATGTACATACTGTGTATATCAGACCTTGGGATATGTGGCCTATGCAATATATATATCAGTTATAACTTAGATTAGTGAATCCTTCTTATCCACACAAATAAATGTCAATCACACTCCCATACAAGAGTTACCCTACTGGTATACACATACATAAGTCAGGAGAGACTAAAGTCACAACATTGCTATTCACACTTAAGACCAGTTTCATGAATTGTGGTGCAGCTCTACAGTGGATCTCAGTAGTGCAGCAGGCAACACTTCGAGTAATATGGGTACTGCTGGTTCTCACTACCTCCCTAAGATACTTTTATTTTACTTTTTCCCTTATGCCACTGAAAGCATGGAAACCTCTCTTCATTGAAAACACTTAACAGGTAGGATTTAGCAAGCAGTTTACTTAAAGGGGTTGTTCACCAAATAGACATTATCAATTAGTTTCCATATTTCATTTTTCACCATTTTCCCAAAATTTCTGTTTAAAGTTTAACGTTCCTGTCTCTGGTGTCTAAGTCTGGCAGCTCAGTAATCCAGGAGCATTCTGAACTGTTACAATTTGCTACATTTAGCTGTATTCAACAGCTACCTTTAATGCAACTTTTTTGCTTAGCAGGGAGAAAGATAACAAATGTACCAACTAGATGTATCAATTTAGAATTGTTAAAGAGTCGACGCTCTTTAGAATTTAATCAATACAACTGTATACTTTAATATTAGAAAAATGGTTACAAATAGAAAGCAATTGGAAAAAAGTTATTTCTGACGATCTATCTGAAACCAGCAGAACTGAAAAAAGTTTTGAAGGTGAACAGCCCCTTTAAAGGACAAGGAAAGTCTAAAATAGAATAAGGCTAGAAATGCTGTATTTTGTATACTAAACATAGCCATGAACTTACTGCAACAGAAGCCTAATCAAACAAATGATTTATGCTTTCAAAGTTGGCCACAGGGGGCTGTCATCTTCTAACTTTGTTAAACATCTTTGCAAGACCAAGACTGTGCACATGCTCATTGTTGTCTGGGCTAAGATTAGGGATTGTCATAAATTATCAAAACAGCAAAAGCTTGATGAAGAGCCGTGCCAGGCTTGAAACATTACATGAATGTTGCCCTGCTACTAAGAATAAAGGCTCTTGGGGTGTTGCCCATTTCGTCTAGCTACAAGTGTTTCCCAGTGTGGAATGACACTGTAGGAGGTGCACCCAATCAAACAAGAATTGAACACGGTGTGCGCTACTTTAATTTGAGTTGGGAGGCTCTCATCTTGTAACTCTGTTAAACATATTTGCAAGACCAAGACTGTGCACATACTCAGTGTGGTCTGGGCTAAGCTTAGGGATCATCATAAATTATCAAAAAATCACAGACATCTTCTGGACACTTCGGCAATTTCCATCACTTTTGGCTCCAACTGCGCATGCGCTGATATGCTGTTCTATTCCTGAAAAGAGAATATGGCTGACATGAACTCTGATGCCCTGAATCTGCACCAAGGGGTAAGTAAAAAGTTAGGGGCATTTACCAGGGGTAGCAGCTAGGCTGGGGGGGAGGAGGGAGGGGGTCTATATAGGATACGGTTAAATTCTCCTTTAAGACATGCGGTGATCCTGATAGTGTATGCAACAAGCCTTAGAACAGTCTAGAAGCAGGATAAAGGCACAATTGATAAATTAGGATAATACGCATATAGTTTACAGTACTACATACACAGTCATAGGAAAAAGTTTGGAACCCATCCTAATTCTTTGGCATTTCATCTTTGACTGAGCTTTCAAAGTAGCAACGTACTTTTAATATATAACATGCCTTATGGAGATATTAGTATTTCAGCAGTGACACAAAGGAGCAGATTTAGTTAAGGGTCAAATTTCGAGGGTTAATTAACCTTCAAATTCGACCCTCAAATTAAACGCGAATTAAAACCCCTCAAATTCGAATTCAATGAGTTTTAACGAAATTCGAATTATCAAACGAACAAATATAAAAAATTCGATCAAATTTTTTATATGCGATCAAAAAAAGGTGGGAGAATCCTATGGGAGCTTCTCAAAGGGTTATATAGCAATTTGGTAGGTTTAATCTGCCGAATTGTTATATCAAATTTTTTTTAATGGGCCAGTACTTTGAATTTGGCCAATTCCACATGAATTTTGGGCAATTCAATAGTCGAATAAGCCCAGAATTAAATTCAAAATTCAAATTTTTTAATTCGAAATGATTCAAATTTTCACTTTGAATCAATTCGAACCTTAGTAAATCTGCCCCAAAGTATATTAACAGAACAGGTGCATAAATTTGAGCACCCCAACAGAGATATTACATCAATACTTAGTTAAGCCTACTTTTGCAAATATAACAGCCTCTAGACGCCACCTATAGCCTTGGATGAGTGTCTGGATTCTGGATGGCGGTATTTTTGACCATTCATCCTTACAAAATGTCTCCAGTTCAATTAAATTTGGTGGCTGCCGAGCAAGGACAGCCTACTTCAAATCATCCCATAGATTTTCCATAATATTCAAGTTAGGGGACGGTGTCAGTCATTCCAGAATATTACACTTCTCCCTCTGCATAAATGCTTTTGTAGATTGTGAAGTGTGTTTGGGGTCATTGGGGCAAATTCACTAATCCGAAGTTGTCTTCACGAAATGAAAGGTACCAAAGTTGCACTAGCGAAGGCTAAATTGCATATGGAGACACATTTAAATGGATGTGTATACAGTAGCACATACAGAACACTTCACAAGCCCAGGGAAAGTTAAGAAAAATTTATATGGGTGTTCTAATGTCCTACACATGTGCCTACAGAAGATTAAGGTGCCATGTTAACAAATGTAGGGGGGAAGGTGGGCACCCTAAAAAAAATATTCCTAAATTTTCAGCCTATCACCCAAAAAACAGCAACTTTTTTTTAGGACTTAGAAAATTTTTCAACTATTTTGGGACTTCTACTTTTTTTTTTTACTAACTCCTATCTACTCTATTTTACTTTGCCTGCTCTGACCTTGCGATGTAAACTCTGATGATAATGTTCAGAAAAAAAACAACAGTGAATTTGCGTAGTTTCGCCCTTTTGCCAGAGTGCAACTTCACCAGTGTTAGGGTGCGAAGTTGCACTTGTCTATCTACATTGCTAGAATTGTCGCCAGGGTTACAGTTAGTAAATTTGCACTTTAGTGAATTTGCCCCATTGTCTTGGAATATAGAACCCCTGGGTAACTGCAAATTTTTTTGACTGATGCTTGAACATTATCCTGAAGAATTTGTTAACATTGGGTTGAATTCATCCAACTCTCGACTTTAACAAGGTCCCCAGTCCCTGAACTAATCACACAGTCCCATAGCAAAATGAAACCTCCACCGCATTTGAAAATAGGTAGCAGGTGTTTTTCTTGGAATGTGTTCTTCTTCTGCCATGCAAGGCATGGTTATTATGAGCAAATAACTCAAACTTTGTCTCATCAGTCCAAAGCTCTTTGTTCCAAAATTTCTGTGGCTTGTCTAAATGAGTTTTTGCACACAACAAGCGACTGTTTATGGCATGAGTGCAGAAAGGGCTTCTTTATCATCACCCTGCTATATAGATGTTCTCTGTGCAAATTGTACTGAATTGTAGAACAATGTACAGATACACCATCTTCAGCAAGATGTTCTTGCAGGTCTTTGGAGGTGATCTTTGGGTTGTCTGTAACCATTCTCAATGCTCCTGTCTGTAACCAATCCTACGCATATGCTGCTCCTGTATGTTTCTTGGCCTGCCAGCTCCTTCTGCAGTCACAGGACTAGGCACATGTGGAAGTGCCAACACTAATGAAAACGGTGGTTTGAGCAAGACTAACCGAGTCCATGTAAAGTTTGGAAGGTTTAATTCTGTTCCTTCTGCCAGTGAATGTACTAAAACACTGCCTGTTGTCACTCAGTCACAAAGTATGGGGAATCCACAAGTTTTTACAACTGCTGCAGAGAGTTCAATGGGACCTTCAACGTTCACATTTACAAGGACAAAATCATCTCAAATAGTGCCTTCACATATATATACTGGAGGGACGAGTGATTTTAAAAATATGGATTACCAAGACATGGGTGGAAACAAAAATCATTTGGTCCTAAAAAATGAATTACTCAATCAGCCCTTCAGTTTAAATATCATGGTTTCCTTTCAATCTGTGGAATCAGGTATGTTGGATAAAAAAAATAGTCTATTTCTGGCAGTACCTTTTTCTGCATAAGCTGAACTGAATGAAGTCATGTAAAAAAAAGGGTAAAGTATATGTTCCCTTTAATCTGTGTCAAACAGTAAGTTAATTAGCAGAAGTGTTCCAAATCTTCAATCACATTATTCAATGTGATTACTGAAATGCTATTTTCGGGAGATTCCTTCATGAGGAAGCAATTGTTTTTATTTGAACAGATTTCTATTTTCTCTGTAAATATAAAACAGTACAACTTATAGAATTGGATTGAAAGAGAAAAAAAGGTAAGATCAGAGGTATTGGCAAATTTTTAAGGGCATACACCACAAACACATATACAGTTATTATAGTCACTTACCTGCTGCCCTGACTGGTGCTCTTTCTCTTAAAAAAAAATGCTCCAGCCCGAGGTACTGTTTGATGGACACCACCCTCTATCATTTTCTGGGATTCCAGGTGTTTCACATCAGGCTGAGGTGTAAGTAACTTTTTCCAAGATTTCTGTTATGCAAATCCACCCCACTGCAGTTGATGCATGGGGCACCTTTGAGCACTCTTCATATAGTACATTTCTTTGGGAGGAGGGGAACGCACCAGCTCCAGGTGTAGCATGTATGCACCTAGATTTACTGGACTCCAAGTCCATTCCCTATAATAATTACATCACTCACATCAGTCTCTGCCCCAATGGAGCCTACTATCTGTGGTCCCTATCACACACATTCAGGTCTATTTTATGAAGAGTCATATTGTGTAAAGACAAGAATTTTTTTCAACTATAGAAGGAAGGTGCTTAAAAATAGGTGTTTGGGGCTGAGTTATTGCAACATTCCCCATAACACAACTAGCCCTGCCCATCTGTTCCACTTCCTGTCCTCTGTATTCTTTGGCTGTGCAGGGGAGCTGGCAGCACTCAGCACATTGCACTGTCCTATAGAGGGGGCATTTTTGAAGATAATGTTAATTTGTAGCCCAACTAAAACCAGCACAATGTATTAATCATTATTGCCTACAAGATTAGGATTTTTTACCTATCCTATATTTTCTTTATCATTTCTGTAAGTTTTGTAGCAAGGGAGAAATCCAGAGTAACCAAAGGAAACCCACGCAGACACAGGATGCACTGCAAGGCATAAATGCTACTCACTGTGCTGCCTCATTGTAACAAATTTTATCTAAATATATTCCATTTAAATTCTGAAATTGCAGCTCTTTATGTTCAGGCACCTTTGGTTATATTTTATAGCCTTCTTAGTTGCATTGGCAAAAGTCTCTCCTAAACAAATCATTGGTCTCTCAAACAAGGAGCTAGCATTCAGCCATGAAATAGGACTGATGGCAGAAATACATTGTTTACACTTGAACCAACCAATCGCTTTTTATCATTCTGTGTGAATGTGTCACAGGGAGGCCCATTTATCATCAATGGTCGAATTTCTATTTCATGTGAATTTGTTTTAATTTGAATATTCTCACAATTGGGCAGGGAGGTTAAGAAAAAATTTGAATGGCTGATATTTGATTGAATGGTTCCAACCTGAAAATTCTAATCATATTTGTACAAATCTAGTTTTTCTCTGAAAAAAAAAATCTAAAATGTTAGGGAGGCTATTAATATGTCCAAATGGTTCAACAGATCTCTGCCATTGACTTGTACATGATCCCGACAGGTTTTTGTTGATGAATATTTGAGTTAGGACTGTTTCCATGGCCGAAGTGTTATAAATCCCACGTTCTAATTTACATTTGAATAGGGGGATTAAAATTAGAATGTGTGAATTTTGACACTCAAAAATTTGAATTTGCTATGCAGCCCTTGATAAATCTGACCCCTTGCGGTAACCAGATCAGCAAAATATGAGAATAGCTCCATTATACAACACATGATTATTCATTTGATTCTCTTTTCAGTCAGCAAATAAGTATACTGCCATTGCTTTAAAAATATTTTTTTTAACCTTTGACCTTTTTGTTCTTCAGTATTCATTTCAGAAGAAAGAAATAAAAAGTGTTCAATGGAAGAAATTGAGAGAAAAAAACAAGAGGCATTGGCCAGTAAGCAAATAAGACTGCGCACATTATCCAATGATATAGCACGTCCATAGCTATGCAAGATCACAGCAACATGTGCTGGTGACAACATAGATTTGCAGACTGGATCTTTGCTTACTGTAACTTCTCTTTGAGAAATAATGTGTTCTCCGTCTACCTGTCCCCAGGCGCCTGCCGGAATCATGGAAGAGGCTCACTTGTAAGAATTCATTGTGGCTTTATTGTGCACATTATAGATTACAGACAGTGGGATGGTCAACTTTTTAATAAAAGTTCTTCTGAATAATGTCTGGAGTGACACATTTTAGATTTGCAGAGAGAAATGCACTATAACCAGCATGCACAATGTTTGCTGCCTTCCTTTCATAAAAAAGAGCCTTCATTTACACCTGTTTTTTCATAGAATGAATGATCTCACTAACTGAACTCCACACTGCTATTATTTGGAACAAGTCTCAATTAATAATTCAATTACAAAGAACCATCAGCATCATGCATGTTGACTGTTGGTTCTGTTGGTTTTCTATTACTCTGCTTCACCCACTAGTAAATTTGCCAAGTAGAAATATAATTTTAACCAAAAACAGTGATTGATCAGGTTAGTGATGTTGGATTGCTATTATTCTGAACACAACTGTGTCACATTTGGTTTCTAGCCAATTGTATTTAATGTTTTATGGTGTATGCTTTTGATGGAGCATGGGAAAGGGTTGAGTCCTGACCACATATGAGGACAGCATAAGAACATTGTTTTCATAGCAAATGGGGAGGTGTTGTAGGGAGTATGAGTTATAGCTAATGGAGAGCAGATCAGAAAGATTTGGGGGCAAATTCACTAAGCAGTGAAAATATGCTAGCGTTGCCTTCACTAACGCTTGCCACACTTCGCCAGGCGAATTTTCACCAGTGCTACGCAAATTCACTAAAGTGCGAAGTTACGCTAAGGTGGGCGAACAGTAGCATAGTTGCACCAGTGTTACTTCGCCAGGCAAAGCGCATTTACGCTAGCGATGCCTAATTTGTATACGGCGCAAATTTCAAAGTGTAATAGAAGTATATGTTACAGCCACTACATTACACTACACAAGCCCAGGAAACCTTTAATAAAAAAAAAAGTTGTCCTATTTCCCTAAACATGTGCCCACTGTATAGTTGAGTTGCCATATGTTAGTAAATGTAGGGGGGACGGAGGGTAACCCCCCAAAAAATTTTGCTCTTTTTCAGACTACAAAAGGTTTTTCAAACTTTATCTATTGTATTGAACTTTACCAGGTTTGACCTGGCAAAGTAACGTCTAGCGTAAGTGGCATAAGGCACAGGTTGGATGACAGGCATTGGTCACTGGAGGAAATCAGAGTCCTTTTTAAACGTGTTCAGTGCTTAGCACTTGTGCTATGGTTTTTCTTATCTCTTAAGCGAAACAGGGAAATTGAAGCTAGTCCTTGTTTTATTCTTGGAAGGTTTATAATTAGGTTCTCTGTGCACAGATAATCCCCCTTTGTAATGTTCTCCTGCTGACATAACAGTCACAAAAAGGTAAAAATAAAGTTATTTGCCTTGCACTGACCAATCACTGAGTTGCTTTAATTTCCCTGTTTACCCTCCCAGGCAAATAAAAAAACAGGCTTTTGTAGGTTAACTAATGGCCCTATACACCTGCAAGTACAGTCAATGGACAACCTAGCAATAAGTGCACAAGCATCCAATGATTTGCTCCTTGAGCTGGTGCAGTTGGTTTAATTGCACTTGTCAACCTGTCGCTTTACAATAATATCAAGCTAATCCTCTAAATTCTTGATCTGTTTGTTGCTAGCTGTATTAATTTTGATGACAAAAAAAATGTTATAAGCAATTATATTTTAGGCTTCTCACCATTATCCAGTTTGTAGTAAAAATGTACAGCATGAAACCTATACACAACTTATGGAAGTGGAAGAGCATAGGATGTATCTAGACTTATTTAGCGATAGACATTTTCCTTTTGCATCAGCTTTAAATGAGGAAACAAAACCCTTGAAATGCCATCAAAGCAAATGGTCTGTGAATGTTGTTTCAAAGCTTGTTATTGGGTCTGGATATTTTTGCCTCGTGCCTTTTCTGAAGAGGAAGGTATGACTAAATGTACAGCTTGGCACAATAACTGCTGAAACTAAAGGACACATTTATTTTTTTCTTGATACAAAGAATTAATTAGAGGATTAACATTCATTATGAATACTTGCCAGTGTTTTTTCCCTTTTTACTGTGAATAAAAACTAGGCTTTTTTTTTGCACTAATGAAATTGCAAATTGACTTCTGTTGAAATGATGCTTGACTAAAATGAACAATTAAAAATGTATTGGTCTCAATGAGATAGATCAACTGATCATTTTCAGGATTAATTAGTCTCAGGAACCATCTTCATTATGCAGCAGACTAAGCATACTGCTCAGAATTGCCTTCTAAAGTGACATTAAAAAAGATAACACATTAGTCAACTGCAACCAGATTTCTCAACAGTAAATGCATGCTGCTGTTTTCACTGATAATCTGTTCTACGCCCACCGTGAAAGACACTGTCATCCAGCAGTTTAAAATTTACCAAAGTGAACTGATAGAATTCTCTTCATGAAATATAACTGATTCTCACCATTTTTAAACCTGTGAATCATGCCTATAATAATACAGAAACAGTTCAGTTGTGTTAAAAAAAGTGAACTTTTTCTTTATGCTTTTATCCCCTTCAAAATACTGAGCATATTTTCTCAGATTCTCACAAGTACAGCATATTGTAATGTAAAACATATTTCTTTGCTTTCTTAATAATAATCTCTGCTCTTATATACGTGTTGTTTCAGCTAAGATACATATTACATTGCAAGTAATGTTTGCCTAAGGTATTTCCAAATTCAAAGGTGTGGGCTGTGCCTCAGCCCAATCTGTTGTGAATAAACCATTGCCTTTTAGCCCCTGTAGTATTAATATAAACTAAAGAGTAGAATTAAAGCAGTTTTATGTTGACAGTTAATTCAGAATTCCTTATTTAAACAGAGAGCACGTTCACAGTCTCTGTGTGTCCCCTTTAAACGAGTACCTGATAAATATAATGGGTAACTTTGTGCTTCAAAACACAGAATGGGGAAAGGAATATACAGTAAGAGAAAATATTTAGAAATAAGGGACATAATATTAACAAAGGGTAGGGCAGAAAAGGAAAAGAAGATGAACCTTGAAAAAACTAAAGGGAGAGTGATGTACAAAATATAGGTTCAGAACGGGAGTGGAAGAATCAAAAGGAGGAGGTAAATGGGTAAGGAAGAGAAAGATGTATGAAGGTGATAACCAATATGATTTTAGGCAAAGCCTGAATTCTAGGAGAAATGCACATAAGGCACAAGAGCTCTGTCTCTTGGCTCCTACTGTATATGAGGCATATGCAAATTTTGATTGGAGAAAGAGGGATAGCAATTCCTGTGCAGCTCAGGGCCTGTACTTTAGAAATAGGCAGGTCAGAGGCAGATTTCCATAGTTGTCTTAGATTTCCATAGCTGATCGTATGTATCCACAATCTGAAAGATTGATGCAAAGCTATGCTTAAACACTTTTTACCTAAAAAGTGCCATTGTAAATGCATACTTGATCTTTAAGTTAAATTTAAGTTAATTGTCTGCCTCTCCATGCAATGCTACAATTGTATTGTTTTTACATTATACTGCCCCCTCTTATTCATCTTCCAGTCTCTTGTTCAAATAACTGCCTGGTTGCTATAGAAAAATTGGACCAAATAGCTGCAGACATACTAAATAAAATTTAAATCATTCAAAAACCACAATAGAATAAAAATGAAGATCACTAACAAATTGCCTCAGCTATCAGTGATAGCTCAGTGATCCCCAACCAGTAGCTCGCGAGCAACATGTTGCTCTCCAACCCCTTGGATGTTGCTCCCAGTGGCCTCAAAACAGGTGCTGATTTTTGAATTACTGGCTTAGAGGCAAGTTTTGGTTGCATAAAAACCAAGTGTACTGCCAAATATTCTCTCCTGTAGGCTGCCAGTTCATATAGGGGTTACCAAAAAGCCAATCAGAGCTCTTATTTGACATCCACATGGACTTTTTCATGCTTGTGTTGCTCTCCAACTCTTTTTTAAATTTAAATGTGGCTCACGACCCAAAAAGGTTGGGGACCCCTGGTCTACATCATACCAAAAATTAATATAAAGGTAAACCACCCCTTGAAGTGTTTTTATTTATAGGACTAAATCAAAGTTATGGCTTAAACGCCGTGTTTCCATGCTAGGAGACCAGATGCTCCCACCTTCAAAAGTTGTTTAACACTTTAGAAAAAACATGGCAAGTTTTTTTATCAATAAGCCAGAGCAATTTGGAAATTGGAAAGCGTGAAAATTTTATTTGAATTTTCACTTCAACTTAGTAAATGCGCCCATATGTGTATGGACCCTAAGGGGCACAGTTATGTGCTCTAACCTTTGTTACATGCACTGTACAACCAAATAAAATCATAAAAGTTTATATTAGATTTCCCTGACCCACAACGTAAAGACTAATATTTGCTGAAACTTCAGCATTGTACATGTAGGCTTTTTGTTTGAAGGGGTCATTTTTAGTCTACATATTGTGGTTATTTAGAATTGTCCAGGGAGTTTATTTACCACTGTTTTAGGTCTGGTGTTCAGGGGGCTCCTCGAGACTAGGGTACCAATAATACTTACAGCTTTATCCTGTAATATATTAGGTTTATATTGTAATGTCATGATGTGGTACAGTGTTGACACTAATAATAACCATTGGATGTAATGAGAAACTGCTGTGGATAACTGGTTTCTAAGACAAAGTGTTGTGAGTGGTGAAATAATCCTCACTTTTTCTTGAATATACAATTGTTGCTTCCCCAGAAACCACATACTCTGTCTTCAGCCAAAGACATTTTTGAAACTTCATTCTAAACATGTTAAATTGTCTTGCAAATCAGCACATTTATTTATTTTTCATAGTTTTGGCTGTGACAGCATTCAAACACAGGAATGGAAAGTTGGAGTTTCTCAACCTATAAACCACATGCCTTTAAAATAAGCTGAGTGAATCTGAGGTTTTTTTCTAATCATATTTGGACTCTGTGTGAGCAGTTGAGGCTGGAGTATTTATTGGAGGATAAAGGAAGAGCTACAGTCTTACTAGTCATTTAACCTGCAAGGTGCCACCCGGTATTATTACACCACCTAACACAAGTTGAGGTTCATTGAGCTTAATGTGAGCCAAATGTGTTACAATTATCATGGCAGTTTAATTTGATGACATTTTCTTTTCTTATTTTTAGTGCATATGAAAGCAGAATGTGTTACAGTATTTTTGTATCATAGCCATTTCAACCAAATAATAATAATGCTACAAATAATACAAGGTAAAAAAACATGATTTTGAATTTTTGTTTATTCAAATTTTCTGGACTTGAGTGTTCAAGATTCATCATGCCAATTATGAAAAACTGAAATGTAAAAAATCAGCAGCAAAGTCCTTGTGGTTTTACAGAAACTAATGGAAGGTTTAGGTATACTAAATGAGTGAATGTAATAAAAAAATTAATGGAACAAATAGATTTTCATTGTGATCAAGTATTTCCAGTTTGAGGTTGTTTTTTGTAAACATGTTAATGATTGATGAAAACATTTGCAATCTCAAATTTCTTTCTTTTTTAATCATTTAAAAAAACTCAAATTAATTGACATGTTACTATTTCATCATATTCTCTGTTAATGTTGACTGCTTTTATCACTATCTATTTTAATGCTGCTTATTACTGTACAGGGATGGTATCCATTATCTGGAAAACTGTTACCCAGAAATTCCACCACTCACCATTTTGAGAGACTTTCACCCATTGCTAAATACTCTTTAAAAAAAGCCAACTCTAGCAGACGGTGGCGATCGCTAACTTCAACTCCTTTTTCTTTGCAATAATACAATAGTACCTTGCACTTGATGCCAACTAGGATTAATCTGTATTGGAGGCAAAACAATCCTATTTGGTTTAATTAATGTTTAAATAATTTTTTAGTTGACATAGAGGTTTTTTATTAAAGGTCGGATTTTTTAAACTATCACTAAACTAGAATGATGAATGACCTGAGATTTATTTAAAAACCAGAATGAAAAAAGTATGAATAAAAAAAAGCTGAATGGTGTGCTAAAAAATACGTCCAATAATAAGTATGAGTTTTTCAGTGAAGAAAAAAATCCCCAAAACCTCTAAAAGTTGATTTAACCCTTTAACCGCCAAGCACGTACTTCGTACGTTCTGGCGGATAAATGCTCTGGCTGCCAAGAACGTACTGTACTATGTACGTTCTTTGGCAGCAGAACTTTCTCTCTGCTTTGGCGCCTTTTGCCGCCTCCGCAGAGAGTCGGGAAGGAGGACAGCCCCCTAGGCAACATTGCTAGGGGGCTGTCAAGTCGGATCCTGCAGACGCAGGTAAGTGCACTTTTTTATTACACACTTACCTGCACTTACCATCACTTACAGTACATTTACACGCTTACACACACAGTTTAGTAAAGATTTTTTTATTTTTTTTATTTTAGCACACTTGGTTCCTTTTGTACACTTATTTACACTTATTTGCACACTCAGACAACTTGTTATATCAACAGTGTGACTATTCGATAATTGATTTGGGCCACTAATTATGCTGTCGGTCTGTTTTTTTGTTATTGCATTGATTTACGCTATTTTTGTGGTTCTATTGCAATTTTAACCCTGCATTATTGTTCATTATGTATATTTAGTATAGTTTTGCGGTTTGGTTCTTTGGTATAGAAATTTATATTTTACTTAGTTTGATCCATCAGAATATATGCTTTCCAAAAATGTATGGTTATCTGGGGTCTTTTTACAGTTTGGGGGTCTTACGGCACATAATGCACAGTCGGGGAACTGTTTTTAGCATCTGTGTTGGTTAGCGTGAAAATTCATATGTATGTTTTTCATTTGTGGTCCGTACATACCACATTCTTTGGTATTTATATGCATATTGGGCATCAAACTATTCATTAGACCTCCAAAGTTCATCTTTAGGGTGATTTTTCTTTGTACGTAAAATGTTGTGTGAGATAAATGCAGCAAACTGCAACATTTTAGGCGATTTTCAGAAAAACCTCTATGTTTAGAAAAACTTTGCAGTTTGGTAGTTTCGTGTAGAACAACATCTTTATCTGTATTGGATTCATCAGAGTGT
>CM044440.1:23589867-23608307 GCA_024363595.1 Xenopus borealis | reverse complement strand
AATCTCCATAAAACGATATATATTTGGTATTGGCGTGTTCGGGACACATTGAACTTTCTACATGTGCTGTGTTCTCATTCATAAAATAAATTATGTTTCTGATAGATGCGTTTGTATCATGTATATTCTGAGAGCTCAGGTTGTCCCGAAAAAAACAATATATTGTTTTCCTGGGTAAACTAGGAAAGGCCCTTAAAGTGAAAGAGTACAAAATGTCTAAAAACTGCTTGGCAGTCGATTTAGGACAAAATGGCTGGCGGCAAAAGGGTTAAAGGGGTCCAGTAGAATCAGTGCAGCTCCCATTGACTGTTATACTACCTTTACTACCTTTACTTTTTACTTGGCCAGTGATGACCTCTTAGTTTTACTACAATATAAAATAATCGTGTGACTGCTAACTTGAATTACTATCTGCATCATACACTAGCTTGCCTCAGAGAATGTTCCTACATGGTTAAATTGCTAAGAGACAAAATTCATTGTCAGATGTTTTTATTTCTTTATCATAGCGATATAAAAAAAGGTTTAAGCAAATGCTAATATTCTGTGATGTGTCCAAGCAAATCACATTTAAAGATCTCTTATATTTCTCCTGAATTTCTATAAATCTCTTCACTAGTTCCCTCATGTGCTTAGTAAAAACAAATTGATATTTATATAGACTTATTCGGTAGGTTTATGTTTATTTTATCATAAACAGTGAATATTCAAATTTACGAGAATGTTTAGTTGAATGTGCATGGCAAAACTACTACAATAAATCTTTAGGCATGGAGTAAACTCTAGATGGAATGGAAGCAGCGCTGGACAGTATTTTGTGGGGCTGGAATGTTCTTTTTCATTTATAGCTGAAACATCACCCATGGGGGGAGAACAATTTCTTCTTAGTTTGAAAGGTTTGTTTTACATACAGGAATCTCAAATCACAAGATCCACAGCATACTGTGGAAAAAGTATAAATGAGTCTTCAAAAAACTCTTTAGTATTGCTTAATTATCTAAATGGCAAACTAAATAACTGATAAATATTACCCCTATTGCTTAAAGGGATTAAAGTGATTTTTATCATGTATTTCTAAATTACACTGTTTACACTGCAAATAATTCACTATATAATATAAAATTTAATTCCTGAACCGGGAACTGTATTTTTTTTAGGATGTTATATTGTAGTGTAGGCAGCCATCTCAGGTCATTTTGCCTGGTCATATGCTTTCAGAAAGAGAAACGTAGCACTTTAGGATGGAACTGCTTTCTGGCAGGCTGGTGTTCTTCCTACTCAATTTAACTGAATGTGTCTCAGTGAGACTTGGCTTTTACTATTCGGTGCTGTTCTTATTTCTACCAGGCAGCTGTTATCTTGTGTTAGGGAGCAATTTTTTTACCTTCCCATTGTTCAGTGGAGCTTACTATCAAAAGTTGTAATACAAACCCAGAACCATAATGCTTCAAGGCAGTAACACCTTTATGTGTACAAAGGCAGGTTAATCATGATGGGGATTTTAATAAATTCAAAGCCAATTGAGGAAAAATGATATTTAACATTGTCAGTGTCTTCTAGGGATTTTAAACCTCAGACAGAATAAGGGGCAGATTTACTTAGGTTCTAATTGATTTGAAGCGAAAATTCTAATCAAATTCTAATGAAAAAAATTATTCAACTATCGATTGTCGAAGTACTGGCCCTTTAAAAAAATTCAATATAACAATTCGGCAGATAAAACCTACCCAATTGCTATATATCCATATGGGAATCTCCCATAGGATTTCTACAAGTTTTTGTGATCAAATATCAAAAATTTGATTGAATGATTAAAACTGTTCGATTCAAACGATTTTATCGATCAATCAAATTTTTTATATTCGATCCTTGGATAATTAGAATTGCGTTTGAGCGGTTTTAAATCGAATTTAATTTGAGGGTCGAATTTGAGGGTTAATTAACCCTCGAAATTCGACCCTTGATAAATCTGCCCCTTAAAGTTCAGCTAAATAAGTATGCTAGAAATGTTGTCACAATATAAGGCTGATTAGAAGTTAATTCAGATAATTCTACTTGGCATCATAGCAACCAGTGCAATTAGCATCAGAATTTAATAATCAGCCTTGTAGCATCAGCTTGTATTACAAACAAACCTCATTTAATGCTTGTAAATTTCCGACAACCCCTAAACTTAGTTTCTCAACAGCTGCTCAGAGACGCTCACCGCATGCATCCGACTCCTTCCAGTTCCGGTCTCCCTATGGCATGTGCGCTGGTGCACTTCTGGGTTTATGCACCAGCTTCATTCCATTGTGTGCAACGGTGTGAAATTCAAATGGTATAAAAGGGGAATTCAGCAAGTTACAGCAAGTTGCCCATTGTTAGGTTCTATTAGTAGAGTTCCTGGGTGCTTAATCTTAGTGATTACTGATTGATCTTCTGATATTGACCCAATATTGCCCTTTGCTTTGCCTGACTGCTCTGATTCTCTCCAATCCTGACCCATGCCCGTTTGTGACTATTCTGCTCTCTCCAATCCTGACCCCGGCATGTCTAATGATTTTAGCTTTGCTCCTCTCTCAATTAAGACCTGGCAACTTCCAATTAGCCAAGGACTCCTCCCGAGGTGAAAGATGGCGGTTATAGGCAGAAGTGAGAGCTGAGACCAGGGAGCTTAGCTTGGCTTCTGGATTTAGGGTACCGTTCGTGACAGATGAATGGGGCTATTAGATTTGCATTTTTTTTGCACTTTTACTCTTTAGGAAGAGGATTAGTTCTTTAAACATCAGAATTTGTGATAGTATACTGGCAGCATCTGATAGGCAGAAATTTCCTGACACTGAAAGGAGCTCATAAGTAAAGAAAACTTACGTTCTATTAAGAGACGCTGTAACCTAAACTGTATTGAGAAATTCTACAATCCTAACGGATGATCAAACTCAGGCAACTGTCTCATTCAGTTAACTCCTACACCATAAGAAATAAAATATGAAATGACATTTTTATAACCTTTTCCATTAGTAAGGAAAAACATTGAAGGCACTCAAGGTTTATGAAGCATTGTTTACAGTTAAAAGGGACTGACAAATCTTGAATTAGGAAAATAAAAGAACATTGATTTTTCTCTGCATATTTTAATGATTTGTTCATCGCTTGCTAAACCTTTTAACAGAGATTCTAAGATATTATTTTCCCTTGGAAAATAGTATTTTCATAATAAGACAATACATGTAAATCCATAGCTGTAACTACTTCATGTGCTAATGGTTTTATTGCATTTTGTCCAGTGTTTATACTGTCTAAGATTGCACAGTACTTAAAGTTTGATTCATTTCTTGCATAATTCAGTTCTCTGCATGACATTGAATTGAAGACTTTTTTAAAGCTTGCTCTGGGATACATTATAAATCAACTGCGTACTCAGCAGGCATGTCATTATTTGGGAGCAAACTATTGACTGAACATTTATAACCATTTATTTCAAAGTTTCTATGTAATTCCACATAGGAAAGACACATTGTAATGCAAATATAATGTGTTAACTGTGCTATGCTCCTTGTCCAGTAGGCTACCAGTAACATATTCCGACATGGGGCATATTTACATTTTTTTCCCCCAAATCTCTAAAAAATTAAGATGAATTAAGTCTAAAAACCATAAAAACCTTTAAAACAAAACTGCACCAAATACTGTAAGAGCTGCTGATGTCATGTAGAATTAAACGAGAGCTGCACTGATCCTATTGGACCATTTCTAATCAATTTGGAGGTTTTCTTATTTTTTCTTCACTAGTAAATGTCAGAAAAACTCACATTTTAAGGGGTTTTAGAGACAAGACTTGAGCTGGGTGTAGGCAGAAGAGGCGTAAGCCTAGGGCGCAGTGCTTCCTCTCAGCCCCACCAGGTTGTTAGTGCTCTATCATGTGCGGGCTAGGAGAGTGTGCGCCCACCAACGAGAGGTCAGAGCTAGCCCTAGGCAACCTGACCAGCTTGGCTTGTCTGTTTAGAGATATTCATATTCACATCGTTCAGTGTTTTGCGCATTATGTGTAACTAAGCAGTAGAAGTTTACTTTACATTTCCTAAGGAACTTCAGCAAAACCAGCAACAAAGCTTTCAAGCCCCATCTAATTAAGATACACATGTAAGAGAATCATAAATGGCAGCTAGATGCTGGGCTACAAAATGTACATGAAACAATGAAATTGTGAGGGGTCACTTACACTGTAAGGTTGAGCAGCTGCTATACAGACTTGCCTACATGGAGTTGATCTGCTGCTACAAACAATAGGCAGATGTGATATCTGTTATCCAGAAACCCGTTATCCAGAAAGCTCAGAAAATGTTTTAAAAACTATTTAATTTTTCTCTGTAATTAAAAAGTAACGTGTACTTATATATACCAATATATAATTAATCATTATTGGAAGCAGAACCAGCCTATGGTTTCATTAATGTTTGCATGATTTTTTTGTAGATGTAAGGTATGATAATCCATATTACATTTGTTGTCCAGAAAACCCTAGGTCCCAAGCATTCTGGATAACAGGGCCCACACTTCTACATCAATTATTTGCATGTACATTATCTATACTTAAAATAAAAAAAGGTGATTGCTCTTCCATTTATATACATATACAGGTATGGGAACAGTTATCCAGAAAGCTCCAAATTACAGAAAGACTGTCTCCCATAGAATCCATGTTATCCAAGTAGTACAAAATTTTAAAAATAATTACTTTTCTCTCTGTAATAATAAAACAATACCTTGTACTTGATCCCAACTTAGATTTAATGAATCCTTATTGGAGGCAAAACCAGCCTATATGCTTGCAGGGGTATTCAGGGGCTCACTTGACTCAGAATGAAAGCCTCACTAACAATTACTAAACTGTTACTTGTGTGTAATTTTGTTATGAGAGGAGAGTAAATACAGTGCCAGAGACAACAGTGGTCACAGAATTACACCCATATTCATATGCAAAGTCTGCTTGTGCTTTATCACACTTCTAGAGAAAGTAATTATGCATTTTATTTTTTTACATTTTCTCTAAGTAAATAATATTTTATCCTTTATTATATTCTATTACCCCCAAATCCTACCATGTTTAACAAGATATCAATGTAAGCCAAATGTTTGCAATGCATATGTGGAAGGATAGTCGACAGATAAACCTGATATTTCCATAAAAATGAATTATAGTAAACATTTATTTTGGCATGTTAAGTCTTCAGTTTAATTTATTTTTAGCTTTTCTTCTAATTAAATCTATAAATAATGTCTTTTCTTGGGAGAGTGAATCTAACCTCACTCTGACAATGCTTTTTCTCTGAGCATCCACTGTCAAGAGAAGAAAATATATTCCAAAAGTTAATTATCCATCAATGAAATGTTCTCTCACCATCATTAACTTCACTATGCTTAGTTTAAACTAGTGTGCATTGTTCCATACTCCTAAGCCAATATAAATATTGTATTGTAATTTTTTCTGTGACGTGAGATTCATTATTTTCAGCTCTTTAATTTTCTTTGTTCCAGCTGGAACCATCTTAATATTACAGAATATAATTGGTTTATTTTTCTGTTTCTACTCATATTTTATGTCTTTGTTTTACCTTTGCTTAACCATATATTTTTCTTATTATTTTGTTTCCAAAATTCCACTAAATAAATCTCTTGGGATGTCATATCATAGACTAATTATTTTTTTCTGTCTCTTTTTAACTCCTTTATTTTTTATTGTTGAAATATTACGTCTGAATTCCTTAACATAAAAAACATTCTTTCTTGTTTTGGTCTAAACAGTTTTCCACTTCTAAAGTGTCAGAATCATCTCCTTGGGATTTGATCTAAGTTAAAAAAATTTCAGCAATTTATATATGCACACTACCACGGCGAAACATGAATACTGAATGGAAATGTGAGAAACAACTGCTTAATTCACACACATACTAAACTCCTGTGATACAATTGTAACCTGCAGAGAGAAATACATTTTCAACAGAACATGAAACCAGTTTTATATAGTATTATTTATGAGGTACAACCTTATATCATCTAAAACAAATTATCATCACTAATGGAAAAGTGCCCCATACAAAACATAATGAGGTAGTTTAACAAATATATATATAAAAAATTTTTCCAATACTTTAACACGGGGGTTGTGTCACTGCAGGAACACATTTTTTTTTCCTGCAAGGACATTTTTGTCCAGCTTGAAAAATAAAAATCTTTATAGTATTCTCAAAAAATTTGCTACAATTTTGACACAGATTATGTTGGTGTTATAACAGAGTAGGTGAACATTTTGTGTCCCATTTACTAAGGGTCGAAGTGAATATTTGAATAAAATATGAATTTAAAAAAATTAGAATTTCAAAATAATTTTGAGCTACTTCGACTATCGAATAGCCCAAAAAACTATTCGAATTTAAAAAAAAAATAGAATTTTGAAGTACTGGCCCTTTAAAAATCCTTTTAATTCGACTATTCGCCACCTTAAAGCTGCTGAATTGCCATTATAGCCTATGGGGACCTCGTAGAACCTGTCCATGAAAATTTTTCTAAGTCGTAGAAATTTGAAGGATTTTGCACAAAATCGAATGATGCGATCGAATGATTTTTCGATCGAAAATGGCCATATTCGATCGAAAAAAATTAAATAGTCGAATTTTGACATTTTTTCATTTTGAAATTTAACCATTAGTAAATCTGCCCCTTGGTGAAAATGCTTTAGTACAGAGCTGGTATATTGTATAATTTAGGGAAAAATTATTGTTGTAATGGGGAAAAAATTTTTAAGTTTTGCCAAGAAAATGTTTTTGTAAATCTGCCCCAAAGAAAACAAGAAAAACAGATTTCTTGGTTGTTATAGGTTTCTGAATTTTTATTTTTTATATAATCTGCTCTCACAACAGAGTCAGTTTTAAGATCACTGTCAGGTAGGTTTCCCTGAGCTGTAGGCCTTAGATGATTTCTGTTAGAAGTCACTGTAGCAACGGTATTGATAAGGATACTTTTAGTACCTGAAGATACTGAATTTTGTGTACTTGATCTTTATTCCTAACTGTACCAGCTGCCTTGTGAAATTTGACTTTGTAGAAGTATGATGCTATGAGACTTATAATGCAGCAGGTTAATGCCCATGGGCAGTAGATATGGTATGGTATACCTTATCTGGAAACCCATTATCCAAAATCTCCAATTTACAGGTAGCCATCTCCCATAAGTCCATTTTAAGCAAATAATTAAATTTTGTTTCCTTTTTCTCTGTAACAATAAAACAGAACCTTGTATTTGAGGGTAGCTAAGTTCCATGTATACATATTGGTGGGAAAAAATTCCATTGGGTTTATTTAAGGCCTTATTTATCAAAATCCAGAATTTATAATAAAAAATGTTTGACCAAACTAGAATCCACAATTGGACATTATTTATTATTAAAAATGCACGATTTAATTGGGTCAGGGACACACATTAAAATCGAGTGGAAATCCAAATCATTTGATTTTTTTTTTAGTTTTTTCCAGAATTGCTCCATTTTTTGGGGGGATGCTTCCCGAAAAGCACATATTTTGCAGATTTTTGCCCAAAAAGTCAGAAATAGTCAGATTTTCAGACTAATTTTAGAGCAGACCTCTCCATTGACTTATATACAACCTTTGTAGGTCTAAGATGCCTGATTTTTGGATTCAGACTTTTTGCATCCTCGGGGGATAATAATTTTCTTTCCACTAAAAAATACACATTAAATTGTAAAAAAAAATATTTAAGTTTTTGCCATTCAAACTTTAATAAATAACCCCCTTATTGATGAGCTATAAAGTTTAGAATTATTTAAAGGTATTTTTAAAGCTGCCAGTTTAAAGAAAAACGATACCCCAGAACAATCTTGGTCTCTATAAATTATTTTGCATAAAAGAGCTCATTTTGTAAAATCCTGCTTCATGTAAATAAAGCATTATATAAATTTTAGTTGTATGAGCCATTATGTGAATAGATCATAAATAGAAAAATGCCATTTTAAGAAATAAAATCAGCCCCCCTGGGATCCTATGATTCGCAGTGCACACATACAAAGCACACAAACCATACATGTTAGGTCACATGAGCCAATAAACAGACAAAGATCTGACTTTTGCTTCCACACTTCTTACTTTTACAGTTAGAGCTGCAGTATCAGTATGCAGTATGCAGGTCAGATGATCTCTGAGGAAGCACAGAGTATATCATAAAATATTTATTAAATAGATATACCTGTTTGGTAAGATTCTTTATTATGCCACTTAATATCAAAAACCCTCAAATTTAGGTCAAATTAAACCCTTCTAATTCGAGGGGTTTTAACGCAATTCGATTTTTCGAACGATCGAATATAAAAATTTTGACCAATCGATAAAATCGCCCGAATCGATTAAATCGAAAGATTTTAAGCAATTGATCAAATTTTTTTTTATTCCATAAAAAAAGCTTAGTAGAATCCTATGGGAAGCTCTATAGCAATTCGGTAGTTTCAATCTGGCAGGTTTGTAGATCAAATTTTTCTTAAAGGGACAGTACTTCAAAAATCGAATTTGATCAATTTGAATCGAATTTTGGGCTATTCGATAGTCGAATAAGCCAAAAATAAATTTTAAATTTTTTAAATTTAAATTTGATTCAAATTTTCACTTCAAATCAATACGACCCTTAGTAAATGTGCCCCTATTCATTTTGGGGGTTATAGTTTTCTTTAAGAGAAGACATACAGTATTATGCAAGCCTCATGCTGTGATTTTTAAGGTATCCTGATGTATTTCTCACTTTTCCTACCCATGTTACACATGGCCTCACATTTAACTGAACACATTTGCAGAAGGATGTCTCTACATAATGTAGATATATACATTATCTCCACATGTTACCATTGTTTTGTAGAGAACAGATTACATTAGCACTGAGTAAATATGTTAAATTAATCTGTATTTCAGAAAAAAAGGGAGTAGAGCCGGACAGTCAGTTTTATTTAACATTCGGCTCCACTCGGTCCACCGTCTGCAATTTTAATTTTGTGTGTTTTAGGGATATTGGTCCCGTACTCCGGCTATATTAGAATGGCGGTATGTTAGTCAGTAGTGAGTGCTGTTTGTTTTTAACCATAAGTGATTAAAGGTTACGTTTTAACTTAATTTGTTACTTTGTGCTTCAACCCACTGAACTGGTTTGCTGGTGAGCAGGATAAGGATATGGGAAGTTGCAGTTCCTTTCCTGGTTAAAATTGTTGCTATTAATCTGTATTTCCAAGAATTTCAAAGCAAAATTTTGAGTTAAAAATGAGCATGGCAAATTTCTTTTTGTACGCCAAAGATTTATCTAGATCTTATTTATTACATACACAGAAACAAACCTCTTTATCATAATGTAACGTGCATAAATTAATTATATATAGTGATGCCAAGTACAATGCAAGAGTATCTTGCCAATGCAAGAGTATATCGAGTTGCTAAGGTATTCTTAATAAATCCCAATTCTGGCAGCATCAGTGCCTAAACACCTATGAAAATGCAGTCAAAATCTGTCAGACCAAGTTCACATCCAATACTTGCAGAGTATATTTACTTCCTCCTCATCTGAAGTATGAAGCAAGTCTACAATGGGAGGAGGGGAGGTTTAGTTCTCCTTTAGGAAAAGCACTTTGTAAATATGGCAAATTAGCACAAGTGTAGCAATATTTTGTCTCCAGTCACCAATTAAATATAATTGGTTAACACAGTTTAGTACAGTCACTTGATATTATGAAAGCATAATCTGATTCATGTGAATTCCCAAACTAGTACACACACATGTTCATAACATTACTAGTTGCTAACTTTTTATTTTAACCAACTTTTCATTTCTACAGTATTTAACATTACAAATGGGCGTTTAAAACATGCTGAATGCTACTCACATTTCTTTTGATATTTGGTATTTACACACAAAAGTAAACATCACCCATCATAAGAAATATATTCTGATAATGGATTTTAGATCTGGGAGCCATAGTTCAAAACCTAGACATGGGGGCAAACTCACTAAAATTTGAATTGTTGCCAGCGACAGCTTCACCACATTCCATGCCACTTCGGCAGGAGCAAATCTGTTACCATTACACTAATTCACTAAAATGCGAAATTGGGTTCTGGGCACCAAACACTTGTGACTTTTTGCTAGCGATTCTGCAGTGTGAAGATTTCATAGCGAAGATTCGCTAACATTTGTTTGTGTCTAGCAAAAATTCTCTAGTAGTCTTACACTTAGGTCAATTTCAATAGGGGAAGCGCATAAAAGTCATATGCACGTCTTTTTTAGAGATGTGGGAAATGCTTGAAGTAGCCACTTTACAAATGACCAAGCTAAATAAAGACATGAAATCTCCTCTAACGCCCTAGATATGCACCCACCTTGGGAGGAGACCCATTTGAACATTGGAGTGGATAGATATCTAGCTCTCTATTTGCGCTATATCGTTGACTTGTTATGTATTTGGAAGGGGACACAGGAGGAATTCAGTGATTTCACAGAGAGTATTAATCAGAACCATTTGAACCTTAAATTTACCAGCAAATTTGATTTGCTGAGGTTTCGCAGGAAAAGGCTCCACAGAGACGGCTTTCGATTGCCAAGCATTGGATTTGGAAACCAGATTTCTTGAACGAGGTTATGGAACAAAAGCAGTGAGGAAGGCAGTGTTAAAGGTGAAGACTAAAAAAAAACATGATCTAATCCATAATTTTAGTATTAAAAGGGAGGATCAGGATTGGTCCACGAGAGTTGCCTTCACAAGTAGGTATAGTAATCAGTTTTTTGAGATCTCCAAGTTGGTAAAGAAGTTCTTGCCGATACTCTATGGTGATGAGGACTTCTTCAGTGTGTTGGGCCCTGGCATTAATATAATACCTAAACGGGCCCACACACTGAGGGACGTCCTCTCACCTAGCTTGTTTGTGAACAAGAAGTTGATCTCAAAAGAGAACATCAGACCTTTGATGGTGGCAGGGATCTTTAAATGTGGAAGCCGCAGGTGTATAACATGTAGCCATATGAATGTATCTAAAAGGTTTTAAATCTACGGTAACAATTAGAAGTTATGAGATAAAAAAACGACATAAACTGCAACACCACTTTTGTGATCTATTTGATCACATGTTTAAAATGCCATAAGCAATATGTGGGCTGCACAAGCAGAAAACTCAAGGAGAGGATAAGGGAACACCTTAGTCAGATTAAAAACCAGCAGGCATCTGAGAGGAGTAATGTTACAAGGCACTTTTCAGAATGTAATGGTGGGGACACTGGCTTCTGTTCAGTCCAGGGTATAGAAAAAGTAAGATTAGGAGAGAGGGGTGGTGATATCATGAGTCTGTTGGCCAGGAGAGAAGTCTTCTGTATTTTTCATCAACAAACAAGGCTCCCCCAAGGAATAAACTTTGTATTTGATGTCACATGTTACACTCAAAATTGATTTACTGTATTTATTCATTAGGTTATTATTTGTTATTTTGGAATGTAACAGTGTTCACAAAACATTGCTTCACATATTGTAAAAATAGTTTGGCAATGAAAATGTAGAAAAAAGAAAAAGAGGGTCTATGGATCTGTACAATTGCATTGTTCTTGCTTTCATATGTGAATAATTGGCAACCCACAGGTTATCTTTTATTGGTAAATGCTTGTTACGGGGCATAGCTTGAGTACCCTCTTTATGTATAATTACTAGGGATTCATTCCATTGATTGGTTTTAGATGTGCAATGGGTGGGATCATCCTGGCTTTAAAAGGGTGGATTGAGCAATATAGACAGATATGCCTATGATTAAGCACAGGAAGGTGTGAAAACCATTAGGTGGATCATTGGGGTCAGTATGCATATATAGGATTTTTATTAATTGATGTAATAAACTTTTGTAATATTTTTTTACTGAATACTGGCTTTGGGACAACCTTTTTTCATACCAAGCTAAATAAAGACATGAAAGCTTCTCTAATGCCCTAGATATGCACCCACCCTGAAATACATGTGGCAGGACCCTCAAATGTCTCCAGCATTTTTTTTTTAATTTTTTATGACTTTTCGACATACAGTATATGATGTCACTGACATCAGATGACATTAAAGGAAGATGTAGCTTCATTTCAGCAGTTCACCTGGTCTAAGGGGGCAAAGGAAACTCTGGCGGAAGAGGTAACATTCAATAAAATCCACACTTTAGTGAATTGAGAAGCAACGACTATTCGCCAGAGTGAAAAGTCACCTGTCGATAGAGTTTGAATGACGGTCTCTTTCACTAGTGAATTGTCATCTGCACACTGAACCTACATTCAACCCCTACTGAAGTGCAGACTGTATTAGCCTACACCTTTCGTGGGGAAAGGTTAAGGGTAAAAGTTACCCTTTTAATGGAACCATTGCATTAGATGCTGATGATTGTATTATCCTTAAGTGTTTAAATGCTGGGAAATGTCATACCACTGAGAAGAAGCTGCTCAGATGAGTTGGGAAATGTTTTCAAGAAAAGTCAAGTTGCTTTAGCCTTTGCTTATAGGGGAACTCCACAAAAACATAAGCTTTTTGAAAAGTAAATTAATTTCAAGCAACTTTGCAATATAGATCAGTTAAAAAAAATGTAGACTTCTCATGATTTTTAATCGTTTTGGAACAGTTCCATAAGCCTAGCCCCCAGCTCTCCTGCTGATCTGTCTGACTACTTTGCTGAGCTGGCAGAATATTGTTACTTTGTAACAACAGCCAGCTGTCCCAAATAGTTGGCTTTTAGCATAGAAAGGTGCATTTATTCATAGTTTATGAAGAAACTGGGAACTGTGATGGATATATTAGGGGTATTTGTATTAGGTGGGCATCCTTATCAAATTTTAGTTTGGAACCGGAGTTCCCCTTTAATAAATTCTATTAAATCTTAGAATGGATTGGTATCTGTTTTGTTTGCTGAACAAGGTTTTATGTGGATAATAATCTATGCCAATATATACTTTCTTTAATAGATAATTCTTCTCTTTTATGTGCATGGCAGCCTTCACTGCTAAATTACAGTATTATTTGTTTAAAGGGATTTTTTTTTTATTGTTGCCCTATTTCGCCCTATATCACCTATTGCCCAGATGATTAATAGCTCCACTGGACATTAGAATATTTGGAGACATGGCATTTGGAATTTCCATGATGACAATCACCTGACATGTCATTGTACCCAGTATTCCATGTAACTTGGCAGAAATTGAGAACATTTTGTTGCCTGCTTGTAGAGCAAGTGCATGGTACAAGTTGGAGGCATAAAGAGTAATATCAAGTGCAAAGCAGAATCCATCTTAGTGAATTGTGTTTGTCACATGCTTCTAGTGCTAGAAATTACAATAGCATGCTATTCATTAGGTTTGAGTATAGATGCAACATGTAATTGGGTCCTTGAAAGTAACTCCTCCTTAAGACAGGTATTAAATCAGGGGTTCCCTTGTATTCCTTTGTAGTTTCAATTTGCACATTATTCAACCTGTGGCCCAAGGGTCGCATGCAGCCCAGGATGGATATGAATGCGGCCCAGCTGGAAATGCTTGGTTCCCCAAGAAACGTTATGTTGCAAAGGATAAAGGGGTAGGCAGTAGGGGTACTCTGCCCATTGCCCAGTTAGTAGTAATAATAATAATATAATAAGTCTATTTATTATCCAGATGTCCCATATTCCAGTGTATAGCTCTATCTGGTTATCCAACTGTTATTGTAGTTCTTTTCTGAGCATTTTCTTTACCTTTACAAATCAAAAGTGTTTGTGTATTTAATGTGCGGCCCCAGACAATTTTTCTTTTTCCAATGTGGCCCAGGGAAGCCAAAAGGTTGGACACCCCTGATCTATACTATGTTTGTGAATAGCATTTGTGACACATTTTTGCCCTTTACACTGCATATTACTTTAGTAAATTAAACCTTTAATTGTTTTAAATGGTAATACTCATGAAACACAGAAAGAAATTTCCAGCACTCAGTCTGACCCACACTATGGGATTGATCAGCTGCTAGAGGCACCCTTGTGCCAACGCTTGGTCTAACCCACATTCTGAATCTGTACAAAAAAAGATAGAGAAAAATTACCAGCACATGGTTTGCCTTTAAAAATAGTTGTTACTATAGTAATAGTAAACCAGTTGTACTATACAGGTGAATGATTTCTTTGCTTGTACTTGATCCCAACAAAAATATATTTAATCCTTATTGGAGGAAAAATACATGATTTTCTAGTAGACTTACAGAAATTACAGAAAAGATCCATTATCCAGCAAACCCCAGGTCCCAAACATTCTGGGCAATACTGTAGGTCCCATACCTGTAGTACAAAAAAAATAGGTGTTACTACCACAATTTGGGCAGAATATGTAAGCTAGTGTGCCACATCAAGGCCCCTCACTTTGCATGAGTCCTACTCTATCCATTAGCATTCTAATTATGTAGTGCATTTATGTAGTAAGATGACAATGCACTTGCACGCAGTCTAACCCATGCTGTGGGGTTGGCCAAAATTATAAGGCAAACCATGCGCTGGTAATATTCAATAATCTAAACATGATGTTTTCAGCAGAGAATACGTGATTTATAAGAATTCCGCTTTTTGTTTGTTTTTTATTTTGAAAAAAAACTTGAAAACACAAAAGTCTTAAATGTGTGCTTACAAAAACATCAAAACACCAAAAAAAAACCATGTCACTTCTGGGTTTACGGCAGGACTTCCTCTTTTTTTTTCTGAGCATGCTCACTTCTGCCCACTTCCGATGATGTCACTTCCGGGTTACAACTACAGCACTTCCTGATTCTTGATGGTCAATGGGTCACGGATAAGGTACTTGCGGGTCAGGTAGCGGGTCCAAGCGGGTCAGAATGCTGGTTGTGGATCCGGTTTGCTGATTGCAGGTATGGGTCGGGTACGGTATTTATGTAACACCTTTTTGGTCATCCCCCGGGTGCCCAAGGTTATACATCAAGGAATTTCTTACCAAATACCACTTACAGGTCCTGAGTACCCTTTGCTAGGTGAAAGGCTACTGGGAAAACTCTTCTCTGGCAGTGCCTCCACCTAATGGGATCCTGGAATACACCTGAGAATAGTCCTATTAGGAAATAACATTCGATACACACACTTGCTTTATAAAAATATCAACTTAATACAAGAAAGTGCAGATTAAAGGGGAAATAAACTGTAAAACTACACATGGAGACACAACGGATCCTCTTCCTCTACCCTTCCGAGGCAGACTCACCCGGGCTTACACAGAGCTGGCAGGCTCACACAGAGCTGAAGCAGGCATCCAAGTGATGGCATCCTTATAGGATCCAAGCTATCCTAGCCAAGCATCCACTTACTTGATCCATTGCTGAACTAGAGCTCCCAGCACTGTCTACAGCGCGAGCACACACAATCCAGTTTTTTGGAAATACAGAGCTCCAGACCCTCCAGGTCTAGCTCCCAGTCATGTGGCAGCCACCGCAGCCACAGATGCCTCCTGCCTCTACATCTTGGCTGTTGAATTTACTCTCTGTTCCAAGAATTAATATCCAGCAGTAAAACAGCAGAAATCTGTAATGGCTGTCTGAGCACAAGGCATCCCTTTTTATAGTGGTGGAGCAGCAACACCTAGTGACTTCCTTTGGGATCAGCCATGCTGCACCAGTCCAAGCACTCAGTCCCCTAGGAAACCTTGTAGTGAAAGTCCCAAACAGGCTTTCTATCTCAGACCGGAGGGGAATTAACCCTACATGTCCCTACATATATACATATTTATTTTTTGGGGGATGGATATATTTGATTTGTTAATTAGGAGAAATGAGTATAAGTATAAGAAGTTTTTTATCATGGCAATAAGAATGAATTCTAGTATAAAAAGTTGTGAAAAATACAGAAATAAAAGAAAAGAGAAAACAATAGTAAACGATGAGTAAATAAAAAAAATTGGTAATTACACAATATACAACTAAATTTAAACACATTTTCATTACCAACATAAAAATAACATTATAGTGATTTATTTGAATGATATGGCAAACTTTCCTCTGAACATATACTTAACTTAATTTTAATAACTTCAGTTAAAATACAGCAGAAAATATATACTTCCAAATGTTATCAATAACGTCAACTTCAATTGCTTTACAAAATTTACAACACTACTCTTTCATTAATTCTCTCTGAATTATAGATTGTACTCTAACCTAAAATTCCAAAGCAACATAAAAAATATGAGGGCTGGATTTATATATTTTGGGATGCGGAACCTATTTTTTTGTTTTTCTTTTCTTTCTCTCCACTATAGTATAATCAATAAGCAATAATGTTACTTACAATAGTTAATTTTGTTTTTAGCAAAACATTGATTGTATGTAAATATGATATTGTTCTTGAAAAGAACAAAAATCTTTGGAAGCATACATTTAGATTTTTTTTAATTGCTGCATATAAAAATCAGTTGCATAGGTTTTGCCTTATGGCCATTATGAAAATGTCAAGAGTTTAATTGACAGCTGTGAATAGCAGCACCTGCAAACAGCTCAGGGCTTGTTCCTGTGGTCTGGCAGCATTCTTACTTGTTTTCAATAAAGGCTTACTCACTCAAACAGAAATAACTGACAGTGGATGATTGATGATTGACCATCACGCAATAGCTGACATCTCCCATTCACTGAGTCCGTGTGCAGTCTTTCATTAACCGCAGACTAGAATCTTGGAATGGTTTTCATATGAATGGCAACTGGTTTCACAAGATAAATATGCTGACTACATACTAAACTTGAGGAAATACAGGTATACTGTAATAGGCATATACTACTTAAAAACCTTCCCAGACAAAACAGCATACATTGCCATAGAATATTTTGCAATATTTTTCAAATTCTTTTTGCTTCTATTAGCACAGAAATTTACAAATCTAGCAAGAAAGGCGGTAATGTATTACTTAAGTATGTTATATCTGTAAACAGATATATGCCCATGCTGACAGTCTGTTTTAAAAAATGTTATTAAAAAAATTACAATTTCATCTCAAATTGCAAATAGCCAGTGTGTGAAAACACTGGATGATTTGTCAAAACAACACATAATATAGTGCAAAACTAATATAATAGATATCTTTAACTTCTAATTATATATATAGGCATATTTATTATATGATTTATATACAATGAAATATCTGCTAATTTGGCGATCCAATATGCCCTATTTGATGTAAGCAATCAGGCATTCATGCCAAGTGATTGTATCACATGTATCACAACTATGACAAATGCATGTTATCAGGCCAAGGACCACATTAAGGGCATATGTTGTCCTTGCCCTGAATGGATTTTTAAACCTGGGGGATCAATATCTGGCAGATTTTGCACCAGATATCGGTTCATCAAAAGGCCCTATACAGAAAGCCAATAAGCTGCAAACTTGATCTGAAAGGCCCAAATCAGCATCTTCAATATGACTGTGTATGACCACTTTTACTTACAGTACTTTTAAATTACGACGTTACCATAGTAAATGAAATTTAATTAACAACAGATTAAGAAGTACAGTGTATAGTGTGACAATAGACAGCATGGCAAAGCTATACAGAACTTCATCAAACAAGCATGAATTATAATTCCTATTGAGACCTGCAGGTTACAGATTATTTAGATTTCTTATTCAAAACACCACCTGTGGTTTTAGTAATTATATATTGCCCCCTGTCTTTTGGGGACTGAAATGTGTTCCAAAATTATGACCAGCAGCTAAAAAATGTCTACTGGCAGGTAGTAATACCTCTTGCCTTTAATGGTATTTATATGTTGGTGTTCTTTTGTTAATATGTTGTACTAAAATCAGGAGGTTTTCCAGATAAAACAATATGATGAGTAACCCATAGGTAAGATTTTCATTCAAGGTAGATTATTCCTTTAAATTTCCAATTCTGTTGATCACATCTCTTCATGGAAGTTAAATTGCACCACTTTTAAGCCTTTGTGAATTATGTACTTTATAGAAATTTATTAGAATATCTAGCAAAACATCTATATATTTGGGATTATTCAGAAACATCAAATACAATCAAGTTCTGCTTACCTTAGTTAATGACAGAGATTTATTAAAGCAATAATCTTCTATAGTTTTGGCATACAGTATACTGATCACAGATGCTTTATACTTAATTTACTTTATTTTTTGTATCATTTATGGATTTCCGTTATTCATAGGTAGTCCTACAGTATTGGTTACATACCTACATTTTTGTAGAACGAACAAATTAAACAAATCCAAAAGTTTCTAAATTAGACAAATTTATATAGTTTGGTCCTTAAAAATTCAGCAAAGTTAAATATTTACCTAAAAATATTCTAGATAAGGTATAATTGATTAATAAATATTACTTTTTCTGTAACAATAAATATATATGTTTAGTTAAGTCCAAGG
>CM044440.1:23557119-23581846 GCA_024363595.1 Xenopus borealis | reverse complement strand
TTCGCCCATCACTAATTTTATATTTTAACCTCATAAGAATGTGGTGAGACTTGGCGTAGCACTTTTTTTTCATACCAGGTAGATCCATTCCAAATTCTAACCTTATCTCCAATAAGTAAATGTTCAAGTGCTTTTTTACTTTTAGGACTTTTTGTCTCTCACGCATGTTTTGTTTCTGAGGTCTGTACAGTTTATGGGGTCTTATAATTGTGGTAACGCTTCAGCTCCAATGTAGGTGATTTTGTCTGTATTTGTCTTGCAAGGAATAACTCTGCTGGAGATTTGCCTCCTTCCAGAGCTGTTGCTCTGTATTTTGCCACTTCTGGGTCCTGACCAGAATGAATAGCTTTTTTTAACAACTGTTTTATATATATCTTTTTTTTATTATATATTTCATGTTTTAACATAGTTCAGCATGGGCTGGCTACTAGAGCCCTCATCATTAACATTGGTTCTTCTTCAGTTAGTTTTCTGAGGTAAGGCTGTCAACGAAATATATGGAAATATATATATACATATGTATATGACCCAGTGATTCAGTAATGAAAAGGAAAAATAGATTATATTAAAAAAGAAACAAAAGAAGCAGGATAACAGAATAATAAAAAATCCAAAAAAAAGAACCGATTCAGTTGGAGGGGATGGATCTTTCCATTTGCTTGCTATACAACACCATGCTGCTGATAAAATAGAGTTAGATAATTGCTGCTCGGAATTTTTAAGTTTTGTTATCTTGTCTCCCAATATAAAGATCAGTGGGTCCATTTGGATATCCATTATGAGTACTTTATTTAACCATTTATTTCCAAAAAATATGAAAAATTGTACCTTCCTCACGATTACATCTCCAACATATGGGGGATGCCGTTTGAGGAAAAAGCCTGTGTAGCAAAACTGAGTCTGAGTTTAGTTATTCTGTGTCAAACACACAATCCAAAGTGGCTTCATCTGTATGAGCCTTGTTGGCTTTTTAGGAATAAACATGTTTATACCTGCTTAGTAATTTATCCGCATCTGCGATGTTAAGATCTTTAAGTGCATTTCTCAGGGAGATGATCTTAGAGAGATTGTGAACTGTTGGGTGGTTCGCCTGTCTTTTTACTGCCTTTTGTAAAGCTGCTGTAAGTTGCTGGTATTGGTGAGCTATTTGAGGAATAGGCTATGTAGCCCCCTCTAATTACAGCCTTGTGAGCTTCCCACAATGTATTCTGTGAAGGCGCTGAGGACTTATTAAGTTGGAAGTATTCCAATAGCTCATTAGCCAGTTTTTCCCTCGAAGTTGGAGATTTTAACAAGTGTTAATTTAACCTCCATTGTTTTATACGCTTTTGTAAATTGTTTGTTTGAAATGTCAGCTCTATCGGGGCATGATCCGCCCATGAGATGGGATGAATTTTTGTTCTATGTGTGATAGAGCAAAGGGGGGATGATAAAAAGATATAATCTATTCTTGTGTAGACCTTGTGTGTGTGAGAATAGAAGGTACATTCTTTAGATCAGGGATCCCCAACCTTTTGAACCAGTGAACAACATTCAGAAGTAAAAAGAGTTGGGGAGCAACACAAGCATGAAAAATGTTCTTGGGGTGCCATACAAGTGCTGTCATTGGCCATTTGGTAGCCCATATGTGGATTGTCAATCTACATTAAGGCTTTGTGTGGCATTGCACCTGGTTTTTATACAACCAAAGTTGCATCCAAGCCTGAAATTTTAAAATAAGCACCTGATTTGAGGCCACTGGGAGCAACATTCAAGGGATTGGAGAGCAACATGTTGCTCACAGGCTACTGGTTGTGGATCACTGCTTTAGATGTTACATTTTGGGTTCTCCATACATCGGTCAGGTAATGGGACTACAACAGGGTCCAAAATTGGTTCGAGTTTCGTTCTGTAGTGGGGGTAAGGTGGAGTGAAATAATTTTGTCTGTCTCTGGAGGGAGAATGTATCACATTAAAATCTCCAGCTATTAATATATTCATATTGTTAAAAGAAGCAAATTTTAACATTATTTGCCTCAAAAATGCCAATGGTCTCTTGTTTAGAAGATATACATTAGCTAAAACTATAGTTGTGGTTTCCAAATGTCCAGAGAGAATTAAATAATGGCCTAATGGATCTGCTATATGGGTGGTACATGTGAACTGACTATTTTTAATAATCATGATGGCCGGCTTTTTTAGTGGGGGCTGAGGCCTTAAAGTATGCTGGATAATCTCTATGCTTGATACACCAGGGATCTGTATTGTAATGTTAAGTCTCTTGCACAAAAAGCATAGAGGCGCTTTGTGTTTGTAATTCTCTATATAGCAGTGCCCTTTTAAGTGGGGAGTTCAGACCATAAACATTTAGTGAAATAATCTTAGTCATTTTTATGCATATACAAGACCTTTAGCTTATCACTCTGGGCTCTGGCCCCTGTTCGCTGCAATTTACCAAAGGCTATGGAACATATTAACATTACAGATTTACTGTTTTATAATCTTTATGACATACTCTGCAAGCCCATTACCCTGTGGGAAACTTGGGTTTGAAGTGACATGCTTGAGTCCAAACTCTTCTGTGAATCTTACAAAGTCTTTTCCTATAAAATGAGAACCATGATCTGTTCTTACTTCTCTTGGCATCCCATATCTGCAGAAGTGTGTTTTAAGTATTTTTCATACCTCAAATGATGTGCTATTTTTTTAATTTTCAGACTTCTGGATTATTTGAGTATGTGTCTAATATTATCAAATGTTCCTTTCCACTTTGCCCAGCAGTGTAATAGTAAAAGCAAACTAAATGCAGTGATGGACAGCAGCAGTGAGGAGAGTCAGGAGGAGATCTGTGTAAGTGCTGTCAGTAAAAGGAATGGAAGTGAAAAAAGATGGACTATAGACATTGATACAAATGATTCCCTAATTAAATACAAAGTGGACACAGGGGCAGAAACAAACATTATCACATAAAATATGTGGAGATACCTACAAATGAAAGCAAAATTAAAACATGAGTACTTAAGGCATACAATGAGTCTGCACACTCACTTACAAGGGCAGGCAAGCAAACATGAATTCGCAGTAGTCTCTGGTAATTACTGTCCCCTATTAGATGCACAAACGTGAGAAGTTGGGACTGGTAAACACATTCTTTGTTGTGGAACACAACATAGATATACTGCTAAGTGAATATAAGGATGTGTTTACAGGTCTTGGGAAACTGGCAGTTACATATGACATTTCATAAAAAGCTGATTCAAACCAGCTGGCATGTGCCAGTGGAACTGAGAGAAAGGTTTAAATGTGAATTGCAGCACCTGACTGAGTTAGATGTTATTGAGCCTGTCAATGAACCTTCATCTTAGGTACATTCCTTGGTCATTTTAGAGAAAAAAAGTCAGATCCCAGAAATTGTGTTTGGATCCCAAAGATAACATAAGGAGAGAACATTTTCATATACCCACTTGAAATGAAATCCTGGGTGAAATGGCAAATGCCAAATTATTTACAATCCTAGATGCCTCAAATGGGTTTTGGCAGATTCCTCTCATGAACCAGAGATTTTTCACCGAATGCAGCAACTCTTGGAAGGGGTTGAAGGAGTTAAAGTCTACATCGAGGATATTTTAATTTGGGGTACCACAGAAGCAGAGCATGACAAAATTCGAATAGTTTTAGGCTATTTTTACCGTGATATTCGATCCCTCGATAAAACTGTATGATCGAATACAGATCATTCGATTTCACAAAAAAATCGTATCGTTCGATCGTACAAATGGTATTCGAGCAGGTGATAGACAAAAAAGCCTATGGCGGGATTTCCATAGGCTTCTATTGCAATCGGTAGGTTCAATCTGGCAAAGTAGGCAGTCGAATAAAATTTTAAAGTTAAAGTACTTCGATCATCGAATGGTCGAATTATTGAATATCTGATCATTTGATCTATTAGGTCTATCGAATTTACGGTATTCAAATATCCGATTAAATCGTACAATTGGAATTCGATCGAACATTTCACCTAGAACAATGCACATTGATTTTTTCATGAACATACAAACTTTCAGATGCCAAAGTTTTGCAATCAAGTTTTTTGGTTGGTTTTATTTGCATTTAAAGGAACAGTAACTGTGCTGCCCTCATAGTGATTTTGGCAGAATTACATTAATGATAGCTGCACTGCCATCTAGTGGCCACTTTCTCTGAGGCAGCTATAAAAAAACAGGTACTGTACTAAAAATGTAAGCAGGAAGTGACCTATACCAGAAAGTTCTAGAGTTGCTTTCACTTTAAATGTTTTTCTCCTCATGATTCTGGCTGTTTCTTCCTCAATCCTGGGACATAAATTGGCTGTAAGTTTATTTTTACACTAATGGTGGAATGCAATAAAAATCGGTAATGGAAAAACTATTTGCAAGGCGAAAAAGTTATGCCTCTTTGCAAACAATTTTTGCATTGCGCAAATTAAACCTGTAAACTGTTTACCGACCACTTCCTACAGTTGAAGAGAGTTTGCGGATTTTACAGCTTGCGCCGATGCACAGTCAATGTAATAAAACTTCTTACTGAAAAAGTCGTTATGTTTGCTCCAAAAGATTACAACACCTTCAAGCACTTTAAGTGTGCAATTACTATTCGCAATGCAATAACAGTTTAAAGAACAATAGCGAGATGTGGATTTTTAATCTTATTGATGCGCATTATTTTACTCTTTACAAATTTAATTACATTCCTCCTATGATGCTTATATGTATAAGTGTGTTTACATTTGTTCTGCATATGTGCATATTAATTTGTATTTCTGTTACACAAAATATAAAATATAAGAAAGTTACAATCCACCAGTAAATATTACAAGAAAAAGACTTCTGTTTATTGAAGATTCTAGCTACTGTTTAGCTGACTGTCTAGCTGCACACTCACAGTACAGTGTCGCGAGGGCAGTACAATAACACCAAAAAATATATGTTTTTAAAGGAATGAAAATAAAATGTACCATGGCCCTGCACTAGCAAAACTGGTGTATTGGCTTCAAGCTTGAAGTTTTAGTGGAAAAAAAGCAAAATTTTTTGAGGACCTGTAGAAGTCAATGGCAGAGGTACTATTTGCAATTTGAAGATATTGTCTACACTGGGTTTTGTATGATAATCCACACATTTCCACTTATCCACTGATTTCATGCATATTAAGTTGCTGACAATGCATCTCCCCGCAAACACTCAATTAATCTGGAATTCTTGGGGGGGATGCATTGAATTTTGCATCTGAAAATTAAACTTTTGCCCATTGCACTGCATTTGCGAATGCCCCTTATATTTATTTATTTGCATGACCTATTGACATAGCCAGGCAAATTAAGAGTCATTTTTATGGAGGTATGTATTTATTTTAACACCAAGCAAGCATCAGATTTGGAGTAAAACTGTACAGCTTGCACAGAAACGATTGGAGTTAGTAATATTTCATAAGAACTTACAGATCTTTCACAATTTTCCTGTCTTTCCAGGAACAAAGCTAATGTAGGTTTTAGCAGGTGTTTTGTTTGTAGTTTATATTACTATTGGCAATGTCAGTGTATCTTAAAAAAGCTTGTCATTTGTAATGAAATATGATGTTTAACATACATTGTGAGGTGTCACTTTATGAAGTGTAACATGATTTGCAAGTAAAAAGGTTTTATTTAAATCATAGAAGATGTGTTTCAGCTCTGAATTTTTCTACTCTGACTTTTAAATTGCAAGATACCATTTTTTCTGGGATAAAAAAAACTTGAATTTGATTTATTAATGTCCGATGGTGTTAAAAGTCTGATGAAAAAAGTATTTCAACTCAAACCTGTGGAGAACATGTAAAAGTCAATGGCAGATGTCCTGTTAACAATTGGAAGATTTTCTGAGTTGCACTGGGTTTCTCAAATAATCATAGCTTTCTGGCGATTTTATAAAAATTAAAAAATAGATTTCGAGAGCAAAAAAAAAAATCATACAATTCAGATTTTTGCATGATTTTATTGTGACTTTTTACACATAAGAAAAATTTGTGAAAATGTATTGTTAATAGTGAGGAAAATCAGTGTGGATTTGGTCTGAGTAGTTTTCAGAAAACATTGACAGTAGAAAAATCTAATCATTTAAAAGTTTATTTTACATTGTTACATAATCACAAAATTATGCATTTCATGACACCCATGGAATTAAACCAAAGGCTAATCAACAGCAAAACAGCAGTCCAAACTTCTTTTTTTTATTTTCATCAGTCACAGCTGAGTCAGGTAACTAGTTTTTCTAGCCTTAAGGGCACATTTACATTTATCGAATCGAACAATTTGAACGATTTTTGTAAATGGACCTATTTGATCGAAATATGGGGATTTTCGATAAAAAAGCCCTTTAAAAAAACTTTGAGGGTCGTATTTCGAAGTTTTTTTTTGCTTCTAAAATTTGGCCCTTAGTAAAGTATATGACCCAATCATCACACCCAAGTGGCAGAGGGAGAGAACAGAGGCTGTGATGGCATAAGTGCTTATAAGAAATAGAAAAAAATGGAGATGGCAGGAAATAAGCCATAGGAGTCCCTGAAAGGAGTGATGCAAAATAGTCCACAGAGAAACAATTGGAGGGTAAAAATAGACAATGAATGTTGAGGATCCTTGGACCAAAATGCAAAGTGTAAAAAAGGTGCAACGCCCCAAAAGGATGTAAGTGATTCCTAGGCTCTAATAATCCTGTCTTTGGCTCTGCTTCTAAACATCATCTTCAACTGAATTTATCACCCTATTTAGAAAGAACTTTGTTGTCAGTGTCAACCAAATAACATTGAATGTATTATGCTTCTTTTTTTTTGCTTCTTTTTTTTCGCATGAGAAAGCATTGAATTTTGTTAACATATATTAGTATAGTATACATATGGTACAATCGTCTTGCATCTTAATATCAAGAAAATTAACCGGGGGGGGGAGTAAAAAAAAAAAGGGGGTGTGTGGTAATTAACATAAGATATTATCAGAGCTCGTTTCAACTTAAAATTAACTCAGAATTAGGTAGTATTATTTGTGGTGATGTTAGATTGCAGGGCAGTGTTTCTTCTTGTGTAGATTATCCATGGATCCCATATTTGTTTGTAAGACTCCAGAGAGTCTGATAATAGGGCTGATAAATAGGACAAAGATTGTATGTGGTCTATTCTAGATTTCACTTGCCCTATCAGTAATGTTGGTGATAACCAATTTAATGCAATGGTCCATCTGGTTGCCAGGATTTGGGAAAATAATTTGTTCTGCTGTTTTGTAAGTTTCCTAGATGGGAGACACAGAAGAGCATTTTTTGGGTCGGGGGCAAGTTGCGTGTCAAAGATCTGAGAGGCTATTTGGAATGTCTCGCGCCAGATTTTAGCCACAATGTGGCATGTCCACCATGTGTGAAAGTATGTTCCTCACAGCAGACAATTCCTAAAGCACATACCTGGGCAATTTGGCTGATATTTTTGTTTTTGCACGGGAGTAAAATACCATCTCATGATAACCTTATATGCTGTTTTTTTAATGCTAATATTCGGAGATAGAAGTCTTAATGAGTCCCAAACTTTGGCCCATTATGCTTGAGATATATGGTAGGATAGGTCTTTTTCCCATAATTGCATATAAGAAGGTATGGCTTCGGAGGGGGGAACCATTATCAGGGAATATATTTGGGAAATTGCTCTAGAAGTATATTCTGGACTTTTGCAATGAATTTCAAATAGAGTATTCTGTGAGGACAGTTTAAGTGCTTGCTGTTGGTTATAAAAATGTAAAAATTTATTATATCCTTATATTTCTGGCGGTGGAAGGTTATAAGATTCCCGCAAATGATTTAGCGAAATTATACCTCTGGGATAAAGTAAGTCTTTGATTTTGCTAAAGTTGTGGGATGTCCACCATTCGAATGATTTGGGTGTTAGCCCAGGCAAAAAGTCTGGGTTACCTGTATGGGTTGGAGATTGCTATTTAAATTATGCTGTAACACCTTTTTCTTCAGGGAACGCCATCTTTTAAGATGGAGTATTATGATGGGATTTTATATATCATATTCCTTTATATTCTGCTTAGTTAGCCAGAGAAGGGCTGAGGTGGTATATGGAGCAATTACTGTATTTTCAAAGTCCACCCACGGAACTGTGTGTGGGGCTACCTGTCATTGAATTGATTGACTGATTCTTGCGGCTTTATAGTCATGTAATAGTTCGGAATATTGAGACCTCTTTGGTTGTAAGCTCGGAATATTGTGTTTTTATTAACCCTGGGATGTTTACCATTCCAAAGATAGGAAAGAGTTGCTTTCTGTAGTTGATCAATTTCCTTATATTATATAGGAATTGGCAAAGCCTGGAATAGATATAAAATTTTTGGCAGGATAATCATCCAAATTGAGGTGATTCGCCCTAACCAGGAGAGTTTGAGATTGTTCCATTCAGATAGCTTGGATTGTAGATGTTGAATCATTGGGGGGAAATTGGCTTTATAGAGAGTGCTGTAGGTTTTTGATATATTAACTCCCAGATAAGGCACAGACTTATTTTTCCACTGAAATGGAAAATTGAGTTGTAATAGCTCAATTTGTGAGGAGGATATATTAATTGGTAAAGCCTCTGTTTTATTAATATTAACTTTTAAACCTGAAATTTTATGAAATTTGGTCAATATCTGAAGGAGACTGGGGAGGCACGTTAGTGGATTGACTATTGTCATACATAAATCATCTGCATAAAAGCTGGCCTCATATGTATCTGTACCTTTGTTGTATCCCTTTATATTGGGATCATTGTGTATCAGCCATGCTAGGGGTTCTATTGATAGGGCAAACAGGAGAGGGGACAACGGGTACCCCTGGCGCGTCCTTCTAAATATTTTGAAGTTGGGAATGGCAAATTGAACATGTTAATGCTAGCTGTTGGGTTATTGTAAAGGACCCGTAAACTATCAATAAAGGGGACGGATATATTGTACCGGGGAAGTATGTTAAACAAGTATGGCCAGGACAGGGAGTCAAATGCTTTATAAATATCCAGCATTTATACTAATAGTGAGGATCTCATAGTATTGGCATCATGTATAATATTAATTAGCCTGCGAATGGCGTCGGTGGATTGCCTTCCTGGAATAAATCCAGACTGGTCTGGGTGGATGAGTTTGGGCATAAGTTTATTTAAGCAAAGACTAAGGATCTTAGAAAATAGCTTCACGTCAACGTTTAAGACTGAGATAGGTCTATAGTTTTGTACTTTTGATAGGTCTTTATTTGGTTTAGGGAGAAGGGATAATTTGGCCATTTCTGAGGGTATTGAATGCCCCCCTAGCATGTCGTTAAAAAGGCTAGTCAGATGAGGTATCAGTTATTCTTTAAATTTCTTAGAATAACTTGGGGGAAGGCCGTCTGCGTCAGGACTGGATTTATTTTTTAATGATTGTATGGCCTGTTTAACTTCTGTTAGAGTTAAGGGTTTCTTTCTCTGCAGAAGTAATTTTTGTTAGTTTAATATGATCTAAGAATTGGGGTTTCAGGAGTGGCATATACATTTTCGTAGAATTTGTGAAATTCATTTGGAATGTCTGTTGGTTTTTGAAGGTGGGTGCCAGGCCCGGACTGGCAATGTGGGGGTTCTGGCAAATGCCCGATGGGCTGCTGTAAGTTGCCATAGAAAGTGACTTTTAAGTGGGCTGGTGGGGACTGTTTGGGCCTCTTTGTAGCAGTAATGGCAGGGCCTATTTTGAATCCCAGTCCAGTCCTGGTGGGTGCAAGAAGGAGTTACAGTGGAGGTTATTGGCTTGAAGCTGCTTTCTGTTTTCAATTTGTTTGCCAAAAATCGTTTTGGTTTATCTTTCAGCTGAAACATTTTTTGTTTTTCAGCTTTCTCTTGTAGTAGAGTTGTTGCCTAGTTTTAAGCAACTTATCTAAAGTTGAGGGGAAATGAGTTAACTTATCGGAGGCTTCCAGTTGCCTAATGTTGTTTTCTAACCGGTCGCTTTTCTGAATGAATGCTTTTTTCTTTTGAGTGGCTAATTTAATAAACGTACCCCTTATGTATGCTTTCTGTGCAGCCCAGATATTATCCATAGAGAGTTCTTCATCTATGTTATTTACCCAGTATTCCTGTAAGTCATCAACAACCTTGGATGTCAAAGTGGTATCAGATAACAATGACTCATTCAGCCACCAAGCATATCTAATGTTGTAGGCTTTGGAGAATGCATAAACCACCGTTACTGGGGCATGGTCCGACCAGGAGATTGGGAGAATATCTGCTTGAGAAATCTGTTGCTGAGTATGCTGTGATGTCAATATGTGGTCTATTCTGGAATAGGATTTGTGAACAGGGGAGAAATATGTAAAGCCCTCTACCTTTGGGTTTAATGCTCTCCATGCATCTATAAGAGAGCATTCTTGGAGTAATTTAGAAGCAGCATTAAAGCTGCTGTAAGGACCGGAAAACCGATCTAGTTTGGGATTCAGCACCAAATTAAAATCCCCTAATACAAATACCAGACACTTCATATGTGTTTGAAGCAGCTTCAGTACATCAGTATAAAACTGCTTGGTTCCTTTAAAGGGATACACATTTAGAAGCGTAATATACAAACCCATTAACCTACCAGTCAAAAGTAGATAGCGGCTTTCGGGGTCTATAAATGAGGTCTCAAGATCAAATTGCACATGATTACGGAAAGCAATAGCTACTACTCTAGTTTTTGATGAGTGTGTGGTGGCATATATCTGTGAATAGTATTTATGTATATAGGGTTTAGGCCCTGTGGTAGACCAATGGGTTTCTTGAAGGGCTATGATATCTGCTGAAATCTGTTTGTAATATTGTCCTGCATTCTACATTTGACTGGGGTATTTAATCCCTTCACATTATGTGTTACAATTTTTAACGACATGGTATATCACTGTAATACAATTTAATAAATCCAATGTATATCGTTAGAACATTCCCCATATTGTAGTTCACTAAAGTTAGTGTTACTTGCATTATAAACTTAGCCTGAAATGTCTTATTGAACAGAGAAAGCAGTCGATATAGCTGTAAGCTCCCAGGAAAAAGAAAGTTACTCATCATAATTGTAGAACTGGTCCGAGCTGGATGGAATAAATGTTGAGAAAAAAGAAAATACAAAATAATCTGAAAAATTAAAAAAAGAATAAAAAATCCAAAAATAATATGATGAAACAACGTCAACATTTACAAACTGTAAACTTTCAACCTGAGAATACTTGTCGTCTCAGGGGGACCTATGGCTGTGCATTAAAAAGTACTTGGAACTTACGGTCCATGAGAGGGGGGTCAGATGCACGAACACACACTGCGAGGAACACCCGTGAGGTTCCCAAAGGGGTCACCGCTCTTAGGTGCTTAAAACTATTGCGTGTGGTCAAAAAAGAGCATCCAGGGTTACTCCAATGAGTATACATTATACATCTCCTTGCAGAAAAAAAAGAGCTGTTCAAGGTGAACTGGGTGTGTGGCTGGAATCATTGGAGGCAGGAGATGTGGCAAACTCAGTTTTCTTTGTTGATTTTTTAGTGCTTTTCCCTTCCCATATAGAGGGTTAACGCTGTTGATCTCTCTGGAAGTGATTTACGAGATGGCGATAAGACTGCCAGGCCTAATCTTGCTAGGAGAGAGGGGCCATCTGCTGGGTCCGTCAGGGAATATAATGTTCCATTTTTTGCCACAGTCAGGCGGAACGGGAAGCCCCATCAATATTTCAGGCCTGCCTGTGTTATGCTTGTGGTGACCTGTTTAAGTTCCCTGTGTTTCAGCAGCATTGAAGGGGCTATGTCAGGAAATATTTGGATCTGGACTCCATCCATTTCCACTGCCTCATTCGTTCTGGCCGAATGTAAAAAGTCTTCCTTCGTTTCAAAATGATGCAAACGGGCAATTATATCCCTTGGGGGGTCTGTATTAGAGTGTTTGGGTCTTAAAGCTCTGTGAACCCGATCTATCAGCAGTAAATCAGGGGCATATTCTGGGAGCAATTTGGAAAACAGTAAGTCAAGTAGTTTAGATAAATCCGCACATTGCGTAGTCTAATGTTATTACGACGCAACCTATTCTCCATGTCTTCCATCTGGTTATGGAGAGCTGCCACTGACCTTTCCATGGAAGATACCCGGGTAGACATTTCAGCATATGTTACGGCCATTTTGTCGTGTTTGGACGCTAAGAGGTCGATACGGGAGCCGAGTGATGTTATCTCTGCTTTAATGTCAGTGATTGCCGACCGAAGCTCTGATTGAAAGGTATTGGTTATTTTCTTTAATAGCGATTCAAGGCTAATGTCAACATCTGTTTTGTAAGGCTGCCTGAATGCTCTCTGTCCTCTGTAGTCTCCGGCGAGGCGGTGCCATCTTGTCTTCTAGCTGGTTCGGCAGATTGGCGTTTAAAGAAGCTTCTCTGGTCTTTTTGAGAACGGGATCGTTGTGTAGACATATTGTTAGTCTTTAGAAGGACAAATGTCCAAAGGATTGCGTCTAGTGATGGGCGAATCTCCCGCGTTTCGCTTCTCCGAAAAATTTGCGAATTTCCAGAGAAATTGGCGAAAAAATTCACGAAACAAGTCACGCGTCGTTTTTGACGCGCGTCGCGTCAAACGCGTCGCGTAAAAAATGACGCGCGACTCGTTTTTTTTGGCGAATTTTTTGGCTGTGAATTTTTGCTGCCGTTTTGCGAATTTATTCGCCAGCGGCGAATCGCGGGAATTCGCCATGAATTCGCCCCTGGCGAATAAATTCGCCCATCACTAATTGCGTCTGAAGTGGCCTATAGTTTGCCTGAGTCGTGCTATTAGCGGATGCACTATGGGAGCCTCCGGGATCTGTGATTCTACAGCATGGCGTCAGGCTCAGCCCCCCCATTATGCTTCTTTTTTACCAATATCTTAATATCACATGGTTACAACAGGGGGATACAAAAGGCATATTTATCAAAGATATAACAAGAAGTACTTGACAATTTCTTTATAAACTATTTAAAACTTCAACTGACCTTGAACATAAATTTGAATAGCTAATATAGTTGATTAAACAGGTTCTTATTTGCTAATGTTTTTGCCATGAACTTTTTTGGTATGTTCACTTGGCTTGAGATGATTTTTTTAACTGATACCTCTGCAGCTAAATTCGGATATTGCAAGTGGTAAAGAATTTTATGAATCTGCACTTAGGGGGTTATTTATAAAAGGCTAAATTTTTGAGCAATGTGAATTTTTTTAAACTCTAATAAATTCAAATTGTATGTTATTTATGAAAAAATTTGAACTTCTAAAACTCAAATTTGTATTGAGTTTTTATCCAAAATAAATTTGGCTCATCACTACTATTAACATCTTCAAATAGTTCAAGGGACTTCTGCCCCTTGACTTCTACATGAACTTGGCAGGTTTTAGGTGGAAAATATAGTACTGAAATAGAACTGTTTCCAGGGTCAAGGTGGGATAAATCCAACATTCAAATTCAAATCCGTGGTTTTAAATTCAAATTTGTGACTTTTGACCAAAAAAAATGTAAATTCTAATTTGAATTTACTATTTGAACCTTATTAAATCTGCACCCAAAGGTCACAATGCATTTTTTTCCACATGGAGAAAAAGCATCCATTGATTCCAATGCATTTGGCACAAGAAAAAAGCATCCATTGATTCCAAAGCATTTGGCACATTAAATAAGCCCACTGACTCCAAAGCATTTAGCACAACAAAAAAAGCCAATTGACCCCAATGAATTAGGCACAACAAAAAAGCCCATTGACTCCAATGAATTTGGCACAACTAAAAAAAGCCCATTTACTCCAAAGAATTTGGCACTAGTGATGGGCGAATTTATTCGCCAGGGGCGAATGCCCGCGATTCGCTGCTGGCGAATAAATTCGCAGAAAAAACGAGTCGCGCGACGTTTTTGACGCGACACATAAAGAAAACGTGCCGCGACTCGTTTCTCTGGAAATTCGCAAATTTTTCGGTGAAGCGAAACTGGGGAGAATCACCCATCACTATTTGGCACAAGAGAAAAGCCCATTGACTTCAATGAATTTGGCACAACAAAAAAGCACATTGAATCCAATGCATTTGGCACCACAACAAAGACAAAGGGGCCGATTTACTGTACGAAATTCACGTGAAATGATCGAAGTTCGATCGAATACCGATAGTACAAATTTTTTCATGAAATCGGATATGCAAATTTGGCCTTTTTGATAATCGAATATCAAATAGATCAAATAGATTGAATGATCGGATATTTGATAATTCGATCATTCGATGATCGAAGGAATAAAAATGTTAAAGTTATTCGACTGCCTACTTCGCCAGATTGAACCTACCGAATTGTAATAGAAGCCTATGGGAAGCTCCCCATAGGCTTCTGAGGCTAAGTCCTGCTTGAATACCATTTGTACGATCGGAGCATACGAATTTTTTGGACTCTCGAAGGACATTTCACAATCTTTTTGTGAAATCTAGTGATGGGCGAATCTCCCGCGATTCGCTTCGCCGAAAAATTCGCAAATTTCTAGAGAAATTCGCAAATCGGCGAAAAATTCGCGAAAAGAGTCGCGGGACGATTTTGTCGCGCGTCGCGTCAACTTTGTCGCGCATCGCGTCGCGTCGTTTTCGTCGAGTGTCGCGTCGTTTTCGTCGCGCGTCGCGTCGTTTTCGGCGCGCGTCGCGTCGTTTTCGTCGCGTCGCGTCAAAAATGACGCGCGACTGACCCGTGACTCGTTTTTTGGCGAATTTTCGCCAAGCCAAATTTCGCTGGTGATTCGCGAATTTATTCGCCAGCGGCGAATCGCGGGAATTCGCTGCGAATTCGACATAGGCGAATAAATTCGCCCATCACTAGTGAAATCGAATGATTATCCAATCGTATGTATTCATCAAGAAATCGTATTGCGAGCAAAATAATAGCCTAAAACAATTTGCTAAGCATTCGATGGTCGAATTCTTAGCGAATTGCGAATTTGGTCGAGCTAATTATGGGGAATAATAGAACATTTGCCCCAAAGTGTTCAGTAACTCTAATGCATTTGGTGCAAAAAATCGATTGCTCCAACATATTTGGTGCAAGAAAGAATGCAGCAAAACAATCATTGACTCCAGTGCATTTGACTTATGTTCACAAAGGGAAACAGGGTAGTGTTGCTAATCATTAGTGTTTGCTAGTGTGGTAATCTGTAATAATCATAACATAACATGTTACACTTTGTAAAAAATTGCGTACAGGCATGGGACCTGGAAAGCCCCAAATTATGGAACGGCTGTCTCTCATGGAGTCCATTGTAAGCAAATAATTATGAATTTTTAAACATTATTTCCTTTTTTTATCTGAAATAATAAAAAAATACCTTGTACTTAATGGTAGCTGAGAAGCACTAAACCATATTTGTGGCAAAACAATCCTACTGGGTTAATTTAGTGTTAAAATAATGTTTAGCAAACTTTTGTTATGGTAATCCAAATGACAGAAGGACCTCTTATGTGGAAATCCCCAGGTCTCAAGTATTCTGTATAACAGATTCTGTACCTGTATTTCTAGAGTTGTGTGAGTGTGTAGTCAATCATATAACTAACCAGAATGATGCTGTGTAAATGTAAAGCTTGTTATATACCTTCATTATTATAAAACATATGTGTAAAATATGTCTAAAGTTTGTCTATCTGCATTATTACTATCATTTCATTCATTCAGTGCTATACCTGAGGGTACTTAACAATGGTTATTTTTCATTCAAGATTGTTTTTCTTAATCCACTCTAATTTGGGAAGTTTTGGTTACATTTGGTCTATAATAGACAACCTATTTACAGTATTTTTTAAATTCTTCAATATTTATTGGACTTTGTCCTGTAATACTTAGGGGTTATTTATTATTTATTATTAAGTCTAAATGGGAAAAACTCGAATATTATTTTTTTGTTACTATAAAATCCGAATCTTTATTGGAAAAAACTAAAAATGTTGGACTTTTCGGGCAAAACTCTAACCGATTAATCTGTGCTTTTTAAATAATAAATAAAGTAAAATTGTGGAATCTAGTTTGCTGAGATTTTTTTTATTTAAAAAATCTGAAAAATTCAGATTTTAATACATAACCCCCTTACTGTACTGCAGGACTTGTATCCTCTAATATAAGAAAACCATACGTAAATTAACTAACATCAATCATTTAGCCAAGCAGCAAGGAGAGGGACAAAGGAAAAATAGAAATCCATTGTCAGATCTGATATCAGTTACTCCCAATGCAAATCCTCCATGTAAATCATCAGTATAAAGAGAGTTTTTACTTTTTAAACGTTGGAACAAAAGTTATTAGTTGGTATTCAGGATGTCAGAAACAAAAAAAATCTGAAAGAGAATTACAGCATGCATGCAAAATAACACTTCAATGGTGTATAAGTGCAGTTAGATATATTGCCCCTGATATATTACATTTTATGCAGCTGAAATTAAGAAATCTGTTCTAAAAATGATTCCGCTATTCTTGCAATTTATGCACTGCTTCTACAGCATCTGCCTTTGACACACGAGTTTGTTAAATAATTTTACATGAATTAAAATTTAAAGTAGCACAATAAATTAAGGGATGCTCAAAATATGGAATCTACAGCTATAATTAATGTCTGTGTTCCTTTAAACTAAGCTTACAAGAACAGGGTTTCAAAAGCTGAATATTTTCTATAAACAGATGCACAGATATGCGCACAGTTTTGATTGCATTGATTTATTTGCGGTCCTTTGAATATGGCACATTTGTGATGACAAACTACATATGTAAATAGTGGCTAAATCTGGTTTCAGGGCAAAGCATAAAAGTATTTATGAGATCTTAAATTAAAGCATAAACAGAGAAAGGTTTCTGTAAACACACATCATGTACAGGGACAAAAGAAAGATGTCCTTAGCTACCGTTCTGTAACTGGACTTGTTTTATAGTGTTACAATCATATTACTGAAGATATGAACCAGACTTCATGTCTGGACAAGGGGAACGTCAGCATTTTAACCACATGATGTGATGTCTCCGAGTGTACTTTTCCTTTCCTGTAAAAAATGCTGCACATTGTGTCTCTGCCACTCTACTCTCAAACTTTTGATAACCAATAAAATTATTCATTGTTCCGAGGACCAGGTGAACGTTTGAGTTAAAAAAGCATAACCCGTAATTCTTTTGTTCGAGGTCTTGCTAAAAATAACTTAATAGGGGTTTAAAAATGTATAATTTCAACAGATTCTAGCATTTTTAGCTGGAGGAAAACATTTTAACTTAGGTTTTTGAATTGCCAAGAGATTTTGTTTGTTCCATTTATAAATAAAAAAAAGAATATTTTATAAGACAAAAAATGCAACATATTTTCTTAACCCCCCCCAACAAATTTAATAGAAATTACGATTTCTTTATGTTTTGGAATATATTAAATTCACACAATTATATGTTAGTAAAGTTACAGTTGAGTGCTGAAAAGAAATGTTACATGCAGAAAAGCCCTATTAGTGATTTTCTTTAACTGGAGAAATGGATTAGAGAAGAATTTGCAGCCTTTTTTAGCATATAAAAAGATATTGTAACAATTTCTTATTTCCTAAACTAATTTTGCTCAAAATACCTTGCAAGACTGGATAGATCTCATTTCTGTATGCCTTACCCTCAGCTCCAGTATGTGTTGTGCTTTTTTAAGCTGTTTTGATTTATCAGTGATTTCTCAGTCTTCTTGGCTGAGGAAAAATAATAAGTCATTTCAGAGAAACAGTTTTATAGATTTTTTGGAGCTTCATGAATTTTCATGAAATAGCAACAGTGACCCCTAGTGTGTCTTTATACCTATAATTTGTTTACTTATATTGTTCCTAACCTTTGGGGCATCATTTAACCTTAAGATCCAGTTGTAATTTTCTTATTGACTCCCCAAAAGGCAACAGTTTTCTCATGACATTCTTTCTTGATTTATGGGGCTGTAATTATATTTTCATTAATGACAGCAATTATAGCATATAAAGCTGTCTACTTAAAAAACACATACCTTGCAAATGGGCCTACTTTTAAATTGCAGCTGGGATTTAAAGCAGTGGTAAATCATATGCTTTATACAGTTTTTCTGAAACATAAATATACAGGTGGAGTCTACATTTACTAACTAATAACAATATGTTTGAGGTTTATATTTCATAAAATGAACATTAAAAGTTACTGCTTGCTTATTAAACTGAAATCAGACTTCCTTGCAATTTTTATCAATGTTTCCTAATTTTTTTTTTGTTGTATAAATTTCTCCACTTCTGCACACTAAGCAAGTTTCAGGTACTATACCAAGAAGTGAACACAAGACTATAACATAACTTTATTGGGCAGCTGGAATATATATCATTAATATAATCATATAGTTTAATCTTTTCATCATAGTAAGTGTATGGTTATCTTGAAACTTGTTATCTTGATATCTCTGGATTATGGAAAGGCCATCTACCATAGACTCAATTGTAATCACATAATTCAAAGTGGTAAAAACTATTTCCTTTTTCTCTCGAGTAAAAATAAATCAGTACCTTGTACAAAATAGTAGCTAAGTTACCTGAATTAATAATGTTGACAAAACAGTTACTATTGAGATCATTTAATGTTTAAATATTTTTTTTAATTTTAATATATTTAAAGGAGAACCAAACCCTAAAACTGAATATGGCTAAAAATGTAATATTTTATATACTGAATTTAATGCACCAGCCGAAAATTTCAGCTTGTCAATAGCAGCAATGATCCAGGACTTCAAACGTGTCCAGCAGAAAATTAGGTTTGTCTGTAGTATAAACTAATGCTACAGGGCTGATTATTAAATTCTGATGCTAATTGCACTGGTTTCTCATGTAGTAATTATCTGTATAAATTACTAATCAGCCTTATATTCTGACATTTATATTCTATGGGGCAGATTTATCAAGGGTTGAATTTCAAAGTTAAAAACAGGTCTGTTTTCAATCAAATTAAAATCCTTCGATTGAATCGATCGATTTAAACAATTTTACCTGGAGAAATGTAAAACATTTCCAAAAACACTCCTTAAAGGTTCTAGGAGGTCCCCCATAGGCTAAAACAGCAATTTGGCAGGTTGAAGTTGGCAAACGGTCGAATTCTAATTTTTTAAAGAGACAGTACTTCGATTTTCAAATAGTCTAATTTTTTTTATTAGAATCAATTTTTTACAATTCAAATCAAATTTTGGCCTATTAGATAGTCAAAGTACCCAAAAATTACTTTGAAACCCTGGTCCTAAGTATTCTAGATAACATGTCCTGTACCTGTATTCTGTAGCTTCTGTGTTACACAAATGTCTACATTACCCATATGGTTAATGCTGTCCTATGGCTTTAAATGCCTACATTTCCTTGTTCTTTGGTTGCTTGGTGAAAGCCCATGTATATACTTTTGCTTATTAGCATAATCTGTACAATTTATCACTGGCCCAGAGGCTGATGACAAGTTCCTGCCACTCTTCAGTATAGTGCTGGGCAGAGGGTGTAGCTTCCTCTTTCCCCTGCCACTCCAGGAGGGACTGGATGCATCGGGAGGCTAGAACTTAGGCCCCAGTAAAGGAAAGGACCAAGGATTGTGAGGCCCTTGGAGAAGACAGGGATAGAGGGACCCCATGAATGAGGTGTAGTTAGGACAGGGTATTTCAATGGTACAGAGATCCTGATTGAGCATCTATCACTATGTGCTACGCTATATCCACAGGGACGTCACAAGGTGCTGGCTCATGGATTGTATGAAAACTCTGAGAAATACTGATACCATAAAATACCAGGGGGAAAATTTACTAAAGTGCAAAGTGGCTAACGCTAAAGCAACTTCGCCAACGTGATGTAATTTTGCAACTTCGCTAATTTATCAACACTGACTCTGGTGAATTTTTGCTAGCAAAGTAAATAGACCAACGCAACTTCACTACCTTACACAGGTGAGGTTGCACACTGACAAAGGGTTGTTAATATGCTAATTCACTAAGGAACAAATTCACTAACCTGTGTAGCTATCGTTCGGCGCAGTTCGCAAGGCGTAGTTTTGCTAGCGCTGCGTAAATTCACTAAAATGCAACGTTGCACTTAGGGAGGCGAGCGGTATCGAAGTTGCGCAAGCAATGCTTAATTTTCATACGGGGCGACGTTAAAGTATAATAGATTTATATATGCTGCAGCCACTACATTACAATACCCAAGCCCAGGAAACCTTTAATAACTCAAATAAAGGTGTTCTATTGCCCTACACATGTGTCCCCTATATGTTAGGAAATGTACGGGGATGGAGTTTACCCTAACAAAAATTTACAATCTTTTTCAGCCTATCACCCTTAAAAAAGTAAAACACGCCAGCATATTTTTGGGACTTAGAAAATACTTTTTTTCAATCTCCTATCTAGGTCTGACCCTGGCAAAGTCTAGCGCAAGAGGTAACATTCAGTTAATTGGTCATCTTAGTGAATTAGCGTTGTAACGACCCTTTGTCAGTGCGCAACTTCGCCTGACGTAAGGGTGCAAAGTTGCGTTAGTCTACTTCGCTAGCGAAAATTCGCCAGGGTCAGTGTTGGTAAATTAGCATTACAAAATGAAGTCACGCTGTGAATTAGCACTAGCGTTAGCTACTTCGCACCAAACATTCAAATTACTAAAAAATTCAAGTTTATTCAAAGTAGAAAAAACATTAAACAAATTCAAACTTTGTCTGTATGCACTATTTAAAATTTTTTATATAGAGACAACGTATATACGTATATATTCGACACTTTGTGATATTTGATATACAATGGAATTAGTTAATCTTGAATAGTAGGGAGAGATACCAGGGGGCCCCCTCAAATGGAGTAAGCATCACAGGATACTGTTGTAGCTAACCTGGACTCATTGGGGTAGATTCATCAAAGAGTGAAGTTAAGAGTGAAGTTCCGCCACTAGAGGGAAATTCCACAGCTCTCCATTCATTTCTATGGGATTTTTAAAGGCGTATTCATCAAAGGGTGAATTTTCACTTCACCCATTGATGAATATGCCTTGCAAAATCCCATAGAAATGAATTGAGAGCTGCGAAATTTCCCTCTAGTGGCGGAACTTCAATCTTTGATGAATCTACCAAATTGTGTCAGGTATATGTGTATGTGACATGTTTTTAACTTTTTTCCTTTATACAAAGTATTCCTATCACAATATGCATTTATTCATTAGATTGGTTTTATGTATATTTTTACTAATATTTGGTAAATTATTAAGCATGTCACTTACTAAATAATGCAAAGGGAGTTTAACTCTATTTAATTGATGTAAACTTATCACTTTCATGTTATGCACCAATCACTTTAATGCTTTGAATGTGATGCCATTCCTTAATTGCTTGTGGTTTATTGGCTATATATATCACATTATGTTTAGGGTGTGGTTGCCTTGAGAAAGGTCCCAGTGGGGCCGAAATGTTACGTTGACTAAAACATGCTTCACTTGGAAGATATTTTGAAGCTTTAACCGTGCAATTGGGTGAGGTTGGGAAGTGGTGTGCCACCCATTCTAATATATATATATATATATATATATATCTATATATATATATATGTATGTATATTTATATATATATATGTGTATATTTATATATATATATATATATATATATATATATATATATATATATGCAGTCATAGAACAAACTGAGGTTAATACAATAATGATATGCAAATAAATACAAAATACCGGTACATTCAAGATTACTGTAAGTGCTGATGAGACAGGTCCCTGCCGCATAAAGCTTACAATCTAATTCTCTCCATATACAATATCTAGCAGCAACTTATCTTTTCAGATTCAATTAATGTGGCTGATGTACATTTCTTTAAGTAGACCAGCAGTTCTTTGCATTTCCCTAATGCTACAATGGGGCATATTTACAGTGAAGCTAGAGATCTCCACAATACACTAGAGTGAAAGTCCACCACTCTCCATTCATTTCTATGGGATTTTTAAAAATCCCATAGAAATAAATGGAATTTCACTCTAGTTGATTGTGGATGTCTCTAACTTCACTCTTTGATAAATATACCTCAATGTGTTTTTTTTTATTGTGTTGACATTATTGTCAACAGTAAAACTCAAAAATTTACACTGTGAAATGGTGTTTTTTTATTTTACATTGAAAATTGCTCTGTTCAGGCAATTTGGTGTATCCACTGCTTGTCTTGCCTGAGTTACAGTTAACATTCTGTATAGCCAAATATTGTTCATAACTGGCACTAGTCCATCATAAATCATCTTCATCACAAGTGAAATAAAGATGTAAGCAGGCCAGGGAAGCAGGGAGGCACTTGCCATCTGGTTTGGTCTTATTATCTTGAATGTACACAGTAGGGCATGGATATTTCCACTCTCACTATGTAACATAATTCAACACTAAACCAACAATGCACATTTATGGTGACAGGGTCATTGGACTTATTAGAGTCAACATTATAATTTCTGTCCTTGTGAGAAAAAGCAGTGCTACAACATGTTTAGTTTATATTATGTCATTTCTATGTATAATTCTGTGCATGAATGTGTATATGATTATGCGCTTAGCCATTGCACTGCAAGTCATGGATATTTGATGCTTACCTAAAGGAAAACTATATCCCCAAAATGAATACTCAACAGATACTGTAGTTTATATAAAATTGAGTGGCATATTAAATAATCTTACCAAACTGGTACATATTTAAGTAAATACTGTGTTTTTTCATCTCTTGCTTTGAATCATTTTATGATGTTCTGTGTGCTGCCTCAGAGATCACCTGAGCAGAAATACTACAGCTCAAACTGTAACAGCAAAAAGTGTGGGATAAAAAGACTGAACTCTGTCTGTTAATTGACTCGTGTGACCTAATGTATGATTTGTTTGTGTGCACCGTGAATCCTAGGATTCCAGGGGGCAGCCCTTATTTTTTAAAATGACAAGTTTCTATTTAGGATTACCCAATGGCACATACTACTAAAAAAGTATATTATTATGAAAATTGTACATAAAGCAGGGTTTTACATATGAGCTGTTTTATGCAATATATTTTTATTGGGACCTACTTTGCTCTGGGGCTATAGTTTTCCTTTCATAATTCCTGTGTACTAGTTATAATTGACATATGGCAATGGAAAGCCTACAAAGATGCTGATGGAAGCTTTCAGTTGATACTTGCAGTAAATGTAGTCTCCAAGAAGCACCTGACCTTTAATGATTAATACAGGAAAAGCTGGTTCAGTTTCTTTGTTCATACTAAAATGCTGCAGGGTTTTTCGCTAAGTCGGTGCCGCGTCGGTGGGCTTGCCTAGGGCTCCTGTGTGGCGCAGTCCGTGAGTACAGCTGGCTCTAATGCTGTTAGAATCAACAGGCATTTGATATGTAGAAAAAGTAGATGTTTACAAATGATGACTGATAATTACAAACAGAATAACCTGCAGTGCAATAATTTCATTGGTGAATTTATTTGCACTTATAAACAAGCAGTGATGTTTTTGGCATTATTAAACCATTTTATTATGCTTTATAACTTGTTTTTATGTTAAGACTTTGGGTACCTGAGGTTCTTCACTGTTAGGGGGTAATTTATCAAAGTCTGCATTAATCTCATTATCTCTCTTAAAAAAAACTCCAACTCCAAATTGCCGATTGAACCTTATTTATCATACAAAACGCTAGCTAAAATTGGTTCAGGCAAAGAATCTGAAAAAATCACATATTTTCCTGCCAAAAAGTCTGGTTTTCTAGCCAAAATTTGACTTTTGGCCCCAAAATCAGAAAAAGACGGATTTTGGCCTGAAACTCAGTGCGGATGGACCATGCTATTGAAACAACTTGGACGGCAGATTTTTGGATTCTGACTTTTTCCATCCTCGAATCCTTCAAATTCACATAGGTTTTTTAAAAACTACCATAAACTCTCATAAATTGGAAATGTAACTAGTCAAAATGTATTGATATAATAGAATTTTTAATACTTGGACAAATTTAAATGACCCAAAAACTTCAATTCAATCAAACTCGATACAAGTTTTTTCTCTGAAAAAACCTTAAATATCAGGAAGGCTGCAAACATCTCCATATATATTCAATCAAATTATTTCTATTCAATCGTTCGACCAATCGAATAGCGGTAAAATCCTTCGAATTCGAAGTCAAAGGATTTTACTTCCCCTTTAAATTCGATGGTTGAATTTGAGGGTTTTTTAACCCTCAAATTCAACCAATAATAAATTTGCCCCAGAGTGTGATATAGAGACAATTTGCAATTGGTTTTAATTTTTTATTATTAAAGGTTTTTGTTATTTAGATTTTTATTCAGCTGTTCTTCAGTTAGCATTATAAACAGTCTGGTAGCTAGGATTCAAATTACCCTAGCAACCATGTATTGATTTGAATAAGAGACTGAAATATGAATAGGAGAGGACCTTGCTAGAAACAGGAGCAATACAAATTAGCAATAACAATATATTTGTAGCCATAAAGAGCATATGCTTTTAGATGGGGTCAGCAACGCCCATTTGAAAGCTGGAAAGACTTAAAGTAAAACGCACATAATTATAAAACTATAAAAAAAAAATAATGAAAACCAATGGAAAAGTTGCATAGAATTAGCTACTCTATTACATATTAAAAGTTACCTTAAAGCTGAAGTAGCCCTTTAAAGGGAATCTGTCATGGGAAAACATGTTTTTTTTTAA
>CM044440.1:23509236-23548540 GCA_024363595.1 Xenopus borealis | reverse complement strand
TGACGTTTTGGCTATAACATTAGCCTTTCTCAAAATGCCATACAAGTGTGCAACAACCCTATTTAAACCCTAAGCGGCGGGAAACAAACATGAAGACGTCTTTGAACGTCCACTTCAGAACCAATGTGACTAAACCATCACTCCCTTTCGTTCCGCAAGCACATTTGAACCTCCAAATACCCCCAAATCCAAAGCTGTTTTTATGAGGCTACCCATCAATGAATCACTCAAACCCAGAGACTGCAACTATAGGTCAAACATTATAAAGATCGAGTGAGAAGCCATTGCCTCATTGACCAGGAATGAAAGGATTATCATCAGGCCTGCTGACAAAGGGGGCGGTGTAGTGGTCCTTGATTACTCCTCCTATCGCACAGATGTATTGAAACAACTCAGTGATACAACCACCTACCAATTACTTGATAAGGGATAATATCCGAAGCCACGTTTACATACCTAATAAAAACACATCCGGTTTGCCCAATTCTTTACACGCTCTCTAAGATTCACAAAAACTTAATAAACCTACCAGGTTGACCTATAGTTAGTGCAAAGGATTCCCTACTTCAACCTTTGGCAATCTATATGGATTACTATCTTCAACCATTGGAGAGGTTACTCCTACCTATCTTAAGACACTGGGGACCTTCTAAACAAATTAAAGAACTGCACACCCATACCTCACCACACCCTACTTGCCACCATGGATGTTTCTTCTCTGTACACAGTCATCCCCACTAATGAAGGGATTGATACTGTGTCCCAAAGTCTTCAACAACATTACGATCCCACTCGTTCCTGATGGAACTACTTGGCTTTTGCCTAAAGCTCAACTATTTTAACTTTGAATTGTGTTATTACTTACAGTGGTACCAGCACGGGATCCAATGTAGCCCCGTCATTTGCCAATCTATACATGTCACACTTTGAACAACAGCATATCTTTCCCAGATATGGACAATACATCTATAAACTTTGTTGACATTGATGATCTGCTGATTCTCTGGATGGGCTCCAAAGAACAGTTTTTATGTATGATCACTGAACTGAATGCATTTCAGACTACCATTGAGTTCACTGCAGATGTGGATGAAGCAGAAGTGGCCTTTCTGGACATCCTCCTGTTGAAACAAGGGAACCAACTTCATACCACCATTTCGCAAAATCACTGGACCATTGTCCAGAAGGACAAGACCCTTCCTCCCTCATTTAAACTTCCCCCGAGGATAGACCTGGAACATTGTTATTCATCCCCAGAGACTTCCACATGGCTCACTTCAGGCGGAATGGCTGTTATCGCTGCACGGACTGCACTACATGCAGACAATTAATCCCACCTTCACACACCCTCGTTCAGGCAAACAGATCATAATAAAACACAGGGTCACCTGCATGTCCAAATTCATCATTTATATTATCAAGTGCCCATGTGGCTTGTTTTACGTGGGCAAGATGATCACGTCTTTCAGGGACAGGATGGTGAATCACCGATCAGAATCCGTACATCTCTTCTCAAAGGCTCTGGTAATACAACGGTTTCCCAACATTTTGTGGAATATAGACACACACTAGCCTCTTCAAAGAGCATGATAATTGATCATGTTCCAGCACCAAAGCGTGGTGGAGACCAGGAACGTTTGCTACTTCGTACGGAACGCAAATGGATTCATCGATTGGACACTATCAGCCCCCGAGGACTCAATTAACTCATATCATATGCCCCATTTTACTGAATTTTCATATAGTTGTTGGCCCAATGAGCTGTTTTATTTTCTACAACATAAGTGTTGATCTTATGGTTTAGAACAAACCATTTGCCCTTTCTGATCTTTACAATATTCGTTATCTGTTTCTTTTTCTGTTTCTTCTTTCCCCTGCCTTGACACACTTTGGTTCCTTCTTTAGGCACGACCAACTAAAAAATGCCAGATGGTTATATTTAATACAACAAATTTCTTGATGTTCCATGTTCCACAGGGACCAGCTTTGACCACAACGGAACTAGCTATAATTCTCACGTACCACAATAGAGCACACAACGGTATGTCTATTTACAAATAGAGGCTCTTTATTATAAATTTATGTTAACTGCCCTTTGTGTGTAAGTGGTGACCCATTTTTTGACGTTTAATTGTTTTATGAACATAAGACCCTGTGTTGGCCCTTTGGGCTTGACACACATATTTGGACTGGAGCTGTGTGTTGTGTACCTCTCGCTATGTTGGTGGTCTACCCAGCCCTGTACCTAGTGTGTCTGGATACTGTACCTTAATTAATATTTATGTTTCTGAGCACCTGAATGATGTCCTTATGTTCGGTTGATTGGGCCTCTGGATATAGACACTTTCTTTCTTCTTTTTTTTCTCTTTTCTCTGTTTTTCCTTCTGTCTTTTGTCTGCTACTCTTTCTTTCTAAATCTTTGGCCATTTAGCTTTGACTATTCAATTCTCCCTAAAGTGTGTTTTTAGTAACAGCCCATTCTACTTTTTCAGCTGGTTGCTAAGGTACCGTTTTGTAACTACTGATACAATGCAGAGGCCGCCTATAGTTGCTCCTGCGTTCCTAGTTCTGATGCAATATTGAGGACTTTCCCGCGATGGCTGACAGTGGGCCTGTGAATCTGTAAGAACTCTTGAACACACCACAAACTTCAGTTGGTGAGTTACCTGTCTGCCCTGTAATATAATTTTTACATTAATCTACTGACAAACAGCTACGTGAGTTAAGCAGTGACAGCACAGATTAATACAGTGCTAGCATAGACATTGCATCTTGCGGCACACTATACACCTTGGTTCCTTGCGCTGCGGCTGCTCTTCTGTCGTGTGAATATTTTGTTTCTACTCAACTTTAAAAGGTTACATCTCTTGCTGTATATATACGCTGTAACAACTGTTATTTGTTTTCTTTACTTCACGATGCTTTGTTTCTCCCCGTTGCTATGCAGTGTGTATTACATCTATAGTATATCTTATCAAGGAATGTCACTACACATTTTTATGATGGGATTTTGATTTATTATTCTATGTATGTGCACAACATGTGTAAGTGTTTTTTCTTAAACTTTGTTTTCCCTGGTTTTGCTATTTTGTTCTTTTGTATATAAAGTTTTGGGTACTCTTTCACACCGACGTTCAATGACGTCTTCACGTTTGTTTCCCGCCACTTAGGGTTTAAATAGGGTAGTTGCACACTTGTATGGCACTTTGAGAAAGGCTTATGTTATAGCCGAAACTTCAGCACTTTTTTGCTTCAAATAAATTATTCTTTGTTTTTCATAAGTCCTGAGAGTGCTCGCCTTTGACTTTCGGATGTCTACTCTGTATGTTCTTAACGCCCAGGCACCGTACTTTTTAGATGTGATAGTGCCGGCTCCTGTCCATCATATATATCTATATATATCTCTATATATATATTTATATATATATATTCATATACAGTATATATAGACAAATACAAAAGGTCCTCGGCACTCAACCCATTATTAATATATTTAAGACACTGAGACATTTTGTGCATACAGCTACTAAAAATGCCTTGCCCTTTTAACAAAACAGGGACTGTTTGTCCATATATTGCAATATTTAAAGCTGGCCAACTACATCAAAGTCATCCAATCTCTGGCCAGTCCTACACTCGCTTGCATCTGATTCAATAAGAATTCCATTGCTTCATTATACATTCTACAGGGGCTAAGTTTTACCTGCAACTTTCTTGCTGCTTTCAAAGTAAAACTCCCAAACACACTTGGTTGCCCTTTTATTGGCCCCAGTGGGATCACCTGACTATAGCTGGAAAGGGTGGGAGCTACGAAATGGAGCTGGCCACTGCTCCTGTATAAACTATAATAAACAAGGGAAAGTTGTGCTCACCACTAATTTTTAAAAACATTAAGCAGGGGAGCAATGAGGTTGTGACCAAAACATTCACATTTTTAAGCTGGACAATTTCACGTTGTGCTTCTGTTTGACCCTCCTCTAAAGAGTGACAGCATGGGATCCTCAAAACAACTCTCAAAAGATCTGTAAACTAAGTTTGTTCAATTTCATGCTGTGGGGCTGTGTGGCTAGTACAGGGACTGGGGCCCTTGTTAAAGTTGAGGGCTGGATGAATTCAACCCAATATCAACAAATTCTTCAGAATAATGTTCAAGCACCAGTCAAAACTTTGAAGTTATGCAGGGGTTGGATATTCCAACAAGACAATGACCCTGTCACAAACTGCTGGAAGGTTTTCAGAGACAGGAGCCTAGGTGCTGGATAACTTAACAATTTATTGAACAAAAAATAAATAACGCACAGACCTTTGCAGGAGAAAACAAAAACCAAGTCCAGGAACAGGCAGAATTTCAAATGTCAGAACCAGGAGATCAAGTACAAAAAGGATCAGGGACAAGGAATGGTTACTGGATACAGGATACAAGGATTCACAGGATACAAGTATAAGGCATTCACAGTCTCCTGAATTATATATCATCAAAATAGATAAACAAAGGTCCGGGGCCAGCTGGTATTCATCCCAGGGTACTTAGAGAGCTTAGCTCTGTGATTGCCAAACCTCTTTACTTAATTTTTCAGGATTCAGTGAGGTCTGGCATGATCCCGTTCTCAGCCTCAAAACTATAGGCCATTTAGAAGTTTTTAACTTCGAAATTCGACCCTTAGTAAATCTGCCTCATATATTTTTTTTTTTAAGAAAACACTAATTAATTGAGTTTTTATTTATTAATCAATGAATTGCACAGGCACTTTATTATAATTTAATTAAGGTGATTATAGATTGATGGCACTTCATAGCTGATAATTAACCTCAGTGTTTTAAATTTTAGGATAATTAATTCTGAGAGACCATTTTGGGTACTTAATAGAAGAGGGGTTTTTACTCTCTTTTTCTCTGTCTGATCACTAGTAAGATCTGCACAACACATCATTTGTATTTTAGGCAAAATCCACTCAAGAAATGTAGGAGGTGAGTAGTAGTAACTGTATAAGTTAACAGTATAACTGTACAGTGTAATACAAAATCAGTTAATTTGAATTGTATTGTTTATAGAAGTTCACATTACTTTAACCCAACTAGTTTATACCTATATAGTATCTATGGAATCCAGATAATATAGGATTTATTATCTAGAATGCTTGAGACCTGGTATTTTCTGGATAAAGGATCTTTTTGTAATTTGGATCAGCAAACTTTATCCCATCTACTAAAAAACATGTATTTTGTTTTGCCACCAAAATGGATTCAGTCAGTTTAGTTTCCACCAAGTACAAAGTACTGGTTTAGTATTACAGAGAAGAAGGAAATGAATTGTAAAAAATGACAATAACTTACGTAAAATACACTCTGGGGCAGATTTACTAATGGTCGCTTTTCACTTTGAAATTCGATCATCGAAATTTTTTTTGGTGGTCATTTTCGATCAAATATGGCCGTTTTCGTTTGAAATGAAAATGTCACCAAAATCCTTCGATTTCTCAGAACTTAGAAAAAAATTTCAGAACAAGTTCCTTGAGGTCCTCCATAGGTTAAAATGGCAATTTGGCAGCTTTAAGTCAAAGGATTTTTAAAGAGCCAGTACTTAGAAATTAGAAAATTTGAATATTTAAATGTTTTCAATTCTAATTGAATTTTTTTGATAGTTGAAGTAGCCCAAAATTACTTTGAAATTCAACTTTAAAAAATTTGAATTTTATTCAGATTTTCACTTCGACCCTTAGTAAATCAGCCCTTCGAATTAAATTGGAGCTTTTTGAATAACGTGCTTTTGGATAAGGGATACATGCAGGCCCAGATTTGTGGCAGGGCCACAAAGGCCTGGGCCTAGAGCGGCACAATTTTAGGGGCAGCATGCTGCCCAACTGCCAAGGAGCACTGGGGACACATACTCCCCAGTGCTTTGACGCATGAGCATGCTCTCACACCAGGGCGGGGGAGATGCAGGCGCGGGTGCCGACACTAGGACCAGGTGACGTATGGACGCCAAAATACGAGCCTTATCCCATGCTTTATACCATATAATATAACTTACAGTTTCATGTAGGTTTGTTTTTTTTTCCATTCAAAAAAGTTACAAAAATTAAGAAAGCTGACAAATATTTGATTTTTACAAAATTCTAATAATGCTAATTAATGCTTTTTAATGAGATTTTTTGTAAACACAATGTTTTAGCATATTTGTGGATTTTTGGGTAGTGATTTCAGTTGCAGTTTCTAGGATCTGGATTCAGTACTCATACTACCTGTTTTTAGAAGAACATCTGTTTCTTTGTGCTGAAGCTCTGGGGCCCATGTACCTGGACCATGTCTACCTTGAAGAGTTTATATTTTTATTATCGGTAACTGCTTCAAATATTCCATATCTCTTGAATTTTTCAAACCTAATTTCTAACAACAAATCCACATTCCATTCATTAAGCTTACATTTATAGCTGGTATATTAGGTTTGCACCAATTGTGCTTAATTTTTTAAAGGCAATAAAATTATATCAGATTAAGCAATATACAAATGAATAACAATGACATGCAAAATGATAAACTGTAAACATTGCATTAAACATCTGGTTGCTAATTCCTGGGTGAATTTGCCACCTGATGACATCTTCTGATGCATTCATTTAAGGCAATGCCTCCAGCTTTTTAGTCATCTGGCATCTACTGCTAAACACATTTAACACTGACTTCCTTATCAATTACTGGCCCAGAAGAACCTTGTGCTGTTGCTATGTTTTTAAACCCCCCCCCTCCAGTACTAGAGGCTTCTGCTAATTGTATGGTTTTGTTTCACTAAGTTTTTCTTTATAAAATGATACGTTTTGTTGTATTAGCAAAATGTTTTTTAAATACTAGTTTTGCGTGTATTATTCCATGATAAACAGTGCTCACAAAACCAGTAGTGCCAGTCTGTAGAATGTACTGTATTATTTAAATGAAAAAATCTTAATTTTTTTTTTTGCTTTATTTGCAGTTCCACTCACTCTAGATAGATGATGGTGTCTTGTAATTAGTGCTAATATATAAATAAGCCTTTATTAATACAAAAGTATACTTAACTTTGGGCACAAGTTCTGTTTTTTTATGGTACAGAATTTGTCATTAGCTCTGTTGTGTTGTATAAGCTAAGTCCCATACAATATACTGTGTTCAGTTGAGCCTCAAAAAATACATAAATGAATGATAAAAATCTGTAGGTATTTAGAAGTAAAAACATTATGCTTTATAAATATTTTGACGTATTTTAAAATGTTCAGAGTAATGTATGGATGGTTTAAGACATTTGGTTTTCTTGTAGTTACTGATCCTTTGAAGTTTAAATGTGTTATAGTACATATTAGAATGTCCAAATTCTGGACAGATTGAAGGCCCTGGGTTCCATTGCATTTTTTGTTTTGTAGTCTATATTTACATTAAACAAAAAACAGTAATGGCATCTCTAAAGAAAGAAGAGAAGCCTTAGAATACAAGATTATTGTTTAAAAAAGAAGCCATTCGATGCATGTAAACAGCACAAGCATTGTGAGAAACCTTGCAACCTATAGACATTCATCCACTGAGCTACCCACTGAACCACTGTGAAGGAACATAGTGGTTCAGTGGGTAGCATGCCTGGCATGCACCACTGTGGTCCTGAGTTTTATTCAGGCCTGGACACTACATCTGCATTGTGTTGGAATGTGTTTCATCCAACTTTCCAAAAACATTCAGGCAGGTTAATTGGCTCCTGACAACATTGACCATAGTGTGTGTGAATGTGATGTGTGATGTGAGGGAACTGAACTGGAAATATCCACTAGGGCAGTGAATGATAGATAATCGTTGTGCTGTGTATATGGGTCATTGATAAAGAAATTCCAGAAAATAAAAAAGTTAGCATAAATCAACAAGGACATTGACATTTAGGGCCTTATTTATCAAAATCTGAATTTTTCTTTCGCCAAATCATGAAGATATCATCGATGTATCTACAATATAGTATAAGATTTTCACCATATTTGGGATAAATATATGTTTTTTCAAAATGATCCATATACAAGTTGTGAGAATAGGTAGTTCTAACACACAGTGAGTTAATATAGTGAGATACAAGAAGGTTTGGTTATCAATGTAGCTATTCGATATACAGTGTTTTTAATTGTTTTAGATGTTTCTATTTTGATGCAATACAATAGTTACACTTTTAAGATATTTAACACCTTTTTTAGCACACATTTTTTAAGCAACACTGTCAGATTTTTTATTGACCTTGGTATGGTCATATTATACACATATTAGAGATGGTTCACAGTCACTTTAATGTTAGGGAATAACCCTTCGGTATGGTAGTGGGTGGTGTTCTGGGAATTTGTCTAGGTGTTTTGCACTAACTTTCTGATTGGATACAACTGCTTTTTAATCACTTCCTGTGTCTATCCTGACGACGGCTGCATGTGTGGTCCGAAACGTGCTGATACACCATGTATAAATAAATACACTTTGTTACACAGTCTATGGATTATGCCGCTAGTGCTTTCTTTTGACTATTATTGATTATTTTGGCTAGCACCCGGCTGATTGATTGGTGAGTCCCATTATAGCTATACACATATATATATAGCCACATTTGCACCTTTTCAAATAATGCACCAGTTCTTCAAATTCAAACACAAGGAAAATGGAAACATAACTAAATCTTATTTTATTCCACAGAGGAATCATGAAATGGACTGGACAAATTGAATGTCACCTATTAGAAGCTGAAATGAATATTTACATTTCATACAGATATTTTATATAATTTGTAAGTAAACCCATGTATAGTGAGTTGAAGGTACCTGTAATATAAGAAAGACACATTCAACCACTATGAATTGTGTGTGCCTTACTGAACATGGCAAGGGAAAACAAAAGCAGATATCTTGCTGAGTAAGTATGGGCAATAACAAGACTACAAGTACATATCTAGTGAATGTATTGTGACTTTGTCCACCAATTTAAAAATTTTGAGGATCAATGCATTTTAGTCACTGTCTATAGGTGTAGACAGACACAAGACCATACGTTATCAAAAGTTGCAGAGAAGGATTGATCGAATTATTGTGTAAGCACTTTGATTAGTTGCTAGACAGATTCAAGCTGCCCCTCAGACTCAAGGTGCAATAGTTTTAACTTGAGCCATCCATCTGAATGAAATGCAATAAAATGATACTGTATGATATGAGACCCAGAAAAAACCCACTGTTGATAGAGAAATATAAAAAGCATGACTAAGATTTGCCATAACATTAGAAGAATCATACAGGAAACAGGATAACAGGAAAATGAGTAAGCCTTCAAATAAAATAACATACTGTATCTCTGTCAACTTTGACAAGATTCATTAATGTTATTAGATTGTTTTGGTAAAGATTAGTGGCCATGATGATACATGGGTTTTTGGTGTATTTCCCAAAATCTGGTCTGGATTTGTATTATTTTGTACAGCACCTACAGTAGTTGTTAACAAGAGATATCCCACCTGCAAAATGTGTAGATTTTTGAAAGACTCTGTAGATTACTATTCAATTCAGTTTTTCCAAGACATCTATTTATAATTTTGAATTATATTATCAGCAACACCTTCTTAGATGAGTTTAATGCTCAGCATTCGCAGAATCAGTGTTAAGTAATTTTGCTTAAAATTAGAACTTAATTTTCAGGACAAACTATATGACCGTTGAGTATAACTTGGGATCACTGAACACCAAAATGCACATAAATATTTTATCTGTTCATACCATTACTATAGGTGAGTGAACAGATTGTTGAGTAGTTCCCAACATAGCTTAGAAGAGTATTCTACTGCTTTATTAAGTTGCATAGTCATGAAGACAGTTCAAATCAGTACAAATGTCAGGGGAATGTCGGCTCCCAGCATAGACCAAAAGCATAGACCAAAGATGAAGCTTAGGGGTTAAGTCCAAGTTCGCGGTACAGACAAGGGTTCAAGAATCAGTGTAGTCAAATCCAGGAAATATTTCAGAAGTCAGGCAGATAGGAGCAGAAAACAAGGATCAGGCAAGGTCAAAGTCCAAGAATCAATTCAGGAAGAAATATAGAACACCCAGGAATGCAGAAACAAAATCCTATTGTCGGGCATTGAACATGTGACCTTGGTGTCTTTTGATTTAAAATTTCCGCACCGTGTGTATGCACCTGCAACAGAACGCCGGCGCCACTACCCACGTGGTGGCCATGGGTGCTGCCATTTTGGGAGCAGCGCAGACTGAAATGGGAGTGCCATCGGGTGCTCCTGAAAACAAATCAATGAGAAAATGTAAAAACTTGCAAAAATACTCATTCCTTCTCATTTCTTTTCTAAATATAATAAATGAAATGCTTAAATGAGCAGCCATGAGACTCAAGCAGCCAAATTTCTCACCAATTTGAACTTTGGAAAGATCTGTCTCTCGGCTCGAGGTTTGTTCAGTATGTACTTTTGGAAATAATACAACAATAAAATGTTTATACTAAAAAATAATTTTTTACAGCAACATTTACTAATATTCAAACTGAATATTCAAATAAAAAAATCAAATTTCTAAGTAATTTTGGGCTACTTTGACTAGTGAATAGCCCAAAGTTTGATTTGAATTGAAAAAATTTTAATTTTTGACATGTCGAATTTTTGAAGTACTGGCCCTTTAAAATCCTTTGACTTCGCCAGTTTAAAGCTGCTGAATTGCCATTTTAGCCTATGGGGGACCTCAGAGAACCTGTCCTGAAAAGTTCCAAGAATTCAAAGGATTTCGTGCAAAATTGTTCGAATCGTTCAATTCGAATGATGCAATTGAAAATCGATATACTATAGGTCCATTTTTGATCAAAAATGCCCTTTAAAAAACTTCGAGGGTCGAATAAATCTGCATTGAGACCCCAATATACCCTTTGGACACCTAGGGGCAGATTTATCAAGGGTCGAATTTTGAGGGTTAAAAACCCTCGAATTTATGTTGAAGTAAAATCTGATTAAATCAAATTTGGAGGATTTTACAGCTATTTGATTCTTTAGAGAAATCAAACGAACGAATAGAAATCGCCTGAATTGTACGATTTTATTGAGAAATCGAATGATTTCTATTAGATCAAGAAAACTTAGAAAAAGCCTATGGGAGCTTCCCATAGACAAGTATTGCAACTCGGTAGGTTTAATCTGGCAAACTAGGCAATCGAAAAAAAAATTTAAAGGCCAAGTATTTTGACCAAGTACTTCGAATTCTGAAAATTGGTCGAATTATCCCCAAAATTTTTTCGAAAATCAAAATTTTTGCATTCGAATCCTTCACCCAAGCTTAGTAAATCTGCCCCCCTAATGTAGAGAGAGTCTTCCAATGTATATTCCTATTATAAGATAAGGAGATCTTCAATCACTGGGGGGTGCCAAAAATTAGGAACCCCCAATGATTGTAATTACTTACCCAATCCACCCTAGTCTGTTGCTTCTGTTAACAGAAAATGTAACTTTTACAGGGTACTTCTGTGCACGCACCATAGAACAGTCCTCTTTCTGATTCTTCTTCCTTTACACTGGTGTTGATGTGCAGTCCAGTAAAAGAAGTGTAAGAAGAGTATTGCTCAATGGTGCTCACACAGTAGTACCCCAAGTAAGTGCAGTTTTTTGCTATCAGGTAAGTAATCAGTGCCCCCCAGTAATTGAAGATTTCACTGTAAGTAGTCTGTGGCCCATAGTTTTCATTTGAAAGTGACCTGTGTACCACAGATTTCCCCAGTCTGCCATAAACATATCTGTTTTCTTTATTTTTCCTGATTCCAAAAATCCTATCTTGAGGATGGGTTCAAATATTAATACAAAATCAAGTCTCTAAAATGATTATATTTAAATAACCAAATGGAGGAACCAAGTTAGTGTGAGAAGTCCATCTATTGTGTTAAAAATTCAGTGAAAGTCTTTTTACAACAAAATTGATGTGCATGGCCTATGCTACTTACATAGCATAACACCAAAACTGAGTGGTGTTATTTTCACTCAATAAATCATGAAAGGAGATATACAAATTATTGATTTACATCCCAGTGAACAACTTTGCATCCAGAATCATAGCACTTTCAGCATCTAACATGATTGAAACAAGCTGTTTTCAAGTTTGCATTTATGGCTCTTAAGAATGTGTCTGTTCTTGTAAAACAGTGTGAGTGATAGTCAAAACTTCAGATTTTGGGTTTTAAGGGGATGCTACATGTTTAACATGAAGCATGTCTATATCTTTTGTAAAAAAAAAGCTTCACTTCATACAAGATCGTCCAAACTGTTAGTTTGACCCATCGAATATTTAGGAATAGTGAAGGTTGAACACCCAAGATCTCTCTATTTGCATATTAGTTTGAGGTTATCCATAAAATTATGACTAATTTTCCAGTTTGTCTTGAGGTGTATAAAAGTGGTCTTATAATGGTCAAGTAATACTTTTTAGATATATGCTATAACATTTCCTTTGTTAAGCATGATTTGTTAAGTCTATAGAGTGGATACATACAGTATCTTATTAGTTTTGCACCTAATTCAATAAGATCATATGTGGTGCTACTAATGGTTTACTTTATTCATTTTGCGTTGAATAAGTGCTTTTTTTCATAACGGTTGCAGTTATTTCCATCTTTGCTTTTGTTCATGCAGCAAAAATATCAGTTTTAAGTGCTAAAGGTTGTTTTTATCCATCCAGCTGGTATGGGCCCCTCCATTCTTTACAACTGTACGAGATTAATGAGTGATGATGAGCTCACTGAGAGAGGAGAGCAAGGTCGTTTGTTGTGTGAATATGAATCAACACAGCTGTGCTCCGTTTATGCTATATATATATATATATATATATATATATATATATATTATACATTAATGTACCATTATGTTTACTTTCTACTTGATTACAGTATATTAGCCAAGTCAATGTCTATGCTGTGTTTAGTTTCATGGTTTAGAAGCTTTCATTGCACTGTACAGTTAGAAAATAAGAAGAGAATCACAAATTCTTTCAAAAAACATTTGATTCCATAATTATCTAAAAAAGGGACAGATGAAGCTGTAAGTTTTTAACTTCAGACATTAGTAATGTTCTGTGCTAGAGACTTGCTGAAACTGTCATATGTTGTTACACACTCCATAAGGTTAGTGATATCTAAGAGCACTTAAACTGTTTTGTACAACATAATAAAAAAACATGGTCAAGTGGCAATAGTACTAAAAACACATTAATTATATAATTTATGAAAGACCCAGATACACATATCAGTTTCTATGTATAGAAAAATATGCTGGTGTGTTGGCACTTTCCCTTTTCACTAATATTTTTATGATCCTAAATAATATTTATTTATATTTCTGTGGGTTATAGCCTTCTAATATATAACTAAGAGGTATAACTTGTTTCAGTTGCACTTCACATCCATTTTTATCATTTACCCATCTGGTTACCTTGATTTGGTACTTCACAAAGGGTACGGCTGAGCACTATTTCTTACTGATATATTTTACCTGTTATTTGAAGCCTTTCTGTACTATATCATATTTTGCACACATATAATTGTTTGTCTACCATGTGTATTTTTATTCTTATAAAAAAAACAATTTACTATTTCACAAAGGGCAATGTGTCTCCTGTAAACTATTTTATTGTTTTACACATTTATCAAGACTTTGTTTTTAAAATAATAAACTCGATCAAACTCATTTGTTAAACTGAAGTAAAGGACTGATTATAAAAAAATCAAAGGTAATTTATGTCTGAACCTATTTCATTTGACAGTCCAAATCCATTATGCACTGTTGGAGGGGGAAAAAAGCAAAATTCTTTCTTTAAGGAAACAAAAAAGTGAAAATTGTTTAACTAAAAGCACCGAAGGTACTTTGATGCAAATCTCATTACTTTAAAAAAAAAAAATGGGGGAACCAGAATCGATAATTTGTAGCTCCAAAACACTTTTCCTTTCATCTTGATTAAAGCAGATTTTACTGCATGTTAGACTTGTTTCTAATTCTGCTTTAAATTAAGCTAATGTTGCTCTTGAAGTCTGAATATTAAAGATGATACCTGTTAACTTTTCATTTTAAAATCAAAGATGATACCTCTTAAATTATTCACATATTGTTCTTTTCCTTCTTTGTTAGGCAACATCTGCTAAGACATATTATACAGAATAGCAAACCAGATGGTGCTAAAGGTTCAGAACTAGTATAACTTCCTTTTCAAAGATTAATAAAATAGCACACCCATCCAAACCAATCACTTTACATTTACTATATATTTATCTTATACTCTATATCTCTGTAAATATTATTATATTGTAAAAATCAATGTGTCTCACTGCACTGTGCTGCAAAAGAAATTCCTATGTACTCCCAGTATAAATGGCAATAAATAACTACTTGACTTGACTTGAAGTATATTATTATTATTATTATTAACATGTACAGATGCAGTCACTTTGGATTGTGTGTTAAATGCGTTGTGACTTAACTCATCTATCCCATTTATCCCACTTAGCACAGAATATTGTGTCACAGCATCCCATCCAATTAAAGAGTTCACCATTGAAAACAATGGTGCTTTGGTATGCTAATGAAAAGGTTAAATGCATTAAATGAGTTAAGATAACTTTGGATAACACAGTTTCTTCAATTAGCCCTGAGTCACAACGCATTTAACTTACAAATCCAAGTGACTGCATCTGTATTTCTATAGCGCCAACTTATTTCGTAGCACTGTGGATAAAACCTTAGCAATTTTGGTGCATAATGCCAACACTCCATCTATTTTTTTTTTTTTAATGATACTTGTCACTTGTCAACAGCAGGAATTTCTCAAGATGGACCAGCACACCAGATTTCTCATGTGATCCAACGTTTCGGTCCTTATATAGGTCCCAATGTTGGCCGAAACATTGGATACACATGTGATGTGTTAAATAAAGACACTTTTTGATCATATGAGAAGTTTGGTGTTCTGGTCCATCTTGAAGGCTACATATTATGTTGACCACAGCACCCACGAACGTGATTGAAAAAAAGTGCAGGTACAGTACCATTTGGACATATACCAATATATTTTGTGCTAAAAAAGTCACCATAAAAATGTTGGAAAATTGGAAATGTCACCTTGATGAATGGTCATTGACTTCAATGTGTTTTTGTGAATTTTTGCTGTTTTGCTAAATTTTTGTTGAAGCAAAACAGCACATACTATATTTGCCCATCATCACTAGTAACATATATTTTTAAAGTTATTTGTTCTAGTTGAACATTATTCTTTGTGTCTTCATAGGGGCTGATTTACTAAGGGTCGAATAGGGTTGAAGTGAAAATTTTAATAAAATTCGAATTTCAAAAATAAAAATTTTGCCGTAATTTTGGGCTACTTCAACTATTGAATAGTTTTGTTAGTAATTGTTAAAATTCGAAAATTCAAATTTTCTAATTTTGAAGTACTGGCCCTTTAAAAATCCTTTGAATATTCGCCAACTTAAAGCTGCCAAATTGCCATTTTAGCCCATGGGTGACCTCACAGAACTTGTCCTGAAAATTTTTATAAGTTCTGAGAAATCGAAGGATTTTGGTGAAAATCGTTTGAATCGTTTGATCGAATTGAATGAATCAAACGATTTTCATTCATCAAATACAGCAGTTTTTTCGAATGGAAACAACTATATTTGATTGAAAATGAACCCCCAAAAAAATTAGATTTTTTTTTTTTCCGAGTCGAATTTCCAAGTATTTTCCACTTCGAAATTCGACCCTTAGTAAATCAGCCCCATAGTATGTTGTTTACAGCCTATAAAACATGTCCTGGTGTTTTTTCACAGTTTTTTTGCCTCTATTATGACATTAGATCATTAATGAAATTCATTTAGTTGGTCATTTCTACCTATTTACAGGTAAAGAGATAAACAAGTTATAATAATCTGTTTGACAGTAATCAAGTTTCGCCAGCATAATGTAGTAAATCATTTCATATGATTATGATGATCTTGTGTAGAACTCTTTTAGTTGAAATTATAAGACTTTAATTGGTAAGGAATTGAATTTAACAGATGTCCTTCCCTGGGGTCTTGCAGTAAAGGAAAAAAAATGGAAAGAAAGAATCTAAAATTAGGAGAAAGTATGTCTTTGACCCTTTGTCCTTTGCATGTAGATGCAGCGATTTAGTACTAAGAATTTAGAACTCTGTAACAGGACGTTGGGGAATCATGGCATTTCAGAAGACAGTTGGTATTTTACTTTTTAAACATGGCTTTACTTGTGATCGAGTATGATAACTGGTTATGCCTGGCATTGTGGCCTTCAGCTCAATTAGCTATTTCTTGAAGGATATTGAATATGGATTAGGTGAACTTTCTAACTCAGAACTTTTTCTGTAACCACTGAAGCATCTGTAAAGTCTTGCCTCTAATTCAATGGCAACAATAGTGTTAGCTCCTGTACTGTAGGTATAGATACTAATTTATGTACAGGGAATCCTACATACATTCTGATTTTCATTCCGTTAGTAAAGAATGAACTATTTACATTAAATGGAATTAATGTAAATATATAAAAGTAAATAATTAGGCAGCAGCATCCCTTTATGCTGATTTTCAGTGTTGCTGATTCATGGCAACATTATTAAGGAACCTCATGCAGAAAAAGACACTCTGCAATAGACCCAGGAGAATAACCCTGACCTGACCCTTCTCTATTTTTAAAATATGATTTTGTTATTGTTTTATCTACTGCTATGCCAGGTGAGAATGCAGAAAAAGTCGAAATAACGTAATCATTTTTCAAGGGTGGACTTGAAAGTAATAATAAACTAATGTAGAAGAAGTCTTTCTAATCATTAAATAATCTATTTTTTGCCATATATGAATATAATATGAAGAATTGTCAATGCTGCATCATTTTCCTATACTTCTGCAAAAGACTATAGGAGCCTAAGAGTTTTGATGTACCAGCCATATTTTTCATAGTTAGTGAGATCTTCTCTTGGGTCTGTGTGAAATTTCAGGCCATAAATAGAAAACTTCCTTGATAGATAAAACTGTTGAACGCCTTGGGATGTTTTGACGTTCATTAGGCAGATTTTCAACCTTATGTGGCATATTTTAATCCTATTGATTTAAACAATCATTTATTCCATAAGACTGTAGAAGGAAAGTTAAGTGTGAAAATGCTAATTGTTTTAATTACTACTTTGCAATCCAATATAGCCTTTCCATATCCCAGAGCAAATGAGAAATAACACAAGATGTCTTAAAGAAGAACAAAGAGAATTTGTTATCAAAAAGATGGTCTGTCCTTGAAAATTACAGACTGTTGATTATGTGGTATGTGTTTGAATTCAGTTTGGGATTTTGTACAAACGAAAAGTCAGATTGTGTCATGATAACATGAAATAAATTGTTATGAGTCAAGGCTTTATGTAAAAAAAAAAGGAAAAACATGCCTTCCAAGATTGCAGCTAACAATTTGCCTCAATTTAACATGACCTGATGCCATGTAAAGAAATAAATTTTAACTTGAACTAGTGATTATTTGGAGGGATCATCATAAAGGGAATGCATTCTTTCAGAAAGGATAAAAAAAAGGCATAAACATCCAACATTAGCACTAACAATTTACAGGTAAACTTTGGCTGCATAGTAACAAGGATTTCCCCTATGTGAATGAATACAAAAATATATTGAATACTGTATTCCAGGGTGCTAAACAGCTGTTCCTTTTGAATCTGTAGTAAAGGCAATATAAGCACTGAACAGCCCCATATAGGTGGTAAAACAATCCCATTTTGTTTCTTTTGTGTATAATTTTTTAACCAGACTTGAGGTATAGTAAATTACTGAAAGACCCCACCCAGAAAAACGCAGGTCCCAAGCTTTCTGGATAATAGATCCATTACCCCACTAAATACTTGCAATGACTACTGGCTGCAGCATCACCTTCCAAGTGAGGTGATTTCCGGAAGAAGGGGGGACTAAGAACAATAACCACCCTTCTCTTCTGACGTAAAGCCAGTAGAATTGGACTGCCCCATAAAACCAAATTAAAGCCTGGTTGTTCCCATAGCCATGTTCTTGCCTCCTTAAATAGGAAAGCCCTGGTGCTATAAGCACAGGGGCTGTATGATAAGGTATCTGAATGACCAGCAGCCAGAGTATACTGGTTTATGTTTAAAGATTGGCAGAATCAGGTATAGTTAAGGCAGGGAAAATCTGGGGTGGGGGTGGAGAAAGAAAGGCATGTGATATCATGGAAAAAAACAGTTCCCTTCTTTATCTTCTGATCTTCACTTTATGTTCTCATATTATCTATTAATAACTGAATGTGGATATTTTCCTGCATGCAATGTTATATTGTGGTTTTGGTACAGTTATACAGTATAAACGCGAGAGTCTGCATGATATCGTTTGTGTTAAGCGAATATCAAATGCTTGATTCAGGGAATGTTGGGGTCAGGAAGGAATTTTTTCCCTATTGAGGCATGATTGGCACTGGCTTCAGGTTGGGTTTTTTGCCTTCCTCTGGATCAAAACAGTGGATATATGATAATGTAAAAGTTTTATTTTTCACAGCAGCACTAGGACATTGCTAGAGTACTCCACAGGACATTTTAGAAGAGGGAGAAAGGAGGTTCTCTCTTGTGACCACGCGGTGGGTTGATTAAATTAGATGCTACTACTGCTTGTGATGGGTTACAGACTGCTTGGATTTCCTATCATCAAGATATTGCAGACTCAGGGCCACCAGCAGGGCTGCTGAACTTCTTCAATGGTGGGGCATGCAGCTCCTGCTGGTAGCAGAGTTTGGGGTCATCCTCTCTGTAGGTAGAGGCAGTCTAATAAACAGTGGTGAATGTAATGACATATTGTTGATCTCATTAGAAAAATGGAAGAGCATAGTAGTAATGTCTTATGGCGTTCTGGCTTTGAATATTGCATTTGGGGGAGACTGGCAAGGTCCTATTTTTTGATAAAATGTAAATAAATACTGTGGCCATTTTACCCCATTTCTGGATCCTGGTGTTTCATTAAGGTATGTAAGGGTTCAGTGGGATGGCTGAAAGAGAAGGGTCAATTGAGGAGTCCTCTGTATCCTGTATTCTCATTTCACTTAAGTTAATAAAACCCATAGCAATGAACAAAATGATTTCACGCTCTGCTGTACATTTTGTTTGGCACAGACCAGTAGTAATAATGAACATAACATTTTATTCACTTTACTGCCAGCCTCAATATACTCTGGCATGCTATAGGAGTAATACCTGGCAATAAATTGTCTGCATGCCTTCAAACCTCTAAAAATATAATGAAGAACCTCAATTAGAATCACTAATTCAAAAACAATCTAAATATGCTCCAAATACAAGCCTTCGTGTCCCCTTTACTCAACTTACAATTTATATGTCTTCTATGTCAGGAATACAACCTCTTGACCTCTTAGCTGACAGCTGCCTTATATTGCTTTTTCTGTTACCTGCCTACTGCAGAAACAACTGTCAGTCTTCATGTAAATCTGTCATCCATTTCTGGCTTGCACTGTGAACTTTCTGAAAAAAAAAATGAGTTCTGCAGCCAAAAGGATAAATCTTATCTTCAGAAATATTATCAAGTTTGTCTATATTTACAACATATTATTTAACCCCATTGATACAGAACCTATAATTAAAGAGAATAAGTGGCTCTGGGTGACCCATTGTTTTATATGTTTTGTACATGATTAATGCCTAGGGTTGACTATAAGTAGACATTACAGGCAATGAGAGCAGTAACATTTTGCACTAATAAAAAGTAATTTGTTCCTCTGTCCTGGATATAGTCATCTGCTGAACAGATTTGTGGATGATGTAAACATGAATAAAAATAACCTTTAGCTATTTCTAAATCAGAGTATTGGCACACAAGTTATTTGATCAGTAGTGTCAGACTCAACACCAAAAGGAAGCTGCACACTAGAACCATGAAGCTGGAACACTGGCTCTCCTCCTAACCTTTCACATGATTGTTTAAAATTGAAATATAGTGCAAACATTTTCCATTTGATGACCATTTCTGGTTTTAATGTTTGCTGTTGTTTTATTAAAGGATGTTTTCTGTTATGCAATGTTGCCAGTAGATATCAAATTCAGATTCCATTCAGTGAGGAAAGTTATCTCATGACCTAGTGTGTGAAAACTCATGAATGGGTTTTAATTCACCTCCAGTTTTTCTTTAGTGGAATATTACATGATAAACCATGAGATAAGTTCTTCTTAAAGGAACAGTAACACCAAAAAATGAAAGTGTTTTAAACTAATGAAAATATCATATAATGTTGACATGCACTGGTAAAACTGCTCTCTTTGCTTCAGAAACACTACAATAGTTCACATAAACAAGCTGCTGAGTAGCAATGGTGGAAATTGAAAAAAGGCTTTATGGCACAGGATAAATAATGGATAACAGATATTATTATGTTCTACATAGCTTATCTGCTATCTGCTGTGTAACTTGAGCCTTTTCTCCTTTGAATAGCTGCCCCCATTGCTACACAGCAGCCTATTTATATAAATAATAGAAATGTTTCTGAAGCAAATACAGCAGTTTTACTAGTACAGGACAACACTAAATTATATTTTCATTTCATTTTTTTATGTTACTGGTCTTTTAACTGAATTGCATCTCAAGTTAAATCTCATCCATCACTTTTCATGTAATAAACCTTTTTCTCACTGACTTGGATCTGTAGTTTGATTTCCACATGAACAATTCTTACTGGGTTAACTACTACATTAAAAGACAAACTTTTGTCAAGGATGGGCTGTGAGTACCCACCTACACTCCAAACTATCGACTGAAGCATGTTGTGGGTATTTTAGGGTTACATGTGGCAATTTTAGGGTTACAATATTGGAAGTAATCTTTCTTCTCTGTCTGAAAGGCTGTTAACAATTTTAGCACTACTGTATATATTTTTAATTGTATTGTTACTGTTTACTAGACATTCACTGGAGAATTTTGTGGGAGATGGGTGGGCTTCAGGGACTATAGGTCTTTTGTTTACTACAATATACATAATCTTTTTTTTCTTTCTACAAATATATTTATGTTAAAGGGCCCATTTACTAACAATTGAATTTCTATTTTTTCCATGAATCTCAAAAAAAATGCGGTTTTCTGTATTTCTAAAAAAAGCTCTAAACAATCAAGCTTTGCATAGCAGAGATATGATGGCTTTCCTTTTCTGTCTGTAAGAATGATTTAAATAGACCAAAGTTGATATTAATATGGAATTTTATCTGCTGGCATCCATGCTGCAGGATCATATTGTCAGTATTATTTTGTCATTTCTGGGTGCCTTGAAAACACTTCTATCTTTTTTTCACCATTTATGAAGGATCTACGCAAATACATTTTTAAAACTGTTATCTGTTGTCATTAGCTAACGCAGTGCATTTTGCTTTACATAAGGGTTTGTGAAACTGTAATTTGGCCAAAATGCAATGGAATCAATGGAGAGTTAACAAATGTGGAGTGTAGTGATGGGCGAATTTATTCGCCAGGGGCGAATTCGCGGCGAATTCCCGCGATTCGCTGCTGGCGAATAAATTCGCGAAACTGGAAAAAAAATTCGCCAAAAAAAATTCGCCGCGCAAAAACGAGTCGCGCGTCTTTTTTGACGCGACGCGCCGAAAATTACGCGACGCGTCGGAAATGACGCGACGCGCGTCAAAAACGACGCGACGCGCGTCAAAAACGACGCGCGACTCGTTTCGCGAATCGGCGAAAAATTCGCGAATTTCTCTGGAATTTTTCTGCGAAGCGAAACGCGCCCGTTTCGCCCATCACTAGTGGAGTGTTTAGCTCCTTAATGGAATATACTGTACATTGACCTACCTTGTTTGAGAAGCTGTTTTTCTATTATGCTTCTCTGCCAGTTGCTTAGGCCAGAAATTCTTGTAGTGAACCTGTAGTAAATGCAGCTGTCTCTCCATCATTTTGGCAAAACCGACTGCTAGGAGAGATTTTTCCACAGATTTGAATTTCACAAAAGAAACATAGCTTACAAATAAAATGATGTTCCCTAGTTACAGTATCTGGTATATGAACCAGAATTTGCCATACAATATATTCACAGAGTCTACATTAGACTGATCCTAATACAACATTATACATTTTCAAAAAAGTAATTCCCTAGGTACTTTGTCAAGGACGTGTCTACAGTATGTGTGCATCTTACTAGTTTGTCCTATGCTGGTCACCAGGTCTTTTACCCACAGTCCAGCATTTTTCTCAGAATTCCAGCAAAGTACTAGGTAACCCAATATAGCTATTTCTAGAGTTGTGTAATCTCTGGAGCAACAAAACAAGATCAGGATAGGAGAGTTCAGGGTGATCACAGAGATCAGAATAGTCAGGCGTAGCAAGGGTTGCAGGCCATAGGGGAGACTGGCACAGGAGGAAGAAACAGCAACGCGGCGGGTGTCCATGCCACGGAGGCGGCAGTTTTTGTTTGTCAGAACATACTTAATTACAGTCTTTTGACTTCTCTCATTTACCTTTTACCTAGTAAGAGAGTCATCAAAATGAGAAACAGGAGAAAGGAAGTTAACATGGTTTCATCTTCATCTTCATGATCTCCACTTCCAAGAAGTACAAAAACCCCTCGTTGGGTAGTATTATCCATAAAGATATCATTGGCTGATAACCTTAAATCCCAAAAGGACACCAGACAAAGCTCCAGTATGCAGATATAATTCCCCAAAACAGGTGACTATACAATATGATAGTGTATTGTAGGTATTCCAAAGGCTCAGTGGCTCCAAAGCCAATCACCTTTATGGTTGGTACTGTACTTACAAACCACACTTTTGACATATAAGTTGTCACTTAATATTTCTGTTATACATATTGCCATTGGTGTTCTACAAATAATTTTTTAGATTCAGATGAAAATGTACATTTTCAAGAGAACCTATACTACTTAAAATAAGATATTTACCATAGATTTACAGATGTGCTGTAAATATGTCAGAGCATCCCACAAATAATTTTTGGTGGGCCAAACAAAGCCTTACATATCTTATTGGTTGTGTGCAAGGAAAACCATATTAAATCTGGCAAATTTGATACAGTACCCTAAAAGGCTGACTTTTTCTGAACTTGTCATGTAGCTTATCATCAAACCAGTGTCTTTTTAACCAGATCTCTTACTTACCTAAGATTATTGATAGAATAACTATGTAAGTCAAATTAAATAACTGAAAGAATCTGTTTCACAGCATCATCATTACTATTTAATGTAATTCATGAGCTACAACAAAACTGAAATGCAGAGACTCAGTAATGTATAAAACTGCTGAAACAGTAATGTGCTTTCATTTAGATTTGCAAGGTCTATTTTTGCTATGGAAGTACAATAGAAGTCTAATATATATTATGGGGAATGCCGGCTTCCAGCAGAAAAAATAAATATATATTTTTACTATTAGCACTTGATCACTAAAAATCAAAAGCAGGCATATGCTCAGGGGAATTACTTGATAAATGAACTATCATTCTCAACCATCTGCTTTACAGTACCCTAATTTAAAATCCCAATGCCCCCTGGCTAGGTCAGCACTTTCAAACATAGTGAAAAGTAACTTTGCAGATATTTACTGGGCTTGCATTTCATTTTTGAAGTGTAAGAAATAAATGATCCATGAAGCTTCATTAGGTTTACAAAAATGCAAGAAAGTCTACAAAATTGATGTGCACATTTTTTGCTGGTGTATGATTTGTATATTCATGCATCTAATTGGCCATATATATATTTTATGAGGAGGTAAAAAATACCCTAGATAAAACACAGTCTTAACATTCTCTATGCCTCTTTAGTAGGATCCCAATCTATATATATTACAGAAACTAAATGAAAAAACTTTTATAGAGGCTTGTATACAATATATGTAGCTCTATAGTAAACTGATTTTACTTGTGTCAATTTATGCTACTTTCAAGTGGTATATTACCACAAATGAAACACTCTTTCTCACGAGTAAGCCCTCGCAGCGGGTTGGAGGCAGGGTGTATAAAAATTGTAACCAAGGTGCTATTGCACAAGGAATGGGCGCCAGTAGTTATTTAATGCTTCACCAGAAACAGTATGTTTATTAACAGTAAGAGTGTACAGAGATCATATACAGAGCACATAGCATACAGGCAACACATACTCACAACATCGCATCCCTTCAGGCAAGGGTTTATGTCAGCAGTAGTTAAGCTTTGATGCAGAAGGTACGACCAATTTTCAGCCTCTTCCCTAAGTGCTTTCAGGAGACCCCTATTTCCCTGAACTTAGACACTTAGTCCCTATTTCTGGGTTATTTGTACCCGGGATCGTAATCCCTCTATTTCTCCTCGGCGGAGCCTTGAGCTGCTCAACTATACACCCTTTTCTATCACTCCTAGAGTGATCTATGACAGAGTATTACTATCACTTTACTAGGGCCTTTGCTCCTAGAGACCATATCCATTCCCTTCCAGCCTGATAGGTTGGGCTAAAATAATGGACCCTGACAAATGGTTCCCAGGACCTTTATACTATGACACAGTGCCATCTAGCGTACACTGTGAGAACTACAGGGGCTTACAAAAGCACAAAGTCCCCATCAGGACCCATTTAGGCCTCCATATTACTAGGGATGTGCCTGTCAGTAATATGTGAAGGTATCTAAATTTTCACATCCCTACATTCTCCCCCTGGTGAATTCCTTCCATCCCGGCAAGGAACTTTTCAGAACACACTAGAAAATTTACACTGTAGCCACATATGTAAAACTTTCAGTATTATGGTTAACATCTTCCTCTGTAGCCTCTTCAGAGGTCTACTAGGGACACAACGCTTAACCTGAAATATAAGCAGTTAAGGCAAATCATGCAAGAAACCTTTAGTAACATCAGAATACATGGTACATTTGCTATATGTATTTCATTACTATACCATTACCTTATAACCTCTTCAGGGTCACTCTCCAGATTGTATCCAGGTACAATGGCATAACTGGGAGGAAAGATATTATAAGCAACAGTTTCAGTCATAGGCAGGTAACTTTATCAGTAAACACCTGCTATGAAAGCAAAAGTTAGAAATACCGCATTTCAAACATGTCAGTATTCTAGTCCATTAAAGATCGAACCCACAGTCCTTTTTATAAGCACTTAGGAGGATAAGGGGTAATTGGATGAAACCCACCAACGGGCAGGTGTGAACTAAAACAGTCCTTAGGCCTAACTCCAACTGGAGTAAACAAAGAAAGAATCCTTCCCTTTTGAAAGTTCAGAACACTGTGAAGGGACAGTAAAAAGGAACAGCTCAAAAATTTTCTGCAATATCACTCCCATCATCAGTGAGGACCTATCTTTGGAGGTGCCATAAAACTGGCAGTACAAGCGGATCCTTCCTCTAGCTCAGTCTCTGCCTCATACTCCTCCCGTCCTGGAGCAGTTCCTAGGGAATGATCCTCCTTGTGTTTAGGAAGTGAAGCTGTCAAGTTCTCTTCCCTCTCAAGGGATATCTTGCCCCACTCGTAGTGGTATAGCTGGTCCAAAGAAGTGCTCCCTTCTGGCTCACTGAAAATCTGGTATCATCACCTTAGGATTAACTGACCGTACTGGGTCACTGTTGATTGTTCTTCGACTTTCACATTGGATCTGCTCCGGAACCTCTGATCCAGATTCTCCATCACTATCTTTAGTGGTAGAAATCAGTTTCGCCAAAAGATCCTCATCCTGAGAACTTTCTCCATCCTTGTCATGGCTTATGACTGGAGTAGGAGCTGTAAGTGCAGTATAAATTCTAACCGTCAGATCCCCCCAAGGTCCTGAATCACTCACTGACACTCTGCAGGGTGAAGAGTTCTCCTTGGTGCATAGCATTGAGGTAGTTTCTTGGTCAGTCTCAAAACTTTCCTCCTCTGAGGTAGTTGGCATTTCAATTTCATGGCTGACCTCCAGTGAGGTATCTGGCTCAGTAAACTCTGACATCACTGAAACATCAAGAGCTTCTTCAACAGCTACGGGTGCACATAACTTACTTAGATCATCGGGTGAATCCTCCTTCCCTGACATCCGCTCAGGCTGCAGGGTGTCCTCTGCAGATGCAAGTGCAGCTTCAGGATTAAAGGCCACATCATGGGCTAACATTTGCTTAGCATCTATGTCAATATCTGTATCAGTCTCTCACCCCTGGTCCAATTGGCACTGGTACTATTGAGGGTGAGGGCATCAGCTGCACCACAATGTCACTTGGGCTCTCCGATGGTGCAGGAGCATGGGTAGCACACACATTAGCCAGCCGGCCGGTATTACTGCAATGAACACAGCCGCGGTCACAGGAACATCGCCTCCAAACGGAACAACTTCAGAGGGGAAGGCACACTCGGTAAACCCGGCCTCACTGTGTATGGTTTCCTTTTTTCACGGTGATTGCCTGCAAAAGTCCTAAAACCGGTTTCCCCCATACCTTTTCTAACATACAGTATAGAACATTAACTATAGAGTAGGCTCATGTGTAGGGCATTATAACAACTCTATTGTCTTTATAAAGGTTCCCTGGACATGTGTAATTAACAGTGGAAATGTAATGTATTTGCTGCAACATATAATATAAAGACATCAATTCAACCTTAAATTTCCTGCCATATGCAAATTAACCTGAGTGCAAGACCTCTAGTGAATTTGTGCTAGGCAGAAATGAATGCTAGTGCATCTTAGCTTTGAATTGCTTGCAATGCCGAAGAAACGATAGCAAAAATTTTCCGGTGTCCAGCGCCCAGGACGAAACTCCACATTTTAGTAAATTAGCATTGTCTGAGCAAATTTTCAACCTGGTGAAGTGTTGCTATGGGTGCAAAGGGGACGCTGGTGAATTTTTGCCGGTTAGCAAATCTGCCCCGTTGTATTTTAGTTTGAATGAAGTACAAGGTACTATTATTAATATACAAAAGGGGTGTGTGGGAGCACTCTAAAGGCTAAGTTAAAGTATAATGGAAGTGCAACTTACAATGCACATTCTCTGAGCCCCTGTTTCATAAGTATTCAGTATAAATGTAAGTGCATATGTTTACAAAACAGGGGTTTTTAGTTACAAAGTTATTATCATAAAGTTGAAAAGCCACCATACCACGTCAAGGTAAACCCTACATGGCCGTCCCTAACTTGTTTTCCTCTGGTCAAAGTATAAACAATATGCAATTGCATACTACTTATGAGCCAGGGGCCCAGGGAATGTGCTTTGTAATTAGCACTTCCATTATACTTAAATATACTTTTACTTAGCCTTTAGAGTGCTCCCACAATCCCCCTTTTTGATATTGTATTATAGCTGAAAGCTGTGGCTTAGCTTCTGTAGTTGTACCACCCCATACCCCCCCTCCTTTAAACTAATGGTTGTCCTATGTTTTAAAAAAATGGGCGATGGTTTGGGAATCTCTATCTCTTAAAATCGGCACTGGCTGGAGAGGATTAAGCCCTCAAATTGAAACCAAGGCTCAACAAACTGACTACAGGTAATGCTATAATGCAGAGAAATAAAAGACTTTTTATACTATGTAAGCAAGTTAGGGACCGCCATATGGGGTTCACCTTTATGTGGTATGGTGGCTTATCAACTTTATGATCTTAACTTTAACTTAGCTTTTAGAGTGCTCCCACACCCACCTTTTTGATACTGTTTTATTATTACTGAAAAAAAGTAAACCATTTTTTAAAAATTGGATTATATGAATATAATGGAATCTATAGGAGACAGACTTTCCTTAAGTCAGAGCTTTCTGGATAATGGATTTCTGGATAACAGATCCAATACCTGTTCCAAGTATTTTTATGTTTTTTTCCCCTTTTTCTCTTTCTATTCTATGCATTATCCTGATGCTATAAATCACTGAACTACAGTATTTTATACAATATATATATATTAAGGCAGACCCATCCTATTGTGTCTCTCTACACACCAATAAAATGTGTAGCACTTGGAAACACTCTAGTTTCTTCAATGTCATTATAACCATTCTATCTCTTTTTTATGCCACAATACTAGCCCAAACATTTGCAACAAACTATTGCACATATTTAACTATTCCATCACATATATTTAAACCATTCTGTCCTGTGTTCCTCTCCCATGCTTATCATTTTGCCCCACATATTCACACAGTTCCACTTCTTTAATCTTTCTTCGTCATCTCTGCTACTCTTACTTATAATATTTCATCACTTATAACATTTCATGAATGTTGTTGATGGTGACCACCGTGTAAAATTGTGCTTTGGCATCATGTATAATATTTACAAATAGCAGTATCATCAATGTACCATGATTATATGTGTACCGCAGGGCACCATGGGTTACAATTGTTACAGTATAAATGTAATATGTATATGAAAATTAAAGCAGGTGAATTGACACCATATATATCCGAAAGTCTAACCTTTCTAACAGAGAACAAAGTTAATAGAACTTGCAGTGTCTTTCTGCATACAAAGGACCTATTTGTTTTTATGGCAGGAATTTAACACAGTAGACATTTTCACATGAGTCTGAGACCATCAAAGTTTCCAAATATATACCAAGACATTTAGAATCTTTTGTTGACAGACAAGCTTATTAAATACTGTGGGGTTGCGTGAGGATTGCCATTGCTGTCTCTGACAGCAAAGTTGGAAGTCAAAATCAACACACTGTGCTGGATTTAAAAGACAATATCAGGCAGGAATAAGTCTGTCCTAAGCTAAAATCTTTTTTTCTTTGAACAGGATTAGAAAGAACCAATAATCAATAATACATTTAAGAAAATACAAAAAAATATAAAGTGAATTTACTGTTTAAACATTAATATTTAATTTCTATTAAGAAATAATATACTAAAAATAACATGGAATTCAAAGCGGTTAACACATTACTGATTGATAAGTTGTTACTTTTTGTGCTCAAAAAGCCTGAGTAAACAGTTTTTAGTCTGCTTTTAGAAATATCTGATGAAGATTCCTCTCAGAGGCAGACCTTTACCTGACAACAGCCTCGAGTGCAAAAAAAAAAGATTTGCATCTGACTGCAGTGCCTCGTCCGATGCCCAGGGTCTGCCTTCTGCATTGTGTTTTGCCATCTGCAAATTTTTTTGCAAAACCACAGAAAATTTTTGCCTACAAACTAATGAAAGTAAATGAAAACCAGCTGTTTGCCTTCAATGCATTTTGCATGAACAAACTTCCCATTGACTTCAATGTATTTTGGCAGCAAAAATATGCTGCAATAAAGCCCATTGGCTTCAGCGTGTTTCAGGAATTATGCCATTTTTCTGAGAAGAAAACCATGATGGTGTGTTGGAAGTGAGGGCAGATGAATAAAGAAGCTACACAATAAATATTATAAAGAAATAATGGAGTTTAAAATATTTTTCAAAAGATTTTTAAAACATAAAAAAGTAGTTATCAGCCATGGACTCTATTGTATCATACCAAGTAAGAATAAACTAAATAATGTTAATTGTGGCCAGTCTGTATAAGGTACAGTAGCTGAATATTGTATACATTTGTATTGCATACATTTTTTCAAATTTTCCACAGTGCTGTAAATCATGGCCAATGCAGGTATGGGGCCTGTTACCCAGAATGCCTGGGACCTGGGGTTTTCCACACAAGGAATCTGTAATTTGGATCTCCATACCTTAAGTCTACTATAAAAATTTTTAAACATGAAATAAACCCAATAGACTTGTTTTGTCTTTAATAAGAATTAATTATATCGAGTACGAGATACTGTTTTATTATTATAGAGAAAGAGGAAATCATTTTTTAAAATTTTTAATTATTTGATTATAATGGAGTCTAGGGGAGATCCATCCCATCCCATAATTTGAAGCATTTTTGGATAATGGTCTTCCTGATAACATATTCCATACCTGTACATAGTTTTTGTGAAGTCACTGTAGAGATATAAACCTGTGGCCTATCGATCAATCTGTCAATCTGTCTCTTTCTCACTCCCATTCTCTCTCTCTTTCTCTGCATATATTAAGTATTATTATAAGATCTAAAACTTTTTAAATGTAAAAAGCACTGATGTAGTATTGATGCAATTACCTTATGCTATATTATAAAACCTAATTAATTTGTGCATTTTCAAAGGACTTTTGTGTCTCTTTAAAAACAGAAGAGACACATGGATAAGAAAGTGCAGCTCATACATCTCACAAGAAAATAACTGAACTTTACATTCTAGACAACTATCACATTAGATACAATAATTCTTTGTTTGCATTGTGATATGAGACACACCGCAAAATCAGAATTGTCTTTATTTATCCATTGTTTCATTCTGACCTTAACATGTTAATGAACTAAAATTTCATTTTCACAATAAATAGTTTAGAAATGGATGTGGGACCTTTGGATATAGGTATATTAAATACAGTGACATTAAACGAAGGGAAATAAACATCATTAGAAAAAGTACACACTTATTTCATAGCAAAGATCTGTTTATTTATATTAATTTAATCTCAGTGGCTCTCAGTTGAGGACAATAAGGCAAAATCTTTAAATATGTGCTGAATTGCCATATGGTCTTCAAGAAACATTTACCTTTGCACAGAGATAAATACTTAAAACCATTATCTTGTCTGTGTTTTGATAGTCCCATCTGATCTGGGCAATAATAAGCCTGGTGTCTAGAAGGAGACACTGCTCAGAAAAGTCTACCTTTCCGAGTGTTCTCTTTGAGAGAAAAGTCAAGGCTGGGTCACAATTCCAATGTATTTTCCTTTCTACTAAATTCTACGTATAAGAACATTCTTGCCAAGGTTCACTTGTATTTAACCTATCATATAATATCTAAGTTTACTGTGTTAGAAGAAGCAGAACACTATTAAGCTTTTCCCACAGGACTGTGATTGTGTTTGACCCAGTAACCTATATTAGATTAACATTTATTCCACAAGTGCACAGCTGGATCGCCACAAGCACTCATTTATGGCATACCCCACACAAAAAAGATTTTCTTCTGAAGTAGAGCAAACCACTGAATTGAATATGAAGGTATTGTGTGTGTGTTTTTCGTTCAGTGATTGAATATTTTATAGGTAGCAAGCTATAAGGAAACATTTAATTCTCTGTAGTTTCTCTGTATATTTCTGACAACATTGTAAACTCTCTCTCTACTTTTATAGATGGCTGACCTCAAATGTTTCCAATTTTCTTTGTGAAGTATATCCATATAATGTATATTTTTCGTAACATAAACAAACTAATAAGGACTTTCAGCGGGGAAAAAACAAGGAAAGTATTTTAATATACACAGATGTGCATTGTCTTCTTTAGATATCGTTTTGATTTTAATCAAATTCCAATTTAATACAATAAAATTCAAGCAAAAAAAAAAAATACAATATTAGTGACTTATCTTTTAAATTTTGCCTTAAACCATGTCCTTAAAGTGGACCCGTCACCCCAAAAAATATTCGAAATCCTATTTTATAACATTAGTCAAGCAAAATGAACATTAATTACACTATATAAATTATTTTAATCTTGTTTTCTTCAGTCTGGGAATTCGTAATTATAGCAAGCAGGCAGGAGCCATTTTGTGGACACTGTTATTAAGGAAAGCCTTGTATCATCTCAGAATCTTGTTTGTGCACCAGAATGGGGGACCCAATGTCCATTCCCATGCCCTGGCTATGCAATTAAATGGTTAAGAGAACTGGGGGAATGTGTCGAGAGCAGTGACGGGGGGCCCGGCTGTGCTGCAGTCCTGAAACAGTGAAAATACGTCATGTCACGAAAGGAGGCAAAGTTGAAGCCACAAGTTCAATTCCACTGAACGCCAATGTGTGTGTTTTTTTAAATGTATTATTATAATACTCTATAGGCCACCAATGTTTTTTTTTTTTTTTTAAATATTCTCTGTTCCCCAGTTTTTTTTAACTTGTAAGGGGGGCCCTGGCGTCAATGTTTTTTTTTTTTTTTTAAATATTCTCTGTTCCCCAGTTTTTTTTAACTTGTAAGGGGGGCCCTGGCGTCAATGTTTTTTTTTTTTTTAAATTAATCTCTGGAGCCCCAATTTTTTTTAACTTGTAAGTGGGGCCCTGGCACCATCTGTTTAATAATCTTTACACCACACTCTGCAAGTTCATTACTCTGTGGGAATCTTGGACTTGAAGTGACATGCTTGAATCCTAACTCTTCTGTGAATCATACAAAGTCTTTTCCTATAAATTGAGAACCGTTATCTGTTCTTACTTTTCTTGGGGGCAAATTCACTAAGGAGTGCAACTTTGACAGCGTTTGCTTTGCATGCCATCGAAACACATCGCCAGGCAATCATCCAATTTGACATGTGCGGGCGTTTCGCCGCTGGCGCCAAAGTTGATGTGCGCCTGCACTTATGCGCTGGGGCTCAAAACCAGCGGCTGGTGTTACAGTGTGTAAATGGGTGTGATGCATATACAACTGGCTTCCATTTCTTACAATAATGTTGTAGTAGAACTGCACCTGTAAATATTTTTGAAGGCCGATGTCAAAATTTTGATTTGAACTCATTTTCCTGCATCTTTGTCCAGTTCCATTCAGTGTGTTTTAGCAAAAAGCTCCTTATACAGAGCGTCTTGTCTGCCATATTGGGAATGTATTTGCCAAGGTAGTTTAGCATACCCATGAATCTCTGCAATTCTTTTTTTTTTCTCTGGGGCTGGCCATTATTTTAATTGCTAGAACTTTTGCAGGATCTGGTTTCACTCCACTGTGAGAAATTATTTCACCAAGATACAAAATTTCTGGTTTCTTAAACTGACATTTAGCACAATTCAGTTTAAGTCCATTTTCTTTTGCAATCTGTAAGACTCACTTTAATATTTTGTCATAATCTGCTTCTATGGTGCCCAAAATTAAAATATCATCTATTTAGACTTTAACTCCTTCAACCCCCTTCCAAAGGTTGCTGCATTGTTCTGTGAAAATAATCTGGTTCTGAACTTATTCCAAAAGGCAGATGCTTGAACTGATAATTTCCAAAATGTTTATTAAAGGTACACAATTTGCTGCTTCTATTAGAGAGAGGAATCTGCTAAAACCCATTTTAGGCATCTATGATTGTAAATAATTTAGCATTTGCCATTTCACCCAAGATTTAATTCTGAGTGGGTATAAGAAAATGTTCTCTCCTTATGTTTTCATTTAACGCCTTGGTATCCAAGCACAATCTCAGGGATCTGTCTTTTTTCTCTACAGTGACAAAGGAATATGTCATTGATAGGCTCAATTACATCTAACTCAGTCAGGTGCTGCAATTCAGATTTAAGTTTTTTTCTTAGTGCCACTGGCACATGCCTTTTGGCTTGTACAACAGGTTTTGTTTGTGAACAAGTCATGAAAAGGAAAGCTAAATGAGGAGTGTGACAGTGTAATTTGTGTATATTAGTGCAAAGTGTTTCCTAGTGACAAGTGCAACAAATGTAATGAGTGCCTCATGAGTTTTGGTTTTAATTTGGCTAGATCCTCCCCCACCGTTAGCTTTTGTGGCTTTTAAGAGACAGAGATTGCACAAACCAAGACACATTTTTTTCAAAAAACATAAGATCACCATTAGTTTAAAGGGGTGGGTATGAGGGTGCAACAAACCAAATGAAGCTTAAGCCACATATTCAGGCTAAATTACAAATACAAAAAAAAAATGTGGCCTTCGGTGTGCACCCACAACCCCCCTTTTTTGTATTTACATGTATGAGCCCTTGTTTTAATTGAGGATGTGGCCACTCTGCTGACTTGAGAAAGCTTCTATTCACTTCTTATTCCTATTAGCACTTTGATCTGCTGTTTTGTGAGTTCAACTGCTTGACAAATTCTTATAGCTTTTTCTAATATAAGATCCTGTTCCCTTAACAATCTTTCCTGCACCTTTTGATCATTACATGCAATTACAACTCTCTCTCTCAGCTGACCAAAGTTACATGTTCTGCTTTTCAGCTTGAGGAATGTTATTTATTCCTCTAAAATTTTAATTTGAGACTGCACTCTGGAGTTAAAGATACATCTTTCATATGTCTCATTCAACTTAGGGTTGTCATGTTCATCAATTTTTTCGCCAATTTGCGAATTTTGCTGCAAATTTGCTAATTTTTTACTGCCTAACTGCTAGTTGATCCAGAGGAAGGCAAAAAAACCCCATCCTAAGCCTCTCCAATTTGCCTCAGAGGGGGAAAAAATTCCTTCCTGACTCCAAAAGGCAATCGGACTAGTCCCTGGATCAACTTGTATAATGAGCTATCTTCCATAACCCTGTATTCCCTCACTTGCTTAAAAGCCATCCAACCCAGCTATCTAATGTATCAGTCTGTACAACAGTTTCAGGGAGAGAATTCCACATCTTCACAGCTCTCATTGTAAAAAACCCCTTCCGAATATTTTCCATACCTTTTACCAGCTTAGTTGCCCTTCTCTGTACCCTCTCTAATGCAATAATGTCCTGTTTGAGTGAGGGAGACCAAAACTGTACAGCATATTCTAGATGTGGCCTTACAAGTGCTCTATAAAGTTGAAGAATGACCCCCTCCTCCCGTGACTCTATGCCCCTTTTAATACAGCTCAAGACCTTATTGGCCTTTGATGCTGCTGACTGGCATTGCTTGCTACAGCCAAGTTTATCATCTACAAGGACTCCAAGGTCCTTTTCCATAATGGATTTGCCTAGTGCTGTCCCATTAAGAGTATAAGTGGCTTGAATATTTTTACATTCTAGGTGCATGACTTTACATTTATCAATATTGAATCTCATTTGCCACTTAGCTGCCCAGATTGCCAGTTTGTCAAGATCCTGTTGCAAGGATGCCACATCCTGGATAGAATTAATTGGGCTGGATAGTTTTGTGTCATCTGCAAACACTGATACATTACTTACAACACTCTCCCCTAAGTCATTAATGAACAAGTTAAATAAAAGTGGACCCAATACCGAGCCCTGAGGGACCCCACTAAGAACCTTACTCCAAGTAGAGAATGTACCATTAACAACCACCCTCTGTACCCGATCCTGTAGCCAGTTCCCTATCCATGTGCAAACAACTTCATTAAGCCCAACAGACCTTAGTTTAGAAAGCAGTCATTTGTGGGGCAAGGTATCAAACACTTTGGCAAAATCCAAATAGATCACATCTACTGCCCCCCCACTGTCCAGCATCTTACTTACCTCATCATAAAAAGCAATCAAATTTGTCTGGCATGACCATAATGCCATGCTGATTGCTGCTCATAATGTCATTCACTAGGACAAAATTTTGAATGTGATCCCTTATCAAGCCTTCAAATAATTTGCCCACCACAGATGTCAAATTTACTGGCCTATAATTGCCAGGCTGAGATCATAATCCCTTTTTAAATATTGGGATGACATCAACTTTTCTCCAATCCATAGGCACCATACCAGATGAAAGTGAATCTGAGAAAATCAGAAATAAGGGATGGTCTAAAACTGAACTAAGCTCTCTTAGAACCTGTGGATGTATACCATCAGGCCCTGGCGCCTTGTTTACATTCATTTTTATTAAAGCTTTATGAATCATATCCTGAGTCAGCCACTGACTAGATTGAGCTGAGTCAGTGCATCGATGAAGCGAGCCTGGGAACTCAGACTCTATTGTATACACTGAAGAAAAAAACTGATTTAGCACATTTGCCTTTTCTGTATAGGTTACAAACATACTGGTACCATTATTTAATGGAGCAACACTCTCAACCTGCATATTTTTACTATTAATATATTTAAAAAACTTTTTAGAGTTACTTTTCGCCTGCACCGCAATTAATTCTTCATTTCCTTTCTTTGCCTTCTGGATTGCTGATTTACAACATTTATTACAGTGTTTATACTCATTAAATGCAGCTTCTGTCCCAACAGATTTGTAGTTTTTAAATGCCTTCTTCTGTGAAATGTCCCATCTTGTATTGTAAGCAAAGGGGCCACTTTCTGCGCACTGGTCAGTGTTATAGTGTTAGTAGCTTTCAGTCTCTGCTTAAAGATGTTCCATACTCCCACAACATTTCCCAAAACTTAACTGGAGCAGGTGGATGTAGACTGTTTGTCCTTATCTGAGCAGGGCTGCCACAGTCACAGGCTGAGATGGGCATACTGCATCCTCTGTACCTCTTGCAGGTTCTGACATGGTTGAGGCTCTGTCTGCTGAGTGGATCCACCTCTGGTAGCAGGTGTTGTACTCCTTAATAATGAGAATCTGTATTTTGCAACAGCAAGTTATTTATTAAAATACAGTGCATGAAAGAAGCCTGGCATTCTGAGTGTACAGCTCAGTCTCCTCTGACCTATGTGCTTCTTTTTCTATAAAAACGTTATTAACATCAACAATTATCAACACAGTCCCCATCTTGTATTATGTTTGGAGTGTCTAACTGACAGCAACACAGAGCATGTGCAATGAATCAGCAGAAAAGAAGATGGTGGGCTACAGGGGCATCTTTGGATCTTAGGGGGTAAAGATCTTCCCTGATAAAGGGCTGTGGTTGCCTTGGGCTGGTATAGAAGCCCATACAACATTTCTGCTCTACGTCGTTAGTTAAGCTTTAGTTTAATGTAATCTACAGCACCCTGATTTACAGCAAACGCACAGGATAAAATATCAACCTTTCTATTTTATCAGTGGATGTACTTTTACTTTTGAAATGTACGGTATATTGTATTATGAAGAGGAGTCCTGGTTGGCTATACAGTATAATATTACAAGTAGATGAGGTTAGATTCAAATATAGCAAGTAAACATATATATAGACACTGGGAGATTTTGATTCCTTCAATCATCGAAAGATCGAATTATCGATCATTCGATCTATTCGATAATTCGGTATTCGATGAACAAAGAGGCCAAACCATATCCGAATATCCGAAAAATTTGTACGATCGGTATTCGATCAAATTTGATCGAACTTCGATCATTTCACGTGAATTTCGTAAATCTGCCCCTTAATATGCTGTTTTTCTGATTTAGTGAGTAGAAGTGCTTTTTATTTTGCTTTTCAGGCTCCTTTTCATACCTCCTTTGTGAACTTGGTTGTGACTCTTGTGCACAGAATGTTCTTATTGAGCAGCCAGTCATGAGTTTTCGTTGCCTGCCATAAGTGTGGTCAATTGGTATTAAATAAGGATGTGAGACATTGGCAGGAATCCAGACTCTTAGCCAAGCTTTAACTTAACAACAATCTTGAAGAATTATTAGATTGATTATAGTTTAATACTTGACAACATTAATGCACTTATTGCAAATTAAATTCCAAACCTTGCATACCATATATAACAACAGTTTGCTTATACCTCTTTTATACATATTAATACCCAGATATAGGGTCTATTATCCAAATGTAGAAAAAGCTTGAATATATTTATGTCAGCATTTAAAAGTTTACATTTCACCATAAATGTACTTATTTTAAAAGCTTTGTCTTTTCTGCTGTGTACTACATTGATAGACTCCAACAAGGAATGACTTCTGCATGTATACCATCTTACACATTAACCCCTTTTATATGTCCCCACCCCCTTTGTCCTTATACCCCATGCAGGATATACAGACTGAGATAAAAGAGGCCACAGTTTCAGGCATCAATAGCTGGGGACTATCCCCCAGCTTTAAGTGTATTTTACCTTGGCCAATGAGAAATACACTGCCATTGACACAATTACACATAAAGCTGGGTAACAGTCCCCCCAAACCAAGCTAAACATGTCAAGATCCTGTTGCAAGGATGCCAGATCCTGGATGGAATTAATTGGGCTGGATAGTTTTTGTCATCTGCAAAAACTGATACATTTCTTACAATGCCCTCCTCTAATTCATTAATGAACAAGTTAAATAAAAGTGGACCCAATACCGAGCCCTAAGGGACCCCACTAAGAACCTTACTCTAAGTAGAGAATGTACCATTAACAACCACCGTCTGTACCCGATCCTGTAGCCAGTTTCCAGTCCATGTGCAAACGACTTCATTAATCCCAACAGACCTTAGTTTAGAAAGCAGTCGTTTGTGGGCAGTCATTGTGCTGTGTCAAATAAAGTAACCAAAACCATATGTCCACTTGCCACCACATGCCAACATAGTTATGTTGTTCTTTGTGCCACGAGGAAAAGGAAGAGGTCCCCCCTATATTAGTTAGTACTCCCTTTAAGCCCATGCCACCTCACCTTCCCCTAGCCCTGATCACCAATTCATCTAGCTGCCCTATAGCCTAGCATATTGAAATACTTCTCTTTAAGACTGCTTCCCACTAACTAACCCGTTATAACTTCCATTTGCCTTCCCCAACTTATCCCAGACAAGGCTTCTCCCCCCATGCTGATCTCCCTTTTGGAGCCATATGCTCAGCATTCCTGCTTTAAGATAATATTTTGACTCTCTGACATAAGGCCAGAAAGGATGCTATAAAGAGGCCAAATTATATTTTCATTCCTTGAGTCAATAAATTGATCTCTCTATACTTGTTATATAGAATACTTGAGACCTGGGTTTTTTTTTTAGATATAGGATGTTTTGATTTGATTAATTGGATCTTCATACATAATGGGCAGATTTGTTAAGGGTCAAATAGAAAATTTGCATTAGAATCTTTGAAAAAAAATTTGGGTTCAAAATTCTCACATTCACATTGTAATCCCTCAATTCGAATGTAAATTCAAATGTAAATTCGAAATGTGAAATTTATTACAGCTCGACAATGCAAACAGTTCTAATTCAAATATTTGCCACCTAAAACCTGCCAAGTTTATTTACAAGTCAATGATAGAGGTCAGTTAAACCATTTTAACATGTTAAAAGTTGAAGGCTAGGACTTCCAAGGTAATTTTCTCAGATATTACCTGTGCCCCAAGCAACGCTGAGAAGACAGTGGGAGCTTAATGAGATTAATGTGTGGCTGAGAGATTGGTGTAGGAATGGAAAATGAGATTTGGTTGGGGGTACTGTTAAGTATAGGGAGGACCACATGGCATTTCTTTACAAATGCAAGGAGTCGGACTGGTAAAATGGGAGAGCTGGAGGTGCTGGTGCTGGAGGGAAAATATGATGTGATTGGTGTGGCCGAAACATGGCTGAATGAGTCGCATGACTGGGCAGTTAATATCAGCGGCTATACTTTGTTTCGGAGGGACTGAGGCAATAGAAAAGGAGGCGGGATTTAAATGCTTATTGTCACAAAAACACTTCCACTCCACCACACTTTACTCTTGGGTTTGGCTACAAGGGGTTACAATCAGTTTCTCAATGACCTTACACACAGGTTAGACTAACATCA
>CM044440.1:23486670-23497681 GCA_024363595.1 Xenopus borealis | reverse complement strand
TTTTTGGCTAACTAACTATATTAGAAAAAAAAATATTTTGCACAGTCTATCTATTTACCCAGTTTTTATTTTTACCCTGAACTGCTCCTTTAAGCCACAATGTGCATAAAAATTAAGTTAATATATGTTTACAGGTATAACACCACATTTACCCTGATGTCAGTAAATGTTGCACAGATGCTCTGCAAAAAGGATTTTTTAAGGCATATTACAGAACAAGTCTTACTTTTTCCTTGTGGGAATGCTGTCTCATGTCATATCCAATAATAATCCACTGGAGAATCATTGAACAAGTACAGGGGTGACCCCAAACAACTAAGCATTTTTGCCCACAAAGGACCCAGCAAGGGAATTCAGCAAATGTATGTAAAGCCAAATGTGTGTAGAACGAGACGTGTTTTATTTTTATATATCTGTGTTTCACAATATACAAATAACTTACCTTTGACCAAGAAGCTTTTGTTCATATATTAAATAAATTGCTATAAGATATAATCCAAATTAAAGTGTGTGCCTTTTGTACATGATAATGTTGTTATCAACTATAAGATGTCCATATTGCCTGGTGACCATCTCCTGGCCAACTCCATCAGGAGGCAATTCGGCTTGGTCTGAGAATGTGGTGATCACCCAATGGGGCAGATTCACTAAAGCTAGCAAAAATTCACCAGAAATCCCATCCGAAGGGACATCAGCAATTTATTAACAGGCATAGAGGACAATTCACAATTGAACGAAACTGTTGATAGCATTTGTTTGCACCCTATAACCCTATTTTCCCAAAAACTCCAATTTTTTCAGAGTTTTCTGCAAAAAACTACAATTTTTTCTGAATCCCAGAAATCATTTGATATCGATTTGAACGTAAGTGCTGACACTGGGACTTCCCCCATTAACATGACTTTGAGAGCTTTTAGATGCCAGGATTTTGTATTCTGAGATTTTAGACCATCCAACTTTAATAAATCTTGAATAATTAGTAGTTTTTTTTTTAAATCCGAAAACTACGAATTATTTGTGGTTCGGATATTTGGAGTTTGAAAAATAACCCCCTTGGATTGCACACAGGTGAACTTCATTTGCTAATTATGTGACTTTTGAAGGTAATTGGTTGCACCAGGATTTTTTAGGGGCTTCATGGCAAAGGGGGTGAATACATTTGCACATGCCAATTTTCCGTTTTTTATTTTTTTAAAAATCTTTTTTATATATATTTTTCTCATTTCACCCCACCAACTTAGATTCTTTTGTGCAGATCCATCACATAAAATTATATTATAAACATTTAAATTACAGGTTGTAAGGTAACAAAATAGGTAAGGGGGTGAATACTTTTTCAAGGCAGTGTACTAGAGAAATGTAGCCATGAGACAGTTAATAACTAGAGAAACAATTGACACACATAAACACAAACCAGCACAGGACAAGCCATTAGGACAACATTCAGGGGGTTATGTATTAAAGTCCCAAATGCCAAAAACTCGAAAAATTTGGGTTTTTAAACTATAAAATCCAAATTTTTCCCCCCGAGATTTATTAAACCCCAAGGATGGAAAAAGTCTGAATTAAAAAATCACTCATCTCAGACCTGCCGAGGTTGTACTGTATATAAGTCAATGGGAGAGGTCCCTATGCTATTTGAAAATTTCTGTGGTCTGTGCTCGAATTAGCCAGTAAATCATACTATGTCATGCTGTTCAGATAAAAAAATAAAAATCCTGATTGGGGTAAAAGTCCATAAAACCGATAAAATATATTCAAAGATATTATAAGGTGTTATTGTTATACAGTTAGGGGTAACACAAGTGTAAAACTGAATGGAGCAGGCACATGTACCTTGGGTTGACTGACTCTGGAACCAAACTTCTCATTAGAGAGAGCTAGGTTTCGTAAGGTTGTTTCCAGCATGACGGCACCTTTCTGTCTACCTACAGTATAGAGCAAAAAAATGCAACTCCATTTTCTAATTATAATAAAATAATTAAATAATAAAAGGTCGGCAGCTGTTGTTTGTTTATTGGAAGAACCAAATACAATTTTCCTAAACACCAGCAAAACCGAAAAACCATTCCCCGCATTTATTGTTTTTACCTGTTTATTTTAGTTAGAAATATTTACAAAGAACTGCACGTGTAAAATGAAAGAAAACAGATGTAGAATTATTTTAGCTTTTATGGATGCTTGAAAAAGACATAAGGCGAACTTACCAGCCAGCTTGTTATTTAATGGCCAGAGGGGATCTTAGGCGGTTGCTGAACTAATAACCAGGTCATTAACTGTAGTAACAACCAATTTCATGGTGATTATTGTTATTATAAGCTGTAATCAAATTTTTAAACATGCTTCAAGATTTTATTCGACCTAAAACTGGAACACCAAAGCAATCCAAGCAGCTGGACTGAGAATTATTTTCTCTCCCAGACTAATATCTGATTTTCCATCAGGTAGAGAGCAAGGCACATTTCTCTTGTTATATGTAGCCGTACCAACAATGAACCTTTGCAGTTCTGATATATGATCACCAGTATGTTCCTTTGGGACTTCCTTTTCTTGAGGCACGCGATTGAATTTATCTTTTCAAAAACCATTGAAATAATGTGCTACAACAAGAATAAATCAGGGTATATGAATACGTTATACGTTTTGTTTCAAAATACACCATTCAGGCAAAAGGTACCATTTTGCAAGTAACAGTCACTCTCTGCAGATTTGACATTTTACCAAAGACTTGGAGCTGCTGTGTGCTGTTTTCCAGAAATTATCATTAAAAAAGCTTTAACAAACTCAGTCATATTGTAATTTTCTTTTACCCACAATGCAGCATTGCTCCAGAATTCCAGCATAATTGCAGCTACATATGTGGAGAGGTTCACCTACCCTCAATTGGATGGAAGTTGCAGCTAACATTAATCATTTTGTAATTTCTGCAGCACTGCTTTCAAACAGCATTAACCCATGATTTTTTGCTGCACGTCTTGACACAACCTTAGTATTGGTAAGTGCACTTGTACAAGGTTCAGCAGAAGAGGGAGGAAGGACACCCACTCCAGTGAGGTAGGCACAGTTCTGCCAACCCTCACATCACATTACTGTTCCATGCCTGTGTATAGGAAATAACTACGAAAGAGTAGCGTTTGATATTATATACATGCATCTCTTGCTCCAGAACAACATATTTATAACAATGATAACTAAAACAATGACAATTATTCTACTATTTTTCAAAGCAAAGCCACCGGCTTGGTGGTGATCTTCCTAATATGGAATTCTAATATATCTGTGCAAAACAGCACATTTAACAAAATCTGTACATCCTTCTGTTTTTATTGTTATGCCCTGAGCCCATGATTAATATTTAACTGGCATTTCCTTTAGTTTATGATGTTAGGAAAGGCATAAACAGTAACCATATCTGCAGCTATTTACACCATGGCTGTGAGGCTGTAAATTCTGCACTCGGAGAAAAAGTTGTCCCCATTTAGTTCTGCTCTTTATATACTTTACTGAAAAGACCACAACAACTTTAATTGAATATATCCTTACATGGCATGAGTTTACAACACACAAGAAGTTACTAAACTCAGTACAGTGGTAATTAACCACACGGTTAAATCAAATTTTGATTGGTACTAACAAAGCTTACTGTGAAGTTGATAAATTCCATTTGGGATTTATTAACTGTTCCAGATTTCACAGAGCTTTCAGCACACAGTGAAGTTTATAGGCCCATAAACATATTACTTCAGAATAATTCCCTTTGTAATCAGATTGCCACACACAGATTGTGTGAAGAGGTTATAAAAGCTGCCAGATCCACTCATTTACAACTTTATCAGATGAATAAATGAATAATGTCACGTTGCCCTTATCAGAATGGTCATATTGCCATATTGTCATATTGCATATTGTCATATTGTCAATGTCATATTGCCCTTATCAGAATGGTTTTAATTGCAATGAACATTATTATTGGGTCTGCCCACCAGTTGCTGTGTATGCTACGAAACAAGTTGTTGTTTTGTATTCTAGTTTTCCATTATATCTCCTTCATTAATGTTTATGTGCTTGATTTTGTGCCTAGACTAATAACAGACTAATAACAGATAATAGTGATGAGTAAATCTGAAATCTGAATCCCAAAAAAATTTATAAACCAAAAAAATTGTGAACCTTCAAAACGGTTGGTTAATCAATAGAGGCGTCAATAGATGTCATTTTTTTTTTATGAGTAACAATTTTTCTCACTCAAAATGTGTTAAAGGTAATGGGAATTTTTCTTGTGGCAACTTTTTTGTCTCTGTGACTTTTTTGGCCAAATGCATTAAAGTCAATGAACATTTTTTTAATGGCAACTTTTTTGACTCAGCAACAATTTTGTCTTGGTAACTTTTTTATAACGGGCATCACAGATGCCAAAGTGCGTAATTTCACCACAAATCCATGCCTAGTAAAATAATTTACTCATCACTACAGGTAATCACCTTAGCCTTAAAAAGTCTTCAAGTTTAAAACTTGACTGCGTTAGACAGTCCAACTTCCATTTAATCACAGATTAGATGATATAGCAGGTTTCAATATTCTATGAATATATGCAGTTTCCTGAGAATCAGTTGTTTTTTTTACCACAATATCCAATGTTCCATGAATCATGGTAAAAACAAGGCACAATTAAGCAGTACATTATGTATTGGAATAGTGCAATTATGGAGACTGAGTACCTGTATATCAGCTGATTAGTGATGGGCGAATCTCCCGCGATTCGCTTCGCCTAGAGATTCGCGAATTTCTAGAGAAATTCGCGAATCGGCGAAAAATTTGCGAAACGAGTCGTGGGACGATTTAGGCGCGCGCCGCGTCAACTTTGTCGCGCGTCGCGTCAGCTTTGACGAGTTGCGTCATTTTCGTCGCGCGTCGCGTCGTCAAAAATGACGCGCGACTGACGCGCGACTCGTTTTTCGGCGAAATTTCGCTGGTGATTCGCGAATTTATTCGCCAGCGGCGAATCGCGGGAATTCGCCGCGAATTCAACCTAAGCAAATAAATTCGCCCATCACTACAGCTGATTTACAGTGTTGCCATGTTCCTATAATTGATAAGATACTGTTTAGATTTCTGTTAAAGACAAGACATACAGACAATTATTTTTATAAAAACCCTCAACCCTACAGTACTTCCCATTCCAGCAGTACCAACGGGTCTATTAGCCTGTAAATCTAGTTTTGCTAGAGGTAACGTCTCAAAAGCTCTACCTACTATTCTTGGCCTATTCACTTTGTCATGCAGGTAATGAACCTCCACTCATGACACCTCATACTACTACCCTACTCCTGTTTTACTCTCCTAAAGCATGCTATAACAGGGACTCACACTATCTTTAGTAATAATCTACCTACCTGATTTCCAGTGAAGTGCACTTCTGTCTCAGGATACTTCTTCTTACTAAGACATTGGCAGCTGCATCCATAGAGAGGAAGCTAAACAGATATAGACTTGGTATGTTCTCTATTTTATAACACTTGGTATACCACATGCTGCCCTATGCCAATATAGGATTCCAGTCTCCCACAGGATGTGAGAACATATAGATTTTTCCTGGTGACGAAGGATTGTAATCCCCCTACAGAATTCTTCATTTAACCAGCCAACTTCCCTGATTTGTGCATGCTTTATTTAACCTATGTCTTATTTCATAACATCAAGAGAACTTGTGGTTTCATGTTTGAGACAAGGGTTTTTTTTTTATAACTTGGAATACCACATTACAAAAGCATGTATAAATATTAATAAACCTGAATATAACTGTTTGCCATCAACATGGATTTATGCTAGGTTTTGTAAAATTCAAATCAGGCAAGATTAAAGCATTCTTTATCGAAACAGCCCAGTGTGGGTAATGACTCTGGCAGAGTTTGGGGTATTGTAGATAACAGATTTCCTGACCATAAATCCCATTCAAGTAACATGACCCTTCCTTATTTGTTGTGTTTGTGCTGTTACAGAGCTGTATACTGTATGAATGAGAGCCTGAGCCAGGCTGGCCGGTGCCCCATGCAACCCAGCTGGTCGCATTGCCCTCTCTTTTTTGTTGAAAGCAAATCCAATCCTGATTTATGAAGGTTTGGTAAATTTTATAAAATTTGTAAGATTTGTAAACTTTATAAAACTTAACAGAGCCCTTGGCATTTAACAGAGACTTTAATTTATTCTCTGCACTGGAATAAAATTTTTCATAATTGTTCAAATTCTTACTTCCCACATCCAAAAATGCATCTGGAAGTCATGATTCAGACAGGTGATAACGCACAGCATTTTGTACTAATTTATTAGAACTTTCCTGGTTGTCAAAAATATTTTCATGACAGCAAGGAAAGTTTTGTTAAAAGGGGGGAAAGCGAACATTGCTATTCTATCCAGTTCAAAATTCTGCAGTCCGTGCCCCCTAAGAATAATGTAATGAATAATATACAGATTTAGGAAAGTCTGCATCACTGCTGAACATCAATTAAAGAAAATGAAAAATAAAACATTTTGCAGGCTTGAGCAGGGATTTTCCTTTCCCTTTAATAGTGTGCAAGTAAGTAGGGATGGCGCGAACTGTTCGCCGGCGAACTTGTGTTCGCGCTCGCCGGAAGTTCACGAACGTAGCGCGACGTTCGCCAATTTGGGTTCGCCTTAGTTGGCGCTTTTATTTTGCCATTTCTCCCCCAGACCAGCAGATACATGGCAGCCAATCAGTAAGCTCTCCCTCCTGGACCACCCCCACACCCCCTGGACCACTCCCCTTCCCTATAAAAACCGAAGCCCTGCAGCGTTTTTTCACTCTGCCTGTGTGTGCTGAAGAGATAGTGTAGGGAGAGAGCTGCCTGTTAGTGATTTCAGGGACAGTGGATAGTAAGTTTGCTGGCTAGTAATCTACTGTACTTCAAACAACTGCCATCTAGCTGTGTGAGCTTGTTCACATTCTGTCTAAATATCCATAATATTACCCTCTCCAGAAAAAGCACCTGAGTGACTTTTTTCAAGCATCCATAATATATTTTACGTAATCCGTATCCACCACTGTAGTAGTGTATACGTTGACCTTGTAGGCATTATTTGCCCTGTAGCCATTTTTTGCCCAGTGTGTTCTTCAAACAACTGCCATCTAGCTGTGTGAGCTTGTTCACATTCTGTCTAAATATCAATAATATTACAGTGTCCACAACCACCTGAGTGACTTTTTTCCCTTTACAGCACAAAACGCAGCGCTGTGTCAACAATGGATTTTTCAGATACATTTTTGCCCTTGATCCCCCTCTGGCAAGCCACTGTCCAGGTCGTTGCACCCTTTAAACAACTTTAAAATCATTTTTCTGGCCAGAAATGTCTTTTTTAGCTGTTAAAGTTCGCCTTCCCATTGAAGTCTATGGGGTTCACGAACCGTTCGCGAACCGTTCGCAAATTTCCGGAAGTTCGCGAACATGTTCGTGAACTTTTTTTCAGCGGTTCGCGCCATCCCTACAAGTAAGTTAAATAAACCATGATAGCTCTCATCTAAACATATAAAAAAATACATTTAACTGTGAATGTTTCTCAGCCATAAAAATATGCAGAATATGGAATTCAGGCAATTATTTGTAATTAATCTTTTCCCAGAATGTTGGTATTAAAGCTGAGATTGCAGGTTTTTTTGAGGAAAAAAATAATGTACTTCAAATTGCCCATGTAATTTTTGAATGTTCAAGCCTGGTTTCATCTTAAATATTTTATGAAGAAATGTAAATTTTAAAGAAAAAATATTTAACCCTGAGGATCTAGAAGCTAGATTATTATTTTGTAAAATAGCCAGCTTGCTGCTTATTTGTGAGCTGGTAATATCCCTTGTGCATGCTCATACTCTTTCATTCTCTCACAGTAGACACAACCACATGCTGTACAGATGGGTTCCAGGCTACATCATTATGTTATATTGAAATAATACAATACCACCTGTTTTGTTTAGATTTGCTGCCAACATTATCCCATAAAACATTTATTTTGATAATATTTTAGTTGGTCACCACAGAAGGGCACTTGAATATAAAGATTTACCACATGCACAGCCACTCTGAACCAAGGAACATGGAACATTAAGTAACTGGCTGCCTTTACTGAGCCTAAGGAATCAAGCATTGCTTCCAATGGATGTTCATGTGTACATTTGGACATTTGTCTGCTCTTTCTCAGTTCACAGAATTAGCCAGAGTTTTTTTCTTGGCAGTCTTTGCAGTATGAATTATTATTATTGCACTGATGTGTACCCATTTGAATATGAATATATATATATATATATATATATATATATATATAATTCAAGTATTGCTTAAGTAACATGATCCCCAACCTTTTTTTTATTTTTTTATATGCCATCTTAGAAGACTTACATGGATTAATAGGCTGCCCTAAAATGACAAGGGGTAATTCAGTCCAACCAGTCAAAGAGTACATGAAGTTTTTATGATATATTTTTGCATGATTGCATTTAGTTTGTAATAAAATAAAGAATGATATAAGCAACATTTGATCTGAAAATACTTCAGGTAAAAGGAAATTATTTTCATAGCACAGAATATGGCTTATTAATTAATAACATAATTTGGAAAGGTGGTGAATTGCTGGGGTATTCATTCAATAAATCAAACTCAAGCCAACTAGGTATTTTCTTACCTTTTTCATGAATGTAAAGTTTACTTTTCCTCAGTTAGCAGAGTATTCTAAAATATATGGACCCTAAGCTGTGTGGAAAAGAACCTTTTAATTCTACAGTCATAAGGTATTCGTTTTGTGCAAAATATAAATAAAGCATTTATTGAAAGCTGAAAAAATATAAATTTAAAGTAGAAAGAGAATTGAGGGAAGAGTGGGGCTGGTATCTATAGAAATAGTATAGAAGAAATTACAACTGAAGAGCAAAATGGTTGGGTCATTCCTAGCGGCTTCTCTTTGGCATCCACTTATATGTTTTATTGTTTTATAAATATATATATATATATATATATATATATATATAAAATTGAAAAAAAGCTGTTGCACTCTGGGGTCTTGTTTAGAACTGAAAAACTTTATTAGTATCAACGTTTCGACCTTCAATGAGGTCTTTATCAAGATAATAAATTGTACAAAAAGAGGAAATTTATACCCTCAGAAGGTAAACTCCCACCAGACAAACGACAACATCAAGCCAATCAAGTCCGTAATCACTGTGGAACAATATATAAACACTGCCACCTAATGGTGAAGAAATAGATGAAACTAAAGAATAGCCCATACGAAAATTCATATATAAATTCATAAATATTAAAACCATTCAACGTTCATGTAAAAAAGGCAAATATGAGCAATACTCGTTAAGACCCCTTGGGGACAATGTATTTAATTTTTGAATCCAAAAAAACTTCTTTCTGTAACAGTATTCTGCAATGGTCACCACCTCGACGGGGATTAGGAATTGTGTTGTGTTTCCCATAAAACGGAAAGTTGGGGGACCATAACCTTTCTCTAGAAAATGTTTGTAAAGGGGAATATCCGTTTGTTTCTTTTCAAATGCAGCACGTAACGCTGACCTGTGGTTACCCATTCGTTCTCGTAGAGAGTTTTGGGTTTTGCCCACGTAGGTTAAACCACAGGGGCAAATTATTATATAGATAACATGTGTTGTAGTACAGGATATTCTGTGCTTGAATTTAATTGGTTTCCCTGTATGTGGATGGTGGAAGGAACTCCCCATTATCATGTTTCTACATGTAGTGCAACCTGCACATTTGAAACAACCATGTATAATTCCAAACAAACCGCACTTACTCTACTGTCCAGTTTTAAGGGTATGGGTGCACGTCATAAGTGTCCACCAAGGTCCCAACGTTGTAAATATATTTTCTCCAGAGACAGCACTCCGAACTTCTCAGATAAAATCGCCTTTATTTATTCCATATTGGGCAGCATAAGCATGCAACGAGTGGTGCCCCACTCTTTATCAAGCATAGTACACCAATAGAACACATGACTTTATATAATGTGGGGAATACTGCCCCCTAGCTTACATCACAAAACACATGTGTGGCATAATGAGTGAATTTATATCCAATTCACAACATTGGGAACGCAGAACATCCAGTATAAATAGCCACATAAATAGTTATAACACATTACTGTTAGACATTACAATATAGTGGAAACAACCACTTATCTGTGTATCCATATGTCTAGTGATGGGCTAATTTATTCGCCAGGGGCGAATTTGTGGCGAATTCCCGCGATTCGCCGCTGGCGAATAAATTGGTGAAACACCAGCAAAAATTCGCCAGCGAAAATTCACCAAAAAAAAAACCAGTCGCGCGTCGTTTTTGACGCAACGCGCGACAAAAACGATGTGACGAGCGCCGAAAATGACGCTACGCGATTGACTTGACGCGACGTGACGCGATTGACGCGCGTTTTTGACGTGCAATTCGTTTTGCGCGTTTTTTCGCGAATTTCACTCGTTTCGCGAATTTTTCGGCGAAACGGGTGAGATTCGCCCATCACTACATATGTCCAAAAAGATATTGTAATACTGTGTGCTCTTGAAGAAAGTACATTATTGTGCCTTCCTACAAAACATAAAACCAATATAAACATTAAAAACTTTATTTGAATAAAAATGGATTTAAGTCATATTCATGATTGAGACCGTGGGGGGACATTGTTCCCAATCTCCGTATCCATTGCGCTTCTTTCCGTAATAACTCCTTATCACGGTCTCCCCCACGTCTCAATTTTGGTACAGAATCTAAAACCTGAAAACGTAATTGACTAATGGTGTGACCACTGTCATTAAAATGCCTGGCAATTGGTTTGTTCAATTTGTTCCTAATAGCTGACTTGTGTTCCGTTAGCCTATTTCTAGCACTCCGAATAGTTTTTCCTATATAGGTTTTCCCGCATGGGCACATATGACCACATATGAAGATTCACATGTATAAAAGCCTTTTATTGGGATACGTGTACCCTTTAA
>CM044440.1:23458080-23484756 GCA_024363595.1 Xenopus borealis | reverse complement strand
TGTGTATGTACATATATGTGTATGTACATATATGTGTATGTACATATATGTGTATGTACACATATGTATATAACATCAAAGTCCAACTTTGAGAAAGGCTAGATAGCTGTCGAAACATCAGTCACTTTTTTGCTGAATAAACACCCCTTTTTCTTCAATAAAACTTGTGAGTGCATGGCCTCTTTTGGGACTGTTATTTATGTGTTTGCTTTTTGCACCCAGGCACCTTTACTTTATTGATGAGTAGTGCGAGCTTCCAGCAGCTTCATATATACTGTATACAGTATATATATATATATATATATATGACTCCTGATTCTAGGAGGTCCTCCATAGGCTAAAGCAGCAATTCGTCAGGTTTTAGATGCGAATGGTCAAATTAGAATTTTTAAAGAGACAGTTCATGATAAATTTCGAAACTCAAATTTTTTGCAAATTCAAATTGAATTTGGACTATGTTTGTGTCTGTCTATATTTTAAATTATACTACTGTACTTCATGTATATAATGCTTTACATGATATACATGATATTTAAAATATAGACACATACATAGTCCAAATTCGAATCGAATTTGGACTATGTATGTATCTATCTATATTTTAAATCATAATTTTTCTATTCCCCCACAACTAAAAACAGTTTTTTCTTGCCAGCCTAGAAAACTCAGTAATTGGGATGGGCAAATTTTTTCACCTTGTTTCGACTCGGAAATGACGACCATTTACTTGAATGGCGTTGTGCGTAAAAAAAAAACGCGCATCAAGAAAAATGTGCTGCTCGTCAAATTTTTTTTGACGCCCATAGACTTCTTAGTTGCCGTCGACAATTCACCAGCAGCTAATTTTTGTCGAAGCAAAACCAGTCAATTCTCCTATCCCTACACATTAAGAATCCTAAATGAATATGGTAAGTTCACAGCATTATACTGATTAATAAATGGGAAAGTTATAGGCTTAAATGACATGTAACTAATACTGATACAAGTGAACAGGCCAATTGCCATTCCAGCCACCCAAATAAAATCTGGTGTGGTGGCCAAATATAATCAGGGTATATCTCCAGGGACCATAACCCAAAGAGTTTCTGAACAAAACTCAGTTAAAGGAACAGTAACACCAAAAAATTATAGTGTTTAAAACGAATTACAATATAATGTACCCTTGCCCTGCACTGGTAAAACTGGTGTGTTGAAACACAACTATAGTTTATATAAGCAAGCTGCTGTATAGCCATAGGGGCAGCCATTCAAGTACAGGATACACAGCCGATAACAGATACGTTCTAAAGAATCCCATTATATACTACAGAACTTACCTGTTATCTGCTGTTATCTGGTGTTACTGTTCCTGTAAGCATTCCCACCACTACCCAGCACCAGTGATTTGAGACCTACAGAGTCAGGTAGAAACCAAACTACAATCAAATCCCACTACACACAAAATATTTTTATAGGAGGAGGGTAGAGATGTTGTTTCTTAATTTCCACCACCACATATATAACCTATGTTATACTATACTCCCCTCCATTGAGTCCTACTTTTAACTCTTTCCTCACTGTCTTCCTATCCCCATCAGATCTCCCCTACCTTAAAAGAGAACTAAAGCTTAACCAAAGAAGCAGTGCAGAAATATTGCACATTTTGTTTGGGCTTCTGTACCAACCCAAGACAACCACAGCCCATAAGCAAGGAAGATATGTGCCTCCAAAGATACTCCAGTAGCTCCCCATCTTCTTTTCTGTTGATTGACTGCAAATGTTCTGTGCTGTTGTCACTTACTGAGCTTAAGGACCAGCTCACAATATAATGAATATATACATCATATAAATGTCACAATATAAGACTGATTAGTAAATCATTCAGATTATTGGTACATGGCAGCTCAGAAACCAGCACAATCACCATTAGATTTTAATCATCAGTCCTGTAGCATCAACTTATATGACAAATAAACCTTTTCTGCTTGATGATTTGTGATGACCCCAAAGCTTAGCATCTCAAAATTTGCTCAAAGGACACTGAGGGTCAGATTTACTAAATTCACATGTATTCACATGAATGATTCTAAATTCAATAGAAAGATTTGAATTCGAATTTTGAATATGCAAATTAGGTGACCTCGACCAGGGAATTCTGTAAATTCGATCGAATCGAATTATTCATATAATTCAAATAAAAATCTATTCGAATATTTGACTATCGAATTATTTCCTCTTTAAATTTTTATTGAACTGCCTAGTTCGTCAGTTTCAACCTACCGAAGTGTCCTTGGCGAATTTCGATCGAATTATAAAAATTTGATTAAATGGTTAAAATCGTTCGATCGAATTTTTATAATTCAATCGTTCGTTCGACCAATTCTAATTAGAATTTGAAGAATTTGTGTGTGACTGACACTCCTAACAAAATCCAAGATGAGAAACTCCTGTGACAACTTTGAAGTCCTGGATAATTACTACTATTGAGATGCTGAACCTTTACGCTGGTTCAATAAGTTTAGTAGAAAAAATATGGCATTTCTAGTCATATTCAAGAGGAATGAAGTCCCTTCTACGTAGAGTTAAAAGGTAGGAAATTCTATTGAAAAAAGTCTTGCCATGAAAACAAAAGACTGGCCCAAATGACATGCTTTAGTTTTGAAGAGGATGAGAGAGTTTTTTATGGAGGAATTCAAAAATGGAATTTCAGATGTTAAGCAGCAAGACCAAAATATTTTAATGGGAGAACATATCCAGGGCTGGAACTAGGGGTAAGCAGAAGAGGCACGTGCCTATGGCGCAAAGTCAGAGGGGCACCAGGCACGTACGTACTTCTTCTGATACCTTCACATAGTTCAAACCCTTGTGCCCATCAGTTGTGGCTGCAGTCCTTTCTATATGGCGTGAGTGCGCTCTTCCGTGCAAACGTACTGACCGGGCTGATCTTCTGCACATGCACACTCTGCGCTCATTGGAGGGCGACGTAGTTAGGCTGGATTGCATAGGTCACCTGGCCGGCTTGGCCCAGCACTGAATGTATCTTATACACCTACCACTCCTCTGTACATACACCCCACTACACTCAAAGAGAAGTGTATAGACAGTAATGATGAGCAAGTTAACAAGGAGCCAGTCCATCCCCAGCCAAGCCATCACTGGCATTGCCAAAGTGTAACATGGCAGGTGTGAGTATATAAAAGTGTGATGGCAGCTGGCTGGAAGATGTGGGGTCAACAACAATTGGCAGCAGGGATTTACAGCATAATTAATATATCCTGAATTCATTATCTGTAAATAAAATAGATCAGTGGTGTAGACTTTAACATTCTTTATATTGGGAATATTAGAATACTCAAGAATATTCTGGGAGCATTTCCAAACTGGATTTTATTCTCATTCCATTGTAGGTCAAATTCTTTATGGAATACTGTTTGAATTGCCCTATTGCATGAATGTAAAAATTAAAATACACCTAAAATAACATCTTAAGAGAAGGTTTTCTCTAAAAGCAGGACAGTGATATTTTTTGCCCTTGAGTGCCGTTTCAACAACCTTGCAGTAAAGGTCATTCTGTTTATTTTCCTTTTATTGTTTGGTTCTTGATTTGTTAGCCCAGCAAACCTCTTAACAAATGCTTTCAACCATGAGTTTTTGCAAATAATCCATTTTAATTCCCTATGGTCAAATATTTTCCAAGCCAGATGCCCATACTTTAATTTAATTATGCAACTAAGGTTGTGCGAAAAACAAGAGTGTAAATGGTTAAAATAATGAGTACTGAGAGCTGCAATTACCTAAAATAAAAATATATAATAAAATGTGTGTGTGTGTGTGTGCACTTAGAAGTAGTTTAAACTGATTTCAGAATGTAAACTGAGAACTAAACTATTGATAATGGGTGGGTTTTACACATGTACAATTGTAATGAAATGTTGAAAATGAGAATTTTATTTTCCCTTTGAAAAAATGCTTTTTAATATCCATGTTAACTAGTATATGGGCTCATATTACATACTAACACACAATGCTTTGAATACTATGCAAAGAGTTGCACCTCTCTTTGTAGGTAGCTCTACCTGCAATACATGTATGGGATCTCTTATCTGGAAACCTATGTCCAGAATTATTCTAATTATGGGAAGGCCATCGCCTATAGACTCCATTTAAAATAAATAATTGCGTTTTTTTGTTTTTTTTTAAAGTCCTTTTTAACTATGCAGGTTTGGGATTCGTTATCCATAACTTTTTACTTTTTTGCAGAAAGCCATAAGAACAGTGCTGAAAATCTTGTAGAAGTGACCTTTTACATAAACTTTCCATTTAAAAACACTCTATAAACTGTAAAAAAATTAGATTAAAAACATAATGGGTTGAACCTTAAAATTGAAAGGTGAGCATTTCATTTAATGGCTGCACCTGACATACCGAATAACAGAGGATATGAAAGAAAGCCAAAAGAGAGGAAAACAACAGACTAAATAATTGTAAAGTGGGAAGGAAAAAGTAAACCAAGGGCATTAGGAACTAAATGTCATAGCAGAATTAGATGAAGCTGCTACTTATATGAAGGCAATCTCCACTAAAGGTTATCAGAAAGCTGAACCTTGCTACAATTCTTCCACATGGCGCTGAAGCATATTAACTCGGAATTTGTTTGGTTTTGTCAGCATGTCTATGACCCTTAACATTATTTTATAACATAGTGTTTTTCATTTCATAAACTCTAATTGGATGAAATGTCAATGTTAACATCACCATAATTAAAACTATTGCTGACTAGTGATCTTTTCCCCTCTCAGTCATTAAACCTGAATCCTGGTTGCTCTGACCTTTTATTTCTGCAGAGGGACTACAATTTCAGTCCAAACTGCAGGTTGTAATCCTTTATAAAGTTAGGTAGATGGTACAATTCAGTATCCATTATAAAATGTGAGTCTATCCATTCTACCTGATGTACGGTAGTTTACTTTTGTTTTCCTGTTGTTATACTTAACACAAAGAAATACATTTCAAGGTTGACATACTAGAGGCAAAAAAAAAGCTCTCATCAAGCATCAGAAGAAGAATGGGCCATCAATCAAGTCATTGGTAAATAGCCAAGATTTTCTCCTTGTAATTAAAAACATTGTTATATAGACAAAAGATAATAGGCTGAATGGGTTTGAATATATTAAGAAAAAACTTTATCGCAGCACAGGGTTTTGCAATGGACCTTTGCCTATAATTGCTGCATTTGCCAGAAATATTTGCAATGCCAGTATGAAATTATTCCTGTTCTGTATTGAGTACTGCTTGTGACTGTCAGCGCTGTCTATAGGAGGGATGTCATTTGTGTACAGGAGGGGTGACTGAGACATGGGTGTCCCCAGGCATACCCTTCACCACTAACTGCCAGTGAATATCAATAATAAGAAGCCACTTTATCAGCTATATTTACCACTCCATACACCATACAGATTGTTCTGATTTAATCATCTCTTTTCTGTGTTGGAACTGAATTGATAATATCTGTTTGCAAACAGGAATTTGTCATTCTAGGTGTTAGAGATTAGTGCACTTTGTCCAGCTTTAACATCCCATTAAAGAATGTGTTGAACTCAAAGCTATCAAATCTATTTTGATAAATTGACCAACTAATTGTGTTAATTTTCAATTTTCTGACTGTCAGGAACGTGTGACTGGAAAAATGGGTAATTCTTCAGATAAATCTGCCCCTAAATTTCAATGACAATAATGTTAAGTAAAACACCATAATGCATAAATTTTTTGGAAAATTTTGTGAAACTCTCTTCTAAGTGATGCAATATTCATTCCCAATTCATCTTTGGATTGCATTTTAGGAAAATACAATATTATAACAGAAGTTACATGAAGCAGTTTTAGTAAAGGTAGAATTGTTTGTCATGTTTTAAATTTTGTTTTCTTCCTAATTCCAGGACAGTATATAATATTTACAACTTTTCCCCATAATCTTTTTACTCTGTGCGTGGTAGGTTATATAATTCTAATTACAGAATTTAATTCTATTTAGCCATTTTGTGCAGAAAATGAAAGAGTTGGTGGCTAAATGCAGAGCACTGTGTTAAAGACAATATTTAATTAAACTAGACAAAATGGTAATTTCAGTTACATATGATTTTTCACAGATGGTTTACTTCTGTTATTAGTAAGAAAAGAAATTAATAGCCTTGATCTGGAACAATTGCAGTGTGGAAGAGCAGGCCATTTCATAAATTCATTGGGCATTTAGTTTATAGAAGCAGTTTCAAGCTATGTTAAGCAACTCACCCCTGAAATTATGATTTTATCTTGTGCTAGAAGATACAAGTTGCAGCTGATTGCCTTACTTATTTAAGATTCCCTTTACATGGAAAATATAGAAGGCTCTAAATGTGTTCATTTTGTGCTTCTTTCTAATGTAATCTAGAACAGAACCTTACATGAAAAGGAAAGTCCTTTATAGTTCACTTTATTTTTAATTAGGCAATATAATATCGTTAATCAGCTTTGTTACTGAAAGCTTTGAATTATTACATATACAGTTTTAGGTGTATAATATTATATAGGTATAATATATGCATGAATGAAAATGATAATAAAACCAAATTAATAATAACATAGATTTTTGTCTTTTATGAGGTTAAGGCTAATGCAGCTCTTTCAAAATGTAGTATAGGAAGTATGTCTGGTTCTTATGCTACTCCACTGCTTACAGTAAACTTAAAATGGAAAATGGTAGTGCAGTAAATAAAAGATTGTGCCTACACTCAGCTAAACACTTTTGGCTTTCCAATGATTTTCCATAACTATATACCAATGAATAGTATAATAATATAGAGTAGGTTGTAATTAGTGATGGGCGAATCTCCCGAGATTCACTTCGCTGAAAAAATCGGCGAAAAATTCGTGAAACGAGTCGAGGGACGCTTTTGACGTTTCCGACGCGCGTCGCGTCATTTTCGGCGCGTCACGTCGTTTCCGACGCGCGTCGCGTCAAAAAAGACGCGCAACTCGTTTTTTTTACAAAATTTTGCTGGTGATTCGCGAATTTATTCGCCAGCGGCGAATCGCGGGAATTCGCTGCAAATTCGGCAATGGCGAATAAATTCGCCCATCACTAGTTGTAATGCTTTGGAGTAGACACCCAAAGAAAACTCAAAGCCTATCCTATATGCAGAAATACACTTAAAAGGGTAAGTGTATTGTCCTGCCCTCGTAGCCAAAATGAATAGCAATGAGCTCTAAGCTACTCTAGATACCTCATTCCTGACTTAAATGGCTGCAAAATTAGCCCTTTAATAAGAAGCAAAGACGACCAATTCTATCAAACTCTTCTCCTGTAGGTGGTAGTAGCCAATGCTACTAGTCATTCCCTTGAACAAATATCTGCAATCTGAAATCATTGCCCTCAAAGTTCTGGATGTATGCATCCTGGTATGCAAATATTGCTCATGCTCATTTTGGCTTGGTTTAATAATACTTTGCACCACATAATCAACATTCTGACAACTGTAAGTTCATAATAAATAGTAAAATAGAGGCAGAACACATGGTTTAACATCAGGTGATAGTACCCAAAATTGTATTAAAATGAGGGTGTAAGGTGGTAAGAATTCTCACCAAAACCTGACACATGGTTTATCCATTGTAAGAAAATGTGTTCCTACAATACAAAATAAGAAATATAAACAAAAATTATTAAAATTACTATTTGAAGTAAATTGAGTAAAATAGTCATGCTCTGGTAAGATACTATAAAGACAAAAGATAAAAATATAAAAATATCACAAAAGAGATTAAGGAACGGTGTTGTAATGGAGTAATTTCATAATATTTTATAGAAGCCCTCTGTATATTGAGTTGCCTCCTATTTCATAAACAGAGGCTTCTCAGTGGCCTGTTGATTTATTTTGAGCTTGCTAGTTGGGGCCAGGAAGTAGAAAGTGAGTTTAGTTGCATTTTTAGATTCTGCCATGTTTTGTGCAAGAAAAAATGCACTTAACCTAATTTACACAGTAAGCAAATAGTATGCACTACACAAGTTCTATTTATTAAAGTAATGTTGAAAAATGGGATATGCTGCCATGTCCCTAGTGCAGGTGGTAAGGACAGGGCTCTGCTTCACCTTCTGATACTGTACCCTGTGCCCGGCACCAGATTTTTGTTCCAGCACTCGGCACAAAGAGCAGCATTCCCTAGTGTCTAGTAAGTGAGCATTTAGGAGCACACTCTTCTACCCCAGGCAAAACAATACCCCTTTCTTCTACTTTCGTCATCCTATTTCAATCTGTAAGATTTCTCTGAATCTTCTGCCTGTCTCTGGAATTCCCTGCCACAACCCTGCTCTCCCCTTGCTTCCTAAGGTTCCACCTGTTTAAAGAAGCCTTTATTTAAGCAGTCTGGGCCATTTGATGTCAAAAGGGGTTATTTATTATGAGCACTAAGGGGCATTTGCACAAATTTGCCCTTATTGCTCATTTAAACATAGAGTTGCCACCTGGCCAGTAAATATGATGCTTTTTGCCAATATTATTAATAGGAAAAAATGCTAAAAGCTAGAGAATGCTACAATTCAAAAAAGCTGGCAAAGCTATTCAAAGAATACTTGTATCTAAGGTCTGCCAGATTATGACACCATACAAGTTATTCACCTGTAGGGACCCAAAGGGTCAATGGCCCTATGGCTTTAAATCCCTACAGATTTAGTTCCCTTAGTTGTTGGTTTGCATATGGCAATAGGCTAGCAGGTAGGGTTACCACTTTCTCCCCCACTTTGGTGGGAAAGGAGAAGCGCTTCCTCTTTGCCTTCTACTTTATTAACAGGGAGGATGTCTCCTTTGGGCCCAGTTAAAGTCGGAATACAGAGCCCTGTGAATGAGGCATTAGATAGTGTCAAATGTAGCTCCCATACCAGTACACTCTTGGAGGCAAACACACTAAAGAGTGCAATTTCACGGCAATGTCTTTGCAGCCATCGCAACACTTCACCAGGCGAATATTCGCTCACACAATGCTAATTCACTAAAGTGCGAAGTTGCATCCAAGGTTCAGAACGCTGGCAAATTTTCTCTAGCATTAAGCACTAGTGTTCAATTCTGCCTATCGTAACTGTGCTTGATATCTTGCGCTCAGACTAATTTGCAGACGGTGGCCAATTGAAAGTGGAATAGAGCTATTTATGTTACATGGTGCATCTAATACATTACATTGACACTGATAACTAGACATGCCAAGGGAATCTTAATAAAGTCAACAGAGTTGGTTTAATGCCCTACACATAAACTCACAGTTAAATAATGTGCCATATGGTAGAAAATGTATGGGGAAAACCGGTGGCCCTGAAAAAAATGAAAAGACACCAGCGTTTTTTGTACTCAGAAGAGATTACACTCAAAAAATATGATGTAAGTAACTGAAGATTGAGGATGTTCTATGCACTCCAATGCACTTCGCCAGGCCAGAGCTGGCAAAGGCAAGTCTGGCAAAAGAGGTAATGTTCAGTAAAATCCACATCTTAGTGAATTTGCGGGGGTTACATCCATTTGTGAAGCAACGCTAGTGTACATCTCCTTCACTGGCGAAGGGGTGTCTGTGCTCGTTCTGCGAAGCAACGAAATTATGGCACGTTGATGAATTTTCTCTAGCATTAGTCACTTCACCTTTTTGTGAATCTGCCCCTAGGAGTGTAAGTCAGTTAGGGTTGAGCTAAAATGAGCAGTTCTGCGCTCCAATGTAGGAGTAACAGTTATGTAGGTATCTCTCCTAGGCTATATTGCCTGTAGTGTAGGGATCCTAGCTGACAGGGAATCAGGATAGAGGATTTCCCTAAGGTTATCCAGACCACTATATGAGGTGTGTGGCAAGGGTGAAGTGAGATTCCTGCCAAGTCTGTTTGAAGGGGATTGTCAGCCTGTGTTACGCTCTGCATGTGATGTTGCCTGTACCACTGGCCTCTGAGAAACTGTACTGTGAGTAAACCCTGAGGATGTTCAATAAACACTTTGGAGTATATTTATCACAAAACAAAAAATGTGGTACCGTGTTATCCAGTAGCAAAAATAACAAATAAAAAAAACAAATTCAAAAAGTATTGTAGAATTGATACCTACTGTATATTGGTTAACAATAAAAATACATTGCAAGCTTTCAGAGCACCAAGGCCCCTTCGTTATCAAAGAGTGAAGTTAAGAGGGAGTTCCACCACTAGAGTGATATTCCACAGCTCTCAATTCATTTCTATGGGATTTTAAAGGTGTATTTATCAAATTGTGAACTTTCACTTTCACCCATTGATAAATATGCCTTTCAAAATCCCATAGAAATTAATTGAGAGCTGCGGAACTTCACTCTTTGATAAATTTAACCCTTTGTGTTTTATTATTTGCATCCTCTGTATTTATAATTTTTTCCATATTTATTCCTCTTGCACTTTGCAAAGGCTTATTCTCTGTGTTACTAGCAATTATGGAACAAAGGGGAATGGAGAACTGTCATTTCAACTGCCTCAGCACTATGGCAATTTATTGCTGGTACTGTAGATTCTATAGGGCATGCCAAGAAAAAGGTTAAGGATTAGTGATTAGCAAAATATTTGCTAGGTTTTGCAAGAAAAAAAAAGATGGCCATAGACTCCAATGGGTGAAAATAATCATTGACCATATACTTTAATGCATTTGGTGAATTTTTAATAGTTTCATGGATTTTCAGTGAAGTGACAGGTCAGGTTCCCCATCACTATTGAAAATGTATAATTAAAAAACTATATGGCATGAGGTAAGGAAATGCCTTCTGTTTTTATAAGGCTTTATATTGCACGACATACTTACTCTATAAGTGAATCCAAGGGCCTTTGGGGAAATGGCCTGAAAGGTACCAAGTACATGGGTACATGATTTGGGGACCAAGCAATGCTGATAGCTGGTACTTTATGGAGGTTAAGGGTAAGGATTATGTGATTTGTAGTTTGGGGCAAGTCTATTAAAGGGAGGGGTGCAGGAGGTGTTCAGAGGGTGAGCAGGAGAAAGAATTTATCTAAGACCACATGGGAGCAAACATCATCCCAACTTCCCACCCTTCTCATAGTTAGGGTTGCCACCTTTTAAATATATTTTTACCTGCAGTGGTGGGGGGGTAGGAAGTGACGCACAAGGGTGGTGGGGGGGTGGGAAGTGATGCACAGGGGGTGTGCCCTGCCACAAAGGGGTGTGGTGTGTCATAAAGGGGCGGATCTATAACTCGACGCAGCAGGGAAAAGGTATATTTTTTTGTGAGTTGGGGCTGGCCAGGGGCCTTTAATAGGGGTATTACCAACTTACCGGCAGCTACATTGCCGGTAAATTTGTAATAGCGGCCCCGGCTTTGTCCAGTGTTTTAACGGCTGAGCCAGTAAAATACTGGCTGGGTGGCAACCCTACTCATGGTTGGGAATTAGTTGTCAGAGCAAGTTAATGATGTTGGTTACCAATGTTAAGGCCTATGTGGAGTGAGACAGATGTAGGTGTACAAGTAGGCTGGTGGCATGGGTAGTAAGATGAGAAGGATTGTTTGTCGGCTTATTATTGGGTGTTAGCAAGTTAAGGGTGTTAAAATATGTTAAATATATTATTGTGTTATGTGCAGCCTTCAGTGGCTTATGGTTACATTTATGATGTAGTTAAATTTGGAAAATGTCCATACATTGTGTTATTGAAATTGATGTTAATATTAGTGTATAATTGTTAATAAACCAAGCTGCGGCCACAAAATTAGTAGTGTTGAGGGAGTCTGGGGAGGGCCTGTGGTGGAGTTTACGCAATTCATGATCCACCAAGGATGGACTAGCAGCACCAAACCATGGAAGGACTTTCTACACATTTAAATTAAAAAAATGGTTACTCTTTATCTGCTGGAAACTGTGCACTTACTTTAGAGCCTTTAATATAGTCAATATATATGTTTTACTGTGTGGCCATGGGGCGATAAGACACACAACATTATTACTATCATCATCACATACTTGCAAAAGCACCAACAACATATTCCATATTATAGAAGGGGGCACGCATCAAAAATACACATTACATTCACCCAGGTCATATGTGGCAATTACAGCTTACAACATAGCAAATGACAGATAAGATCTATACAGTACAATTCATTTTGTATTTAACTAGGGAGATAAACAGGAGTTAAATATCATCCATGACTTCCTACAGCCCTATTGAATAAATGCCTGTAATAAAATAGGACATTTGTTGCCAAGAAATAGTAGTATGGGTTGGTGCTGGTTGGACAGATATAAACTGTAAATGTAGAAAAAAAATCCCTGCTGCTTTAAGCAGATAGTGATCTTTAGTATTTGAGCTTGTTTGGAAGCCTGAGGGCTCAATTCCCAGTGCTCTCAGAATGAAAGATTAGCCTTGCTATGGCAGAAAGCTAAGATTCCTGAAAGTAAGTGTGAAACTCTGGACATGCCTGTGCTTCACTCATGCGTGATCCCATCTCCCAGGCTCTATTTACTTTGCTAATAACACCAGGTCTGTGTTTGGAGAACTTTTTCAGACTTGTTGTGAGTGAGGCTTGCACTCTAACCCTCGGGAATAGGCAATCATTGATAAAACATCAATTTACAACATTCTGCAAAAGAAACACTAAATCATCTATCCTGTCAGCAAGTCACACTCTTTTTTTTTTATTCCCCCCTATTTCTCTCCACGTAGAAGGTGATTTTTGTGTGAAAATGTACTGTTCACTCAATAGTGGTTCATCTCAACTTCAAACAACAACAAAACAGGCTTGTGAGAAGAATTTCTCTAAGGAGAAGCCAGAAAAGAAAAAAAGAAATATTTCTGGCTTTCTCTTTTTTTTCCAAGAGAAGAGGCCAGTTTCCAGTGTGTAGTTTGGTTTCTGTAATACAGGTGGCAAGTATTAAAAACAGTACCCATTACACCTCTTCTGGAGGAGGCAATGTGAAATTTCATGGTCTAACAGTGCCCTCTGCAGTTTAGTCATGGAATGAATTCATATGTTCACATTCCTGCTTTCCTAGTGCAGATCTTGTTGTGTTTTCATTTCTGCATAGTTTCATTTTGAAAAGCACTCCACCCAGAGCCTGGGAAAAATAAAATTTTTGTAAATATTCCCTTAGCAGTAAAATAACATAACTTAGTCTAGAAACATTACATCATGATTTTCAGTCACAAGTAAAAAAATTGATGCAAAATGCGATTTATATAGGCCTACCAAGTAGTGTCTGACCTGAGCACCGTTCTGCATATGTGCATGATATTGTGACATCATAGCGCAATGCACATGACATCACTGCCACCCACATGCCATTACAAGGACCCCAGCCCACCCACCTGCCTGCTGCCAGGCTTGACTGGAAAGTATCCATCAGCAAAGGAAGTAAAACCACCCTAAGCACAGACCCTCAAGTTCCCAAATGGAAAGAACACCTATGGGTGTACCGATGATAGCTGTAAACTTATGCTGAGCATAAATGTGCCACCTTAGCCTACTCCGATTAATTACACACTTTTTGACACAAGGGATTGCATCCAACGCCACAGTGGTCTTGCACCAAGTAAATAGGGCACTAATGCTATTATTAACACTTAGGGGCAGATTGAATAAAGGGTGACGTAGCTAGCGATAATTTGCCAGAAAAACCCATCCACAGGGACATTACCAATTCACTAACAGGGGCAAATGACAATTCACTAGCGAAAAAGGCCGACACTTGAATTCGTTTGCACTCTATCGCCAGGCAACTTTTTGCTCTGGAGAACGTTGTTACTCCACAAATTCAGTAAAGTGTGAATTTTACTGAACATTACCTCTTTCGCCAGAGTTGACTTTGCCACCTCAGACCAGGTGAACTGCTAAAATTAAGCTAGATCTTCCTCAATCTGATGTCAGTTACATCATATCCTGTCTGCCAGAAATGCATTAAAGTCGTAAAAAAGATGGCAACTTGTCCTTTTTTAAGTGGGATTGTCTGCAAAATTCCTAAATTAACCTTTTTTGGGTTAATATTTTCCCCCAGACATTTGAGGAGGCATGGAAAATCAATTTTACAATGGGCACATGTGTAAGGCATTAGAGGAACTCTATTGGCTTTGTTAGGTTCCTTTTACATTTGTAATAAAAAGTGGCCACTATAAGTATTTGCACCAACAATGATAACATCCATATGGCTTTAATGTACCCACCCTATTCAAATTGACCTAAGCGTAAGATCACCAGCGACTTTTCGCTAGGCATAAACAAACTCTAGTGAATCTTTGCTATTAAATGCTCGCACTGAAGAAGTATCGCTAGCAGAAAAGTGGCCAGCGTTCAGCTCCAAGGATGTATTTTAGTGAATTTTTGCCTGATGAAGTGGTGTGAAGTGTTAGACGCAGGTTCTGGCGACAATTCGCTCTTTAGTGAATCTGCCCCTATGAATTACACCAAACCAAAGAAAAATATAAGGAAATAGTGTACACCTCAACTCACATTCAATTTTCCAAATAGACACTAGTTTTCATGCATATTGGTGCATCATGTGCAAGTTTAGCAATGTGGTGTATGCCAACCATCAGTAAAATTTTTGGCAAACAAAATGGCAATTTGTGTCCAAAGTTTGTATTATTAAATGAGGTTTCCAGTCTGACAGTTTTTGCAAAACAAACCTGCAGCTGGTGTTTAACTACAACTAACAGAACACTACCACCCTTGAACTAATGTCTGATCATCCTGGAAATCTAGAAATGCAAGAGTGTGTGAACATATGAGTGTCCATATTCCTCTTTAATGGATTTGATTTAAGTAATGAAATGCATATACTTTCAGGGAAATTAAACGGCAATATTTAATGAATGTACAGTTTTGTAGAACAGCAGAGCTGGTAAGAAGGATCTAGTGTCATTTTAAAAAAGTGGAAGTAATTTCAGACTTGAATGTATCTCCTTTCCCATCAAAAATTCTTTAGCCATGCCATATATGGCCAGCACTCTAGATATCTTTATAACAGATGACTAGTTTAAGAACAAAGACACAACTACATTGCAAACATAGCATATTTTATAAAGAAAGCAGTTCATTGTGAAGCAGTTTTTATAGGGTAAATATTTTCTTTACCCAGTAGTCTCGATGCAGACAGATAGTGATTGGGCATCTGTCCTGCATGAGTTCCATCAGTGTGCAGACATACAGTGATGGCAAGAACATCAAAACATGGATTAGCTCATAGAATGTTCACTTTCAAATTTCATCAAAGGCTACATAGGATAAAATGTGAAGTTACTGAAAATACAGTAAGCCTAAAAAAATATTCCCAGTAGAGCTGTATAGGCACACTCAGATGCAACTTTTCTTATTTCTACTCCCACAAAGTTACTCTGTGTGTAGCTCACAAAAGAATAATGTGCCCTATTTTGTCTTCAGTACTCCCTCTTGTAAAATATAAGGATGTTATAAGTTACCGAGGAGTTTCATGACCATATAAAAACACGAGGCCGAAGGCCGAGTGTTTTTATACAGGTCATGGAACTCCGAGGTAACTTCTAACATCCTTATATTTTACAAGAGGGAGTACTTTATTTATTATAATACACAAGTTTCAGGGAGTCATGTGACAGAAATGACATCAGAACTCAGCATTTATAACTGATGACATCAGATCTCACCGTTTATAAGGATATCATTTACAAGATATTTACGGCTTTTGTGTATTATATATATATATATATATATATATATATATATATATAAATTGAATATATCATGACAGATCCCATTCGTATTGATGCAGATAAGTAAACTCTCCATGCAGAATAATCAATGAGTTATTGATGAACTTTCTACAATGGAAGTATGCGTCTGTATAGCCTCACCCATTTCAGTCCCCAACTGCAATAAATGTACTTTAGCAAAGAACACCACCAGGTGAGTTGTCCCTAATGTTGCAATATTTACTACATTAACTAATCCAGAGAAGGTTTATGTTGTACAACTGTAGTTATTGTAACAGCCACAAGTAACCTATTACAATTGGCAGCATCCAGTAACAGCACTGCTCATCTCTGCATTTGAATGTGAAATAAAATGATAAATAAACACAATCTCTTTGAGAATGATGTGACTTATTTTAGCTGAAAGGCAGCCAGATTTTAATCTTCATTCCTTGTGCTAATTATCCTGTCTCTCTGTTTCCTACAGGGTGACTATTTTCCTCTCTACTCTATGTACTGGGATTTCCTGATGCTTTGTACTCAATTCACAAAATCTGATCATGTGGCTGGGGATTTCATCTGGCAACCTTATCAACCACTCAGCTCTCAAACTTCTGTATTTTATTTCATTCTTGAACTGCTGACTATCTTGTCTTCTCCTTAATGTTCACTGTCACCAGAACCTGGATGTGCACAATTCATTATTGTCCCCTGAGAGTCTTACTTCAGCATTCTCACTGAAGACCCTCTTCGCAATACTACAGCTATTATAAAATATAATATGCATTACATATAAGGATATACAGTATATATATTTTTCCCTGATATATTTATTGTCTGTCCACCTTAATATTTTTATGGCCTCCATAAAGCTAGGTTCCATTCTAGTTTGCATTACCCAGTCTTTTTTTTTTTGTTTTTGTCTCTGTCTTTTAAACCCCCAGGGGTGATCTTTACCCTCCTCCTATGCTCTGCCTTTGTACATATAAAGGTAAGAATGGATTTGCAAACCACACAGGCACTTGTACAACAGGCATATTGTTGATTGTTTGATTTTTTATATTTTTGTTCAAGTTTTTTTATTAGGAATTTGATTGCAAATTTAATTGTGCTTAAATATAATCAGTTGCTAGCATAGTTAAGCAAAATTTTCCATTCATTTTTACAAATTCAAAAAAAATAAAGAACAAAATAGAGTGAATGTTGAAAATACACATCCTACTTGTTGAGAAGCACACTAAGGGGCAAATTTACTATTACTCCCACAATGAGCTCGAACAAATTCACAATTCGATAAGTATTCGACCATCGAATGCTTATCGAATGCTTATCGAATTGTTTAGCTCGAATGATTTTGCTCAATATCCGATTTCTCGATGAATTCATACGATCGGATACCGATCGTTCGATTTCACGAAAAAAATCGTGAAATTTCCTTCGAGAGTCACAAAAAAATTGTACGATTCGAACGATCGAAATATCCGATCGTACGAATGGTATTCGAGCAGGACTTCCCATAGGCTTCTATTACAATGCGGTAGGTTCAATCTGGCAAAGTAGGCAGTCGAATAACTTTAAAATTTTAAGTCCTTCGATCATCGAATGATCGAATATCCGATCATTCGATCTATTCAATATTCAATGATCGAAGAGGCCAAATTTTAGTTTGCGATTTCACAAACGATTTCACGAAAACGATGGATCGAACTTCGATCATTTCACGTGAAATTCGTGATTTGCCCCTAGGTTTTAGCTGCTGAATGTTTTCAATTGGATTTTTAAAATGTTTTCAGTTGATACTTCTTGGAAAGTCAAATTTGTAAAACTTGAATTTTAATAACAAGGTAACGGCATAAAATATGATTATTCTAGACAGTTCTAGCTTCCTTCTTTCTATGCCCATTTCTAATGCAGCCTGTCCTGATCTTATTATTTTATCTTTCTAGTCAATTGCTTTCCTCCCTTTGGTACTCTTCTATCACCATCCTTTAAACAACTACTTGTATTTCCTATCTGCAAAGCAAAATCTTGCACTTTTCTTCAACAGCCATAGCCTCTATCTCTCTATGAACTCAGTGGTTGACTCTCTGCAGTTTGCCTTTTGTCCTCACAGCCAAGCTGATATCACAATACTGGCAAGTAATCTGGCAAAGGCCAGTGCATTCTCTCCACAGGCTCTGAAACACCTCTGGCTCTGAAATACTCTGGGCTCCACTGGCTTTGATAACACCACCAATGCCTGGTATGAATTGTGTGCAGCCAACCAGGACTGGACTGAGAATCAAAATAGGCCCTGGCATTTCAGGTACACAGAGGCCCAATCAGCCCACATAGAGGCCCAAACAGTCCCCACCAGCCCTCTAAATACTGACTTTCTATGGGACCTTATAGCAGCCCATCTGGCATTTGCCCTAACCCACAGATTGCCAGTCCGGGCTTGCAGCCAACCTCCTCCATGTTTCCATTGAGGTCCTTCCACCATTTCTTGACAAGCCTGCCATTCAAAGCTCCATACAGTATCTTGCTAGGGTCAATGAGACAAGTAAGGGATATAATGACGGGAAAAAAAGAATTTCAAAGATTTCAAAGAAGTTAGGGAAAAAGAGGTAAAAGAAATAGAGTTTAAAGAGAGTGTTATATCAACAACTGTATAAAGAACCATTAGTTTTTCCTATATACTGATACGGTGTTTTTATTGTTTATTATACATTTGAATTTCTCACAAACTGTGCACCTAAATATTTTAGATAATCTTATGATGAATAAACCACCTCCTCTATGATACTGTATATACGGTCTAATTTTTTTTTTGCATTTATCCAAAAGTGCCCTTTTTGTAAATGAACCTTATTGTGTTTAGTTTAAAATTTAAAATGAATGTAGCTCTTTTCTCTTAGGGAAATATGAGCTATATTCTAGGTTATAAAAAGGTAACTGGAGAGGGTTAAAATTCTTTCTTCGGCTATAGTTGATGTCAACTGCTGTTTTCAATCATAAGGGCAGTTGCAAATCATTCTCCCCTGTGACCAAAAAGAAAAAAAGCCATTCAGTACTGATGTCATACATTTTCTCATATTTTTTTACTTCTGTAAACTCAACTATTGCCAAATGCTGTAATTCGCTCTATTCACTTATGTAAGAATTGGAACCATGACAGCAATGGTATGCAAGCCTACTGTTTTGGTGTTTTTTTTTTAATCTTTCTGACCAGGGGAAATATAGAGAATTTTCTCAGTCCATTAGTTCTAATTTCATAAAAGGCTCCATTGTTTGAGGTGGCCAAAATACTAATTAAAATGTTCAGCACTAACTACATTTTTTTTTTCTTTAAACGATGATAGAGTTAAGACATTTTCTGCTTTTTTTGAGTTTCATTCATCTGAACTGTTCCTGTATCATGAGCCTTTTGCTGCTCCAAACAAACAAACATTTCCTTTTATATTATGTAAAAAGAATGGATGCCAAACCAGGGCAAATAAACTAAGAAAACAAACTTGCACGTATAAAGGCTTTCACTACACATGACTTATTCTGATGACAGGGAGCATGGCCAAAGAGTGTTGAAAGCTTATTAATATTGTACAAAAAGACTTTTGTTTAAATAGTCACTGGGCTACATGGGAATTGTCCTGAGCAGGGAGCTTAGCAAAGTCCATTTTACCAGTGGACTTAGTAAAAACATTTTTCATGAACTCTGTAAAATTAATCTAAATCACGTTCAAGATTGAATTCTATTCTATTGCTTTTTACTATTGTAATTTGGTAAAATAAATAAACAGTCTAAGTATGAGAAGTACAATCTGGAAAACCTATAGCTGGGGCCCTTCTGAAATGTGGAGCACCTTAAGCCATGCTTTCTAAGCAACGTGCATTTATGTTAGCTTTATTAATTTTTTATTCATTTATAGCGATATTGTCTTAGAGGCTGGTGGATATTAAAAGTTGAATGTATAAGTTTATTTCTAATTCGAAAAAAAGTAAAACTTGAATATTTTTATTTATTAAAAAACTCTAATCTTGGAAACTCAATCTTTTTTAATGAGTCAAATTTGAGTTGTAAAAGTTCGAATTGATTGCTTGATTTTTGCTAATACAACTCCTATTGATTTATACATAAACATGCCAGCATTTAGATAACAAATGTTTATATTTCATTTTTTTTTAGCTAAATACATCTCAAAATTTTCCAAAGTTTCAGAATCTAAAATTAGAATTCACAATTTATGCCACAAAAATATAGCAGTTCATTTTGTGAGTAAAACCTACAGAGGAATGGAAACCCTTAATGCAGAAAGAATTACTGTTGCTGTTAGTAGGCAGAACTGAGCTATGCTGAACCTGATCAAGGTCTTGCTCTTGCAGATGTCATGAAATTGAATCCTGAAATTAAAGTGCAGTCTCCACAGGCTTCTGACATAACCAGACGATCAGAAAGGCACTGGCTACTAGTTTTCAGGGAAGATTTTCCAACATGTAAAGAGATATGAAGTGACCAGTGGCATAAAATCCTTTTGGCTGCCAGCAGATAATTTATGTAGTGCTATCTAATACCTTCACATTCCACTGATTGCACCTGGATGTCTGGTCTCAGTCTGAACTGTCACTGAGGGTACAGTGCACCAGTGAGTGAAATGTTGGCACAGCTTAGTGCTCCCTGTATTCAACAAATGGTCATTTAGTAACTGTTGCTTCTGGAATGTGTCAATGAGCTGCAGTGATATGAAATTTAGATTTCCTCTTGGTTAGAATTCACGGACGATCTGTACTTCCAGAAACATTTTCTTTGGCTTTATTGTATAGCCATTAGCCTAAAATCCATTGAATCCATTATACAATATAGAGAACTATTAGACAGTGTTATACCTGTATTTCTTTTCAGAAGCAGAACTGGACTAAATACAAATCTAATTTTCGAAATTAGCTGCAATTAGAGATGAGAAAACATTTATTAAAGAATGTACATTAATGTATATCTTTAAGGGATATTGCACCCAACTTCCCCAGTGTGAAGAATTGATCCCATTTTTCTATAAAGTGCTGCTTTAAAGCTGCCATTTTACATATTCTGCCATCACAGGGCTTGTTTATGAAGTGCAAATACAGTTACAGTTGCATAAAGTTTGCCACTGTTTTTGCTTGAATTGAAGCCATTTATGAAAGGTACTTGTGCTCTCAGTGGCAACTATGTTATTTGGACACAAAGTTGAAAACTATAGCAAATAGACAATTGTGCTTGTTTTAATGCATTGGATGAAATGTTTTCTCCGTCTCCCTTTATCTTTATACAGGACAATATTAGCAGAATATTATGTACTAATCTTAAAACTGGTAGTAGTGCCTTGAGAACTAAGGAAGATGAGAGGGCAGAAGACCAATGTTTTTCAATGGGCAGGAAAGAAACATCTTCCTAGAAGTAGACACTAATATGACACAGTAACCACTTAATACATATACAGGTATATATACAGGTCCATAATCTTCAGCTAATATTTTCCTATATAAAGATAATCTTTATACAGGACAAAATTTGCAGAAGATTATGGACTAACTATAAAACTGGTAGGTTTGAGAAGAACTAAGGAGGATGAAGAGCAGAAGACCAATGTTTTTCAATGGGCAGGAAAGAAACATCTTCCTAGAAGTAGACAATATTATGACACAGTAACCACTTAATACATATACAGGTATGGGACCTTTTATCCAGAATGCTTGGGATAAATGCCTACTCTGCCCTGCCTTTAAACCACACATGATAACTGTTACTATGTACTAATAAGAGTGTAATAATACTAATACTAATTAGTGCTCCCTGTACTCAACAAATGGTCATTTAGTAACCGTTGCTTCTGGAATGTGTCAGTGAGCTGCAGTGATGTGAAATTTAGTTTTCCTCTTTAGAGTTAGAATTCATGGACAATCTGTACTTCCCTAAACATTTTCTTTGGCTTTATTGCATAGCCATTAGCCTAAAATGGCATCCATTATACAATATGGAGAAACTATTAGACAGTGTTATACCTGTATTTGTTTCAGAAGCAGAACTGGACTAAATACAAATATAATTTTAAAAATCCTAATGCAATTAGAGATGAGAAAATGTTTAGTAAAGAATGTATATGTGTGTATAGCTTTAAGAGAAATTGCACACATCTTCGCAGGTGTGAAGAACTGATCCCATTTTTCTATAAAGTACTGCTTTAAGGCAGTCATTTTTATACATTCTGACATCACAGGGCTTGTTTATGAAGTGCAAATACAGTTACAGTGGCATAAAGGTTGCCACAGTTTTTGCTTGAATTGAAGCCATTTTTGAAAGGTACTTGTGCTCTCAGTGGCCCAGATGTTTTTTGGACACCAAGCTGAAAATAATAGCAAATAGACAATTGTGCTTGTTTTAATCCATTGGATGCAATGTTTTCTCTGTCTCCCTTTATCTTTATACAGGAATATTAGCAGAAGAATGGACAACACTGAAAGGACCAGTAACATCAAAAAAATTATTTGTTTTAAAGTAATAAAAATATAATGCAGTGTTGCCCTGCACTGGTAAAACTGCAGTGTTTGCTTTAAAAGCACTACTATTGTTTATATAAATAAGCTGTTGTGTAGCTAGTCAAAGGAGAAAAGGTTCATGCAGATAGCAGATAAGCTCTGTAGAACATAATGTTATCTGTTATCCATTACTTATCCTGTGCCATATAGCCGTTTTCAATTTCCGACAATGATACTTAGCAGCTTGTTTATATGAACTATAGTAGTGTTTATGAAGCAAACAGATCAGTTTTAACAGTACAGGGCAACACTACATGATATTTTCTTTACTTTAAAACACTTTAATTTTTTTGGTGTTACTGTTCCTTTAAGACTGGTAGGAGTGCCTCGAGAAGAACAAAGGAGGATGACGGAGAGCAGAAGACCAATGTATTTCTTTGGGGAGGAAAGAAACATCTTCCTAGAAGTAGACAATTTTATGATACCGTAACTACTTAATAAATATACAGGCATGGGACCTGTTATCCGGAATGCACTGGACCTGGGTTTTCCAGATAACAGATCTTTCTGTAATTTAGATCTTCATACCTTAAGAAAATCATACAAACATTATGGAGGTATTTTTTGAAACTCCAATTTTTCTCATTATTTTAAAGATTTAAAAATTCAACCTAACTCCCAACCACAATTTAGCCTGATTTACTTAAAAAATCAGAACAAAAAATTTAGACAAAATTGTGTGACAATTTGAATCATGTGACTTTTTCACCTAAAAACCTCAGCATCAAACAGCCCAAACCCCTCAAAGATCCTGAAGGCAAAAAACATCCTCCAAATGTAATATTTCATTGACCGTTACATGATTTTGAAAGGTTTTAGTTGGAGTAGTTTTGGGTTTGTATTTTTAGCAGCTTTTGAGCATAATAAATCTCGAAAACATGTTTTTACCTCTAAAAATTCCCCTTAAAAACTCAAACAGGAAAATTTGAGGCTTAATAAATAGGCTTCTAGATAAACCCAATAGGCTTGTTTTGCTTCCATTAAGGATTCATTATATCTTAGTTTGTATCAAGTACAAGGTGCTGTTTTATTACAAAGAAAAAAGAAAACATTTTTAAAAAATTTATATTTGATTTATTTGGATACAATGAATTCTATAGGAGACTGCCTTTCCCTTGAAACAATCGATATCCTCCTTCTGTCAACCTCTCATGGAAGGAAGCCTGGTGCTGCTTAGAGAGGTCAGCATCTCTCCCAATGTTACAACAAATGATATACCAAGCACTCAAAGGATATTTAAATGGGGTGAAAACCCTGCATTTTTAATGAGGTCAAGTGTAACGTTTCGGGGGCAGACCCCTTCATCAGACATAATCCTAAATAGTATGGTTTTGCTTCCAATAAGGATTAATTATATCTTAGTTGGGATCAAGTACAAGGTGCTGTTTTATTACTACAAAGAAAAGGGGAAAGGTTTTTTTATTTTGATTATTTGGATAAAGTGGAGTCTATGAGACTACCATTCCTATAACTCAGAGATTTCTTGATAATGGGTTTTTCAGATAATTGATCCCATACCTGTATTAAATAGAAGATTAGCTAATAAAGCGAATGTAATTGCTCTGTAGGAACATTGTCAGGTGAAGACACTTCACAGTTCCAGTCATGTTAATGAACACTTAATCATGGTACTATTGTGGATCACACTTTCACACCTTTGAGTTGCAGCAGCTGAATCAGTTCAATGGAACCATTGTGATTGGATGTCTGACTGGGAAACCCTTAAGGATTTAAATACTGGGGAATGCCCTATACTTAAGTTGAACTGAAGAAGCCGCTCAGATGAGTGACTTTCAGAAGTCAGGAAGTCCAGTTGCTTTAGACTTCATTCTGTGATACTGTAGCATGACCTGGATGAATGAAAATTCTCATAGACCATGACATACTGTTATTGGGATTAGAATCCCAATAATTTAGCAGTTCTTGTGACTCCCAGGTCCATGGATGTAAAGCAGCAATGATGGGGGTGTCTGAAGGACAGTTAATTTGAGACTTGGGAAGAATGGCCATTTGTTCTCTCTCCTAGATACACCGGAAAGCCCAACTTGAAATGCATCTCTAGCAACATCAATATGTATCTGCTGGTCTAGTTGTCCATGAAATTATGATTGAATGGCTGATACACAGATATTTTCTTATAGCTGTATTTTTTAGCTAATGGGGGTTATGACCAGGGATCGGACCTTTACTGTGTGGCCAAAAGTTGAACCTTCTAGTAGGGCTTGAACTGAAAAAAGTTTAACAACAATCAAACTTTTGAAGTCAGCAGGCATTTAGTCTTGCCAACTTGTTTTTCACGGCAACTCTTTCCTGTGCAAAAAAACATTGGGTGTTATTCCATTCCACTGGATGAATGAAAATCATCGTAGACAATGACATAGTGTTATTTGGATTAGAATCCCAATAATTTAATGGTTCTTGTGACTCCCGGTCCAGGGATGTAAGGCAGTGATGCTAAGGGCAGCCTGAAGAACAGTTAAGGTGAGACTTGGGATGAATGGCCATTTTTTCTCTCATAGATACACCTGAAAGCCCAAATTGAAATGCATCTATAGTGACATCAATATTTATCTGCTGTCCTATATGTCCCTGAAATTATGATGATATGGCTGATATACAGATATTTTCATATACATGTGCATATTTAATTAGCTAATGGGAGTCATGACCAGAGATTGAGCTCTGACCAAAAGCTGAACCTTCTAGTAGGGCTTGAACTGAAAAAAGTTTAACAACCATCAACCTTTTGAAGTCAGTGGTCAGTGGTCACCTTTTTATGTCTCACCAACTTGTTTTTCAGTGCAACTTTTTTATTTGCAGAATACAGTGGGTGTTTTTCCACTCTGAGTTTTTCTTTGCAGAATACACTGAAGTCTATGTCCATTTTTTCACTGCAACTTTTTCTTGCTAAAAATAGATAGGGTCTACGGATATTTTGTCCTTGCTACATTTTGCAGCAGTTTTTTTTTTTTTTTTAAATATGCATTGATGGGGAAATGCAGAGTTTCATCAATCCCTGTCAGACAAACAATTTCACTCATTATTGTGAATTATCCATTTTTTGCAAAGCTCTTTATTTGTGCAGAACACAGATCAACGGCCACACATTTGTTTGTATGAACTTCACCCCACAGAACAACAGGGAAGCAACAGAGAAGCTATTCGAGGGCTCTTCATTCAAAAAAATTCCTTTAGCACAAAACCATGTCATCTGCAAGAATTGAAAAAAAAATTTCATATTCATGGATGATATCATTATTAGGATCGCAGGGCACTGTTATTTTTATTCTTATTTCTGCATGGCATTACTTCATGGTTGGCTGCATATTCTGTGCCATTGGCTGGGCTGGTTGCATTTGTACAGCAAGAACTGGAAACGAGAGATTTGTAACATTTCATCTGGCCTGTCGCCAAATATCTACAGGGCATTAGCAACAAACTGGTGAAGCTCATTAAAAAGAGAGAGAGAGAGAAACCTATAACCATTAAAAGTCCATTAAGCAGCATGTCATCTTGTGGAACTAAATAGCCCTAAGTAATCAAAAGCATATGAACCCCAGCTGGGTTACCTAGTGAATTGTTGCGATTTAGGGGAGAATCTATCTGTGATGATTGTTCTTGGGCCTGTGCAGTATTTTCCTTTCTCCCAGAGCATGTTTCCATGTTCCATTATAATTAAAATGATTGATGTAGCATGCAGACAAAGGTGAGGAGTGACCAAAATAGCCAGCACATCTGCTAATTTCGGGAAGCAAATAAAAGGCAGCTATAGCAGATAGGCACGTAAGGTTATCCTGCCACAATCAATTAAGCATGGCAGACACAATACTTTCTCATCAACTTGTGCATGGGAGATCCATCATTTTTTTCCTACAAAGCAGATTACCTATTGTGTAAGGTCAGTGCAAACTATTTACAGCCTAGTTCAATGGCAGCTATTCTTCAACTGTTAAATATTAATTTACTGTAGCTATAAATTATATCAGCAGTACACAAACCCATTGTTTGGCTTGTGTGAAACAAATATTTGATGGATACTATTCACTGCAAACAGTACATTTGAATGGGTCTGTGTGAAAACAATGTAAAGTAGAAATATAATTTGGACTTCAATGCATTGAGAGAATTGATGAGAAATAAGCGTGGGATGCTCAAGTGACTTGGAATTAGTATGGTCTCTGAGTAAGAAAGTACTTTAGGAGAGCAAACTGATATTTTCACTAATTTACAGTGACCTGGTATCCAAAACCCTATAAATTTAATTTTTCTATGTAATTATAAATGTTGCCTTGTATCTGATGTAAAATAAGCTCCATAAATCCATGTAAGCAATTATAGCAGGGATCATTTACAACTACTGGGGTGCAAGAGCACTGTAATTGTTGCTCTTTACATAGTTACATAGTTAAATTTGGTTGAAAAGTCCATCAAGTTCAACCCCTCCAAATTA
>CM044440.1:23420203-23444538 GCA_024363595.1 Xenopus borealis | reverse complement strand
TGATGAAGACACAGCGTGGTACAAATTCATACAGGGACTAGTCCTGTGTATTGCCATCCTAGAGGCAGAATTGTTCTCCATCTGAGGCAAATTGGAGAGGTTTAAAAAAATGTTTGCCTTTCTCTGGATCATATAGCAGTTAGGTAGGTGATATATGGCTTTAAAAGGTTAAACTGGATGGACAAGAGTCTTTTTTTAACCTTGCTTACTATGTTACTATCTATAACCTGCTTTAAAGGTTTGGTTTCAGATTGTTCACCAGAAATAAAGACTTTTTCCAATTAATCTATTTTCTATTTGTGATGTTTTTCACTTTCACCTAAAGCAGCTCTGGCCAGGCTGACCAACTCTTTAACTGTTTTAAATGGATACTTTTAGGGGGGTTATTTATCAGAATCCAAATTTATCTTATTATATTTGGAAAGCCACTCCAGCCAGATCCTCACTGATTTTTTCTCCGTTTATCATACATTTTTTCAGGAAAATTATTATGCAAGAAAAATCTCGATATAACTTTTTTGTATTTGACACCCAAGTACCATGACTAATTTGAATTTGATGCCCAAATACCACAACTTTTTCAGAAACCCAGCACAAATCAGGATATCTTTATATACCTTTGACATCTTCTTCAAAAACATTAGAGACAGGAACATTAAACTTTAAATTTATAATTTGGGAAAACGGTAAAAAATAAAAGATGGAAAGACATTGAAAGGAGTCTTTGTTTGGTGAACAACCTGAACGTAAAAAAGTGTTTGCAGGTGATCAACCCCTTCAAGGCCACTGGGAGTAACATTAAATTAAATTAAAAATTAAATTCAACCCTCAAAAGTTATATAAATTTATAAGAGGTGACAGAAAAAGCTGTTGAGCTTTCAATGAAGTTGCATTTCTATAATTCAGGCAATTTTTACATTTAAGTTATTAAAAAATATTGAGACTCATTAAAAACAAATAGAATACTAATTTAATGCAATATAATGTTTAAATTTTTCTGATTTTAGTTGTTTTGGAGATCACTGAAATCTTTTGTTATGTTATTCCATTGTTATAAAATACAATTTGTTAAAATGGTTAATCTGCTTTAAAAAAAACAAAATGTACAGTATAGTCACTAATACCTAATAGGGGTCTGTCAGAAAAGGAGCCAGACTTCTGGTTGCTCATTTTTTTATGCAAAACAATTGTAACTGAGCTATAAGTTATTACCAAGAGGGGTAATCATACATCTAACAACTTGAATGGAATGCAGACCAGGAAAAAATTATTTAGTTGTTACAGAATAATGAGAATTGTATGTACTGCATAAAATAGAAAAAATGAAGCCCATTTCACGATAACTAATGCTATGCATTTCCTTATATTTGTAGATCTTCTGCATGCAGGCATTCAGAAGAAAATGATTTATGATAGATATCTTGTTATGTAATGTCTGAGCAGAACTACTGTAGTTTGGGTGCATAAATAGAGCTCACCAAAAATACACAGCTCACATTTTCCTATAAACTATTCTCTTGTAAATAACACATTTAATTATGGTTTTGTGTTCAGGAAAAGGTATGTTACTTTCAAAAGCAGATGTCCCCTTGATATATTACAATTTGCAAGAATAATAATACTCAAAAATGCCAAATTTGAAAGCAGTTTGGAAAACCACAAACTTAACAGTTGATATCTGCCATTAATTTTTTTCTCAAACAATTAAGATGAAAATGATCGGGTACAAAGAGTTTTTTTTAAGCTTTGATTGCTCTTCAGTGTTCTTTGCACATTAAAAAACATGATTAAAAAAGGAATGAGAAAATGAATGTTCTTTTCCAGTGTTTTTGCCAGAAATGTGTGGAGATGTTAAGTTTGAATACAAATCATATTCTTCATGGCAATTCTCTACTAAACTTGTTTAGAATGGAAACCTAATTGATAAAAAATATGTTTCCTTTAATAAAAATGCAAAAACCCTATTTTTCATCTGAAGGTCAAGTAACAAGGGCAAATTTTATTGGCACATTTATTAATCTAAATTCAGTGGTGTGGATGCTATGGAGTTTGTATCTTACATAAATATCATTTGAAACTCACAATACTTTTTATTTTAATTAGACTTGGGTGAACTGTAGCACAAGCAATGTTTTGAACTCATCTATATCCATTTTAAAGAGAAGGAACTATATTTAGATACATTTTAAAGGTTCCGTCAGGAGAATAAGAATGTGAACCCTGCAACTTGTTGATAACCAGTTGACAATGAAAACCAGCTCTGAGTTAAAGATGGGACTATAGATCAAGGCAGTGTCTGAGATTATAAAGGGTATGTATAGTTGCAATCTAGAGTACTATTTGCAATTCCAGTAGGTCAAAAATAGGCATACAAATCAATATCCCTACCCCACCCCATACAAAGTTTGACTGTACAAATGCTTTCCCCTCTGAGATTCAGGGGAAAATTGGTACATTTATTGATAATGTGATGTAAATATTGATGTATGTGCAGAATGACTGTAACTATGCAAAACAGTTTGGATAGATGTTTAAGCAGTGTCACTGAGGTTTATGTGATGTCAATATGAACGTTTGTCAATTAAACTAAACGAGTGAAAAAAATGCAATTTGAAGAGCTGCTGAATAAAAAGTTAAAAAACCACAATTAATAAAAAATGAAAACCAATTGCAAAAAAAAATTAAAAAAATAGGCATATAAATGAAAACAATTTGACCACTGAACGGATATATACATTTTAAGAAGAAGTAGTCACACTAGTTTGTAAATTATTTAGAAATCACATCTCATACAGTCATATAAAGAAGTATAGGAACCCCTCTCAATTAGTTGGAGATTTGTTGGCTGAGCTTTCAAAGTAGCAACTTCCTTTTAATAAATACCATGCCTTATGAAAGCATTTCAGCAGTGACATAAAGTTTATTGGAATGACAGAAAATATGCAATATGTGACATAACAAAATTAGACAGATGCATAAATTTGGGCACCCCAACAGCGATATTACATCAATACTTGATAGTTGAGCCTCCTTTTGCAAATGTAACAGCCTCTTGACATCTCCTATAGACTTTGAGGAGTGCCTGGATTCTGGATGGAGGTATTTTTGACCATTCGTTCATACATGCTCTTTATAAGACCAGCCCTCCAAACACTCCTTGCCAGAGCATTGTTTCCCAGACTAGCAGTGTGGCATTGTCCCAAGCTAAAAGTTTCAGCTCTAGCCTCCTTGCCTTGTCTGTTCTGTTGTGTCCTACCTTGAATCTTTCCTCCGTGTCTTTCCCTCCAGTTCTGCTTATTACCTTGCCTTAACCTATTTCTGCCTTGATCTTGATCTGATCTTTCCTAGCTTGTGCCTGCTTACAGTTCTGACTTGTACCCTTGCTCTGCCTTTTCCTCCCTATCCTTCTATCCAGTCCTCTCTCCTTCTGCTACAGTCTCCTTCTGTATCATGTCTTCCCGCTATCTCCTTCTGCTCCAGTCTCCTTCTGTATCCTATCCTCCCGCTATTCTGTCCTCCTGCTATCCTGTCCCCCCGTCTTGTCTAATCCTTTGAGTCTGCCCCCAATATATACGCCCTCAATGTCCTGTCCTATTCAGTCTGTTCCAGTCTTGACCTTAGCCCTCTCCGTCTTGTTCCCCATTCACCCATTCCAGTCTGAATCGTCGCCCTCTTCAACCTGCTCCTGCCTTCCCTTAATGTGTTCCCCAGGCACAATCAGCTCCTCCCCTCATCAGTCTACTAAGCAACCCCATACATAATCCTTGACATTGTCTAAGTGAGGATTTGCATACTCCAAACGACTGTCTGTGGCATTAGTGCAGAAAAGGCTTCTTTCTCATCACCCTGCCATACATATGTTCTTTGTGCAAATTGTGCTGAATTGTAGAACGATGTACAGATACACCATCTGCAGCAATATGTTCTTGCAGGTCTTTGGAGGTGATCTGTGGGTTGTCTGTAACCATTCTCACAGTCCTCTGCATATGCCGCTCCTGCATTTTTCTTGGCCTGCCAGACCTGGGTTTTACAGTATTTGTGCCTGTGTCTTCCATTTCCCAATAACTGTACATTCCTTACACTTGAAAATTTTAAACCTCTGAGATAGTTTTTGTAGCCTTCCCCTAAGGCACACTGGCAAATCCGATCTGCCTTCCTGTCTGCTACAATGAAAAAGTCATAAGCGATAAAGCACAAGCGGCGCTTTGTTTTCCGAAGTCGCCCGAAGTTTCCTCGTGAGGAAACTTCACACGACTTCAGAAAATTAAGCGATGTGTATGCTTTAGCACTGGAGACTTTTCATTGTAGGTAGCAGATGGGAAGACACCGGAAGGCAGTTCAGGGAGATTGTCACCCAGAAGAAGAGGCGATTAGTCACCCTGCCTTAACCCAGGATACTGAACAATCTTTGTTTTCAGATCTTTTGAGAGTTGCTTTGATGATCCCATGCTGTCACTCTTCAGAGGAGAGTCAACCAGAAGCACAACTTGCAATTGGCCACCTTAAATACCCTTTCTCGTGATTGGACACACCTGCCTATGAAGGTCAAGGCTTAATGAGCTTATCCAACCAATTTGGTGTTCCCAGTAATCAGTATTGAACAGTTAAATACATTCAAATTAGCTAAATTACAAGGGTACACAAATTTTTGCCAGTTTTTCATATTTGATTTAACTTTATACAACTGAATAATGCTTCACTAAAAATCTTTGTTTAGAAAACAAACCAGTACTCAGATGTTCCTTGGAAAGGAAAGACACTGTTTTTGTAGAAAGTGGAGTAAATTATTATGCAGGCTGAGAAGGATTCCCAAACTTTTTATATGACTATATTTAGGTTAAAGGCACAAGTCCTAATTGGTGTTCTTTTGTTGTATGATGGCAGTGTACTTTTTGTTTTGTGAGATACTGATTAATTTCTGAACGGAAGTTCCGCAATCACTGCCACATTTGCTTTAGGTAAAGCTCTTGCCCTAAATCTCTATTAAATGCAGTGTAAAGGCATAAAGGGCTATTTTGACTGCTGCTGTTTTTTGCCTGAGCTTAAGTGGTCAAGCATTTTGTACATTCAATAAGGCAGGGATTGTAGATCTGCACTATGAATGAAAGCTAGAATGGGATATTAAATGGTAGTTAAGGTAGGACCAATGAACTGTATATGACTATGCAGTGCCTAATGCAAACCCTATTATGAATAATGGAACATTATGTTAACAAGAAGGGACATGACCATGACTTTAAATATTCTCATATTTTACAAAATGATAGCGTTATTTCTTATAATACAGTTTCAGTCAGTCATGTGGCTATAGTAACATCACTAATCACTAATTATCACTGATGATATCACTAAGCAACAAGGATATAATGTTGAGTATATTCATAGCTATTGCATATTATAAATATATAAAACAACACATTATTTAAGATAAACCTAAATGGCTCATAAACAACTTTTGTATGGTTAGGTTACTTCTATCCATTCTCAGATGCACTGGCATGAATACCCAATCCTGTGGATGCTTTGGAGGAAGTTTTAGCACTTCTAATAGTTTTACCCAATCAGATATATTGCTAAATAGATTAAAGGGTCTGCCACTTCTGTAAAATGAAAGTTTAGCAATAAACCTTAAAAGAGAAGAGGAAATGCAAAAAATTCTAAATAATGTTTGGGGGGCTACCTCCTTGAATCTCTGTACTAATATGCTTCTAAGTTAAACTTTACAACATACTCAGGACTTTATTTTCTCTGGAACCATTAAGCAAGAGTACTGTCAAACTATCAAAAACATATAGCTGTAATGTTCACGATAGTGTGTTTTTTCAGCCCAAGATTGAAACAAGCTATGAAATTTCATATTGTTTTATGTGATCATTATAGTTTTGAAACAACAAAAACAATTTTAAAACCAGTACTATGCTTGAAAGTTATTCCCAGACACAAAACATCAAATATGTTTTCTGGCAATAATAAAGTGTTGTGTTTTAATCTCAGGTTTTAACATTTGCTGAATCGATTTTTTTATTTACCCTTTCTTTAGTAAAAAATATAATACATTATTTTGTGAAAGGCATGGAAACAATTCTACTTTATTTGTCAAATGTTCTTCTTATTGTAGTTATATGAATCAATCATATCAGTAATGATGATTTCTTTTTTCATATTATATAGATTCACAGAAATTAGCATTTTCGAAAGGAGTGCAATTTTTTTGTTGTGAATCTATACTACAGTTTCCCTGTGCATTTTATTTTACTGGAAGAAAAAATCATGTTTGCTTTGCATGAAAACAAGTCAAACACCCATGGACTCCGGTGCATTTGGTGCAAGAAAAAAACACAAGGAAAAATTAAAGAAAAAATTTACTTCAATGCATTTAAAGAAAATGTGACAAAAAAAACACCACTGGCTTCAATGGATTTGGTGAAATTTTGAGGAAATGTTACAATTTCTTGAAATTTTTCACGGTTTGAGGAACTTTCAACAAAAAAAGGCATTTTCACAACAGTGCATAAATGGCCATATCTGTGTTTCCCTTTCAGAACATAAGAAATATGATGGAAAATCTGGGGTCTGGGCAAACACCAAGGGCCAATTTGAATTTGAGTATTTACACTGATTCATTTATTTTCAGGGCAAAAATTGTGTTGTAAATTTATATTTGAGCTTTTGATTAAAAAAATTCGTCATCTTTGTTGTTCAGTGAGTACTTTAAATAGGTATTGTAATGTATTTTCAAATTTTTAGCTGTTTTTCCACATTTTTAAGAGAATTAGTTTTTGATTTTCAGTTTTCAAGTTTTTCATAAATAAATATACATAAATGCACAAAATTTTAAATTACATTTTTTGATAAATCTGCCTCCCCATCTTTGTAAGCCCTTACATAATGACAATATTAGCAGGGACATCATTGTGATACACTGTAACACTGTTATTCTTGTAATTCATTGTGTTAAAATATGCAAAAGTCATGATTAAGCATGAAATACTGAATATCCTTATTTGTCTGACATATCATCAGATATACCCAACATCAGATGTGAGAAGGCGGAGGCAGAATTATTCACTTATTCACTTATTTTGATTGGCTGCTTTGATAAGAAACACAGCAAAAGAACAGGGCTATCTAGCAATGCGGAATATACAGGGCCAAAAATATAAGTTAAAAAATTAAGTCTTTAAGTATAAGTAAATCTCCATAGGCCCTACGTGTTTCATACCCACAAGGTACTTAATCATGATTAAGTACCTTGTGGATACTTAAAGACTTAATTTGTTTAACTTGTTTTTCTGGCCCTGTGGATTCCTATGAGTGTTGGATAGCCCTGTTCTTTTGCTGTGTTTTGTTTTGTCACTCCCTGAAGCTGGGGGTCTGTGGCTGGTGCACCTGGACCACATGATCAACTTCGTGAGCCGTTCACATTCTTATTCTGGACAACCTATCAATTTTCTTTATTGCAACATGCTTTCATAAGAACATAAGCAATCATCTCGCCATTGTGTGTCTGTGCCCTGCAAAGTATGCATGGATGGTAGTATAAAAACTAAAGGTAGGTAACAATGTAAGTCAAAATAAGGGGACAAATGATTCAGGAACAATTTGCAACATTTAGAATCTCTTGCTTGACTTGCTCTATAGACCTTAATAAAATGTAAATAAAAGAAGGGACACAAAGAAGGTATTTAAATATATATGACTGTTGACTGTAACAATAATGATCTCTCATTACAGGAGGGTACAGTATGGGTACAGTAAATAATGTAGGGCTTCGTTTAACACTTGCAGCTATGTGCAATGTTCTTATTCCAGCATTAAAATAAAATACTGTAAATGAGTGTGTTGTGCAACAGGCACTCAGGATGCCTATGTACTGTTTGTATTGCTGATGGTGAAGTAATGTATATATTATTCATACAATGGGCAGAAATTCAGGCTTAGCTAGCCCATTCTGTGCATGCATGTTTCACAATAAGCACCCAAGGGCCCTGAATAGTTGCATTAGACAAAAAGGAAGAAAGAACAGATGTTTCTCCTTAGAACACAAAATAAGTAATTTGTATATTTAGTATGCTTGACAGGCCAAGCTGTTTTGATTTAGTCAAAAGTGAAGCTAATAAAAATAGTTGTGTTTACTAATTTTCCCCCTCAGCAAAGGGGCCAACTTAGATACAGTGGAAGCTCCTGAAAAGAGAAAAGGAATCTGGAAGTTTTATTTAAGGCTTTAGCATGTTGACTAGGTCCCACAGCCATGACTATCCACCCACTTTGACAGAAAACATTAAAATTGCAATAAAGAGCAGGAAACAGCTGGGACAAGATTACTTAGATGAGAACCATCCTCTCATTGATGTGTGTGGCACAGGTAATAACAATTAAGAAAAAAAACATGCATTGCTTCTTAGTAGTGTCTTTCATCTATTACCTTTCCTGCACAGAACCATGAGTTCATTTTGGTGCTTACTATGTGGCCTGAATATTCATTTTATTTTCACAGGCACCTCCATATATTTAGTATTCCAGTGTAGAGGAGAGCTTGAACTGTATCAACATCAATAGAATTATGCTCCATATGCATTTTTGCTCTATTACTTTCAATATTTTTATTAAAACATTCTTATGAAGATATTTCCTTATTTTACTAAACTTATTTTAGTGCACCCTTATCATTTTTTCCCAAATTATATTTGTTGATGCAAGTGGTGAAAATTTTATGAATCTGCTCTAGAATTCCATCACGCCTATTTTGCACAAGAAAAACAAAAAAAAATTACTCCAAAACATGTACTCCATGGAAAAAGGCCCACTGACTCCAATGCATTTGGCACAAGAAAAAATGTGCAATAAAATACTTACTGAAGGTAATTCAATTGGAGCAAGGAAGATAGTCCATTGACTGCATGTGCATTTAACTCTGATTCATTTGGCAACATTTAGTCCAGTTTCACTCATCACTATGGAGGAATCCTGACACTCCAAGAACTTTCAAAGTGTATTATATGCAGACACAAGTCCTTTATATATATATATATTCTTGGAGGGCCAGGATTCTTGGATTTTCATATCTACTGCATTTCACTCCACACATGTGTCCTTTAGACACTGGTACAGTCATGATAGGCCTAGCAAACCAACATATATATAATTTATTGTTATCATACACTAACATTTTTTGGAAAGTCGTGTGTTGTGCCAAACGTTATCTATATTATTTTATTATGTATTATATAAATGAATATTCATTCCTGTATTTCAGATTTCTCCATGAACATGTTCCCACCCTCTGGTGTTTATTTCAAGAGGAATCAACTTTATAGCAGATGTGCATAAGGTGACAATTCTTACCTAAGCCTTAGGTTTCCCTTAGAAAACCCTTAGGACCCGTTATTACAAGTTAAGTACTATACTTATTTTTTAAATTTGACAACTTTTCTGAGGTATCTTGTAATTATGTTCTGTTTCTTATACCTACATGAGGAACTTATTGTATATATAATATGTATCACCATCTTTCAAGCTTCTGTTTGAGTCAAAATAGTGTTTTGAGACTTTTTGGTGTGTGCGTCTTTTTGTCCATGACAAAACACAACCAAGACTATTATTTATTTTTAAATATGCTAGTGGTCAAGAATAAAAGCCACCATAACATTTTTCCTCAAACAAGGAAACAGATAAATCTGCCTATTAGGGACAATTTAATTCATTTTTGAGTTGAGAGCTTGCCGTTTCCTTCTAGAGCACTTGAGCTGGGGTGCCTTAATGTTTATCCCTTATTGCTTAATTACTTAGTGCTTGTGCTCCAGGATTAAACATGTGGCACAGGGTGTAGAGTGCAGCACTGGTTGGTGCAAAGACAGCCTTGTTTTTACTGCCTGCCTGGGGCACCTTTGCATCTCATGGTAAACTTTACAAATTTTCTATGAACATTAGCATATACAGATATAAGTGGGGAATGTAAGTGGGATTATTTGGAGGGAGATATAAAAGCAAAACTGTTGTTATTGCTATCCACTGCATACAGTATTTGTTGATTTTTTCTGCTATAGCCAAAGAGTCTAAAGTGTAAATAAATACTAAAGAGTAAATAAATACTAATTATAATAAGGCTAAAATGTATATTTAGAAAAGCTGTGAGTGAAAGCTGTAAACAAGAGCTTTACAAAGGATGAGATGGAATAGTTTGTAATACACAAGTGCATCCTAGACAAACTCAGACTTTGTACTGTCTAAACAACCACAAATAATACAGTATCAGATGTTTAGCTTGTCTGACTCACATTGTGCATCCTTCTCACTCATTCATTGTTGCTGCAATTATTCCATCGTATACAGTGAGGTCAGCACTAGGCAAGTATTAGATTATTTATAACTTCAAAAAAAAAGTTATTTTGCAAAAGCGTCTGCCAGGCTTTCATGTGAGGCAACATTTGATAGAAATATGGAAAATAGCCTGGACCTTAAATGACAAACAGATGAGAAGGTCCCATGAAAGTCAAACCCTTTTGAAGCCCATGTGTTTTCTCATAGCATATAAATGAGGTTTTTAATTGAGATTGACTTGAGCTCATGGTAACATTTTGGGTGATCTCAATTAGTAGGGTTACAAGAAACAGTAAAGAATGGAATCTGGTCATGGCTCATAGTAATGTGGGCATGCATTTGCAGTTACATTTAGTAACCCTTTCTGCTTTAAATATGCAGCCCTTTGAAGGTATGCCTTTTTTACATATTACCATCAGTTAGCCTTTTAATATGCGTACACAAAATGTGTCTTTTCTGGGCTACATTAAGGGGGTTATTTATCAAAATCCTAAAATATCTCAGAATTTTCTGAAAACTACTCCGACCAAATCATTACACATTTCTTTCCCCTTATTCATCAATACATTTTCCTGAAAATTTCTTCTTTAGGGAAAAATTGGATAAAACCATTTAAAAATATGATTATCGCTTTGACGCCTGAATAACGTAACTTTTTAGAATTTGTCGCTAAAAATGGTAACTTTTTCGGAGTTGATGCCTCCAAATCTTCGGATTATTGGACGAATCTAAGCACAGTCAGGATATCTTTGGGATTTCTCCCATTCACTTCTACATGAACTCAGTAAGTCTGAGTTGGAGTACTTTTTTTATTCAGACTTTTAACACCCTCGGGTTTTAAGAAATCCTGAAAAAAAAAGTTTTTTTCCACGAAAATATTTAGTTTTTCCCCTTTTAATAACCCCCTAAAACCCCCAGCATCTACAGCTGACATTATGGGGCTGATTTACTAAGGATCGAATTTCAAAGTGTAAAATACTTCAAAATTTGACAATCGAATCGAATTAATTTTCACCATATTTGGCATTTCTGTGGATGAAGAAAAATCATTTGAAGGATTTTAGTGTACGATCAAACGATTTTTCTTCGATAAAATAAAACTTAGAAAAATTGTCTAGCAGGTCCCCATTGGCTAACGTAGCACATCAGCAGGTTTTATTTGGTGAAGTAAAAAAATCAAAGGATTTTTAAAGAGACAGTACTTCTAATTTCGAAGTAACCTGTTCGATGGTTTTCAAAAATTTACTTTGAATATCGAATTTTTTGCATTCACTTCAACCCTTAGTGAAACAGCCCCTAAGTCATGAACCCCAGATCTCGCAAACAATGGTTTTTGATAAATTCCACATAGCCATTATCCCTGGAGTATTAGGTTATCACACTTGAGTGACATGCAACTGCAAAAAAGTTCAAAACCAAAAGAGACCTTTTTTCATTATTAGCATGTTTATTAAATTTATAACTGCGTTCTATTAAAAAAGAAGGAGCCTTTTAAAGGACATGTCAACTCAAAACAAATTTTTTTGCCTAACTCACAGATCAATAGTTTTTGCCTGATGAAACCATCAGCAAAGTAACTAGGAATAGAGCTTTTTATAGCATACTAAAGCTTAAATTAATGGTGAACCACCTCTTTAATGCAAAGAGAAAATGTCTTACCCTGTGTGATAAAGTATAGAATAGTGATTGAATTGGGGGCATCTCATCAAAATCAGGAGATTGGGGAGAGGGGTGGGAAAATCAGGAGAATTGACAGGTTTGCTCATATCATAAAATGACACAATGAGTATGAAGCACATACTGTGTGGGTACAGGGGTGTTGCCAAAAACTTGCCCCACTAACAGTGAGTGTATATTAGGGCTCAATTATCAATGTAAGTGCATTTATCAAAGCACAATTTCAGTTGCAGATTACCATGTTTTTTTTATCCATGGTGCAGTGTTTTTCGTATAAATTAAGGCTGTTGTTTCTGCTACAGTTGCACTTGCATATTGTGTGCAGGTTGCATTTAGCATTTTCAAAATGGCTGTTGTGTTACTTCTCTAGCACACATCTGATTCACTGGCTGCAACTCTCATGCTTCTGTTCATGCAACTTGCTGTGGTAACCCTAGATCTAGCGCTAGGAGATGTAGCCGACATTGGGCATTGTTCTTACAGGTATTAAGGATTGGACTACTACACCTTGATCTGGCCCTAAGTGCTTTGTTGTGGTGGCCATAGACTAGAGTCCTGCAGAGGGTCAGGTACCCTCAGGTGCCAGTGGGTTACCCGCAATGACCTGCGATACCCTGCGGGTTGGGGTTGAAGTTCCAGGGTGTGGGTATAGACACGGGTCCTCGGTTCTGCGGGTTTGTGGGTCAGGCTACGGGTCTTCTCAATTTTTACAAATTTTTCTGACCACGCCTACTTTTGATGATGTCAATTCCTGTTACAATGACAGAACTTCCTGATTCTTGATTGGCAGCATGACAGCACTTCCTGATTCTTGATGGTCAGCGGATCGCAGGTCCGGGTTGAGGATAAGGTAATTGCGGGTTGGGTAGCTGGTCCAGGCGGGTAAGAATGCGGGTCACAGGTCCGGGTTGCGGATTGAAGGTTGTGGGTATGGGTCAGGTCATAAAAAATGGACCTGCGCAGGACTCTACCATAGACATTAAGATTTTAAAATATCTTTTCATTATCGGAGGACCAAGTTTTTTATGAATAAAAAAGACATCAATTAAAAAGACTATTTCAAGCAATATAGTCTACTTGAAGCTAGGAATACAGTGACTAGCTGCTTGCTTGACCCAGCAAACAATTGGACAATGGATAGACTGCATTGTGAACAATTAAAATGTTCTAACCTAGTCGTTTGATTTTCTGACCAACGTCAGACGAAAAATCATTAGATGTGAGATTACTCACTAACCTCCCAATAATTTGCCGGATTCGTCGCATCGCACTAATATTGGCCATTAGGGAGAGAAACATTTTAACATCTATGGCCACCTTAGGTAAATACTAAGAGGAGTATTCATGTGCCCCCTCTTGCACTTCCTCTCCTGGGTTCAGTAAATGAACCCTAATGTTTTAATAAAACTTGTACATGTTGGTATCTAAGCTGAGTGAATCCCTATTGGTGCAAAACAATTCTGTTGTGTTTATTTAACATTTAAATTATTTTAAAGAGTTGCAGAAAGATCCCTTATCCAGGTTCCAAGCAATCCAAATAATAGATCCTAAATTTACTGTAAATGTTCAGAAGTTTCTAACCTATAAGTCAGAGACCAAGTACAGATCCTCACGCTGTTTAGAATGGGTCCCCATAATACCCAAGAATTATCTGAAGTTTATTTTAAAAATGCTCAAAACTATGAGAAAAATTGTGAAAGGTGAAAAATTACCAAAACACTTGAAGTCAATGGGTGTAACAAATTTTTAGCGTGGAACAATTTTTTACTCACTCCAAATGCATTAAAGTCAATGGGTGTTTTTCTTGTGGCAACTGTCTCAGCGACAACTTTGTCTTGATGACTTCTTTGTTGTGGCAAAATTTTTCACGGTGGATTTTTGCCACAGTTTGAGAAAAAATTGTAGATGAATTCATGCCTGGCGAAAGAAATTGCTCATCAATACCCAAAATTCTAATTGTCCACGAAATGCAAAATTATAGGTTCTTATCATGTGTGCTTAGGATGAGAGATGTGTTATTCACAGAATGAATACAATGAAATACCTAATATAATTAGTGATGGACGAATTTATTCGCCACCGAAAAAATTCTCCCAAAAAACGAGTCGGCGAAAACGACGCGACGCACGCCAAAAACGACGCGACGCAATTGATGCGACGCACGTCCGAAATGACACGACGTGACGCTCCGCGTTTGACGCGACGCGCGTCAAAAACCACGCGCGACTCGTTTCGCGAATTTTTTCGCCACTTCGCGAATTTCTCTGGAAATTCGAGAATTTTTCGGCGAAGCGAAGCGCGGAAGATTCGCCCATCACTAAATATAATACCAAGTGGTCCACAAAGATCCCACGAACCAGTCTGAAAGCAATGTAACATGACAAGTTAAGACATCTTTGTAGAAAGTTGCAGTGATTCCCAAAATGCATAACTTTAGGTTGAAGACACATGGGAAATTCCATCTACATCAAACCATGCTAACCACCCAAAAGCACAACAAATGGCGGTTCTCAACGTGAACCATTTTCAGGTCATGAACCGACAATACAGTAAATTTCAGAATAATTGGAGAGAAACCCATGCACTTTGAACCTTTAATCATATTTGCAATTTTTCATTTTTCAACTAGTGAAGTTTGCATAAATAAACATCATTCCTACAATATGTTATTCCTGGCTATTTTGGCAATAAGATCAATTGCATGTTAAGCCAATTGTTCCCACTTGAGCTAATTTACATTCGAAAGGTCTCCATAGGGGTCACTTACCAATGATGGTAAGGTGCAGGGTAAGCACTTGACCCAAAGGGATCACCTGAAAATGTCACTGTATAGTGCTGTATACTGCGGGTTCAAGACCAGCAAAAACTCTTCCCATCATTGTTAAAAGTAAGAACCACTTACAAATCTATGTTCTGCCCATACAATGAAAATCAAAAGATACAAATCTTAACTTAAGCTCTACGTAAAGCTGACCACACATAGATAAATTGTACCTCCCAACATGACCATTCTGACCAAGTCATGGGCTTGTGTACCAGTCCAAAATAATGTCCTCCCCAACTGTGAGGGCTTGGCAGCATGTGGTTTATGGACAATTTTATCAAGGACCTCGCCAATCCTCTACCCATAGGTCTCCTGTGATCTAGGAAAATATTCCAAAGATGTTCTTATTTGGTGGCCTTGCCAATCAAGAGGATGTTCCAGCACATAGCAATATTTTGTTTTTTTCCATTGCCTCCACCTTATTTATAGATATTTTGCCTGCTATTTTGCACTACAATTTTTCTAATTCCAAATCATTCACTTTTTTTTAAATACGAAGCTGATAATTATAAAATGGATTCAAATTTTATTGCTGATTACCTCACATAAATTGAGATATTTTTGATGAGATTATTTCAAAATGATTTGCTTATTTAACTTCAGACCCTCTTTTTATTTTATTTTTGTAGACGGTTTAAAAGATTAGTAGTCATTACTCATAGGTTATTCCTGATAATGAGTCTGAGTATTTATATAAAAAAATCACGGTAGTCATTAAACAAAAGGCAACAAGTATTTTATAGTTAAACCTGCTTTGTAGGGGATAATTCACTTCTACTTAGCTGAGCTGCTGGCTCTTCAGTTGACATAGCCTTTTTAAACTACATAAATAACATGAGTTTGGAAACGGTTTGCTAAAACATGGATCTTCAAAATGTGGCTCTCTGGTTGATATTAGCACAAAATTCTTATCAATCACAAGATGCTAATACTGAGAGCAGAAGTTCAGCAATAGCCGGAAAGATAAGGGCTGAATATCCCTGCAACACAGTCTGGGTTAAATTGTTAACTGACCTGCTTATGCCCCTGTAGAATTGCTTATTGATCTGCAAAGAAATTATTCTTCAAATTATACTGGTGAGCAAAAATAAATAAGTACTTCATAGATGGGAAGGAAAGCCAATAAAATGAATAAATCAGAGGCTGTAACAAATTTCGTCCACGACTCATACACTGCTTACATCATATTTCTGTAGGGGACAAAATCAAAATCATAATTGTTTCCATGCTCACTTAATTCGATGTTTTCAACAAATTAGAGATGCCCTTGTTAACCGTTGCAGGGAAAATCTATTCTGCTCAAAAACCATGTGTACAACATACTGTACTAAATGTTTAGTCCATATCGATTTCTCACAACTGAATTACTCATAATTACAGGTCAGAGACAGGTCAATACTTCATCACAGGTGAGTCGATCTGTAATATTCTCAGCAAAGAACACCATTTTAAGAGCTCGCCATACATAATGGCTTTAATACTGTAATAAAAAATATACAGGTATGGGACCTGGTATCCACTATGCCAAGTTTTCTAGATAAGGGTTGTTTCTATCTTTTAGGCAACCAAATTTGGGGGTCCTTATTTATCAAAATCTGAATTTTTCTGATAAATTTATTTTAAAAAGTCAGAAAACTAGAATCCATGATTTAATCTTATTTATTATTTTAAAAAAGTACAATATAATCTGATTGGGGAAAAACGCAATATAATTGCTCAAAAATCTGAATCATACATTTTTTCTGATTATTTTTCCTGTATTGCTAAATTTTTTCTGGCTTTTACCGAAAAACCTGAAATTCTTGCATTTTTGCCGAAAAGTCTGAAATATTCACATTTTAGGACTGATTCCAGACTTTTAAAGAGAAAGACCATCATTTTTTCAGAAATTTTTTTGCGATTTATTAAACCCCAATGGTGTTGAAAGTTCAAATAAAAAAGTAATCCAACTCAGACCTGCTGAGTTCATGTAGATGTTAATAGCAGATGTCCCATTGATATCCTGATTTGCTCTGGGTTTCATCCAGTAATCCAAAGATTTTGTGGGTGAAAAAGTCGCAGATTTGGGCAACAAATCTAAAAAGTCTCAGGTTTCAGCAACAAAAAGATTATACTATTCAGATTTTTTCACAGTTTTAGAGAAAAAATACCCGCACAAAAATATTTTTTGAAAAAATTATTGATCAATAGGGGGGAAATTCTGTGCAGATTTGGTTGGAGTCATTTTCAGAAAATAGTGAGACTTTTTTGGATTTTGATCATTAACCCCCCAAGTATACTAGAAAATCTTATAAACATTAAATTAACCCAGTAGGCTGGTTTTGCTTCCAGTAAGGATAAATTATATATTAGTTTGGATCAAGTACAAAGTACTGTTTTATTATTACAGAAAAAGGGATCATTTGATTATAATGGAGTCTGTGGGAGACAGCCTTTCTGTAATTGTGAGCTTTCTGGATAACAGCTTTATGGATACCCAATCCCATACCTGTATTACTGAAACTGGTCATCTACACTACAATAAATCCATTTGACAAGAATGCCACACTAGCAGTTATTTGCCCAAGAGCAAAGACCACCCTAATCACGCTAATTCAATCATTTAGCCCCAGCTCTTAATGGTGAACCGTAGGTCAAGTGTATCTCATCTAACTGGATTTTCCCAACCAGCCAGTCAGGGAGGCTGTCATTTTACACCATACATATACCTATAACCAATCAAGAGTGGCAAGTCAGCAGGAAATATCAGCCTATGACCTGTTTAAGATAAATGTAATTATTATTGAACTTAGGAAATGTTTATAAACAAGCAATTATAATATATACTGCAATTACTACAGGTTATAGTAATCTGTATAAGTAATTCTAAAACCACCCAGAGACATAGTAGGCGAAACATAGTCATCACATTCTGTATGTAGCTGGAGTGTCAGAGAAACTCAGGAGGATTTCCAGCAAACAGCACATTCCTATGTTTTTCAAACCTAGCAACACACTGAGACAAAAACTGGTACACCCAAAGGATCCGAAGGATGTGGTATATGGAGTCCAGTGTATCAAGGATTGCACAGATCTATACATTGGGGAGACCATACAACTGCTCATCAAGTGAATGGCTCAGCATAGGAGAGTGAACTCAACAGGGCAAGACTCAGCTGTCTTTTTACACCTAAAAGACAAGGATAAAGAAGGCCGTTGGTTTGAACGAGGCATGAAAGAGGCGATTCATTCCAAGGGCCTTTGACACCACCTGTCTGCTACATACAATGCTGTTCTCACATCTCTAACCTAGTGGTTTCCAGTGGTACACTTCATACATCCATTCATGCAACTCTCACAAGTAACACCTGTGTCTAGGAGTTGCAATGACCAATACACAATAACCACACACACTCCTGCAGCCGATCGGTGAGGTAAAATAGCATTTTACCTCACCGATCAGCTGCAGGAGTTCGTGCGGTTATTGTTGATTAGTGGATTATGCCGAGAAATTCCAACAACAGTTAGTTGAACTGAAGAAGCTGATCAGATGAGTGAGACGTCTTCAATTATTACTCAGAAAGTCCAGTTGTTTTAGAATTACTTATAGTAGATACACCATATTTTAGCTGTTGTCATAAATTTGCAACAGTCCTTCTTTAAAAAGGAATATTTAAGTAGCAGTTTAACTGTACTATCAGCTGGTCTGTGACTAGGTTACAAAAGATTTGGCTTTCAACTTGTTTTGACAAAAATTAAATGAAGTGGCTAGATCCAGAATAATGTATCTGGACTGCTACTCATACTTTGATAAACGTGTTTAAAACCTTATTGTAAGCTTTACAGAAGTTCAATTAAGAGCTTTCGCAGACCTGTTGGCACTGTCAGTGTTGATTTCTTTTCTGCTTTGACTTGCATGAACCTTTGACTGGACATCTTCTGATCACCAGACAGGAACATCAAGAATTCTCACTTTTTAAATGTGTTGGCTTTTCATCCTGACCTGAACGTATCACACAAATGTCTGGGTTTTCTTCCTCTGTAAGCTAACCAGCTCATGAAAAGTTGGGAGCTTGTGTATATTTTTAATGGTGTGAAAATCTTGGGGGATTAATATATTCGTCATCATGTGAAAGGATTTTCCACACTAATGAAGCAGAACTCAGCTGCCCAGACTGTGCCCTGCTCAAAAATGGCTTTGACTTACTATATCCTGTTACTTAATAAGGCTTTTCTTCTTACTTTATTTAAAGGTTTTGTACCTTTCAGTGTAATTCTGCGAAAGTAAAAAAAGCAACAATGAATAAGGATGATGTTCTTGTGAAAGCTTAATTTCAAGAAGTCATGTAAAATTAAGATTAACCTATTATAAGCAGTATAGGGACTAGTTCAGGGATTGATGAATTCAACCCAATATCAACAAATTCTTTAGGATAACGTTCAAGCATCAGTCACAAATTTGAAGTTATGCAGGGGTTGAATATTCCAACAAGACAATGACCCTAAACACACTACAAAATCTACAAAGGCATTTATGCAGAGGGAGAAGTGCAATATTCTGGAATGGGATGATTTCTATGGGGTGATTTGAAGCAGGCTGTCCATGCTTGGCAGCCATCAAATTTAATTGAACTGGAGAGATTTTGAATGGACAAATAGTCAAAAATACCGCCATCCAGAATCGAGACACTCATTAAAGAATATAGGAGGAGTCTAGAGGCTGTTACATTTGCAAAAGGGGTGCCCACATTTATGCACCTGTCTTATTTTGTTATGATGCATATTGCATATTTTATGTTATCCAATAAACTTTATGTAACTGCTGAAATATTACTGTTTCCATAAGGGATGTTATATATTAAAAGGAAGTTGCCATATATACATGTATTCTCTTGAAACTATGCCATAATTACATATTAGTAGTTGAATGTACAATTCATTGGTCAGTATATAGTGTGTAACCCAAAACAGGTGAACAAGCATTACCTGTAGTAATTTCAAGGTAATTTATTATATATCTCATAAAGCATATAACAGCACAATAGTTATTTTATTTGCACATTTTCCTACCTACACCATGGCTTGTCGTCATAAAGTCTCCAGAGGAATGTGGATCTGCTGAATTCCTAATAAAATTTAAAACTGTATTTACCTCCCACCTCTGTACTGGGTCTCCAAGAGATAATAATTACTGTTCCGTTTGGCCAGTGTTGTCATTATAATACTCAATAAAATGGATTGGTCCTAATCCTCAAGAGAAATAAAAGCTCTTTAAGTGGTCCACACTAAAAAAAATGATGCCAGCTTATGTAGAAAAATTACAATATTCAACTGTTATTTTAGGTTTCATTTCAGATCATTTAGCAAGTTCAACAACATAAATTTAAATTCCTGGGTCTAAGCAAATGAAACATATCAGGATAAAAATATCTTGAAAAAAGGCCTAGTTTTCCAAGGCATATTTAGCTCAGTGTCTTGTGTGATTTTACTCAATCCAATAAATTTGCTTTTGTATTATTTACTTAAAATCGCAAGTACAAGGAGATAATTAATAATAATAAAATATATTTTTTTGAAAAGGGGGCATTTATACACACACATATACAAATACAATACTGTATAAGAACACATGATAAAACTAAAAAAATGTCTGTGACAATGAATTTGGATGAGGGGTATGATTTATTATGTTTAAAGTAAACATTGTTGGACCCCACTACGGCAGAGATAAGGAAATGAGACTCCTGGTTAGTAATTAGGACCACAAAACTTAGGGGGTGAAGGAAGTTAAACTAATGTATAATATATAGTGCTCTGAGCAAAACTCTAAATTGATATATTGATCAGTTACATGATTACCACGATTTTAAATCATTTGCTGACTTAGAAGATATTCTTTAAATGAGCCCAGGTATGTTCTTATATACATTCTAGGTCCTGGGATACCAAGGGGCAGATTCACTAAAGCGCAAAGCGTCTAACACTAGTGCTAATTCGCCAGCGTGACGTCATTTAGCAACTTCGCAAATTCATGGACTCTGGCGAATTTTCGCTAGTGAAGTGGATAGACTTGCGCAACTTCGCACCCTTACCCCAGGCGAAGTTGTGCACTGATGAAGGATCGTAACTTCGCAAATTCACTAAGATGAACATTTTCCTCAACGTTAGCACTTACGCTAGACGTTACTTCGCCTGGTCAGACAAGGCGAAGTTCAATACAATAGATAGGAGGTTGAAAAAAAAAATGTCAATTTTTTTCTAAGTCCCAAAAAAACGCTGGCGTATTTTAGCATAGGAGGGTGATAGTCTGAAAAAGATTGATCATTTTTTTGTGGGGTTACCCTCCTTCCCCCCTACATTTCCTAACATATGGCAACTCAACTATACAGGGGGCAAATGTAGGGCAATAGGACAACTTTATTTAATTTATGAAAGTTTTCCTGGGCTTGTGTAGTGGAATGTAGTGGCTGTAACATATACTTCTATTATAAGTTTAAGTTCCCGCCGTATGCAAATTAACCTTCGCTAGCGTAACAGCGCTCTGCCTAGCGAAGTAACACTAGCGCAACTACGCTACCGTTTACTTTACTTTAGTGAATTTGCATAGCTCTGGTGAAAATTCGCCTGGCGAAGTGCGGCGAACGCTTGCGAAGCTAAAAGTAAAGATTTATTAGATTGAATTTTACCTTTTTTAATTAATACATATTTATAAGCATTGCATATCTATCTAAGTCTCACTAGCTAACCATCTAAAGGAAAAGGAAACTAAGAATATTTTATTGTTCATGTATTCTGAGGCTCAGCTATGTTTCACAGAAAATATCTTATGGCAATCACATCCAAAACTCAACCTCAGCCACATCCATAATGCAAAATTTCTATGAGTTATACCTTCAACGCAGTTACCTCAAAATTATTCTCTTGGGCAGCCAAATTTAATATATCCTGAATAAGTTCAGTTGATTTGACTTGGGTATATCATCAACACTTTATTGCTTAAATTGAATGTGGGAAAATAAGAGTAGCAAAACTTGTTGAGTTAGTACACAGTGGGTTAATTCCCACCAATGTATGTATATAAGGCATTTTTATTGTAAATCTGTTACCTTGACAAAGGCCTTGGAATAGGGCAAAACGTTGGTCCTTTTTATTAATAAACAATTTCAAGATTTTATAAGACCTGAGAGTGCTGATCTTATGTGATGGACTATATATATATTATATATATATATATGAACTGATAAAGTTCACTTTATGAACTGATTAATCTATTTCAACCAAGTCAAGACGTGTGCGTGGTTTCTTTCCTTCAATAGTAATACACACACACACATATATATATAATTTAATCTTTCATTTAAGCATTTTCACCACTTTATGAACTGATTAAACCAAAGTCTAAAATCTAGCTGATCATTCAGTATATGAGGCAATAGTTTGTACCTATTTTGAGTTCAAGCAGAGCAATTATTTAAAGAGAAAATAGGTGCAATTCAATAAAAAAAACAAATATAGATCCACAGATCCAAAGGAAATCATGATAGTCTGCCTCTGATGAGTAGGACCCATTTCCCAACCCTCCGTAAACTGGTAACCCATCCCTCACCTTTTTCAATTGTGAAGTGATGGATTCTGTGACTAATAGATCCTCTCCATTAGTTCACGATTGAACAAGGATTAAGGAGGGGTTGAATGACTCTGTCAGCCTACAGACGGTTGCGAAATGGGTCCTACAGATGAGAGACAAATTATCATGGCTTTCTTTATCTGTAGAACAATGTATATCTGTGTAATTAAAAAAAAATACATAATGTTTTTGGAAGTTCAGATAAATGGTTTTGTGCCTTTTCTTTATAATCCTAGCTGAATGAACAAATGTCAAAAAGAGGGTTATATTTTGCCTCTTTAATAGATTGCAACACCTACAGTATTAATCACTTGTGTCCTCCAAGGCCTACAACAGATGAACATATCATTAGAAATGTGTTGTTCTGCCAACAGTTCTATTAAAAAGAACCAAAAAAGGGATAATAACCGTACCAATATGATTTGGCACTTTCAGATGGAAGTAATGGGGAAGGCTAATTGGTCTCCTTTTGCTACTTGCTTTAGCTCAAAGCAGGATTATGTGATTAAAGGAAGTTTACTATTCTGTGAACCAATAAAGCTGCAATCGTAAAGCTTGCAGGCTGCCATGCTTTTCAAGTGTTAAAGTACTAGACTCCTTATTATGGTTTGCGGTTTGCCACATCTGAATACAATTTCTTAGCGTGATGATGATCTAAGCAGAACTGTTTCTTGGCACTAGTAACATGATAAGGCACCAGCTATGGTTGGCTTCCTGACAGGTCAGACATTCCGTCCTGCTGTGTATAGCTACAGCACATCTGTGAAGACAAAGTTTTTTGCTATTTTTTGTTCCCCCAAAACAGAAGAAGAAGACAGCCAAGTCTACTGCTGGGGGGAGGATGAGAATCTGTCAGCAATATGCAGAGGATTGAGCAAAGTCTGCCTTACATGACTTGTAAACTAGTAAAAGAAAACATATTGCCTTTAGTACTTCTCCCCAGCAGAGCTGTAATGAGGAAAAAATAAGTCCTAAAAAAAACGTTCAAACATGTTGGCCTGCATTTGACCCGCTGACTTGTTTTGAAGAGGGATTATTTAACTTGTGTGGTTGCACTTCTTGATCAAAAGCTTAAAAAGAAACTGGCTGCACCTAGTGTTTCGGCCCAACATTATTTTTAGCTTCATTAACTTGGGAATTATTCAATGTCATATGTTTAAAGAATATGTCAATTTTACAGTGCTGCAAAAATGTTGGGTTTCACCCTTAGTCCAGAAACATCCTGTACTTTATTGAAAACTGATGACCCCCCCCCCCACACACACACAACTATTATCATCCAATAAGGCAATAGCCTTTTATAACCATGTATTTGAGAAACATATAAACAAAACAACCATTGTATATCTATAACTATCTTTTAATTTTTTTTCCCAATGGTAACAATAAAAAAGCATGTACAGCATGCACCACCACTTTGACCTCCAGGATTAGCTTTATTTGTACTATAGTAATATGATCCGTTATCTGGAAACCTGTTATCCAGAAAGCTCAGAATTACACAAAGGCCATCTCCCATAGACTCCATTTTTAATTAAATAATGCAAATCTTTTGCTTTTTCTTTGTAATAATAAAAGAGAACATTGTACATTATAAAAACGAAGACACAGTTAATCCTTACAGAAAGCAAAACCAGTTGATTGGGTTTATTTAATCTTTACATGATTTTCTAGTAGACTTTAGGGGGTAGATTCACTAAAGGGTGAAGTGAGTAAATTTCCCAGCGAGACGTCATTTCGTTACTTTGCGATTTACTACCAAGCACAGGTGCCCCTTCGATAGCAAAGGAGATGTACTGTATGCTAGCGTTGCTTCACGCTCTAACACAAGGCAAATTTTCGCTCTGGTGAATGAACGTAACTCCGCAAATTCAATAAGATACGGATTATACTGAACGTTGCCTCTTT
>CM044440.1:23385240-23405381 GCA_024363595.1 Xenopus borealis | reverse complement strand
TCTGTGCCATTTACTGTACCCTGAAAATCTATATTATTTCTCTTGTTGCCTATTATCACTGAAACTTTATGTAAAATGAACAAGCTATTTTAGTTTTAAGTCTGGCCAGTTGTAACATCATAAATGCAAATATATCGAATTAAAGATATTTTCCTTATAATGAAACCCTTAGTTTGGCATGTGCATGAATTGCATGTTTACTATATATGGGATTTGGAGGGACCAGTTCCAAAATTAGGTACGCTATATGAGTTAATTATGACTGCAGAACCATTGACTTGACCCTGCAAGTTTAAGTCAATAGTTACCCCCTTAGCAATCTCCATTGCAAGCTACTGGTATTTACAGGGTTTAATTGCAAGAAAAACCCCATTTACTCAGGAATGCCATTATTTTAGCCAAACTTAACTGTGAATGTGCAGTAGCATAAAATTTTTATCTTTTGTGCATGCATGCATCTAAGGGGAATTCTTATCAAAGTGTGAGATTAGAACTCATTACCAGCATTCTATTGATTTCTATAGGATTTTTAAAAGGGTTTACAAGGGTTCACATCTGATAAATTCCCATAACATACGCCATAGAAATGAACAGAATATGTCTGAGTTTTTCTGTGGTCAATGCTAAACTCACAATTTGATGTCAATGTCGCTGTTGCCAAATGAGTGGATCTCTCCCCGATATGCCCACCCTGAAGTGGGTGATATCAGGCTGATCCGATCGTGGCCCTAGGGTCCAACGTTCAGATCATAATGGAGGCCATATGGGCGGTCGGATCGCGGGACCGCATCAACGAACAGTTGCGGCCACGATCCGACGGGATTGTTAGTCCCGCCCGATCGACATCTGCCCGACTTTCTACCAGATATCAATCGGTAAAGCCCGTCGGAGGGCCCCATACACATAGCAATATGCTGCCTACTTGGTCTGTCGGCAGCTTTTATCGGCCCGTGTATGGCCATCTAAAGTCTGAAGACAGATGTTCCAGGAACGGTTAGTAAGACGTGATTCAGCTATACATATTTTTGTTCCTAAGCCAGGGTCAATTTTTTCCTTAAAAGGAGCACTACCCTTCTGAAAAAAGACATTACATTTGCATTCACTGCGATATTGGCACCCCCTAGTGAATGGAGCTTTCCTTGTCCTTTAAAGGAGAAGGAAACGCAATTTACACTTGGGGTAGCAAAAGTTAGGCACCACCAAGTGATTGGATTGATTTACCTGACACTCTGGGCCAGTGCACCTATCAGCAGAAAACTGCACCAGCCTAGGCTTATTCCAGCGAGCACCAGGGAGTTTTCAAATTTCCTAGGGCTGACGCGTGTGCTAACTAATGAAAACCCCTACCCTCCATAGTACCCCCTCCCTGTACCCCTCCTCACAGGTGTTAATGCCTGTAAATGCCCCTAAGTCTTTAATTACCCCTCGAGTCAGTGCAGCGGAGCTTGTGGGGGCTATTTTAACTGCTTTGGGAATCTTCAGTAAGAAAGTGCTGCATTGGCATATGTACAGTTGTAGCAATATTTCAGTCCAGAGCTACTGCGCATGCCATAGAAATCCATAGAAATTTCCGAAGGGATCTGAAGATTCACAAAGTGCGGGAAGATGGTACTCATGAGCTCCACTGCACTAACTATTCAGCGAGGGGTAAATAAAGACTTGGGGGCATTTACAGGTATTAACACCTGTGCGGGGGAACAGGGAGGGAGACTATGGAGGGTAGGGGGGTAGGAGTTTTCATTAGTTGGGGGGTTTGGTTCTCCTTTAATTAGGAGATTAGTTTGGGAGGGGAGATTTCCAAATAACTTTAGAGGAAGCAGGTGCCGTGGCCTGGGCCCCCTGTTCCCCAGCCTTAGCCCTGTGACTGTGGGGTCTGCTTCCTCTATAGTAACTCAATTGATTTACAGGGCATCAATCTTTCCAACTAGAATAATGTTTCATACCTACAGAACTACAAAAGCTTTCATTCCATTTATTGGTTGAATTTGATTTTGTACCTGTATTTTACAGTGTAACTCAATAGCCAATTTAAACATATCTATTTAGAAATATTTAATGAAAATCCTGTGCGGTACAGATACCGGATATACACTCAAAACAGTTACGAAAGAAAAAAAAAATTGGAATAAAGCATGAAGAGAGACTTAATTAACAGTAGAGCGAGGGATAGAATTCCAGTGCTGTGAATAAAGTAAATAAACATTTATTACAGTAAATGGCATTTTGAATATAGGGAGGTTCAGACTGTGATTGCCCCAGCGCATTTCACTTTATTCCGACATTTCCAATACAACACAGTAGCAGTCACAGAGGGTTTCCAATACGATAGGAAGATTTCTGTGAAAAAGTTTAAAGTTTCTTGATGCAAATTTATTATTTAAACTCCCAAAAGAGAAATACATGATTTAAACAAAGACTTCGTAATTATCTGCCACTTCATCTGCACAATATAACATTTTTCACCAATCTAATTACTTTTTAATACCCTTGTATTTGCATATTTATGGGAAGATGAAAACATACACCAAAGATAACATAAAAGGATGAAATGATTCTGTACTTTAATGAAAACTCTGTTAAATCTATCATACATTTATTTTTAAATATGTTTAACGGTAAGAAATGATTGTTAGATATACACTGATTGCAAGTAAATGCAAGAAGACTTGGAAAACCTACAAACGTTTACTGGAAAGATTTACAGTGTGAAGTGAAGCTTGGTTGCTTATCCTAAGAAAATCTGGAGGATTACCCGAGTTTTGGGAAAAAAGAACAGTGATAGGAACAGGCATTCACAACATATTATTGAATCTGTAAATCAAATTCTTCCAACTGCCGCGCTGGACACAAGGTGGGTTCAACCAAGATCAACTAATGTGCACATGTTGTTACATAGCCTTAAGTTCTTAAAGGGCACCTGTTGGCAAAAAAACATTTTCCCCAACTAAATTTGTGGGCTAATAGAGCCCGCACTCATGTTGGGGTAATAGTAGTTAGGGGAGCTTGATTTGGTTGCATCTTCTGAAAATAACCATGCTACATGGGTTTGTAGTATAAACAATATAGATGACACACAGAGAAATTAGACAGCTTGCAGTGGTGGGAACATGTTCTCAGGCCTACCTAACACTTGATCATATAACTCATCATCTCATGCTTTTCGGTCTCCCTGGAGATCTAGGTCCTATGCAGCTGCCCAAAGAGGGTCTATTATTAGCTAAAGCACCTTGGGCTACATCATCCTCATGCTTTTACTGCTTACTTAGGAGGCACATGTATTCTATCCTTCATACAGAGCTTAATGTAATGATGTTCATCTATGGCTACTTGTACCAGTGTTAGTGGAGAATACCTTGTAATGTAATATTTGGTGTGAGTGATTCTGTTATAATATGGGTCTCATTATCAAGCAATTTTATGATACATTGAAGTCTATGGGAGTTTTCTCGTTGCAACTTTTTTTTTTGCAGTGGCTTGACAGGGGCAGAATCAGTGTGACTGGCCCCTCCCAACAATACCCAGATTCTGCCACATGTGAAATCTTTGGTGAAAAGGCCATAGCTTATATAATAAATTGCATAAATGACGACCAACATAAACCACTAACAGTTAAGTGTAGGGCAATGTACAATCACATTTTTTATAATAATATTTAACTATTAACTTTTTCTCTGTAACTCACACCCCTTCCACTGGGCCCCTTCCATCACTTTGACCATAGTCCAAATCCCTGTTCTGCCTTCCACCTGATACCACTATCACTAGTCCCCCCCCCAGGGGAGCCCCTTCTGCTACAACACTACTCTAATAACTCCCCCCTACACCGCTACCCCCTTGTGTGGAAGGTGGAAGGGAGCTGTTCACGGTAAAATATAACGCTCCTTTCACTTCCTTCCTCTTTTAACCCTTGGGGCCTCCACCTATCCCCCCAGGAACTACAAACTCCTGATCCCTAACACACTCTTCCGCACCCCACTTACCAGTTCACTTCTCACTGCAGCAGTTTCTTTCCTTTTTTTTTCTTTCTATTTCTTTCTTTTTTCGATTTTCAGCATCACACATGGTATAAGCATCAATCTCTGCTTTATGGACTCCCTGTTGTGTACTGAATTTATATGAATAACACCTGCATGGGATTTTAGCCCAGTAGTAACATGTAGCTTGATGACAACCATTCTGCCTCCTATTGCTTTATACTATTTTATATTATTCACAATAACTTAGCAATTTGTAAAAGTTTTTACTTTTTACAGTTATATTCCTGATTTTCTATGTATAGTAGTGATGGGCGAATTTATTCAACAGGTTTCCAAACAAGGAACTTTTGTTGCTGATCGTGCCTCAAAGAGGAGGAGACAGAAAAACAAAATGCAAAATATAGTGTAGTATGTTCACATAAGTGGGTTACACCCAGTGTGTGAATTGATTGGAACACTCTCAGTGTGTTTTAATTAACACCCCATTAGTGGTTTCTTATGAAACTCAAAAGCATAAAGTAAAGAATGGGTTCGGTATCCACCACCATCAAACAGTGTGCGCGAAATACATAAAAGCAGTGATCAAATATTATCTGAGAAGTACCCACATGGGTTAGGCTCTGATTCTGATTATACTCACAGACGTTTTAAATAGTATGCAGCATTGAAAAGTATCTCTCTCTTTCCTCCGTTTACTTCTTGTTCTGGATAAATAGCAATAAAAGCAGCATGTGCGGAAAATGATGTCTAAAAGCGTTTTAATAAAAATATTGCACTTACAAAACGGTTTCTTTAAAATCACATAAACGAATAGGTTGGAGTCCCTGCACGGCTGTACATGCGGTTGCGCTGCTAAGGACGCGGTATTGACACAATGTTCCCCGAGTTCCTCTGCGCAAACAGTCTTTCTCCGCAAGTTCGTCACCTACTGGTGTGGCTCCGTGCACTGGTCCAACATCAAAGTCCGCAGGGTCACTTTCGACGCGTTTCGCCGCTCACCGGCTTCCTCATGGAATTTATTCGGCAGAGGTGAATTCGTGGCGAATTCCCGCGATTCGCCACTGGCGAATAAATTTGCGAAACGCCAGCGAAAATTTGCCCAAAAAAATTCGCCCAAAAAAACGAGTCACGTGTCGTTTTTGATGCAACGCGACAAAAACAACGCAACACGCGTCAAATTTTTTTCGCCAATTCGCGAATTTCGCTGGAAATTCGCTAATTTTTTCGGCGAAGCGAAACGGGGGAGATTCGCCCATCACTACTGTATACATAATGCACACATTCATGTGTTCAAAGGTTTATAATAAGCTGTGACAACCATGATTTTATTTGTGAGCTTTGAATGGCTTTGAACCTATTTAACAACTGAACCTGCCTTCTCAATTTATTCAAAACCATGGCCTCTGATTTGAACCTGAGGTCCTCTGCACTCAACCCATTATCAATATATTTAAGAAATTGTGACATTTTGTGCATACAGCTACTAAAAAATGTCTTACCCTTTAAACAACAGGGATTGTTTGTCCATATATTGCAAAATATTTAAGCTGGCAAACTATGTCAAAGTCATCCCATATCTGGCCAGTCCTACTCTCAAATTGCATCTCATTAATTAAGAATTCTATTGTTTCATTATATATTTTACAAAGGGACTAAGTTTTACCTGCAGCTTACTTGCTGCTTTCAAGTTTGGGAGTTTTACATTATTTCTGTCTAGGACTGTCAGACATTTGTACCTTTTACTATGGTGAAACTGCTACTCCAAGAACCTTATATATTTAGCTGTCTTTGGGTAGCAGAAATTTCCCTTAAAAGAATGCAGTGTGAACACCACTGAAACTATTACTACTGTTACAATCTTGCCTACTCAGGGGGCGGTGGGTTACTTTAGGCAAAATCAAGCAATGGAGCTGGGAGGCGAGGGTACCCCCTTCTCGCCTGCAATTATTGGTGTGCACAATTTTTACAGCTGATGCGCTGATCAGTGGTTGAAGATCCAGTGCCTAAAGCAGCACTGGACTGAAATACAGCATTGTCCAATACTTTACCTGTTATTCCCACTGTAACTGCTCCCCTGTAGGGCATGGTAGAATCCTGCACCGGGTTGGGTACCCATGGGTAATAAAGTGGTCAGGTTATGGGTAGAAAATCCCTGCTTATAGTATTGGGTCCAGGTTGGGGAGTGGCTCTGGGTGGGGGATGTATTGGGTGCACATTGCTGGTCAGGTTAGTGGTTAGCGAATTTGGGTCAGGCAAGGGTCCTTCCAATTGCACCAGTGCAAGACTCTGGGCTCTGGGCAAACACTATTGGGACCAGATAAAGAAAAATCAGAAGCAGATAATGTATACATGTCTTCATTTATCTTTGTATTGGTTTTCTTTCTTTCATTCATTACATTCTTTTTTTAAGGCTTTGTATATTCTAACTGAGCAGATGCAAGAACTTCTTTGCTCAGTAACCTTATAAAACATTATTTGTTCTACATGTATAGTAACAACATCAAAATAAATGAGCTACTGTAAGCTTATACAAGGAAGCATATGGTTGGTTGCCAACTACAGACCCATTAAACTAAAATTATACCAGCATTCAGCTGGAGTATGAAGTACTGAATCATGTGGAAAATAATCAACCTTACTAACCTTCCTCCAGTGGATAGTTTTTCAATTAAAGTAAGTTTATAGGACACTGACCTAGCTAATGCTATTGGAGGTGACTCAGTAGGATTACCATGGGATGCTCACATTTCTATAATATTAACCCTGGCCCTGATGTCCATAGAGGAAATCTTGCTCACATAACCATTAGCTAACTTCAAAGAAATAGTGTATAACCTCTGCCAATGCAAAAAGAAATTAAAAGAAAGATCTGATGAATGACGTAAATTTTACTGAAGGGTCGTATAGTCAAAGTTCATTCTGGACATGTAGAATCTGCCAGGAACATTTCTAAACAAATCAGGACTGATTGCTTAAGTTTATATCACAATCAGACTTTGAAAACAATCATCATTTTTGTTCTATTGAAAACAGATTTTCCCTTTTATGTTGTTTTAAACTCTTGTTTTCCCTTTTCGGAAAGGAGAAAATCAGACATAAACAATACGAGTTGTAATAATTGTAATGTGCAAGAGCTGACAAAATATTTTGAACAATCTGCATGTATATAAATAAGGTTTCCATGAACTAATCAATACAAAGAGTAAGTCCATTAAAGGAACATTTTCACTGAACTAAAGGGGATTTGTAGCCCTAATGAAAATGGGTGCGCTACCATTTCTGGGTCATTCTGTGTTCAAATTATATTTTTCTTTCCACCTATTTGAAGGAAAAGAACAGTACCGTTGGCTATAATTTGGGTTCAGGCAAGACAACTCATGGTTGAAATGGATGACTCTTGAAGCATGGCAATGGCCTCAATTTAATCAGCTGGAATAACCCTACAACATCTGTCAGAAACAGTCTTTATCATTGTTTTTTTATCAATTTCAATGCAGTCCAGTATTTTGTATGGATTTTGGTGCTGGTCACAAACCAAATCTTGATTTTACCCCTATACAGTACCAATAATGGGTTCAGGGAACAGGACCCAGACCTGACATGGTGTATTCTTAAATTTAATGCTCTGTAGCTTTATGCATTTTTAATACAAATGTTGTGCTGTATTGGTGTTCTTATTGAGATCAAGACTTTCCATGGAGCATAAATCAGAAATATAAATGCCATGTGCTGACAGGTTTGTGTGATGATTCTTCTGACAAGTTATTTGGTAATGATTAAATTATCGGGTCTGATATCAACCAAAGCTAGGGTATCTCAAGCCCAGCCATTTTAAGTCTAGCCCTCTGGACCATATAAGAATGTGTTCTCACACACAATCCAAGGACAGGCACATGTTTAAGGTTGCATCCACCATTGAATGGACAAAAGTGTGAATTTTATTTTTTATTTCTGTTATAGTCTAAATTTCTTCAAGAATAGGAGGCAAACAATATTCAGGACACCACCAGATGAAAAGTATATGACCATATTTTAACAGTGGGGTGAGTAGCTCTCTTGATTTCTGTCTAAAACCTGAATGAAAGTGTAGGAATTTAAACAGAAGGGGGGGATACAAGCATTGTCTGATCTATGAGTTCTTTTTATAGTATGCTCAAGTATAGCATTGAAATCACCTTCTCCTAGCATTAAACATAAAAAGTGTTCTAAGAATTAGGTTAATAGCACAAGTATAAACCTTATATTATGGCACTATATAACTAGTATGAGCTCAGTGTTGCAGATATAACTATGTATAAAGAAATACCTAATGTTTTGTACAGGTATGGAACCTGTCATATGCTCTGGACCTGAAGCTTTTTGGATAAGGGATCTTTCAGTAATTTGGATCTTTATACTAGAAAATCATGCAAATATGTAAATAATACCACTGGTTCTGCTTCCAATAGGGATTTTGTATGCTTAGTTAGAATCAAGTTTTGGATTAAGTACAGGTACTGGTTAATTATTACAGAGGAATAGGAAATCATTATTAAAAATTTGGATAAAATTTAATCTATGGGAGAAGGCCTTTCCGTAACCTTCTTGATAATGGGTTTCCATACCTGTACCATTGTATTGTTCTTTAGCAAAATAAGATTTGCCTGCCATAACAGGATTCATTATTTCAGGATAATTTATCTACTGCCAAAATGAGTAAAACAAACCAAAAACAGCAGCACTCCGGTATTATTATAAAAGTGAAATCTTTACTTAAAGTGTCTTCAGGCAACGGTTAGGGGTACCAATGTCAGGGTGACTCCAGCCATGAGGCAAGGTGAGAATCTTGCCTCAGGTGGGACAGAGCGGCTAGTTACCAGGGGCGGTAAAAAGCCACCTCTTGTAACTTTAAGAGACAAATTTCTGTTTTTTAAAACGGAAATTCAGCTCTTCTAGTGCAGCAAGTGTAATAGCTCTCACTGCACTAGCGATGCGGCCCCTCCTCCACCTACGCCAATGCTAAAAGTTAAAAATGTGGAGCGGGTGGGGGGCCGCAGTCCCTGGAATGCCCCTGACCAATGTTTAAGTTAACTAAATAAATTGGTTGAGGAAGCTACTAGTTAATGATTGTATACATTACCTTTATTACTGCTGCTAAATGGGAGCACTTCTAATTAACCACATTCAAAGTAGCTGAAATATCATTATGGATGGACTGTTTCTAGATTTAAATTAGGCATTGAGGTATGGTGGTGTTGTAAAAAATACATTCTAACATCCACAATAATTCAGGCTAGATATATAGTAGAATTGTGTTTTCATCTTTATCATTCCTGACCTTTTGGTGCTGTATTTAAATCATAAAATCTGCATACAGTATACTGATATAGTGGTGGGCTGGAAATGCAGATTTATTTTTTTGTCCAAGTGCTAAACCTGTGTACCTGTCCCTCACAAACAGCAGCCAGATAATAAAGGCTGATGAGATGCCAGCAGGAAGTAAGCATCATTGGGAACCTATAGGTTCACTCAACAGCAAAAGTGCTGGAAAATTGGATTTAATAAGAAGAATCCTTATGTAGGGACGGATTTACATAACAGGCACCCCTAGGCCCACTGATGCTCATTGACCCCTTCTCTTCCTAGGCCTGGGGCTTTGTGGCCTTTCCACAAATACAGGCCTGCCCTTACGTAAACTCTCAATACACTTTCTTAGGTGTACTGTAGTTCTTTTAGCTCCTTTCTTGAGGTCAATCTGTTGGAGCTTATTATATTACATACCTGTCCAGCTGACTGTATTAAGTTTTTGTAGCAAGTCTTGTATTGCCCACTTGTGGCCTTCAGTTGATGCAGGAGAACTGTGAGTCACCAAAATGTGAGAAATGGAGGCAGACCCTTTTGATTTTCCAGGGCAAAGTTGAATTATGAGCTGTATTCTGTCCCAAAAGTTATCAGGACTAGAACACCAATCTGTAAATGCCAGAGGGACTGCAGTAAGGTGCCATAGACAGACCCTGAAAAGCATTGTTTTAAAATGTTTTCTTTACATTGTGGGAGGTGCTGTCCACAAAGAACATTATTTACCACTATTAGTATTAGGATATGTAAGACAAAAGCAATAAATATTTTCCTTATAAATGTGAAATGTTGGAGTGGGGGGTTTTGCTAATTTTTTCGCCAATTATTTTTCGGCGAAGCGAAACTGGGTAGATTCGCCCATCACTAGCTACAATATGTGATGAATAATTATATAAACAAATGAACCATTCTTGGTAAAAGTTCTAGAAGTCAAAGTTTAGAGCATTCTATTTTGTTATTTCATCTTTTCATAAACTGATAGATCATTTCACTGGAGATTCAAATCTATTGCCAGCTGGATATGTGTTTAGTTATGGAGCTCTTACAGTGAATACAAGGGCATTTTTTGCATGCTTTATGAATAAATATAGAAAATATGCTCAGTTGTTGTTTGGATACTTAAATGTATTTGCAGTGAAGAAGAATGAATAGAAAATGTATTGTTTATAATATAAACCAGATAATAAATAATATGATCATATTTTATGCATGGGACCCAAGAGTAATTGGCTTTGTGTAATTTTAGAAGTTTTTTTATGCTTCAAATAAATTTACAATTTAAAAGACACCAAGGTTATGTATCAAAAAAGCCAAATATAAAAACTTGAATGAATAATATCATAGAAAATAATTCAAAAACCTCAAATTCAAGATTACAAGCTCAAGTTTTAAAAACTCAAATAAAAACTTTACATTTTGGATGGACAGTTTCCATTGACTTTGACATGACCTCACAAACTTTTAGGTGCCAAAGATTTACATTCCAGTTTGTCATGTTTTTTCACTTAATATGCTGTATATTAACAATGTGGTTTTTTTTTCACCTTTACTCAAAATCATGATTTTGGACTTTTTTCATTATATTTGGTCATGTTCAATGATTTAAATTTTATTGGAGAAAATTGAACGATTCATCAAAGATTCAATTAATTTTAATAGTAAACTGGGTCCAGAATATGCACTTTTAGACATGAAAGTCTAATCTCTAATGACTAATAATGATTTTTTTGTACAGAGAAAGTCCCTACATTGAAAGATGTACTCTCATATTTGAATAGTTTATGTATTTGAGAAGTTGTTAGATTCAGAATTGAAGATTTGTTTTAAAGAAATAAAATAAAAAATAGATGGTCAATTTATGTGGAAACTTTAGATGACAACAAAAAGGACTTTATACATAAACTCATGTGAAAGGTTGATTAAGAATTCAGGAATAGAATTTAGTTGTCACTACATTCACGTAATTATTAAATTGTATTTACCAATTAACTCCAACTGGATTTTAAAATCCATTTGTTGAGAAATAAATAAATGAGAAATGGGTCAAAATGGTTAACAATATCTGTTTATTGTTTAAAGTTCATGTAGAAGTCTGAATGTTATTTATTTGGAATATGAAACACCACATATATTTATATACTTTAAGACAGTCTTGACTTGTTTTATTGTAAAATTTCAATAGAAAGAATTTGAAATGATATAAACAAATAGTGATAAAATCCCACAAATATTTTTCATTCATTGCATTTAGCGCTTGTGTAATATCCAAGCATATCATTGATTAGTGAAAATTGTTATAGGCGTATTTATAAACATATTTTCTTCCTATTTGGAAAAATGATTCACTTTTAGTCTTTGTCTTGTCATGGGTGAAAAACTATAAAGCAGAGAAATCCCACTCTTCCTCTAAATACTTAACATGCTCAGTATATGACCTTTACATGACAGAAGAAGAATTCAATTTTTGGACTTCTGGAATGTAAAGGTCTTCCAGTGACCTGTAACACATCCCTGGTTGCACTGTGACATTTGATGTTTAAACCTTGCATTATGCCTTTTTACTCTCTAAAACTCACTATTTTACGGTATCTGCACCTGCTGAAATAGAAAGCATCAAATGTAAAAGTTTTCTTTAAATGGCTGATGAAACATATATGATGTAAACAATCTGGAATGCTGAAAAGGAGTAGCTGGCAAGTCCAATCTCGACAGTTCTCAAGTGCTCTGATCAAATAACTTCATCTCAGTTCCTGTAGATAATACAAAAGCACTTTAAGGTCAAGATATCTTTCTTGGTAAAGTACTAATGGAAAATTTGCGTTTTAAAAGCAATGCATCAAAAAATCACCATCAGTTTCAAAAACGGCATTGTTATATAAATAATATTTATATTCTATATCTTTATGAATATAGATATTGAATAAAAAATCCCACCAAAAAATGTACCTTCTATAGAGATTATTTTAAAGCAGATTACCTTATTGGTATTCAAACTACGGAATACAGGGTGATACAATAGAAAATTAGGGAAAAAATCGAATTGTGTCTATGTATATAAAAAAAGTTAATGAACATGACCACTAAGCCTCATGAAAAGCTAATTGAAAGTATATATCGCTGGCTTCATTAAGGCAATTGAACTTTAAACCAACATTTTGGTGAAATCCTTCTTTTATGACAATGACTCATGGTCAGATTTTTTTTTGAGGACAATTTTTAAAATCAAAACAAATTCATTTTTTTTGCACACATGAGCATTATCCATATAAATGGTGATATTCTAAATCCTTGATTGCCTTAATACACTTCACCTAGAATTTTCTTTGGGCCTCAAATACCTTGCTGTAAAAACAAGCTAGAAGAAGAAATAGGGTCACTTGTAAGTTCATTTCTTCCCCAAGGTGGATTCTTTTTTTTTTTTTTCTTTTTTTTTTTTTTACCTTTTGCATTTAATTTAACTCACAAATTGGCCAGAAGCAAAATATCCTGTTGATGCCATCAGTAAAATCTTTTTTAAAGTTATGAGAGATGTTTCTGGAACACAAGGTTTTTCTCGGATGAACAAAAATGATCTTCAGAATGCTTTCATTAACATACAATTATTCATAAACCAAAAATGATCCTTGATACAATATTTATGTCCACAATGACATAACAGTAATATTGTATAAACATGTGCCTTTCTACAAATGCAATTTTAAATATGGCTGCTGTTATTTTATTTGCAAGGATTCCAAAGTCATAAATACCTTTCTATGTAATTTATTAATTGATTTCCTTTTTTGTGTCCCCCAAAATACACTAAATAGATTATCTAGCTAATCAAAACTTACAAAATAGGAATGAATCATGGATTAGGATCCGAAACAAATATTGAGCTACGATCCCAAAATATATGAAAACAGCTATTTTAAAGATTATATTTTGTAAAGTATTTAAATGTTTGCATTCTTAAACATATACGTAATTGATAAAAAAAATAAAGGACCATTATAAATAACACACATGGAGGCTTATTTATTCTCATTGTGTTTAAGAGGCTTTTGAAACTACGACTAACCTCACTTTCTCTAAAACCACGACTGTTATAAAATTTATTAAAAGATCCAAATATAAAACAAATGAATGAAAAATAGTGCAAATTTTTACATTAGAGGTTTTATAAGGCTCACAGTCGGATCTGATGAGAAGCTTCTCCTATGGCAGTTGCAGAGTAACAAGTGTGCCAGATAAACAGTTCAAGGCACCTAATTAACGTAAGACAGAATTCAATCCAAAGTCAGGCCGAGATCAAGACCAAAGAAGACAATCAAGCTAGGGAGAACCAGAGAGGGTAGTTGAGCAAGTAGTAGGTCAAATGGGAATCAAAATCACAAAGTAACACTCTGTGAGATAACTATGGAAGGAACACAAACATCGGCAACTATTTATTCACAATGTGCTGAAAAGTGCATAAAGGATGCTGACATGCATTGCTGCGGACAAATGAGTGTACAAGTGTGCAAAGCCTTCGTCTGAGAATTCGCAGTGACGTGCTTATGTTGAAACTGATATGCATCCTGGCTTACCTTACAGATTTTTAGTTTTTTTTTTACTCTAAATAGAGTATAGAGCTTTTACAAAACATACTGCAAAATGTTCGAGATTCATGGAAAAAATAGAAATTCAATTATTAGTAAATGGACCCCTTAGTATATTACAATTGAAGAACAAGTTGCTGTTTGTATTCAATCAATAACGTGCAATTGCAAATATTTTCGAGAACAGTGCTTTTTAGTTCTATTTTATAATTTTTTTTAAAAATCCATCAAAGTAAACCCTATATTATGGTCGACTCTTTACTACTGAACATATTTGTCATAGGCTGAAAGTCCATGTTGCATTCATATGGCAGTGTCTCCTGAACAAAACTTTGGTCTTACAGCTAAATATATGTGTCCATTAGTGATGGGCGAATCTACCCAGTTTCACTTCGCCGAAAAATTCGCGAATTTCCAGCGAAATTCACGAATTGGTGAAAAAAATCGGGAAACGAGTCGCGGCACGTGTTTTTGTTGTGTCGTTTTGAACGCGTGACTCGTTTTTTAAAGCGAATTTTTCGCTGACGTTTCGCTAATTTATTCACCAGCGGCGAATCGCGGGAATTCGCAGCGAATTCGCCCCTGGCAAATAAATTCGCCCATCACTAGTGTCCATATATTTGACAGGCTTTGACATCACAGAAAGTCAATTATAATCATTTACTGTATGTCACTGATGCTTCTCTCTCCCTCCACTAGGACATCCCTCCTGAGCACACCTGAATTAGCTGACAAAACACTCAGAAATGTGATCAAAGCCAATTTCCAGGATAAATAAATTCAATATTTTGCTACAGCTGCACCCCTTTAATTTCTCTGCCTTTAAACAATTCTTAAAACACATTTCTATATGACACTGCCGCCTGCTAGGTTCAAAGCTTAATGCCGCATCTCACTTTGCTGACTTTTGAGCGTGCTCATCTTCTTATCCTACTTTTTTCTTTATAAGCAATCTGTATATTCAATGTATACACCTAGGGGCATATTTACTAATGGTCGAATTTCGAGGTGAAAATACTTCAAAACTCGACCATCTAATTTTGGGGGGGGTCATTTTCGATTGAATTCGAATCGTTCGAATCGATCACATCATTCGATTCGAATAATTAAAACGAAATCCTTTTTAAAAAATTTGAATTTGCAAAGCTTTGCCAAATTGCCTGTAAATGCTATGAGAGGTCCCCCATAGGCTAAAATGGCAATTCGGCATGTTTAAGGTGACGAATGGTCGAGTTTTAATTTTTTTAAAGGGACAGTACTTCGAAATTCAAAATTTCTAATTTTCACTTTTTTCAATTCAAATCGAATTTTGGGCTATTTCATAGTCGAAGTAGCCCAAAATTACTTTGAAATTTTAATTTTAAAAATTCAAATTTTATTTGAAAATTCCCTTTAGTAATTGTGCCCTCTATTGTACAAAACTGCTGGATAATGATACAAGATATTGGAAGTCACATCAGAGAAAAAACATTCTTCTCCTGGCCTCATGCCTCTTATCCTTGCAGACTTATCATATCGTATATACATAACAAAATAAAAATTCAAATGTGTGTTTTTTTATTGTTATGTAGATATATTTTATGCATGTAAGTATTCCAGATATTGTACAGCTCTGTGATTAAAGTCTTACCTTTTTTCCCTCATAATAGTTTCTTTGTCATGACATACTACCAGTTCCCTGTGTTTGATTTCTTTTTCAGAGTCATTAAATGCTGTTTCCTTTGATTACCTGAGACATTAGAAAAACACAGCTTTTACTAAGCTGGTGTCATTGTTTATTCTAAGAGACAAATTGCATTCTACCCACAAAACCCAACCAATTTCCTGTGGGAGCAGCCACATTCTATATTCCTACATGGCTGTGCAGTATGTTATATTAACTCTTTGGAAATACTGTTCAGGTTTTGAGGATATGGGGAAAAAATCTGCTTCTGAAAATGCCAAATACTCTTTGGTATTGTTACTAAAACTCAGCTTTTTCTCACTTTATTAATAAAAAAAATTCCCAACACCCAACTGCCCTTAATTTACTAAAAATTACAGTATTCTCAATAAAGTCAGTGCACCAAAAAAGGTGCAACAAAATCAAGTGTCAATTTGAATTGTGCAACCCATAATAATTGTCACTTTGAAAACTCAAATTTCAGTTAACACCTGAAAAACTCAGCCTTATTGGATTATTAAACAAAAAACAGCACAAAAAGTCTGAAAATATTGAGAATCCTGAAGATAAAAAGCATGTTCCAATTGTTAAAGGGACCATCTGCCCTTGATTAGACTACATGATTCATGACGTTGACTGCATGATTTCAAAAGATTTTGGCTGGAGTATTTTCAGATTCCAATTTTTAGCAGCTTTGGAGCACAATAAATCTTGTAAAATTCAGGGTTTTCCCCCTCTAAATATCTAGATTGTCTGTCCTTCAAAACATGACCCGAAAATTTTGAGGCTTGATAAATGGACCCCTTAATGTTGGTTAGTATAGATCTACCAAGGAATTTTTTGTGCTCCACCCCAGCAAAGTCCAAGGTCTGGAAGAAATTAGGTCTAGTTCACAAATACCAGGGGCGTAGGTTGCAAACTGATATCTGATATCCAAAGCCCTGAGCCAAGGCAGTTGTTGCATATGTAGATAGAATATGAAATAGGGTCACTTGTAAGTTCATTTCTTCCCCAAGGTGGATTCTTTTTTTTTTTTCTTTTTTTTTTTTTTTACCTTTTGCATTTAATTTAACTCACAAATTGGCCAGAAGCAAAATATCCTGTTGATGCCATCAGTAAAATCTTTTTTAAAGTTATGAGAGATGTTTCTGGATTGGATTTTTGCAGCCTAACACCCTGAAAATATGAAAAGTCGCCAGCGTTTTTGAGGTTTTTTGAAGAAATTTCTCAGAAGTTAATAACTGAAGATTGAGGAAAATCGATGCACTCCAATGCACTTCGCGAGGTCTGAGCTGGAGAAGGCAAGTCTGTCCTAGAGGTACAGTAACGTTCAGTAAAATCCCTATCTTAGTGAATTTGCAGAGTAATGTCCATTCGCCAGAGTGAAAATTAGTCTGGCGTTAGAGTGCAAATCACCGCTAGCGTCTATCTCCTTGGTGAGCAAAGTGAAGCCTGCGCCCATTAATAATTGGCAAAGTGATTAAAAGCATTAACAGTTGTAACCACTGCTGTAAATCTGGCCTAAAGAGTCATAATTAACAGTTCCTACAGTACAGATATGGAACCTGTTATCCAGAATGCTTTGGACCTGCGGCTTTCTGAATAAGGGGTCTTTCTGTAATTTGGATCTCCATACCTTAAAGGGATCCTGCCATGGGAAAAAATGCATCAAAATGCATCAGTTAAAAGTGCTGTTCCAGAAGAATTCTGCATTGAAATCCATTTCTTAAAAGAGCAAACAGAATTTTTCATATTTCATTTTGAAATCTGCCATGGTCCTAGACATATTGTCAATTTCCCAGCTGCCCCAAGTCATGTGACTTGTGCTCTGATAAACATCAATCACTCTTTACTGCTGTACTGCAAGTTGGAGTGATATCACCCCCTCCCTTTCCCCCACTCAGCAGCCTAATAACAGAACAATGAAAAGGTAACCAGATAACAGCTCCCTAACACAAGATAACAGCACTCAATAGTAAAACCCATGTCCCACTGCATTCTATTCAGTTACATTGAGAAAGAAAAACAACAGCCTGCCAGAAAGCAGTTCCCTCCTAAAGTGCAGGCACAAGTCACATGACGGGGCAGCTGGGAAATTTACAAAATGGCTAGCCCCATGTCAGGTTTCAAAAATGAAATACAAAAAATCTGTTTGCTCTTTTGAGAAATGGATTTCAGTGCAGAAGTCTACTGGAGTAGCACTATTAACTGATGTGTTTTAAAAAAACATGTTTTCCCATGACAGTTTCCCTTTAAGTCTACTAAAAAATTATGCAAGCATTATGTAAACCTAACTGGATTGAAGTTTGACGAAACGGGAGAATGCATATTTAGAACTATTGATTTTAAAAATGGATACAAAGCTGTTAGGTTCATTGACTACACAAAAACTCACTGTCTAGCCATGGAGCTTCAGTGAATAAGCCAAAGGCTTTGGAAATCAGGGTGTCAAATATAATGTAACGTTTTTCAGTTACTAAATACCATGCTAAATATTTATGCTGACTCCAGTATTGAGTTGCATTAGGTAGACTGTTTAAATTATCTTGAAGTGTGGCTTGATCTGCTCTTGACATACTGATTATACGTTGATAAAATGGCTTGTAATACCTATGTCAGACTTGTTATTTTATACGTAAATAAATCACGGCTCCATCAAGACTAGGAAACATATTGCTTAGCATATGTTAATGCCAATCACCGACCATGACATTTTCATTGGTGTTGCTACTCATAATCAGGTCACACAACAGGGCACTGTACTCCTATTTTTACTTCTATTCCTTTCTTAATTACACTGCAGATTTCACAGATACTCTTGGCACCGACAGACTTGTTTCTAGCAAAGTGATTATTAGTGATAGGATGACTGTTCCCCTTAAAATGTCATACCAAATGAAATGGAATTTATATACATACATCACATTATCAATTATTATTTAGTTTTCTATCCTGAAAACCAGATATTTAAGCTCATTTACCAAGGGACAAAAAACAGGACTAGTAATAGGCATCATAGTTTGTGCTGCATTGCTGCCACAAAAGGCTTTCAAAAACATTGGGTTCCTGGCTCCCTTTGTGGTTCAAATTGAAAATTAGCACAAAACTCAACTGTCAGCCTTAGACCTTTTTATCCACTGTACTGTGCCCATCCAGGGTGACCAGTTCCACGGTTATTAAACCTGCACCTAACAGGAGATCAAGTTTGTCTTAGGTTTAGAGGGTCCATATATATCAGGGGAATTACACCCAGGGTTGCAGATGTTCTTATAACAACTGGTACATTCCCTTTGCTTTGCTTCCACCACCTCTTAGCATTTATTATTATTAGTCATTTGTTCTGCAGCAATCTTCTGGTCTGTAGAAATGTTTCTTCATGCATGGAAAACAATTAAAGGGATTTTGTCATATAATTTACTCTACCACATACAATTTTATTCCTGAACCAACCACTGATTTTTTTAGCAGTAATATTAGTTTGTAGGTAGCCATCTCATATTATTGTCTGATCCTGTACTTCCAGAGCATGGACTTCACAATGGAGCTGCTTTCAGATAAGCAATTGTTTCTCCTACTTGGTGTAGACTTAAATTTTTACTATTGCTATTGTCATGTGTATGAAAAGCGCCAAAAAACACATGTCAGGGTATCATGCTTTACGCGTTTCGTGGCTCACGCCACTTCCTCAGAAGCTTCTGAGGAAGTGGCGTGAGCCACAAAACGCGTAAAGCATGATACCCTGACATGTGTTTTTTGTATGGAAATTCTGTTTATGAAACTTTTTAAATTGGACTATTAAAACTGATTTTAGACCCACTCCGGTGCTCTGCTTTTTGGCGCTTTTCATTGGACTTTTACCCGCTGGAGGGACGGGTTGGCGTGTAGCACGGAGGTGAGTGTCTTCCAGAGAGATATACGGCTCCCTGTTTCAGACTGTTGATTTACGTATTGTCATGTGTATCAATTACACCAATTACAAAGCCAATAGCAACAAATTATTTTAGGGTATTTTGTGTCTTCATAGAAAACTAGCCTACATACACAGAATACAGAAGGTGAAGAGGATAGACTGCAGTGACATCCTTGCTGCTGGCTACAAATCAATGCAGAGAATAACACTCACAGGGTTTATTAACCCAAATAAAATGTAGGTTTTCGAGGTTTGATGTTTCAGTCTCAGTTTAGTCTTCATCAGGAAAAATTATATTTTTATACACACTGTAAACATTCTGAAATGTTAAATATTTCCTGTTTGGAATTGCAGTAGAAAGTTCCAGAGGTTGCAAAAAGGGGTGGACGAAGACCAGTGGTTCACTGAGGACACTAAGACTTCTGGTAGTTATTTCAGGGTTGCTAAACTGCAGTTGTCTTTCTAGTTCCAGCTTTGGAAATTCTTCTGGTTATTTCACTGCTGGTTACATAGTTACATAGTTAAATTGGGTTGAAAAAAGACATAGTCCATCAACTTCAACCCCTCCAAATTAAAACCCAGCATACACCCCCCCCCACTCTTTCACATAAACCATATATGCCCATAGCTATAGTAACTGTAGAATTTAGTATCAAAATAGCCTTTGATATTAT
>CM044440.1:23318419-23345648 GCA_024363595.1 Xenopus borealis | reverse complement strand
TAACCTTATACTGCCTCCCTGTACACCCCACTCCTCTGCTGACCTTATATTGACTATCTGTACACCCCACTCCTCTGCTAACCTTATACTGCCCCTCTGTACATCAACTCTTCTGCTAACCTTATGTTGCCTCCCTGTACATCAACTCCTCTGATAAACTTATACTGCCTCCCTGTACACCCCACTCTTCTGATAAACTGATACTGCCTCCATGTACACCCCACTCTTCTGATAAACTGATACTGCCTCCATGTACACCCCACTCCTCTGCTAACCTTATACTGCCTCCCTACAACTCTCCTAATCACCCAGGTCTGCTGCTCCAATGAAAACTCATCACTGTGATGATTCCCAGTTTGTAGTGGGAAGTAATTGTGTAACTGGGAATGGGACCATAGAGAAGCACAGCAACTGGTCGAGGAGAACACTTTTCATGTCTGGTTAAATACTTGTTTCCCTTTAAGAAAATGAATGGGGTGGAGACACAAGCTGTATTGTTTAATAAGAGAAGTAATTACCGCCTCAGTGATACTGGTCTTGCAGTATGCATCACCATTAATGCAGAGGTAACAAGTCCCACATTAGCCGTGCCTGAACTTGCAAGTAATGTGGGAGTCGGTGCAGTACATGTTCCATCCGCACTGTTATGTTAACAAAGCAGTGTTTAGATATGGCATGGTTCCTGGCTGTATCTCTGTGTAAAGCTTTCCACAAGTTAACTAAATTAAAGATATAAATCATAATATCTGATGTGTATCAGTGGGCTGGTGGAAAATTCTTACTGCAAAGTTTCTCCTCGGTCTGTCAGGGATCAAGGTATGAGAGCTACAGGCCAAGCTTTGCAGTTGCCTTAGTATGATCTCTCTGAAACAATATGGCTTATCACACAGGAGCAATCTATGAACCAGAGGGATAAGAACCTAAACGCCCACCACCATTCACAATCAACTCTTTGAGTTTTTTTCCGTGAGTTTCTCCCTGAGGGCCCTAATCATGCAGTATAGTGTGTATGAAGAGGAAGATATCAATCAAATTAAACTGTTTGGTCTTTCTGGATAAAATAATAAAATATAATAAAATGCATGGTAACATTTCACAAGATTAACTCATAAATAAGTTCATGATAAAAGTTCATGATTTGTTCTTCTCAGTAATCTCTTTGTTGCCTATAGAAAAACAGTACTCTTCATTATTCTTATTAATATTCTTATTATTATTATTATTATTAATAATATTAATACGTTTATAAAGTGCCAAAATATTCCACAACACTTTACAATAAATTTATATATGCAATTTTTACATACAAAACATCCATTTATCAATACAAGAGATGAAGAGGGCCCTGCATCAGTTATACATACAAAAATATTTAGGACAGTAAATATGTTGTCATCCAAAATCTCACCTTAATTGATATTAAAGCTTTGGGTCAAATTTCTCATTTCCTTGAAATGCATTATTATTAATATTATTATTATTATTATTATTATTATTATTATTATTATTATTAACATGCATTTGTATAGCACTAACATATTTTGCAGCGCTGTAAAATGGTAACTGGGTAATCCAACTTTCCCAAAAACAATGGGCTTTTTCTTTCTTTTCTTTTTGATCATTTACATCCACTGGCTTAGTTAATTCTTGTTAGTTTTTCTATTAGTTTTTGTTAGTTTTTTTGGTTTTCTCCATTAAATGTTATTAAAGGGATACTGTCATGGGAAAACCTTTTTTTTCTAAAACGCATCAGTTAATAGTGCTGCTCCAGTAGACTTCTGCACTGAAATCCATTTCTCAAAAGAGCAAACAGATTTTTTTAAATCTGACATGGGGCTAGACATTTTGTCAATTTCCCAGCTGCCCCTGGTCATGTGACTTGTGCCAGCACTTAAGAAGGGAACTGCTTTCTGACAGGCTGCTGTTTTTTGTTCTTAATGTAACTGAAGGAGACTCAGTGGGACATGGGTTTTTCTATTGAGTGTTGTTCTTAGATAGACCAGGCAGCTGTTATCTTGTGTTAGGGAGCTGTTATCTGGTTACCTTCCCATTGTTCTGTTGTTAGGCTGCTGGGTGGGGGAAAGGGGGAAGGTGATATCACTCCAACAGCAGTACAGCAGTAAAGAGTGACTGAAGTTTATCAGAGCACAAGTCACATGACTTGGGGCAGCTGGGAAATTGACAATATGTCTAGCCCCATGTCAGATTTCAAAATGAAATATAAAAAATGTTTGCTCTTTCGAGAAATGAATTTCAGTGCAGAATTCTGCTGGAGCAGCACTATTAACTGATGCATATTGAAACAAAACTTTTTTTCCCATGACAGTATCCCTTTAACGATTGAAAATCGTGCTCCCATAGGCTTCTATTGCAATTCGGTAGGTCCAATCTGGCGAAGTAGGCAATCGAATAAACTTTAAAATTTTAATCCTTCGCTGATCGAATATTCGTTCATTCGAATCTATTCGAATGTATTCGATCATTCGACCATTTGCTATTCGATGATCGAATATGCCAAAATTTGCATATTCGACCAATTGAATAAATCCTACGTTCGAAATTCGATCGAATTCGATCGAACTTCGATCTATTCACGTGAATTTAGTACATCGGCCCCTTAGTGTTCTTTGTGGCTTTGCAAACGAGTGTGCATATATATATATATATATATACAGTACATTACTTGGAAACTACAACGTTAAAGCCACTTTTAATGTTGTCTTTTAATTAGCACATCCTACGCCTTCCTCCGCTTTACCTATAAATTGGGATCTATGCCAGTGTTTCCTTTGACACATCTGTGAGCTATAATGATTCACAGCCCGGCTCATGCTGCAGCACAGTAAGGTGATGCAATCCTCCCGCTCGATGAAAACAAACATATGTTTTTACTGCATATTAAGCAAGATTTACTAAGTGGCTTATAAATAAAACATTATACAGTTTACACAGAATGGCCAAGAGCATGACAGCCCAATGAATGTACCAGTAAGGAAAAACCTTCTCTCTGTTACACTTTGAGGCTGAAGAGCTCGGTGTGGATGGAACATGATAGTCAATGCACAAGAACAGTCCCATATGACTAACCCTACTTACAACTTCACATAGTCTGGCAGAAGAAATGTTAGTGCACAATATGGCATCAAGCCATGCAGCAATAGCCGTGAGCTGTTATTTATTATTCCTTGTTTTAGAAAATCAAGGAGGAAGCCAAATAATTGGCCCAGGGTGAACTTCTGATTGGAATGTTCTCCCCAATGCTTGAACTATTAAGAACCTTTACCGACACTTTGTGAGCAAAAAGTTATCATGTCCTAAATTAAATCATGTAGTGCTTAAAGGAGCACTAAAGTTCAGCAAAGTTATAAATATATACATTACAGTATTTCCGATATAACTTTTCAAAGGTTTAGTTCCCCCCCACCCCTTCCCAAACATCTCCTGTTCATGACTATTAATGTTTTGCTGAACTAAAACTCATGGTATCGACTAAAACACTATGGGGCAAATTCGAAAATAAGCTAACGTTGCCTTCGTTAACGCTCGCCGGACTTCGCCAGGCGAATTTTCGCCAGCGCTACGCAAATTCACTAAAGTGTGAAGTTACGCTCGGGTCAGCAAATGGTAGCATAGTTGCGCTAGTGTTACTTCGCCAGGCAAAGCGCAATTATGATATCGATGCCTATTTTGCATACGGCACAAAAAGTATAATAGAAGTATATGTTACAGCCACTACATTCCACTACACAAGCCCAGGAAACCTTTAATAAATTAAATAAAGTTGTCCTATTGCCCTACACGTGCCCCCTGTATAGTTGTGTTGCCATATGTTAGGAAATGTAGGGGGGAAGGAGAGTAACCCTCCCAAAAAATGTAGCTCTTTTTCAGACTATAACCCTAAAAATGTAAAACACGCCAGAGTTTTTTGGGACTTAGAAAAAATTTCCATTTTTTTTTCCAAACTCTTATCTATTGTATTGAACTTCGATGGTCATCTTAGTGAATTAGCGTAATTCCGATCCTTCATCAGTGCGCAACTTCGCCTGGCGTTAGGGTGCAAAGTTGCGCTAGTCTATCTCTATTTCGAAGTTACGAAATGATGAAACGTTGGCGAATTAGCGCTTGCGTTAGACGCTTCGCGCTTTAGTGAATTTGCCCCTATGTTTGTTGAAGGAGAACCAAAAGGACCTGAATGGAGGTCTACGATGAAAAGAATCTGGAATAATGTTTGAGGAAAATGGGTTTAGGTTTTGCTGACCTACACTATACAATTGTTGGAATTGACTACTTAAGTGGTTGTTCACCTTCAAACACTTTTTCCAATTCAGTTGGTTTCAGATTATTCACCAGTAATAAAGACTTTTTCCAATTACTTCCTATTTTTTATTTGTGACCGTTGTTCTAATACTGAAGTGTAAAGTTAAATTTTTCACCTTCTAAAACAGCTTGATACATTGATACGTTTATTTGATCCATTTCTTATCTTTGTCCCTGCTGAGCAGAATCCATGAGTTTCATTGAAGGCCGCTAATATTCTACAGATGCTGCTGAGAAATGTATCAATTAACTAAATGTAGCAAATTGTAACAGTTCAGATGCTCCGGGATCACTGAGCTGCCAGACTGAAACCCCCGAGACAAGAACTTTATATTTACATTTTGGAAGAATGGTAAAAAATCAAAGAATGAAAGCAGTTGAAAAAAGTTTGTTTCTGGTGAACAATCTAAAAACAGCTGCACTGGAAACAGTGTTTGGAAGGTGAACAACCCATTTAAAGCCACACCAATGATATGATGATAAGGTTCATCCACACAGAATGGGTTTTCTGAGATACAGAATGAGCAGAAGAACTTGACTAGCTCCACAGAGCTGTAACACAACACAATTTAACAGTGTGGTATGAATTTGAATGCCAACTGTGAGCGAGGACTGATCGTCTAACATCAATACCCAAAATCCTGCATATAAACGGAAGCAAATCCCACCTCCCATGTTCCAATTCATCCCAGAAAAGTAGAGCATGTAGGCTATTTGAGCAATAAAGACATAACCAACTTTAAATGAATACCCTTGGTCTTGGAATGAGATGTTGGGCAAGCAGATGTTCATATTCTTTTGGCCACAGGTCCAGTGGAGTAACTATAGGGGGTGCAATTGCACCAGGACCCGCTCCCCCTCAAGCCCACCGGAGATTGTGCAGCAGTAAGTAAACCACGTGTTTGGGGGGGCTGGTGCACAATACTGTGAACACAGCGGAACTTAGCCTAGCCCCTCTTCCACTAGGTCCCTATCTGGGCCAAGTATTACTGGGACACTGGTCCCTATCTCTCTCCTTGTTGAAGCATCAGCTGCTCATCTCACTAACCTACCACTAGCTCCTACAGAGTACAACAAGCTCCACAAAACTATTACTACTACTTCATTAGTGAGAAGTATTTCTTATACAAAAAGCAGTATTTTCACAATAAAATGTGCTTGGCCTAACAAATGTATTTCAAAGGATTTGCCAAAGGAACAGCTAAAAAGAGTTTATATCCACTGACAAAAAAAAGCCAGTTTTACAGAAAAAAATTGAATGCAGGTACTGAATGATACAGCTTTTAAATTGCAGTGAAAACACCCCAAGGGATCAATCTAAAGAAGTTGTATTGTACATGCAGCAAGTTCCCTTCATTTAAAGGAGAAGGAAAGCTACAGAGGCATTTCATTTCCAATAGATTAGCTGCAATATTGCAAGCTAGAATGCTATATTTATTCTGTAGAATACGTTACCATACCTGAGTAAAGAAGCTCTCTGTTTGTTTAGGATAGCAGCTGCCATATTGGCTTGCTGTAACATCACTTCCTGCTCACTTAAAGCTCTGGGCTCAGGTTACACCAGAGAGGGGGGATGGGAAGAGAAGCAAACTGAGCATGCTCACCCTCAGGGCAAGGAGTTATAAGCTGAAAACAGGAAGTCTGATACAGAAGTCCATGTGTACACAATAGAAGGAAAGAAATGTTGTGTTTCTTTTGACTCAGAGCAACATTACTTTGAGGGTTCATTGGTGTATTTACATAGACCTTTCTGATAAAGCTTACTTAGTTTTAACCTTTCCTTCTCCTTTAATGCAATGTGCTGCTCTGACAACTTTCATAAACCTTTAAGGGGTGATGACAGAAGCTGGAAATATATTAGATATGATTCTGTGGGCAAAGTCATGATATATGGCATTCTGCTTACCTTACGAGTAAGGGCACGTTCACTAGAAAAATTATAGCAATTATAAAGCACACACCCCCTAGTTGAAAGGCATTATTTCTCTCAAATCTCAGCAACCTGCACATCTAACTGTAATTCCTTCTATGTAAAATTATTTCAACACTGATGAACTGTCTTTATCCACTCATTAATCAACAAATGCTAAACTGTTTCACACTGCACACAAATGTGGTTGATGGAATAAATGAACTGTTTTGTGAACAAAAGTACAATAAAACTATATTGCAGAACTGTCAGATACCTGCACATTTTCTGTTTCTTATCAACAAACAATATATACATATAATCTAAGGGGACTATTTGCTAAAATTTTAATTCTTTGCTACAACTAAACATTTTTTTTTGTATTACTATAAAACTAAGGTTGGAGTGAATTTTCGATGTTAAAAAAATTCGGATTTCAAGAAAATTGTTTGGATACTTCGACCATTCTATCGTTCGATTCGAACAGTTGAATAGAAAAATCCTTTGAAGTACTGTCTCTTTAAAAAAGCAGATTTTTTTTTTACTTCGCCAAATTAAACCTGACAAATTGCAATGTTAGCCCATGGGGACCTTCCAGAGAATTTTTGTGTTTTCGAAGAAAAATTGTTTGTTCAATCGATTGATCGCTAAAATCCTTCTAATCGAACAATTTGAAGGATTTAATCGTACGATTTATCACCAAATTCAGTGAAAAATACTTCGACTTCGATATTCGAAGTTGAAGTATTTCAATTCGATGGTCGAATTTCAAAGTTTTTTTTTAACTTCCAAATTCGACCCTTAGTAAATCTGCTCCTAAGTGTAAAAATCACAATAAAGTCTAATACAAAACTGCCTTAAGTAAAAGCAGTTGAGGTTCCATAGAAGTCAATGGGAGCAGTGCTGATCCTATTGGACTGGGAGCAGTGCTGATCCTATTGGACTATTTTTAATCAACTCGGATTTTTAGAGGTTTTCAGATTTTTTTCTGCTAGTAATTATCCAAAAAAATTAACGCATCGTTCAGCATTTTTTTCGGTTCTGTATTTTTTTCTGTAAAATTCACCAGAAATCCAATCCACAGGGACATCGGCAATTTACTTACAGGAGTAGAGGACACTTCGCTACTGAAAGAGACCTTCGCTAGTGCAGTTTCGTGCCCTATCTCCAGGTGAATTTTCGCTCAGGACTAGCTCGTTACTAACAAATTCACTAAAGTGCGAATTTTACAGAATGTTTTTTCACCAGCTTAGACATGGTGAACTGATAAGATGAAGCTACATCCTCCTCAATCTTATGTCAGTTACATCATATCCTGTTTGCTGAAAAGTTATTAAAATTATTTTTAAAAAAAACGCTGGTGTTATTTTCATATTTTTTAAGCGGCATTGTATTTAAAAGTTGCAACTATTACAAATTTTTGTTTTGAACTTAAATTTGTACCTGGATAGAGAACTGGCTAAAAGATAGACAAGAAGAGTGGTGGTAAATGGAACCTTTTCTAATTGGACCAGTGTTGTTAGTGGGGTACCGCAGGGCTCTGTACTGGGTCCCTTGCTTTTCAACTTGTTTATTAATGACCTGGATGTGGGCATTGAAAGTACGGTTTCTATTTTTGCAGATGATACTAAATTGTGCAGAGCTATAAGTTCCATGCAGGATGCTGCCACTTTGCAGAGTGATTTGACTAAATTGGAGACTCTCAGACTTCATCAAGCTTTTTAATTGATTAATTAATTTTTTTTAAATGATTTCCTTTTTCTCTGTGATAATAAATTTCCTTTTTCTCTGTGATAATAAAAAATGTCCTTGTTCTTAATCCCAACTCATATATAATTAATCCTAACTGTAGGCAAAACAACCCCAATGGGTTTAATTAATGTTTAAATTAGTTTTTAGTAGAGATCTAAATTAAGGCAAGACCCCCTTATATGGGAAAACGCTAGGTCCCAAGAATTCTGGATCATAGGCCCATATCTGTACAATAAACATAATTCATTAGTCTATTCTTGAGGTCATTCTTGACTAAATGTATATTAATAGCTCAATTTATATTTTAGGTTAGGGTAATATTTTGCAGTCTTAAGTAAATTCACATTCCCAAATTCACCGTCCCAAAGAAGCATTGCAAGCACCAATAACTTGATGGCTACAAAACATTTAAAAAAAATGCCTGAAAATAGTGGACATAGTGTAAAAGATAGTGTGGTCATTTTTAAAAGAATGTATGAGACCAGTCCATATAGTGTGATTTTGGCATGTACAACCATCCCACCATGACTCTAGAATGCAACCTGGCTGAGCTTGTTCAAAAGATTTATGGGGTAATGTAATAAAAGGCACTAAGTTAGCTCCGGGGCAATAAACCATAGCAACCAATTAGCAGATAGAATTTAATAGTCACATGTTTAAATGGAAGAATCCTATTGTTGCCCTTGGCTACTTAGGGTAAACTTAGGGTAGTGCCTTATATTACATATAGGGGATACAGTTCAAGTTAATATTCACAGCAAGGTCCAAACTTGCATCCAAGCAGCATTTCTTTGAATTAAAAAAATGACAATAAACCCCTTTTTAATGCGTTCTTTTGGTGTGAAACTTGAAATCCATTAAACGTATTTTTAATTATGAAAAGTCATTAAAACAGCAGGGTTGTCAGTAGGAAGGGGGATTCTTCTTTATTGCATGTCCAATATACCTTGGTAAGCTGAAATTCAGCTTTACAACAGCAATCCTCCTCCCTACTGGGAGGGTGAACATGCTGCTGTGTGCAGCCCTATCGATTAAAGAATGTTGCATTCGGAGAGCAATACACAACCCTTTTGTTTGAAGCTTAAACGCTTAACCCTTACACTTGAAAGTCTGTGGTTTTAGTTTAAATAGTCATGGCATGATCAGTTTCTGTTTTTCTGCAGAGCAATAAAAATATCATTTAATAAGTTGGGTATATAAAACACATTTCACTCAGTACAGGTATGGGATCCGTCATCCGGAAACCCGTTATCCAGAAGCTCCGAATTACAAAAAGACCTCTATTATAATAAAATATTCAAAATTTAAAAATGAATTCCTTTTTCTCTGTAATAATAAACAGTACTTTGTACTTGATCCAAATTAAGATATAATTAATCCTTATTAGAGGCAAAACCGGCCTATGGGGGATTATTTAAAGTTTACATCATTTTCTACTAGACTTAGGGGCAGATTTACAAAATTCACGTGAATAATTCGAAGTTCGATCGAATTCGATCGAATTCCGATTGTACGATTTTATAGGATATTCGAATATGCAAATTTGGACACCTCTATGATTGAATATGCAAAATTCGATCATATTGAATAGATCAAATGTACTTCAACTTTAAAATTTTATTCGACTGCCTACTTCACCATATTGAACCTACCGAATAGCAATAGAAGCCTATGGGAATCCCCCATAGGCTTTTTTTCCTATTACCTGGTCGAATAGCATTCGTACAATCGAACGCCTCGATTGTTCGAATCGTACTAATTTTTCAAACGATCAAGGGAAATTTCAAGATTTTTTCATTAAAACGAACAATGCTGTTCAATCATACAAATTTTTCGAGAAATCGAATAGCTCAAAAAATAGCCTAAAACTATTCGATTTCCATTCGACAGTCGAATTTCTGCCGAATTTGAGGGATAAAAGCCCTTGATATCGTGAATAATGATAAATTTGCCCCTTAAGGTCCAAATTAAGGAAAAATCCTTTATCCAGAAAACCCCAGGTACCAAGCATTCTGGATAACTGTGGTTTCATTGGCTTTTGTGTCTGATTTGCCTACATAGACTAGGCCGTTGCGTACAAATTAGTGCTGCTAAAACATGGATATACAGTAGTAAACATTTATGTATTTTAATTAGGGCTTTTACTGCAGAGAAAAAAATTAAATAATTAATACTTAGTAAGTAGCATCAGTCCTGAATACGTGGCCACTGAAGTCTCTTTCCATTGCAGTTCATACGTGTTTTATTTCATCTGAAAGCGAATAAAATTATTTGTAAGCATGTAGATTCCCCATTCTCAAACTGGCCTTGGTCACTATCACCCTGGCTTTGAGGCAGAACCACTTGTTTGGCTGTAAGAGCTGTTCTTTGTAGTTGTGTCCTATGGAGAGGTATCACTATGCTCTAACACCAGAAACTCCCTTTCACTCTTGTGTGCATATATTCCCAAGTCTATAAAACTCTGTGACTCCTTTGTTTGACTCTTTGTAAGTTCAGAATCCATTGAGCTCATGTCAAATAAACATCTTTCACCTCAAGCGGTCTCCGATCCAGTTGCTGAAATTCCATGACACAGACAAAGCATGGTAGCTTCTCATGACTGTCATTAAGTTTTACTGAACACTTATGAATATAAAGTGAAAGTTGTTCTTACTGATAGATATTGTGATGTGACTTTGCACAAATAGCCTTGCATGGAAGGGCAGGACCTACACTAACTATTAAGTATGAACAACAACCTGTTGGTGAGTCTCACAAACTAAGAATGAATAGTGGTTTACTGGAGTTAATAATTTCTATAATAAGTATACATGCCCAAAGGTGTCTATATTTGTTTCTGACCATGGCTTACTTGGGTGTCTTCTGGATTATTTCTCACTATGGCTGGATAGAAACTGGTGCTGAGTACAAAAAAAAACTGCATTCCACAGACAAAAGTTTTTTTAGAGCCAACACAGCAGCCCTGTTGTTTTAGGAAGCCATTTTTGTTCAACTAAATTTTGGAAACAATTCCTCATGTCTAATGTGACTGTTCTGTTGACCCAAGAAAAATCAATATTTCACTGTTTACAAAAGAAATCTCATTCTTGAGTTATGCAGAAAGTGCTATTTTAAATATGTCCTGTTAATACCGAAGGTAAATTATACCCCCCTCCCCCAAAAAAAGTAGCTGGTAGATGTTTATGGGAAGGTCTATAGCAGGAAAGGCCTGACAAGTCAGAGTTTACATATCCTGTGTAAATGTGTGCATTTTCCCAGCAGGGCATTAGGAAATTCATTTTCAGTTTATAGAAATCCTCTGCTCTGCTCCAAAGGAAAAAGTCAATAGCAGGGCTGATTGATTTAATCTGGTGTGTTACACTAAGCACATATGAAGTTTACCAGCTAAAAACATATCAAACAGCAGAGTTCAGCCAAGCAGAGACAAGTTAATCTACAATAACAGCCAGCCATGTTCCTAATGCTACAGTATGTGCTAAGGATTTAGCTGTACAGTTGTAGGGAAGTTGCAGTTGGAAACACAATTGAACTGAAGAAGCTGCTCGGATGTGTAGTGAAACATCTCCAATGAATCATTAACAATATCCTGTTTCTGTCTCCCTCCATAAAGAATTTTTGCACATTAGTTTCCAAGGCTTCTAAAGTTAACACAAAATCTTGTGTTTTTTACATATCTAGATTTTTAGTTCTGTGGGGCAGGAAACTCCTTCCGCTCATGTCCACTGTAAATAGAAACTTCTGTAAGAGTCAGAGCACCACAAGGCACAAAAAGCCTGCACTTTAATTACAATTTATACATATTTGAGATAATGGTACAGGGCTTGCTCTACCCATGGCTAGCATGCTAATAGGGCAACAACTGGTAGTAAAAGTAGAACAGCTAAAGACTGCACATCAAAAAACGCTTTATCCAGAAAGTGAATTATGGAGAGGCCATCTCCCATGGGGGCAGAAAATTCCCCAGCATCCGCCTCAAACCCAGCGCAACATTTCGCCAGGCGAATATTCGCTGAGGCAACGCTAATTTGAAGTTTCAAATTAATGCAAAGTTTCAATCTGGCTGACGAACGCTGGCGAATTTTACTTCGGCAATGCAAACAAATCAATTTTATCCAATTGATCCAATGTTTTTAATAAACAGCCTATTGAGATTTTTTAATGTTTAGTTGATTTTTTAGTAGACTTAAGGTATGAAAATCCAAATTACCTAAAGAGCTTTTATCAGGAAAACCCAGGTCCCAAGCAGGTCCCATTCCTGTATAAATAGTATATAGGCTTGTGTAGCATTTATATACTTTGTTTTCTGTATTTTATGGTTGTATATAAAAATGCCATCATAGGTGGTTGGTACAGCAAGTACTGTATAAAATAAACATTCAAAAAGGCATAGCACAAGAACCTGTACTGGAAATACTGCATTTTTGTAAGTTAGTGTAAGAATTTCAAATATTACCGTTTGTAGAGCAGAATCTACAATTTTAAAACTCTAGTAAGCAATTATATTATGCTGTTACCTTTAAAGGCTTCATAAAAGCAAAGTTTCTTTTACATGTTGTCTTCACTTCAAACCTGAAATTCTTGGGATTTGTGAAGCGATTAAGTTACTACCTAAATCCACTGGGTTTAGATGTGAATTAGGCAAAATGTTTTAACTTTGACCTTTTACATTGTTACTTTTTTTTTTTAAAGAGGTAAACTAAGAGTCTATAAATTGTTCTTTGTTCTCAAAGATTATCTTTTGGATCTCTCTCTCTCCGGCCCCTCCTTTTATGTGAAATTGCAAAAGTTCTTTACATAGCATAGCAGAACACAAAGATGACATATGAAATCATTGTAATGCATTTGTTCCCACCACTAGCAATTGGGCCCTCGGCAATAGCCTTTAAATGACCATCCCTTCTAAACGATTGTTAAAAACGTTTTCCAGGGCGTTTGATGATATAATAAAGATAAAGATGTTCCATATGGCAACAAGTTCAGAGCCATGTATAATTCAGCTGCCTTATGCTTATAAAGCAGCTGGATTATATATATGGTCCTGTACTTGTTGCTATATCCAAAATAGCCTTAAACAATATAACCCCCCCAAAAAAACACAAGACCTCTTGGTAAGCATTTTCAATTGTCTGATTCAAAATTCTTAATTTGCTTTCTTTATGTAAACCTGCTGTTTTGTTATTCGAGAGAAATAGGATAACCGGGTATGGGACCTATTTTACAGAACAAACAGGGCTGGAGGGGTTCTGGATAATTTCCATCATTTGGATCAAATCAAATTTTTTCTATAAAAATGTAAGGTCATTTTTTAATTTCTTTAAAACTGTACATATTTGAGCTTTATTAAGTGTAAAAAACATGAAATACTCTTATACAAAACTAGCCAAGTTAAAGTAATCGAGGTCCCATGGAATTCAGCGGGAGCTGCATGGATCCTATCGGACCTTTCCGACTTTTAGCAGTTTTCAGATTTCTTTTGCTAGTAATTGTTTCTTGATTATACAATGTAATTGGAACCCTCATCAACTACACCTTAAGGACACACTGGGGTGCAGAGACCCAATTGAATCACTTTTATCAAATTATAAAGAAAAAGGATGCAAACCCCAAAGGTCCTTTAAATAAAAATTGATTGGATCAATCAGCAATTGATAGCTAATTATAATATTCACAGGGTGGGCATATAGGAGATAATTTTAGGGTATTAGTTGGTTTCATTTAATCAAAAAGAGGGTGATCCAAGAATAACTATTTTTAATTAATAAAGGACCTTTGGGGTTTTCATCCTTTTTCTTTATAATTTAATTAAAGTAATTGTTTCTTGTTATACTTTTTTTATATGGACCTTTTAATAAATAACATGGCATCCTCTGAGAGGAGTTTGATAGCAGTTTAGTGAGCCTCCCCATCTTCTATAAAATAGTGTAAACATGAATTAAACCCAATAGGACTGTTTTGCCCCAATAAGGATTATTTACATCCTAGTTGGGATTAATTATAAGGTACTGTTGTATTATTGCAGAGAAAAATGAAATTGTTTTGAAAATGTTTACTTATTTGATTTAAATGTAGTCTATGGGAGATTACCTTTCCATAATTCAGCGCTGTGTAGGTTTCCAGTTATCATACCTGTTCTTGTATGAGTTATGGGTTTAGACTGAAAAACCCAATTTGCCAGGTAGAGACAAAAAGCAAATCTTTTAAATAATATAAATATTTAAAGGTTATTGATTGAGTTAAAAGTATACAAATAAATAGAAGTAACTCTACTACAGGTATGGGACCGATTATCCAAAATGCCCAGGACCTGGGGGTTCCAGATAATTTGGATCTTCATACCTTAAGTCTATTAGAAAATTAGGTAAACATTAAATAAATGCAATGATTTGGTTTTGCTTCCAATAATGATTAATTATATATATCTTAGTTTGGATCAAGTATAATGTACTGTTTTATCAATACAAAGAAAAAGGAAACCATTTAAAAAAATTTGGATTATTTGATTGAGTCTATGGAAGATAGTATTTCCTTAATTCAGAGCTTTCTGGATGCCAAGTTGAGGGATACCAGAACCCATAATTGCAGTAAAAATAAAGTAAGTGAAAAAAGTGTTAGTGTCCCTTTTGAAACCCATTTAACTCCATTTCCACAGGCAATCAAGAAAATGTGTTATACATGAAACAATTATACAGAAAGTCTTGCAAACATTTAGGGGATTACTTACTAAAACATTTTCTTAATTTTTTTTAATCAACCAAACTCCGAAACCTGAATGCCCTTGTTTTACCCTTAATTTACCAATAATTATTTTCAATAAAATCAGTTTGACAAAAAAATGTCGTCCAAATCAAATGTCTTTTTCAAATTGGCTCCTTCAAAAAGCTTAAAACTAGTTGTGTTGTGTTTGGTAGCTGAGGATGAGGTGAGAATAACTTTATTAGCAGGTTTAATCAGCCATTACATAACAGCAGTAACTTCTTACTTTCACTTTCAAGCTGTACAGGAAGTCCTGACACCTGCAGGTCATTTGTATAAGCACCACAAGTTGTTGCCTGAAAAACTCAAAAACTGTATTGGATTATCAAACAAACACCATCTCACACAACCCAAAACTATCAAGAAGATACAGTAAAAAACATGTTCAGATTGTTAAAGGGACCATCTGCAATTTACCTCTACTTGATTTGCCAGATTTTAGCTGGAGTATTTTTGGATTTCAATTTTTTGTTCAGTTTAGGAACATAATAATTCTCAATAAAGCCACGTTTTTTTTAATATAAATTTAGATTTTTGCCCTTTAAAATTCAACCAGAAATAAAAGGTTTGGCCCCTTAGATTTTTTTTCCTTTATGGATCTTTAGTAGTTCCAGGGTGAAGCCTATAGTATTCTGCATGAGATAGCCTACAGTATCTATTTGGCTGGTATAGACACATCCAGATCAAGAGAAATAAATAGAGAAATTCCTTGAAATAATAAAGGAAAATTACTTCCATGCACCAATGTCTCATGGATCAACTCAGAAGGGGGGGGTATTTATCAAGGTTCAAATTATAATTTTTGCCATGATTCTAATTATTTAACAAAAACTCACAAATTTTAATTATATTTTCAAAAACTGAACTAGTTACATAATTTAGTTGGGTTGACTAAAGTCTAATATAAAGGGCCCACCCCTTCCTGCTTCATCTTTTTACTATTTACATATTTATAAAATAATTTTGGATTTTTTTTACTACTTGATTTTAGCATGTCTGATAGCCTTTTTGCATGATTTATTTGCCTCCTTGTGCCTGATAACTGTTTCAGCTGTCCCAGCTAACTTGAACATCTATTTTTACCCACCTCAACACCAACACTTCTATTGAACCACAACGATTTTGTTTTGTGACAATGTCCTTTTCTTATAAAGAGAATACACTGACATATATTTATTAAGCAGCATTGTAAAGACATCCCATCTTTGTTCTGTATTTCACCCTGTGAAAAGCATTTCCCACTTAATATGTTGCCCTTAAACTGGCAAAGTTTGCAACTCTAAAAGTGGGGGTTTTAGTTGCTCCCTTATAGAGTCAATGGGCATCATTTTCTTAGCAAAACATTTTGCTCACGACTACTATTAACATCTTCAACTGCTGTAGTTCAAGGGGCCTCTGCCATTGACTTCTAGTGAACTCTGCAGGTTTTAGGTGGCAAATATTTGAATCAGAACTGGTCCAGGGTCGTCATGTAATAAATCTCACATTCAAATTCAAATTTGAGTAGGTGGTTTTTAATTCAAAATTGTGAGTTTTGACAAAAGAAATGTGAAAATTGGAATTCAGATTTACCATTCCAACCTTACCCCAACCTGCCCCCAAGACTTGAGCCACACATTTAGCTTCCTAAGCTACTACTGTCTTACTCAACTTGCACGTGGCAATATTTCAGAAAATAATTTACATTGCAAGACTTTCCCTTAATCTAAGAGCCTAGATCCCTGAACTCACTCTTTAAGGCTCTCCATCTACCAATAATTTTGTCATTATCCTGATCTGAGCAGGGCAAATAGGGAAATTTGAGCTATTCCTTGTTTGGTCCTTGAGAAGTAGATTGTGGAAATGTAAAAATGATGTTGATCATGTTGAATAATATTGGCAGATGTTTACAAATATGTTGGTGCATGATATCCTTGTTCTAGAGATAAGAACACCAAGCCCAAAAGCGAAATGACTAAATACCATATTTTCACGTAGCATGTTCAAACGCCCATTTCCAGCCAGTTTTTACAGAAAGGTGATTGCTGAAAATCATAAAACAGCTTGCTACATCCACCATTTTTTACACTGTGATACACCTGGTGGTGTGTGGTGTATTTGTTTTTTTTATACAGCATGATAAATAGGCCCCATAATATTCTGTACAAATGAAAAAACATTACAAAGAATTTTCCCCCATGCATAATATAACAGGTGTGTTCCTATTGGCTGGGATTTCTCTTCAGAGGGTTCTGAAACCTTAAACACTCAGAGAGCTATAACACAAAACAAAATGACACTATCATGTAGTTAAAAGTAGATAATAAATCCAATGGTTGTCTTTTTAATAATTAACCTCAAACACCCACAATCCACATTCACTAATCTTGGCATAGTAACCAACAGTACAAGCTAAAAAGCCTCAAATGTTCACACACTTGTTTTCTTAAAGGGTGTGTACAAATGCTGGCAGGGCTTTCCACCATTCATCTGTTCCAAATCCAGGCCAGGGTGTTTATTGCCAAAATATGGGAAGCATATGCAATACTTAAGTAGTTGTTTCTCATATATCCTTCAAAGACAATTGGAATACATCTTCTTTAAGAGCAAACATGCATTTTACAAGTTTACCTATCACATTATGTATTATTCTATTTGATTTGGACTAAGGTCTTATTTTAGAGAGAAAGCAAGATGTGTATGTTAATTAGATATTAGTTATTCTAAGGATTACCTATGAAAATGTAACACAAGACTAATGGATTCTGACATCACCAATCCCAACATTCTCCAATAACTCACTTCTCATTTAATCTCCAGCAACAAGCCTCGCCATGATCCATCTGCTTTGTATCTCTGTGGCAAATCCTTTTACTGACTTCTCTCCAATGTTCCTAAATAGTTATGGAGAATATCAACCAGCATATGTTCAATTCTTCCTACGTCCTAAGTACATAAATTCCAAACACCCACACTGAGCACCTTCATTCCTGGGCACATAATGTCAATTTATCAGACTCCCACCACATTAAGTTTGTAAGAAGATTCTCTTTTAATGTATAAATTCTTAGTGGATTCCACTCTGCTGTTAGCTGTAATTGTTCTTGTCTTTACCAGCTATAGAAGATATTTTGTATGTATTTGATGTTTTTGAGCAGTTCACTTAAAGGAGAATTCAAACCCTGTAATCCATACCCCCACCTCATGTAGACCCCCTCCCTCCTAACTCCCTAGCCTAACTGTCCCCCCCAGGGAAATGCCCCGTACTTTACAGGGAGATTGGCAATTTCCATCCAACTGCACATGCAATGCAATGCTGATCTCCCAGTCAGCTTCCCAAAGACCCACAGGGTTCAATTCTCTTTTAAAATACATACGAAGAGAAGGATTTTTCTTTTGCTGTAATACCAATAATAAAGGGCAAAAAAGAAAGGTTGTGGGAGCATTCCATAGCTAAATAAAAATGTAAATAGAGGTAAATAGTTAGGGACCGCCATATGGGTTTTACCTGGACATGGTGTGTTGGCTTATCAATGTTATGATCATAATGTGGGGCTAAAAAAAAACCCTGTCTTTGTACACATGCATCTGCATAGATTACTTATATGACAGGGGACCAGGGAATGTGCACTGATCAATCTCTCCTCTTTTTCTCTATGTCTGTAGTTAATTTGGCCAGATCAGCAGCACTTCCATTGTAATTTAGTACATTTTTATTTAGCTATGGAGTGCTCCCACGACCTTTCTTTTTTGCATTTTGTATTGTAGCTGATCTATTCTGTTTTGACGTTTAGCAGCTATGCTACAGGCCAGGCTTCCATGTGTTTTTAGCACCCATCCCTTTAAATGGTGTATCAAAGCCTTTGGAAATGGGTGTTGATCTGGGAAGTTTCTCTCTCTTAAAAGCCGCAAGTGAGGGAGGATTGATCTCATGGAACCAATGCTGGGGTCTAGGAAATTTCTCCCCTTTGAAAGCTAATGGCGGGGAAGGATGAAACCAAATGCCCAGGTCGGGAGACCTTTATTTCAGGTAATGCTCTCATGCCGTGAGGCATTTGATATTATGACCGGAGGTAAATAGTTAGGGACCGCCATATGGGTTTACTCTGACATGGTGTGGTGGCTTATCAATCTTATGATCATAGTTTTGTAACTAAAAAACCCCTGTCTTTGTACACATGCAACTGCATAGATTACTTATATGACAGGGGACCAGGGAATGTGCATTGATCAATCTCTCCTCTTTTTCTCTATGCCAATAATGAAGGGACATGAACTACATAGTTTTCACTTTTGAACCCTTTTAACCAGGAGTGCTTCTTCTTTTGTTTCCTCCACCTATGAGAAAATGAATAATATAAAGTATTTCATGTTAGTCCCTCTCCCTCCCCTTTGGTCCAAAGGGGTGGGAGACTTCCATGTAATGATATGATCCAAAATAAGGGTTTAATTTTTGGTTATACTAAGCACATCAACATGAACTACATAGTTTTCACTTATGAACTCTTTTAAGCAGGAGTGCTTCTTGTTTTCTTTGCGACCACAGAAAATTAATAATATAAAGTACTGAATGTTACTCCCCCTCCCTCCCCTTTGATCCAAAGGGGTGGGAGGAAGACTTCCATGTAATAATTAGTTTATATGAGCCAAAATAATGGTTTAATTTTTCGTTATGACCTCTAACCATTTTCCTTTCAGGGTGAAGGTGAATAAATAAGGCAAAATAAAAATTTTTAAAAATGACCACTAATGACTGTATTGAGTGAGGTTTGGGGAGAAAGCCTACTTGCCTAGAAACACCGGAAATCCAAGGACAAAGTGTTCCTATATTTTTACCTTGCTATGAAGTAAGGGAGTCCTGCTTAAAATTTAGAAGGAAGGAGCTCTAAATATAAAATGGCACATATTTAAAGCCTCTGTGCCAACCCAGCCAACTGCTAAATATAAATTAAGCCTAGCTAAAAATCCCTCTAATTCCCAGTAGACAGATTGCATACAGTGAAGATTTTTTTAAAATTGATAAAACATTAACATGTTCCGATTGTATTTTCTTCCAAAATTCAGTTCAAGTGACCACAAGACCTCCCATTAGACTGATGTAAAGAAGGTTTCATAGCATTCATTCCTTTATTGTTAGAATAGTAGATTTGTAGAACTTCTGAACATGAGAGTTGTATAGATGTTCACTGGTCCCTGTCTGTGTTTCAGATGAGGGGTGGGCATGTCCTAACCCTGCCAGAAGCACAGTAGGAGGGGGACAGCCAATCACAACCCTGCAGTCACAGATCAGGTCAGCCTAGCTGCTGATTGGTTCCCATCCTACAGGGCAGTGTGCTGAGTGGCACTGGCTCCCCTGAGCAGCCAGACAATTCAGCAGGAAAGAAGTGGAACAGATGGGTGGGAATAGTAGGGTTTTTTCAGAAATTTGCCAAAAACACTACTTTTTAAAACACATTCCCTCTACATCTAGAAGAGTAAAATGCACTGTTACATTCTTGTTTTGTTCATAATTTGTTTTGTTCAAAATATGTCTCCTTTAATACATTGATGCTTTCTTCAAAGGTTTGGGGAAAGACCTTTTTTAGTCCCAGCAGGATAACAGCTCTGTTTCTAAGGTCCATACTGAATAGGTTTTCAGAGGTGGAAGTGGAAAAAACTCATTGTTCTGCACAGAACGCAGACCTAAATACAAAAGAATACATTTTTGCAATGGCCAGGATTGAATTTCAAAGCTATGTGCCCCTAGGCCACATACCCAACCCAACCCATAAGTTGCTCAACATGAAGAAACAGGAGCCACACCAAGACAAAATATTTTAAACCTGGAGCATTCCCTGGTACAGCTCCCTGTTACTGCAGAAAGTGGATGGAATGCCGCCCCTAAAGTTTTGTTGCCCTAGGTCCAGACCTGTGTGGCCTTCTCACAAATCCAGGCCTGGCAATAGCGATGCAACCACAGGAACCCTTTCAGCAGCCATATTTGTAAGGTATAAACATAACAGCCAACCAGAAAAAAAGTTCAGAAGAGCAAAAACATAAAGATTATAGTTTTTGAAATCTAGAAAGTGGAAATTGTGATCAGAACAGTTACAGTAATTTTTTACTTCTTAAGTAATAATAATAGTAATAGTTTCGTTTTATTATAATAGCATTATAAACAATGGAGTTTAGAGGAATGGTAAAATTCAGGCCCGGGCCTAGGGTGGCATGATTTCAGGGGCAGAATGCCAACCAGCCGCACCATCTGGCAATGCACAGAGGCACACGCAGTCCTTGGTGCCAATACGAGAAGCGTGCATATCTTTGCGCATATGTGCGCTTGCGCACCGAGGGGCAGGGCCAGGACCCTTTCTGGCCTAGGGGCACCCCAAAGTGAAATCCGGGCCTGGTAAAAATGTGGCTATTTCTATTGTCATTCACCTTAGGATGAAGAAGTGTCTCTAAGGGGTAGATTTCTCAAGCGTTGAATTGAAAATTCGAATTATTGAATTTTTTAATGGTCAAATTTGTCAAATTTGACTAAGGAGTTATTCCAGTTTTTAACAAAATCAGTTTGGAGTTGTTTGCAGCGTTCCTGATTCAAGTTTTTTTCAAGTTAATATGAGTTTTCGGGTCAATTTAATTCATCCGAGTTTAAAAAAACTTAAGCAGCAAGTTCTGCCGTTTTTGCTTTCTCTCAGCCTTCTACATTATTTTGACTATATTCCACACCTATAGCGGGGGTGTTTGCTGAGATTGAGAGCACATCTAACTATCTCCCCAGTCAATTTGTTTTATTCCTGATGTAAAATGATCAAAGCATGCTTTTGTTGTGTGTGCCACACAATGTGCAATGAGAAACCATTTATTATATCAGAGGAACCAACAGCCCTGTTTATCTACCTAGCTGGGCTTAATTTTTTTCTAAAACTATTTAAACACCTGGAATTTCTCAGAAGGGTTTGCCATTGTGTGGAAAAAAAAACAATGTTCTTGGAAGCTTCACTTGGCCTTAAGCAAAAAAATAGCTACAACTCTAGTTACAACAATGTGGTTTTCAGCTACATAATCACTCATAAAAAAACACAAGGAGCAAAAGAGAAGCTCACGATTTATAGCTCTTTCACTTAAAATGCACCATTTGGAAGATACCCATTTACTCACTGTGATATTTGAAAAAAAGACGAGTGCTTCCTGATGGTTGTTTGGCACTAATTACCTTTGCAAAATAATCAATCGTATAGTGCAAAATCATATATACAGTTCAAATGCATTGGTAACACTGCACATTCTATTCCAAATCAAAACATGAAGAAAAATGCATCAAATTGGTCTTATTCCTTTACAGAAAGTGAAGAAAATTGAATATTCGGCTGTTCCAAAAAATGTAATAGCATTTTTGATGTCATGCCACAAGTTTTCTATTGGATTAAGGTCCGGGGATTGGCTTGGCTTAAAAACTTTAGAAAATTGCAGATCGCATTCTTCATTAAGGACATTGGGGGGTTAAAGTTTCCAGGCGGTGGATTCAATATGCTTCCCTTTTCAGGAGTTTCCTTACTCTATCACTGCCTCGTCTGGGGCGGGATACACTTTCCACCACCTGGAACCTTAATTGATGTGCCCTGTGACCCATCTCTACAAAATTCCCCTCTAAGGCTTTTTCAATTGTTCTGATTTATGCTCTCGAATTCTCTCCCTTACTTGGCTACTAGTTTGTCCTACATACAGTAGTGGTAGTAGTCCACAAGGACATTTAATAACATAAACGGCATAAGTAGTTAGACAAGTGTAATTTTGATTGGTGTTCCTTTCCAGTGGTATAGATATTTGGACCTTTCAAACAATTTGTACAGCAATTACAACTCAAACACGGAAACGTTTGATTTTTCCTGGACTGTAAGGTCAGCTGTCTATCATCCAAGCCACTTCAGTCAGATTTCACCAAAATCGAGCCAATGGCACTAACATAGAGCCAAAGCTTGTACACTGGGAATGCCATTTCTCAAGAGGCTTCAATGTTTCTGCAGGATGTTATACACTTGGTGACTTATTGAAGTAAAAGTAGAGACAAATGGAATACGTTCTAACTGTTTTTGAGGACCAACCAAAATGTTTTATCTCTATCCTGTTGTTCCACTTCAAGGCTTTGTTGAACAAGTAATTCAGTGGGGTATCCTCTAATCCTAAATTTATCCTGCATTTAATTTACTCTGTGTTTCAACACTCCAGGTTCACTTACTATACACTTAACATGTGTTAGTATACAAGTCTGTTATCTATATACTCGTGTATCCAAAAAGGAATTTCCAATATGTGCACATGTAAAGTGAATTTAATATGTGATGACACAGAATTAATGTATTGGAAAAAAATGTCCAAGGTGCAACGGGGCCCCACCCAGATCATGAACACATCATCGATAAAAGGTAAGCACCGGAGGCATTACTCCCGGTATTCAGTGTTTATGTAAATATATTTTTGTTGAAACCGTTCATGTACATATTTGCATATGAGGAGGCCACATTGGACCCCATAGCCATCCCCCAGATTTGTACATAGTATTTATCTTGAAAAAAAAAATTGTTGTTTTGCAGAACCAGCTCCAAACAGCTTATAACAAAATCTTTTTGTGAACCATCTGAGGTATTATCATTTGCCAATTCCATGCAAACAGCCTCTACACCCCAATCATGTGGCATGGAGTTGTAGAGGCTCTCCACGTCCAGAGTAACCAACAGGGCATCATAGGGCAAATTATCTCTTTTACTTTAACAAAAAATCCCTCATGTCCTTATTGTATGACTTATGCAGTGAAACATAAGGGTAAATTATTTTGTCCACAAATACTGAAAGTGTTGTTAATACGGAGTCCATACAGGACACAAATGGTCATCCAGGTGGACATTGCAGCCTCTTATGAATCTTTGGCAAAACGTAAAAAATTGGGTTTACTGGATTTTCATTTTTTTCAAAAACATAAATAGTGTATTATCAATGATTTCAGATTTGAATGCCATCCCCACCAATTCCAATATTTTCTTTTGTATAAGGGATAGACTAGAGGACTGGTGGCAACACATTTTTATATCCTGTCATCCGTCCCAGCTGTCTTAGTACATAAGACTCATTCATGTAAAAACCTTTCATCCACCATTACTTGTCCAATATCTACTAAAACAGCTGAGTCGTGCCCTAGAGCACTGGGCTGATTTTTCCTTGGAGTACAACCTATATAGTCGTGACAGATTGCACCTGAATGGGAGGGGGTCCACTGTGCTAGAGGAAAGAATGGCTAAGAGGTTGGAGGCAAGTGGGGTGGATGAGCTAAAGAATTATGGGGAAGATAGGGTAGACTGGGCAGTGGGATTATTAAGGGTCATGGGGGGAAGAGTTTACCAGCTAAGGCAGTCTCTCTGTTACAAGGAAAACAGGCTAATACTAACTAAATATATAATTCTAAAAGACACTAGAACATGCTAAGATGAACAAAGTTTGGTGTCCAGATGTTATTTATCCCATGGTACCAAGAGTGCTTAGCTCTTTGATTGCCAAACCTCTTTAATTTTTCAGGATTTATTGAGGTCTGGCATGGTGCTGAAAGACTGGTGAAACAAAACGGGATCCCAATCTCAGCCTTGTTAGTCTGACATCAGTGGTAGGAAAGCTTTTCAAAGGGGTATTAAGGGATAAGATACTGGACTTCATTGCAAATAATAATACTGTGAGCTTGTGCCAGCATGGTTTTATGCATAATAGATCTTGCCAGACTAATTAAATTTTTTGTTTAAAAAGGTGAGTAGGGACTTAGATTCTGGGATGGCAGTGGATGTGATCTACTTAGTCTTTATATATAGACTGTATATATATATACATAATGGTTATCCAGATCAATCAGTTGGGAGAGCTCCATAAAATAAGCAGGCCTCCTTCATAAATGATATACTGTACCAGTAAATACAGCGCTACGAAATAAGTTGGCGCTATAGAAATACATGTTAATAATAAATAGCAGCCAGTTCAGTATCAGATTATCACATTATTCTTTATAATAAACAGGACAACTCATAGCATTATCACTATGTTACAGCACTTCTACCAATTTTCCTTTCTCTGGACTTTACATTTTGAAAAATACACAAACTATTTTATAAAAATTTATTTTTTAATTAAAAAAATTTCTAACAAAAAAAACTATAAGTGAATAATGACATGTTTCAAAAATAAATTACTTTCTCTTCTTCTTCTTGGCTTTGCAATCCATTTTGGCTGGAGGAGCTTCCTCAGAAGCTGGATCACACAGTGCATGCTTAATAAATCTTTGTCAAGTCTGGCAGCTTTCTTGCTATATGTTATTTCTTTGACTCTGTTCATGTAGCCCCTTATTCTTTCCTAAATAATCAACAAAGGGCTGGTTTCAATACTGGACTTTTTCAAAAAGACTGACTACTTATTAGAAAATACAGTTTAAGTCCATGGGCAGTGATGCAAACTGGAGACAGTACAACAGTACAAACATAATAGTCCCAATATGAATATCTTTTTTTCTAGACCGAAATTTTACCTTTCGTAAAAAAATAAAAAGGCTGACAATCTTAATTACTGCATTAATGGGAAGCACTTAAAAATGTGCTGATAATGTGCTGCTTGATAAAATATCTCTTTGGCCCTGGACTGTACTCCAGTTCTAGCTTTTATCTGCCCTTACCCTGATCCTCCCCAGCCCTGCCCATATTCTGCCCAATCTTCACACCAATTCCCCCAACACAGGGCCCCTTGAAACTAACCACCCAAATTGCCCTTATGCAAAGCCACTACTTCTGCCACCAAACTTTAGCCAACCAAACACTGCCAATTAGTGATGTGTAGGCGGCGGCCTTTATAGCCTTGTGCTTGCCCATAAGACTTTTGTGACATCACAGATGGTGAGTCGGGTATAGGTCTATAAGCAGAGTTAGCACACCAGGTTGCATAGGGTTCAGCTCTACTTTACTGTAACTTTATCCTAGCTGAACCAGATAGGGCCTATGCTGCCAAGCCGTAAAAATAATATGTTCCAAAAATATCACCTGATGAGGATGATTATGTAAGTTTTTTGTTGGTGTTTACTGAAGTAAAATTAAGTCGAAACATTTATAAGACAAGATTAGGTTGTAAAAGGGCTGTTACAATTCACACGCACAGAAATACGATAAATCCATTGTCTATACCAGAATTTTGAAAGATTTAAAGCAACATCTTAAGCATGAGCATATTTGCTGGAAATCAAGACTGGAAGAAAGGAGTAAATTATAAGAAATGAAAATTACACAGCACAATGTCATAAATCAATTTTAAATTTTGCTTGGCTTTGAATAACAGTCATATAAAATATACTTTTCCATTTTTCAGGACCATTATTATTCCTATGTGACAAGTCAAAATGGAACCAGTTCATTTTAATTTTACACTTCATACTTGAAATCAATGATCCGCTTTGATGTTGGTAGAAATCATGAAATACAGGCGATATATATTCAATCTGTTCATTCAACTTAATGGAACACAAAGACAAATCTAAGAGATTTATTAGAAGTTGTAAATATGTCACTTATGCAGGATTACTGGACAGTACACATGTAGCCGATGCCAAAAAAGCTTTTAGCTTTGTTGCAGAACCAAATTCTTAACTGTTGAGAGAATGAATTAATGAGGGAATTGGATGTGGGGTGGTTCGGGGAATGGGTGCATGTGCTTAAAAGCTTCTTTACATGGGGTGGCTCTGTCTTCTGCACTAGTAAATCAGACACCATCTTGTTTATAGGATTATACAATGGAGCGGGTGTGAGATATAATCACCAGAACACAATAATGTCCACATCCCAATATACCATTTTCCTGTTGAAGGTATTTTGCATAGCCCGTTTGCACCAAAGCTGCATGGAATTTTTAGAATTTTGAAAATAGTTTTCACCACAGGGACTATATTTCCATGAACCCCATTTAATATGCTATGCATACTCCACTAATTAGGGTCATATTTCAAGTTTGTGACTGCACAGGGGATCAAAGCGTTTTTGCATTTGGGGGAGAAGATGGCTAGAGGGTTGTAGGAGATTTTAAACTAGGCGTGAGAGGGGAGGGTTCAGTAAAGGATTATGTGGAAGACAGGTTAGATGAAGTAGTGGAAAAATGGGGGAAGAGATTTGGTTGGGGGTACTGTTAGGATAGGACAGGCAGAACCACATGTTTTATTTGCAAAATTCTCATGTCTTTATTTCTGGGGAACAATTTGAAAACAACTGAACAGAAAAAAGTGTTTGGAAGGAGAACAACCCCTTTAACATGACACGACTAACAACACTATTTCATTATAAATTGCTTTCTATGATAAGATAAGATAGATGCTGGTAGTGTATACTGTTGAACCCCCCCGCCCGATAAATACATGAACATAATCCTTCATTTGTGTACAGCTTATTGCATGTACAAAACATGCCATCTCTGCATGACTATTTTAAAGGGAAACTGTCATGGGAAAACATGTTTTTTTTTTTTTTT
>CM044440.1:23251982-23273298 GCA_024363595.1 Xenopus borealis | reverse complement strand
CACACAAAATAGAATAGTGAAGCCTTTCCTAGTTTTCTGTCAGGCATGTCATCCATCTGGCTTATTGAATTATTTTGAGAGTGCTACTTACATCAACACAAAGGAGTATGCTTCTTTTCCAGATACCAGACAGGGCTTTCTCCAGCTGCTAAACACAAAGTAGGAAAAAGTAATGCTGAAAAGGATTAAATGAGCCATGCTTCTTGTACAATAGTATACAGAATACTAATGCCAGCAATTAAGGAATGCCATATTTGTCACCTTGCTACTGAGTTGCAACCAAAGGAATGCACCAGACGGCTGGTGACCCCAACACATACTGACTGATGCTCATACTTGCACTTTTCATGGTCTGACCCTGAAATTTAGGATTTCGACTGACACATCAGCAGATACAGCCACATTCTTGCAGTCAGTGCAAAGCCACATTCTTCATTTCTCAGTGTAATTTTCACTTGAAGAGTAGCTCCGCAATGTTTTTTTTCAGGGGAGATGTTTTAATTATAGGGGAGAACTGAATTGTTGACCACTCTTATGGAGATGTTGGATATTACTCTACTATGCTGGGAATTTAAATTTAAGGAATGGGTAAAAGAATAGAAGAATAGCATTAATATTTTACAGTCAAGTGTCTTACACTTAGTATGACAATCATATTTGTCTCTGTATTCCATGTCTCATACTGATAGAACTAAATGCCCCTCAAACTTTCCAGGATTCAATCAAGAGAAACCTGACCAGACAAATAATTAACTTGGTCTACTTGAGAAGAATGAAGCCCAGTAGCCTGGTGTACTGGACACCAATGATAAAGGTGCCACAGCAGGGCAGCCGTACAGGGTGGTGGGTCTAAACTGTGCATGCACCTACTGTAAAGTTCTTACTCATCATTCTCACCTACCTACTGTACAGCAGCCGCTCCTGTTATTTTCGATAAGCCATTATATGGAAGACCAGGCTGGTTGTTTTCAATTAGCTGATCAATAGTGATGGGCGAATCTACCCAGTTTTGCTTCGCTGAAAAATTCGCGAATTTCCAGCTAAATTCGCAAATTGGCGAAAAAATTTGCAGCACGTTTTTGACGCGCGCCACGTCGTGTCGTTTTCAATGTGCGTCACGTCATTTTCGTCGCTTCAAAAACAATGCGCGAATTTTCACTGGCGTTTCGCGAATTTATTCGCCGCAAATTCGTCCCTGGCGAATAAATTCGCCCATCACTACTGATCAACATTTAGTTAAGTAATAGTTTATGACTCATATGATATTGTTTGATCTATAATGCACTCAATAAGACCATGCACCAAAATCAACCTATTTGTGGCCATCTTCAGATTTTTTCAACTATCTTTAATCAGATATTATTGTCTTTTGTCCTTCTTAGCTGCTCAGCTAATTTATCTACTCCTTTGCCACCAAATACAGAGTTCCTGCAGTATAGTGCTTGTGCTGATAGAGGTTGAAAAAAAAAGTGTTATGCCTGCTTACTATGAAGCCATCAAATTGATAAATAGTAACAATGACAAAATTATTTCATACGAGTGTTTGAATGTAATGTTTGCATGTAATGTTGCAAGGTTCATATCTACCTTCATGGAACGCCTCAGTGACTTCTAGCAATTTATATTTTACAATAAAGATTACATTATTCCCAACATATTTTGCAAAGGAGGGAGTACATTATGCAGTATATACTTACATTTACTTAAATAATATGTTTCCTGATGATCGTAAAGGTTCTTCAGGTCAAAAAGGCTCTTTCCTATATCTGCAAACAGATCAGAACAGAGTCTTTAGTTATTTATGGACTTTTTTTTATGCCACATGATTTATTGAAACCTGTGTGATACAGGAATGTATTTATTACTCACCTTAAAATTCAATGACCTATACAAATGGACTTTTTCTGTGTTTTTAACTTTAACTTTATGCATTTACTGAACTCCTCTGTGACTTCTTTATATTTTACCATAAGTCATACATAAGTATACTTGTGCTTAGCTAAACAGTATGTTTTTTCATAATTTAAAGGGTTATTCAGGTCTAAAAGCATCTTCCTCGTGTCTATGATCAGAGCAGAAACCTATTGAGTAAACCATTTATCTTGATTTGTCATTTTATGTTAATAAAAGCAAACTATATGAACAGTTATGAGCAAAGTTCAAGTAAACCTTTAACACTTTCATGTTGACATACATAAGTCATTTTACTTTAGCTTTATATATTGTGGACAAAACAACCTTTTGCAAAAACTGTAACAAAACAGTGACTGTTGGCTAAATAGTTACATTGTTAAGAGATACGACTAAAGTACCTCAAGTTCAACCCCCTCAAATTGAACCCCAGTGCATATACATAAACATGCTCATATTGACCCCTCCATACACTCACATAAACTATATATGCATACACTATAGAGTATAGTATCACAATAGCCTTGGATATTATGCTTGTCCAAGAAATCATCCAAGCCCCGCTTAAAAGCATTAACAGAATCAGCCGGCAGGGCATTCCACAACCTCACTGGGGTGTTGGTACTTTTTATGGAAAATCTGGCTATAAGGTATATGTCTGTAATGCCCTCTAATTTATTTGTAAAGAGTATTCATGTCCACTTGCAGGCATCTTTTTTCCAAATTAAAAAAAGCCCAACCATGACAGTCTACCCTCATAATCTATTTAGTCTAATAAAGTTTTCCATCTCTCTTATCAGTTTAGTTGCACATCTTTGCACTCTCTCCAGCTCATTCATATCCCTCTTAAGGACTGGAACCCAAAACTGCACAACATATTCAAGGCAAGGCCTTACCAGAGACCTGTAAAGAAGCAAATTTATGTTTTCATCCCTTGAGTTAATGCCCTTTTTTATGCAAGATAGAACTTTATTTGCTTTAGTAGACACTGTCTGGAATTAGAGTCTTTATTCAAATACCATGTTCAAGCCTGATATTCCTCATCATTAACCTTCTGTGTGGTACAGTATCAAATACTTTGGCAAAGTCTAAGTAGATCACATCCACTGCCATCCCAGAGTCACAGTTCCTGCTGAGCTCCTCATAAAAGGCAATTAAATAAGTCTACCAAAGTCTGTTACAAAAACACCATGCTGGCACAAACTCATATGATGGTCACCTCCCTACAGTCAATTGCACGTTAAACCCCTTCATACTTGTTTCAAAATGCTCTCCTTACATTTCCATTAAGTTACATTCTGTGCCACTCAGTCCCTCCTGCTTTCTGTACTGAATCAAGTGCTGCTGTGCCAAATGATGCAGGGGAACTCTGGAGCTACCACAATCTCATGACTATGTGGAAGTTCCATGCAGAAATTATGCCAGAAAGACAAAATGCAAGCACGGTTCCTTTAATTTTGACAAATCAGGTGCAATTGCACCAGAGCAACACAGCCTTGCAAACGCAATGATTATAGAATTCTGGATGGAAATTATGTATTGTGGAAAGAAGCATGGAGATTGCTCTCAAAACTGGACTTTGCTCACTTTGCTAAGTGAATGTATGGCTTAATTTTTTCTCTGGGAACCCAAATGTATTAGCCTTTTCTTTGGCGATCCAGATTATATGTCTTGTGTCTACTTTTTTGTAACTGGCATAACACTTCTTTTATCAGGTGTAGTTAATACAGTAGTATGTCTGAATGAAAAGAGAATGCCTGACATTGTTATAATATAATAGTTGCATTATACTGCATAAACACAAGGACAGGCACCCGGTTCTTGTTTTCTGCCCAATAAGAATATGCAGACCTTTACCCTGTGACACCCTTGCCCCAGATTTTGTTATCTAATGTGAGATGCAGAATCCATGAAATGCTTGTGCACTTCCCAGGGTCTCCTGACCCTTCGGGGCAGATTTACTAAATTCACATGTTTTCACATGAAGGATTCGAATATTCGATAAAATTTTCAAAAAGAATTAGGCAAATTCGACCAAATTTGACCATTGAATATTCCAATTCGAATGATTTGAATATTCGAATTTAATTTTATTCGAATATTCGAAAAATTCGATGGTCGAATACTTCCCCTTTAAATTTAAATTCGATCGCCTACTTTGCCAGATTAAACCTACCGAAATGGGGATCATTCCCCAAGATCGAATTAGAAAAATTCGATCGATCGTTTAAAAATCATTTGAAAATTAGATTCGAATTCGATCGAATTTCCCTATTCGATCATTCGATCGATCAATTTGCGATAAAAAAATTTGAATTCGAATTCAAATTTTTTTCATTCCCCCACTATTCCCTGGTCGAACTGCGAATTTTTGTTGGCATTCGAAATTCAACCCTTAGTAAATCTGCCCCTTCATGTCTTTTCCATAAATTAAAACAGAAAGAATTCTCATTCTGCACAAAAAGATAATGTTGTTTAAAGCAGAAAATAAGCAGGAAATCTAGATAGGCCAGTGGTCCATATGGCACACCTTCATGCATTTCTTTCCTTTCTTTTGAGAAAGTCGGTCAAATACTAATCCAGAGTCCAGGCTGTCATTTTCATTTCTAATACCATTTTCATAGCGTTAATTTGGAAAACCAATACACTTTTATTATGCTGGTCATCTGGCTAACAGATCAATTTTAACAGTATTTTGGAGAGTGTTTGTAAAATTCCATTTCATCTATGTCCCTGTACAAAGAAAAATTGGTTGACAGTTTTGCCAAACCAAAAACATTTGTTTTTAATTAATAAACAGAGTACATTTTGTTCGGGACATCAGGGAGAGTTCACATTCAGTTTCAGCTTCTGCATGTCAGAAGGACGGCTAGAACACAGTACAGAAAGGATGGGTGACTGAGGATGCATTGAGTTATAGTTCAAAACAAGCTAAGAACCACACATTATTTTGTTATTAACATTTGGGTTTGGCCCATGGAAACCCACAAGAATAAAGGGGCATTAAAACTAAGATGAAAACAAAGTTTGCTGTTTGCCCCCAGTCTGATTTGAGTATACATGAATTGAAAATACTGGCACATGAAGCATTTTAAAGGGCTGAATCCTGGCATAGAGCTTTTTCTTTCTGCCCGGATAAAAGACATCGAGAGGTGTTGACCGTAACCTTCATTTTTTCTTTCTTTTCCCTTATGACACACAAATTATTTTCTTATAATCAACAAATACAACGAAGTAATAATAGTCATTCATGAGGAGAGGTGATATATATAAAGGTGAAATCAACCCCCTTGTATAAGAAATGTGTAGACTGACAAATAGAAACATTGAGTTTGGGTGCCAAACCTAAACCTACAGCCAGAGGGAATGGATTAAACTATTTCAGCAAAGACGAGCAGGCACTGAAAATCTGCAACATAATGTGCCAAGTAGAAGAAAAAAGTATTTTTTATTGATTACATGTCCTAAAAACCCTTACACATTTTGTGCCAACTGGCACAAATGAATAGGATGAATATATATATAATTTTATGATTAATAGTGTGTAATCAATAGTGCATATTTTGTGCGCATAGCTGTAAAAAAACATAACGAGAGAAGAACATATTTATGATTTTTATCCTTATAAATGGATGTGAGTATATCTTTAGAACATGTAGGTGGCGGGCATAGTCAACAAATTGTGAAAATCGGGTTCAACAGAGCGCACTCTCCTTGCAGGTTTATAAAAGCGGGCATTTCAGTTGCTTTTATACCTTAAACAATATTTTATTGTATATTATAAATGAACTCTGGATATTGATTTTCAGACTAAAGAAGATACCCCAGAGTATTGCAGAGCAAAGGCTACAGAGAAAGATGAAGAAATCCAAGTCATCTGCAAGCTTCATGGCTTTTCTGGTTGGCCAAGTTTAGAGCAGCAGTTAAAAGCATTACATTTAGAATATCATCAGCTTAAAGAACTGGGTCAGTCAAGCAGAGCTGATTACATTCAGAATCTTTGTGCCTGGTAGTCAAAACAGGCCTGCAAGGTGAGGCTATTAATCATTTTACAAATGACCCTGCCCTGAAAGTGTCATCTCCTTAGAGGAAGGGAAAAAAACAGAGAAGAAAATCGCTTTCCATTTAAATGGGTTATAATATACTTTGGTATTTCTGTCTTTACATCAACAGAACTAGACATTTATGTCTGGCAAACCTATAGCTACAAGAGTTAGTAATAACATTTCTTATACCAAGAAAAATAATTCTGCAGAATCGGCATCCTAAAGCTGAAAAATGCTTTTCTATGTATGTAATCATATCCCTTACTGTATATTACAGGCAAATTGAATGGGATGGAATAATGGTTGCCCAGGAAAGTGGGGAAAGTTAAATCAACTTAATAACAAATAGACTCTCTGTTGCTACTGGATTTCTAAGAACACATTTAGACAATATTAGAGCACCTACCAAGATAAATATAGAAAAATAAATGGAATTAGGAAAACTTGAACCAGTTCCCATTCCTTTTTAGAACAGTATTACATTTCATTAATAAGCTTTACTGAAACGAACAACTTTAAAATGTAAAGCCGGGGATCTGAAAATTGATGTCATCTGTCTTGAAGATTAGAGTATGAGTCACTTATAAAGCCATGAGATCTAAAAAACAAACAGCTTTTGGTGCACCCCTTTCATCAGATGAAACGCTTACACTTGTTACACAGGTTACGTAGGTGGAATATTTTTCTCAGCATTCTGCGCACTATTTAATTGTCTCCAGCTCAAATGCAGAACAAGGTTTAAAGTCCTTAAAACACTATATATCTGAACAAGACAAATAACCTCTGGGATCTTAAGTCTGCTAACCTTGATTTATATCATGGTGAGTCGTGCAACTAATATGTGCAAGAGAAGTTGGGGCAGACAATTATATTATTGTCTTGGAATACAATTTAAAGCTATTTTGTATTTGTTAACTCTACCCATATTACACTTTCTACACACATGGTAGTTTATCTATGTGGTAGTAATCTACAAAGCCACCTCTGTCTCTTCTTACTCAGATATTTATGTTATGGCACCATCTCTTGATTGTCTAAATCACGGGTGTCCAAACTTTTGGCTTTGAGGGCCACACTGGAAAACCAAAAATTGTCTGGACGCCACATACACAAAACACTTTTGATTTGTAAACGTAAAGAAAATACACAAAAGAAAAGAACTACAATACCAGTTAGATAACCAGATGGAGCTATACACTGGAATATGGGACACCTGGATATTAAAAAGACATATTATTACATTATTATTACTTACTGGGCAATGGGCAGAGTCCCCCCTCCTCCTATATCCTTTGTAACATGACGCTCAGTAACTGAGCGTTTATAGCTGGGCCGCATTCATATCCATCCCGGGCCGCAGTAACCTAAATAAACAAGAATATATCCAATTTTCCACATATAAAGCCCCATGATGATAGGTTTAGAGGCATGTTGTGCAATACTTATGTAGGGATGTGAAAATTAGACACCCTTACATATTTCTGACAAGCACATCACTAGTAATATGTGTAACTTATGTAACCCCTGTAGTTCTCACAGTGTACACTAGATGGCACTGTGTAAACGTATAAAGGTTATGGGAACCATGCGGTCAGTGTTCATTGCTTTAGCCCAACCTTGCAGACTGGAAGGGAATGGGCATGATCCCTAGGCGCAAAGGCCCTAGTAAAGTACAACTATACTCTGTCATAGATCACTCTAGGAGTGATAGAAAGGTAGCTAGTTGAGCAGCTCACGCTCCAACAGGAGAAACAGAGGGATTAAGATCCCGGGTACTAATAACCCAGAAGTAGGGACTAAGTGTACAGACCTAGGGATAGGGTTTCCCCTCAGGTTCCACTTAGGGCAAAGGTTGAAACCAGGTGCATATCTGTTCACATTTAAAGCTCAACTACTGCTGACATGACCCCTTGCCTGAAGGGATCCAGCCCATGTATGGTGCTGTGAGTATATGCTCCTTTATGTGAAACGGTATAAGATGCTCAATACTACAGTGTGGTGATTGTTCTATTGCTCTGCTGTTCAATAAATGCTGTTTTGGTTAAGCATAAAGAATCACTGGCGCCCAACTTATTGTGATTATTGCACATGGTTACAGTTCAACTATATCCTTCCTCCACCCCGCTGCGAGGGCTCATCCCTGAGAAAGGGAGTTTTATTCGTGGTTTAATACCATTTGAGTAGCTATATCTGATCCCTGTCACACCAATTTACTATAGCGCTACACTTATATTGAGAGAACTTAACTATTAAGATGGCCGTAAGAGAGAACCCCCAAAAAAAAAACCTAGAACAGGGTGACTGGAGGAATAGGGCAGACAAAAATACAAAATGTAGGGTTAAAGTGTATTTAAAATTGACAGGATGCACTCAAGTAGATGTCAAGAGGTAGATGTCACCAACAGCTTGAATAGTTTCGGTAACATCTCAGAGTTGATAAGTTCCTGGCTATACTTGTCCACTTCTAGATGAGCCTAGATTTATAGTCTAAATTTCACAATCAGCTCTACTTATTGCATGTAAAAATAACAATAATCTGATCAGAAAGGACATACAAGCAATACCTGTTTCCTCTGTTTTAACATTGTTGGGGTCTTGTTCTCTTTATTTCACATTTTCACTTATGGCTTACATAATATTGGGGGGTGTTTACTAAAACTCTACTTTATAAACTGTCACTATAATTTTAAAAAAACAATGGACCAAATTCCCAAAGTAGATCATGGTTGATGCAACGTTACAATAGAGTTTTACTTACAAATCATGAGATGAAACTTATTCCGATTTTTAGATTACTGAAAGTAAAAAGTGATTTGACAGTGAAGCTGCAAGTGTAAATCATGAATTGACTTACATACACTAAAATTAGATTCCACCTTAGAAATGTCTGGGCACCCCTAGCCTTCGGTTTCCTAAAATTCCAATTTTCTTCTGTTATGAGCCTTTGATTTGCTCACCTTCAATGAGCACTGCCTCTCTGGAGAGGAACAAATGTACAATGTATTGATTGTGTAAAACTTAACATCATTCTAATTTATGGTTTACTTTTTGTGCTGGAGCATCCCAGGAAGCCTGTGTGCATGAATGTTGTTACTGCCAGGTCAGTGGGTTTGATCTGAGAATAAGATTCAAGCAGGTGCTGATTCATGAATACTTAAAGGAAAACTATACCCTCAAAATGAATACTTGAGCAACAGATAGTTTATATCAAATTAAGTGGCATATTAAAGAATCTTTCCAAACTGGTATATATATTTAAGTAAATATTGCCCTTTTACATCTCTTGCCATTTCATGATGGTCTGTGTGCTGCCTCAGAGATCACCTGACCAGAAATATTTCAACTCTAACTGTAACAGGAAGAAGTGTGGAAGCAAAAGACACAACTCTGTCTGTTAATTGGCTCATGTGACCTAACTTTATAGTTTGTTTGGTATGTTTGTGTGCACTGTTGGATCCTAGGATCCCAGGAGGCTGTCCTTATTTTTTAAAATGGCTATTTTCTATTTATGATTACCCAATGACACGTGCTACTAAAAAAGTATATGAGTTGTTTTATGCAATATCTTTTTATAGAGACCTACATTGTTCGGGGGGTATAGTTTTCCTTTAAAGCAATGCCTGAGTGACACTGAGATGAAAATGTTACTGCAGTAAATTGATAATATTTTGATTAACTGACAGTGGACTCCATATTCCATATGAAATATATGTTTATGCCAATTGCAGTTAATTTGTTTCCTATTGTGTGCATACTAGTTACAAGACTGCAGCGGTGCTTACTGGCTTGCTTGGCAACTATCCCAGCCTCAAACATCTCAGTATTTTATAAATTACTGAAGCTTCAGTCATCGCTCACTTAAAATATTACAGCTGAACTATGGCACAACTGGGATGCATGTAACAACGATGGTTTTTATGAACGACTTTTCGCTTCCTTATCTGTGGTTCCGCCACGCCTCCACTGGTGAAAAATGGTTTAAGTTTTTTAAAGAGACGGTACCTTGAATTTCAAAGTCAAAGGTTTTTACTATTCGACAATTCGATTTGAATGGTCAGAGTAGCCTTTTCGAATTTTTAAAAAAATTTACTTAGAAATTCAAACTTTTTGCATTCGAAGATTCACTTCGACCCTTAGTAAATCAGCCCCTAATTGAGAAAGATGTAGACTTTTGTCCCTACTTTTGTGCCTGCAACATGATTTCTAAGATCAAAATAATACACATTCATCCATTTCTTTATTTGACTCCCTAGCCTTTCATGTAAGCGCTATCTGAGATCTTGGACTTATCAAATAAAGTATTTAGCAAATAGGTATAAGGTATTTGGAAGTATTCATAAATTATAGCAAAGCAAATGTCTACAAAGTAAAACAAGTGATTTTCTACCACTGGGATATGTGGCAAGACCGCAGTGCAGACACAGGATGTTTTCTCTTGTCTATCATCAGAGAATATTCCCATGAACAGGCATGCAAGAGTGCTTTCTAAAGCCAGTTGTCAAGATCAGTGTAAGCATACTGACTTTCTTCCTGCTGCTGCACACTTAAATAGTGTGTTGTACACTGTCAATATTGTCATTTATGGCTTGATGCACATGGGGCCAGCTATTTCTCTTTGTGGCGCAAGATGCATAGGGACACTGCTTTTTAAATAAGACAACTGAATATTTTGTCAGTCATATAAAAACTACATTCATTCCAATGCTATAGTATGTATTTTGGGACTCACAGGAGACAATGACAATCCATACAAAGGAACACATTTTTGACTGGCTAGTTGGATGGTAGTTTTGCCTTTACAGTCATGTCATGGTTTGCACTGCTGCACTGCACAGGGTCCTCAACGCAGTTTGCATGTTACCATTGTGTGGGTTTCAAGGCAGTGGTGTAACTAGATATTGCGGGGCCCCACGGCAGATTATTTTTCAGGTCCCCAGGTTGACCTGTTTTTACCAATATTTATTTAAATTGTATATGAATTAAGACCTCATTGGGCCCCTATACCTCCTGCCCCCTCCCACAGCTGCAGGGTCTGCTCAATGTCGGACTGGGACACCAGGGGCCCACCCAAAAACCTTAGACCAGGGGCCCACTCTCAGTACTAATATTCTTCATCTGCTCAATCAAACTCTATTCTCCTAGTTTGTTTTCTTTACATGCTATAATCAATTATTCCATCTATTTGGCCTCTTTGTTCTCATAGAAATAGGGAATTGCCACGAATTAGGCCAAAACTTTAGCAGCATGAGGGCCCACTGACACCTTGGCCCACCGGGAGTTTTCCAGTCCGACACTGGGTCTGCTTCCTCTACAGTTACGCCCCTGTTTCCAGGTGCTCCAGTTTCATCCAGACTTCCAAATACATACAGAGAGATTAATTGGTTCTTAATCAGATTGACCTTAGTCTGTGTGGATAGGGACCTTAGATTGTAAACTTCTCTGGGAGAGGAACTGATACGAATGAGCTGGATTGGCAGGTGTCAATCCTTATACTAAGTCATTTTTTCTTAAAAATGTATATCTGCAGTGATGCTCTGATGCAGAGAAGAAGCAGATCCTTCTGCAAAACTCTTCACTAAAGCACGAAGCGTCTAACGCTAGCGCTAATTCACCAGGGTGACTTAATTCACTAACAGTGTCGCTAGTGAAATAGATAGACTAGCGCAACTTCGCACCCTTACGCCAGGCGAAGTTTAGCACTGACGAAGGGACGTAACTACTCTAATTCACTAAGATTCCCATTTTACTGAATGTTACTTCTTGTGCTAGACTTTACTTCACCAGGTCAGACTTGGCGAAGTTCAATACAATAGAAACCGCTTCCTCCCGGTGCGAGTAAACCAGTGCCTGCAGGGGGCAATTTTTTTTTTTTAACTACTAGAACCCCAAACCGGAATGCAGGCTCTATCAGCCCGCACCTTCGGTTTGCGAATTTTTTTTAGCCCCATAGGTGCCCTTTAATGTACATTATATATGAAGGGTAGTACAGAGACGATACATTTTATACTGTAAAATATATTCCTGATAAATTATTAACAAGGTTATATGTATATTTGCTCTGATAGGTGCTTTGCTGCATTAGTGCTTATGGAACAGTATGATGGTCCAGGTCCTCTTCCTTTTGGAAGATATATATGTATACATTTATGAAATGATGATGAATGCACACCTTTTATATTCCATTCCCCACAATGCTTTTAGTTAACAATATAATAAGAAATGCTAAAAATGTTTCTATGAAGGCATGCAACTCTAGCAGAAAGTCACCAATGATGCAATGCAGATGCCTCACTGTTTTATGAAACCTGTCCACACCAGGCAGTACTTGGGTCAGCAAATTATCATTCTTTATCATTTGGTGCTAACCACTGCTGTAAGTTAAAGAGGAGAGAGTTCCCGGGAAAATTAGATACCTACATTATATGCCATTGAGGTATTCTTCCTCAGAGCATTTGGTGGTGCACAAACTCTACACTAAGGGGCAGATTTATCAAGGGTCAGATTTCAAGGTGATTCGAAATTCGAATAAAAAAATACCAACTGAAATGTATTTTTAAAAAATCACATTTTTTTTTACAGAATGAGTTCAATTTTTTTTTTTATTATATTTTTTATTTGTGGATAAAACATATAACAATGCTTACATATACCAACCAGGGATATGAGCTATTCTTGGTGCAATAATTGTCATCACACAGATAACATACCGTAAGAAAAGGAAAAATAAAGACAAATAATAAAAAAACAAATAAAAACAAAACATAGCGTGGGTGAAGATCATCATAGTTGTGGGTAGCTATACTACTTGAATAGGCTGTATTCGATCGTTCGAATCAAATTTGGATTGTATTTGATCGAATTTGATTCTAAATACTTAAAAAAAACTTAGCTTTTTCAAAGTCCACCAAATGACTCCAAATAGGCTCTAGAAGGTCCACCATAGGCTAAAACAGCAATTCGGCAAGTCTTAGGTGATGAATAGTCAAAATTGAATTTTTACATTTACAGTACATGATGAATTTCGATATTCGAATTTTCAATTTCTTTTCTAATTCGAATCGAATTTGGACTATTCCCTAGTCAAAGTACTCTAAGAGGCAGATTTATCAAGGGAATTGAAAATTCAAATTTTTAAATTCAAATTGAGTGTTTAGTTTAGTGTAATTCGACTATTGAATAGTCCACCGCATTCCAAGAAAAACACCTGCTGTCAAATTTGGTGGCGGGTCCATCATGCTGTGGGGCTGTGTCGCTAGTTCAGGGACTTGCTAAAGTTGAGGGTCGGGTGAATTCAACCCAATGTCAATACGTTCTTCAGGATAATGTTCAAGCATCAGTCACAAAGTTGAGGTTACAGAGGGACTGGATATTCCAACAAGACAATGACCCTAAACACACTTCAAAATCTACAAAGGCATTTATGCAGAGGGAGAAGTACACTATTCCGGAATGGCCATCACAGTCCCCTGGCTTGATATCATTAAAAATCTATGGGATGATTTGAAGCAGACTGTCCATGGTCAGCAGCCATAACATTTAACTGACCCGTAGAGATTTTGTACGGACAAATGGTCAGAAATACCGCCATCCAGAATCCAGACACTCATCAAAGGCTATAGGAGGCATCTAGAGGCTGTTACGTTTGCAAAAGGAGACTCAACTAAGTATTGATGTAATATCTCTGTTGGGGTGCCCAAATGTATGCACCTGTCTAATTTTGTTATGATGCACATTGCATATTTTCTGATAATCCAATAAACCTCATGTCACTGCTGAAATACTACTGTTTCCATAAGGCATGTTATATATTAAAAGGAAGTTGGTAAATTCCAGCCAATGATAAACAAAACTCAAAAAAATTAAGAGGGGTTCCCAAACTTTTTCATGTGACTGTATATCATTCATTTATGGTGTCGTGTTCTCTTTTAGTCTGAACCCACTATCTCTACTCCATGTTTAACGTTTAAGAGGATTTTTAAGATTGTACTTGTATACAATTATGTATGAATGTAAATGTTAGACTAGAAGTTAAACAATAATAGCAAACAGGTCACATTTTGCAGGATTAGCTATTTACTGTTGTGCTTTTCTGTAGGCAACATGGATAATGGTGTCAACAAAATTATTCAGGCAAGAAAGGTTTAGTATTGAAGTGTATTTGCTGTTAGGGGTAGAAAGGCCTTTAGAGTATACAAGGATTCAGGCGCTTTCCAGGTGTTTTGTCTGGCCTTGTGTTTCCATCATCCTGCATCTCCCAAAATACCTTTGGCTATCTGGGGTTTTCAGGGAGCTGAAGGTCAGTAATGAAGAGATACAGCTCAGACAAGCCTTGTGTGAATAGTAAGACTTCTGCCAGTTATTACCAAATTAATACCAAGAACCAAGGACATATTCTGCTTAAGAAGCCTCTCTTGAGTCTGGGGTTCAGGACAATATCCTCTCTAAATCTGTCACTGTTAATGTATAATGTGGCACATTAAGGGCCCTGAGGTTAACAATACAGTCCATTAATTAAAGGGATCTGCTTTGCACTAAGCAATTATCAAAATCTGCAAAGTGAAAAATCCCCATTTATATAAATAAACACACATACAAATTAGATTCAATGATCTTGATATATTTACCTTTTAGTCGTGAAACTTCAAAGATTTGGCATGCATGAGAGCATATACAATATTTACCTCTCTCTCCTATTTAGTGTCTCTCTCATGGACAGAGTTCATGTTTTACTTACCAACAACCCCCCCCCCCTCATGCATATATCCTTCCACCAAACTACTGTCATCAATTCACCCATGTGCAAATATCCCTCCTCCAAATAGCTGTCATTAGTCCTCCCTTGTGCAAATACCACTTGTTCTCCGTTTAAGCCTGTGTCACTCATCCTTCTTACGGCAAAGCCTCCTTATATAAGCCTCTGTCTTTAACATCTTCCCGTGCAAATATCCAGGCCTGGATTTGTGGAGAGGCCACCAAGGCCCGGGCCTAGGGCAGCAGGATTTTAGGGGGCGGTACACTGCCCAAACAAACCCACATTGTTCCAGAAACACTGGTGATACGATAGTTTTTTAAAATTTCCCATGCACCAATCCCCATTGCTCCGGTCCCGATGATGAAAATTTAAGGAAGTAGAAGCAAGGGAAAGGGGTGAATGAAAAACAGCGGGCCCAATATGTAAATCCAGCCCTGAAAATATCCCATCTCCAACCCACTTCAGTATCTCACCTGCAAAACACTCAACTCTGAACATGAAATAGAACCTGTGCCAGCAATGTTTGTGGAAGGAAATTATCTGCAACTGGAAAATGACTGAATCACATTATGGGGCAGATTTACTAAGGGCCGAATTTTCATAGTGAAAAAAATTCAAAATTCGACCATCAAAGTTTTTTTAAAGGGCTTTTTCGATCGAAAATTTACCTATTCAATCGAAATAAAAAATTTGTTTGAATAGTTCGATCGCATTATTCGAATCGAACGATTCGAAGGATCGGATTGAGATTGTTTGTAATGATAATAATGAAATTGAAATGTCTCCAATGGTATATATTATATTCTACCAATAGTTAAGTTCCACTTTAAAGTCCAAGAAACAAGTTTACACGTCACTCTCACTGAACTCTGAGGAAGTGCCCGGTCACTGGAGCACGAAACGTGTTAATTTGTACACCCACCACTAATTGTATTACCACAAGTTATGTTGAAATAAACAAAATTTTGTTGTACAGGGTCCCGTGATTTCTAATGGTGGCCCTGCATGGGACACTGTTGAATTTCAAGACACTGAGGCAGTGATCAGGACTGTCAAGAACATTCTGCCATTGGTTGTGCCCTCTCAAATTCAGAAATGCTGGTGAGTATTAAACAAGAGCGTATAATAAACCATATCTATGACACCAGAAACATATTCAGGTTAATTTGCTCAAATGGATCACTATGCTTCTGATTGCAGCTACTGTCTCCAGCCAATCTTTGTGCCCAGTGCCAAAGACACAGATTTGTACAAAACAATGAGTCCATGAGTGCCATGTGCTCCTCGTTCACAGGATGGCATATGGGCAGAAAGAAAAATAATAATTGGGGGAATCTATTTTGCCAGGCCGTATTGGGCAATAGAGTTCAAGTTACTTGCCCCAGTTCTATGTAAAAGATAGTACGAAACGCGTAAGGTGGGCCCTACAGGTCCTACAATAGTATGTACTATTGAACACCTGAATTGTGTCTGGAATCCACTGAAATCTCTCGCACAAAGTAGCTTAAAACATCTTGCTTTATTCACCTTCATAAAAGCACACATTACTTGGCTACATTTACAGTGAAAAAACTGCCCACGCGTTTCGTGACCTCTTTGGTCACTTCCTCAGGACATTAAACACTATACAAATTGACATAGCTTTATACATAATTGCAAACTTGTGTTCACATCTCATCAGTATGTACTACTTTTAACATTTTATTTGAATACATTTAGGATTTTTTTATTGATTATGAGTCATGGGACATACATATTAGATAAATGGCTATTTATGGCATATATTACTTTTCCCATTACTAGCATGCCATTTCATGCTAGTAGAATCCTGAAGAAGAAGCTGAGGCAGATGTCGTTCCCTAGCACAGCATCTACAAGCTGCCGAGTTCATGCAGGGTCGGTCAGACTGGGGGCCCCCAGCTGCAACCCACCTTCAGACCCCCCCCCACACTTTAACCAAATGTTTTGCTGCAACCAGACCAGAGAGGGAGATTGGGGGCAATTGGTCTTGGCCAGTGGGACCTACGAGGGTCCACCAGGTTTTTTTCCTGATGTGCCATCGGCCCAGTCTGACCCTGAGGTATGTCAATGGGAGCTGTCTCTGACAACTTTTTTGAATGTTTTTCAAAATTTTTGTCCCATTGCAAATAAAAAAAATACAGATTCTAGCTGTTTTTTCTTTTCAAAATTTGATTTAACTGAATTTCATGTATTAGGTTTTTTTTTTAATAAACAAGAAAACATTCACTTTCATAAAATTAATTTAACATTGATTTTCATTTTGAAGGAGAAAATACTTCTAACATTACACAAATTTGAATTGTAATAAATAGGCCTTCCTGTTTACATCAGTTCTTTGTTTGGGGTTGAGATCTCCATTAAAAACATCATGCCTGGCAGAAGGTGGGGGTAAAACCTGTCAAATCTAGCTGTAAACCCAAATAAGAATGGGTCATTATTTTTTCTTATATGGATTCCATTATTATTTCTTATATGGATGAATTCCAAGTAATGAAACCTGCAAGTAATGAAGACCAATGTCACTCTTGTAATTCTCTCACATTAAAACAGGTGTTTCCAGCTATTTATTTGCATGAATTTCTTGGATTATATCTGATTGCACTGAGCTTCCATTGGTTTAGCATGCTGGCTGTAAGGGGAAAGTAAATGTTTTAGCTGCTGCTAAGAACAAACCTGCAGAGCACATGTGATTATTCAAGTTTATAAAACAAATGGACCTGATGGAATTGCTTGCTTTCTATAAATCCTTTGATGTGGGTCCAGGAAAAACATGTCTGAGGGAAGATCCATAGGAACGAGTCACATCTCAATCAACCCCACGTAAAGTTGATTTCAAAACTTCATCCTAGTTTTTTTTTAATGGGTTAGTGCCTCTTTTTAAAATGCATTTCATGGAAACCGATCAAACCCAGCATTCTGAGATAAAAGCAAATAAAACAGATAATTGCCTACTCTTATATCGGTTTAAAAAGTTTTTATTGTTGCCTATAAACGTTGCATAGGTTAAAATAAAGCAATATTACTCGTAGTGGGTTTTAAGAATTTTTTTTATTGTTGGATAATCTTATTTTATTTAAACATTGCTCTAAGTGGATATAAAAATAAGAGAGAAATGGGTTATTGTTTGCAGACGGTGATTGAGTAAAAAATCTTTGGAGCACAGAAATCTGGTGTGCGGGTTCATCTCTATTATACAATTATTTTGACCCAGCACCCACACACATTTGGAGCTTGAGTGCAGGTACTTATCGGACATATATATATATATATATATATATATATATATGTATATATATATATCCTGTATGCATGCAGCCACTGTACAGCCTTTCATCGCATCCCTATTGTTACTTCTTTCCAGTAATTATGTGCAGATTTATACGGTACATGGATCGTTCCAGATGCCTTGTGGTTTGATGTCAGTCTAATTGCCAGTAATTGGCAGAATGTGAGGAAGGCAAATATTTATTACAGGAAGCCGCAATCTACATCTCACCATGACACAAAGTTCATTAGAATAATTAATGCAAGCTGCAGGGATGTTGCTCGTGTGGCCCCACCAATCCATCTCTGGTGCTCTCCAGCCTGAAGTTTCCACCGACGGCTGTTTTGGGTTCTGTTAACCGTGACAACACAGTTAATAAGTGTGGAGGGGCAGCAGAGAGCACTTACTGCTGGTAAATTATTAAAAAAAACCTAAAGGGAGAGTATCCATGTCAACATTTATTTCTGAAAGCTCTGCTCTATGCAGCGGGTGCATCATAACTAACATGTTGTGCTCCATATATCATCATGCTGCTGTCATGCAGGTGCTGAGCTTCAAATCACAACTCCTGCAGTATGTAGCAGCTATCAGAAACAGCTGGTGAAAGCTAATTCCAATCAGGTGCTGCCATTCTTTGCTAGACCTCTTGTTTGTTGGCACAATAAGGGCTCTTACAGACAAACGTTTTTTGCCTGCGCTCTGGCGTTCAGCCACAGGGGAATACAGGCGTAGACGCACTGAATTCTTTTCAATGTGGCTGTACTCACTGAGATGCATAGATGCTGACTTCTTTCCAGTAATTATGTGCAGTTTTGTTCAGTACATGGATCGTTCCAGATGCCTTGTGGTTAGATGTCTGACTAATTGCCAGTAATTGGCAGAATGTGAGGAAGGCAACGCAGGTTTGGACGCAGCATTCTTTGCTTGACCTCTGGTTCCACTCCTGGTCTTGACTGTCAAACTCGAACAAGACCGGTCTTTAGGGCTGTAACACATGGTCGTTTTTACCTGCACTCCCCTGTGTTATGCTTTCTTCTGTTCAGCCACAAGAGAGTGCTGGAGTAGACACAGTCAATTGTTTTGAACTAGTTGGGACGCAACATGCTGCGTCCCAACCTGCATTCGCGGCTTTCATGCGTCAGTTTTAGTACAGACCCCTTCAAAATAAGTAATTGACTGTATCTACTCCTCCCCTGCGGCTGAACGGATGAAAGCAAAAGGCATGGGCAGCAAAGGGGAAAACGGCTGTGTGTAAGAGCCATTAAACGTGTGTTTTTGGTCTGATCCGATGCAACAAAACGAAGGTGTCAAGCTGTATGCGCTTAAAATAAGGTAAGAAATAGAAATTGTATCCAACAGTCGTATTCTGTCGGATGGAAGCTCCGACAACGCTAATTTGGGCAATCTTGACCACAATTAGTTAAAGTGTCCAGATAACGGTATAAGCATGGGTTACACAGCGACTTACACGCAGGGTCAGGGCCTTCACCAGGTGGAAAGCTCTCCCTTTAAAGTGTAGTGAAACAAAACACTCAGGCTACTGTACACAAAAACAGAAACTTGGGTGTCGGAGACAATGACTACAGGTTTACTCCCACAGGAGATTTGGTATTAGCCCATATCACACACTACACAGCTCTCACAGAACCGGCAGGCTCACAGAGAGCTCACAGATAGTGACAGCATATGTAGGGGCACATATAACTCACACAGAGCTTCAGGTATTTCAACCGAGGAAGGACATCCATTAGGCATTTGCAGTGATTCAGTACGCCATTCCCATCCTGTACACTGTTCAGGAAGCTGGAAGCTAACCTAATGCCCTCTTCACTGAGGTCCCTGCACAGGAGGCATTCACACAGAGCCTCTGGGAAGCTACTCCCTGCTGTAAATCCTTGTTGGAGCTTCAGCTGCTCTTTCTCTTTACACCATCTACCTTTCTCTCCTAGAGAGACTATTACAAGTCTGCCGTCTGCCCTACTATAGCTAAACCTCATTCACGGGGTTGCCTGGTCCCCGACTTTACTGGACCCATACCCAGGCTCGAAGCACACATCCACCCTGTCCTCAGATGGAAGGCAAAGAAGAAGCTGCCACTCCTTTCCCAGCACTATACCTAAGTGAAACAGGATGTGGTCGCAGCACCTCCTGGCCAATAGCAGGGGATATGGAAACATTTAAACTAGGGACACAGTTAACCCTAGGGGGTCCCTACACTTACTTTCAGCGCATCCGACTTGATATCGGATAGAAAACACCCATGTAGTTCTACCCTTAGATGTTAACCTTTACATTAACTTTTAGTGTAATATACAGAGTTATATTCTGAGAAAAATTGCAATCGGTTTTCATTTTTTTTTATAATTTGTGGGTTTTGACTTAGAAACTTTTTATTCAGAAGTTTTCCAGTTTGCAGTTTCAGCATTTTGTTCACTAGGGTACAAATTACCTTAGAAACCATGCACTGATTTGAGACTGGAATAGGGATAAGAGATGAGTAATAGTGATGGGCGAATCTGACCCGTTTTGCTGTGATTTTTTTTTTCTTTACCCTGAGACAATTTTTTCACCCATTGGAGTTTATGGGTGTCTCTTTGGCGAAGAATGTTGTTCCTCACAATAAAAAGATGCCAATAACCATCGATTTGTAGCCTTGCAAAGCATTTGCTTTTTAGATGGGGTCAATGAACCACACATTTGAAAGCTGGAAAGAGTCAGAAGTAGAAGGAAAATAAAGCAAATAATTAAAAAACTGAATGAATTCCAGTTTCTTAGAATTAGCCATTCTATAACATACTAAAAGTTTATGTAAAGGTGAAAGGCCCCTTTAATGGAACAAACAAACCATGTCATTTGTCGTTCTGTCACTGACCTGCATCTGTCTGTCCGTCTGCAGCACCAGCACTGGTTCTCAATGAGGTGCATCTGGCGCCCTGTGCTTTACATATATATGTACATATATGAGCTGCAAGTGCACTTTCCATACAGTAACTGCAATAGAATAGGATGAAAGGAGATGAGACAGAGGAAGGTACATAAAGGCTGTTTGCATTGCATCCATGTGCAGAAACCTCAAGGTGAAATCCCTCATTACATCCTGGAACAGAAGCATACCCCTCAGCTTCTACTGTTTCAGTCTGGGGCCCAAACAAGACACGTTGGTACATTTCCCTTTCTGTACAGCCATATACATTTGTGCTCATAAGTTTACATACCCTGGTAGAAGTTATGATTTCCTAACCATTTTTTAAAAGTATACAGACCCTGGGGATTTGGCCTGATAACATGCACACAACTTGACACAAAAGGGTTAGAATGGCT
>CM044440.1:23208146-23224211 GCA_024363595.1 Xenopus borealis | reverse complement strand
AACCCCAAACCAGAATGCGGGCTCTATCAGCCCGCACCTTCGGTTTGGGGAATTTTTTTTTGGCCCATAGGTGCCCTTTAGAAGTGTTTACTTCTCCTTTAAAGGTGATCCAACCCTTTTAATTGTTTGTTATATTGCATGTTTGACTTTGTCAGCCCATATTTGCTCCATAAAAGACATTTGTCACCTATTTGTGATAAAGATGTTAAAAAATTGGTATGGATATCTACCAGATAATCATGAACTTGCCAAGATGATTATTTACTTTCTCTTCTCTACTCTTACTAAAATGGACTGCCTTTCCGTAATCTGGAGCTTTCTGGATAACTGACCTTATACCTGTTGATGCATATATCCTATGTGTACAGATGGCTGAAACATTTTGGTGCTTTAAAAAATTGTACAGCATTAATGGGTGGGAAATGTCATTATTTTATTATTATAGAATTTATTTTCTTCTGTAAGCTAATAACATATTGAATAGTTGTTTGTATGAAGTGCCCTGTTACCGCTGCTTTTCCTTTAACCCTGTTACAGACTTGCAAAGAAACCACAGATGTCGGTGCCTTAACAAAAGCAGCTGATTTTGTCAGAGCCTTTATTCTAGGGTTTCAGGTCGAGGTGAGTTGTTGCCTTTTCCTCTCGCTTGTTCTGCTCTGCCTAAACACTGCCTATATTATTTTATTATAACCAGCGCAGATCTGTATGTGATTGGTCAATAGTGAAGTACCCCCTGTCTGTACAGAGATTGTGCTTATAGCCAGGTCCTGACTGGGATCTAAATGAACAGCCCTCCACAGGCCCAATAAATAGTGACTGTCTATTCTGGGGCATCTTAAAGGACATGTCAACCCTTAACACAATATGTTATTGAGTAAAAAGCCTAATTGAAATAGTCACATACCTAACATTGCAGTCCTTTATACTTTAACAACAAAGGAGCTTTGTTGATTTAAGAGTCCTGCAGGTTTCCTCCACGATCAGCCACTCTGCCCCCTCCCTTCAGAATCAGCGCTGTTGCTTGGCGTTCTGATCATGCGCAGTTAATTATTCTCAATTTAGCACATGCGCAGTGCAGGGGAATCAGCGTCTGAAAAAAACTTAGTGCCGGAGCAAAGCTGACCTCTGAAGACACGCCTATCAAAGCTCTCAACCAATCGTCCCTGCCTGAACTTGCAGCACTTGCATAGTTAGCCTTGGTTTGGAAACAGCAGTGAAGTAGTTAAATACCTTGGCTCTCTTCCAAGCTCCCTGCAGTCAGCAGCAGAAATATGAGCAGGGGGAGCTGAGAGTTAACGCTGAAAATTCTAAAGTCGCCATAGCAACCATCAATGCTATGGCGCGATTGGTTGAGAGCTTTGATAGGCGTGTCTTTAGAGGTCAGCTTTGCTCCGGCACTAAGTTTTTTGTCAGACGCCGATTCCCCTGCACTGCGCATGTGCTAAATTGAGAATGATTAACTGCGCATGATCAGAACGCCAAGCAACAGCGCTGATTCTAAAGGGAGGGGGCAGAGTGGCTGATCGTGGAGGAAACCTGTAGGACACTTAAAACAAGAAAGCTCCTTTTGTTGTTAAAGTATAAAGGACTGCAATGCTAGGTATGTGACTATTTCAATTAGGCTTTTTACTCAATAACATATTGTGTTAAGGGTTGACATGTCCTTTAAGGCAGCCCCAGAATCCACAAATTGACGGTCTTGGCCTGGTTATAGCGCTTATTATCTTTCTATTTTATCATTGGGGCAGACTAGAACATTGTAATGGGGGTTTATAGCCTGGAGTTCTGTTCTTTAGCACAGTTGTGTGGGGGTTTGTCCTTTTTTCCCTATCTCTAAATTTACTGTAAACTGGTGGTCCTCAACCATTTTTATCCGTGAGCATTATTTACACGTAAAACAGTTGGGGAGCAACACAAGCATGAAAGTTGCTAGGGTACCAAGTAAATGCTGTGATTGTCTCTTTGGTAGACTCAATACGAACTGGCAGACTACCGTAGGCTTAGCAATACAACTGGTTTTTATGCAACTTAAAGGGATACTGTCCTGGGAAAATTTTCCAAACGCATTTGTTAATAGTGCTGCTCCAGCAGAATTCTGCACTGAAATCCATTGCTCAAAAGAGCAACCAGATTTTTTTTTTTTCATATTCAGTTTTGAAATCTGACAATTTCCTAGCTGCCCCTGGCCGTGTGACTTGTGCCAGCACTTTAGGAGGGAACTGCTTTCTGGCAGGCTGTTTTTCCTTCTCAATGTAACTGAAGGAGTCTCAGTGGGACATGGATTTTTACTATTGAGTGCTGTTCTTAGATCTACCAGGCAGCTGTTATCTTGTGTTAGGGAGCTGTTATCTGGTTACCTTCCCATTGTTCTGTTGTTAGGCTGCTAGGGTTGAGAAAGGGAGGGGGTGATATCACTTCAACTTGCAGTAAAGAGTGATTGAAGTTTATCAGAGCACAAGTCACATGACTTGGGGCAGCTGGGAAACTAACAATATGTCTAGCCCCATGTCAGATTTCAAAATTATATCTAAAAAAATGTGTTTGCTCTTTTGAGAAATGGATTTCAGTGTAGAATTCTGCTGGAGCAGCACTATTAACTTATGTGTTTATAAAAAAACATTTTTTCCCATGACAGTATCCCTTTACAGGGGAGAGTTGGCCACTGTACATAGAATATAATGTGGATCACAGAATTTCTACGACGGAGCTCATTTGAAACTAAACCACCTGTAGAATTGATCTGTTTTGTTTGTGGTGTCTATTAACTGATGCATTTTGAAAAAATAATTTTCCCATGACAATATCCCTTTAAGATGGCAATTAGAGATGCACCGAATCCAGGATTTGGTTCGGGATTCGGCCTTTTTCAGCAGGATTCGGATTCAGCCGAATCCGAACCATAATTTGCATATGCAAATGATGACAATCCCACCACACTTTAACTGCAAGTCTACATTTCCCACTACCAGTGGGGAATATATTTTTGGTTTTCATATTCCCTTTTTATCTTGTGTCCTTGTATCGTGATGCTTTTGTACCAGCTGCGAGTGACTGTCCATTAATTGTGCCCTTGCTTCGCTGCAGGACGCGTTAGCCCTGGTCCGGCTCGATGATCTCTTCTTAGAATCCTTTGAAGTCACAGATGGTAAGTCTGGCAAAGTAGGATATTTATAAAGCTCTTACAGACACTCCGCACCTGCCCTGCTCATTAGCTCTCGTGTCTGTCCACCCGCAACTTTTTTTTTTCTTTCTTACATTTGCTGGTCACCCAGAACAGGGAACCTGTTTCCTCTGAGGTTATTGTGTTCAGTGCGAGAGCCGGGAATTTTGCTTCAATATTTCCTTAAAGTGATACTGACACTAAAAAATGAATTTTAACAAATGAATGTACATTAATTGTTACCTATAGGTCATGTTGATCATTTTTTGCTGAAAGGTTTGTTTTTGTATATAACTGTTAGCTGAAATTTCTAAGCCTGGCTCTCTGACACCCTGACACTCTTACTTTGCCAACCTAACAGTCCCATCTCAGTCTGTTAGTTACAGTTTGTAATGATAACAGATGCCGGGTGCACAAATATAGCAGCCCCCTCATACAGGAACATGGGGGATCAGACAGGTAATGTAAAAGCATCATGCAAATACCTTATGGCGAAGTTAGAAGTAGCTTTCAAAGCCAGTTATTACAATAGAGGTAAAAAAGAGTTTGACTTCAGGTGTCAGAATCTCTTTAATCTGTAAAACAAAACAACATATGGAAAAGGCATTTGCATTAAAAAATTCCTGCAGTTTAATTTTCCGTGGATTTTGGAGCATTTCACTATTGTATTCTCTAAATGTCCATTCACTGCATGGTCTATTATTAAGGGAATGGCACACTGGGTTGCTGAAGGATCTTTAAAGGAAAACTATAACCCCAAAATGAATATTTGAGCAACAGTTTATATCAAATTAAGTGACATATTTAAGGATCTTACCAAACTGGTATATATATTTAAGTAAATATTGCCCTTTTACAATTCTTGCCTTAAGCCCCCATTTCATGATGGTCTGTGTGCTGCCTCAGAGATCACCTGATCAGAAATATTTCAACTGTAAAAGGAAGAAGTGTGGAAGCAAAAGACACAACTCTGTCTGTTAATTGGCTCATGTGACCTAACTTTATAGTTTGTTTGGTATGTTTGTGTGCACCGTTGAATCCTAGGATCCCAGGAGACTGTCCTTATTTTTTAAAATGGCAATTTTCTATTTATGATTACCCAATGGCACATGCTACTAAAAAAGTATATTATTATGAAAATGGTTTATTTACATGAAGCAGGGTTTTACATAAGAGTTGTTTTATGCAATATCTTTTATAGAGACCTACATTGTCCGGGGGTATAGTTTTGGTATAGCCAAAAGGACTTGGTCAAAAAGAAAGTATATACAGGTAGAGTCCTGCAGTGGGTCGGGTTACCCACAAAAACCTGCGGTACCCTGCGTGTTGAAGTTCCGGGTCCGGCTACAGACGCGGTTCTGCATGTTGGGCCGTGGGTCTTCTCATTAGTGATTTTTACTCCTTTTTTCTGATCACGCCTACTTCCGATGAAGTCACTTCCAGTTACAATGACAGCACTTCCTGATTCTTGATGGTCAGCAGGTCTGGGTTGCAGATAAGGTACTTGCTGGTAAGGATCGGGTAGCGGATCCAGGCAGGTAATGCGGGTTGCGGGTCAACATTGTGGATTGCATGTACAGGTTGCAAAAAATGGACTCTATATACAGGTATGGGATCTCTTATCTGGAAACCAGTGATCATGAAAGCTCCAAAAATATGGAAAGCCAGTCTCCCATAGACTCCATTTTATCCAAAGAATATTCCTTTTTCTCTGTAATAATAAAACAGTACCTTATACTTGATCCCAAATAAGATATAATGAATTGGTATTGCATGTAAAACCAGCTATTGGGTTTATTTAATGTTTATATGATTTGCGGAAAGATCCATTATCTGGAAAGCCACAAGTCTGTAGCATTCTTTATAACCAGTCCCATACCTGTATCCTCTTGCAACATCAGTGCTGAACGTACTCATCGCTTGTTCTAATTAGGAAATATCTATGGTTTTTATTTTTTTTTTCTTCCTCTAAACAAGGCAAAATCTGAAAATTCTGTCAGATAAAGTCCCAATCTACTTCCTGATTCCAGTGAGCAAAGTCAAACAAATCCGACCACTGAGAAGCCTCTGTATAAACAAGTCCTTCCCTTCCCCCAGCTACAGCGTGTTATTTTTTTTTTGATAATGAGCAGCTTATTATATACAGGTATGGGATTCGTTATCCGGAAACCGTTCCGCAGTAAGCTCCAAATTACAGAAAGCCCATCTCCCATAGACTCCATTTTATCCCAATAATCAAGATTTATAAAAATGATTTCCGTTTTCTCTGTAATAATAAAACAGTAGCTTGTACTTGATCCAAACTAAGATATAATTAATCCTTATTGGAATCAAAACCAGCCTATTGGCTTTATTTAATGTTAATATGATTTTCTAGTAGACTTAAGGTATGAAGATCCAAATGACGGAAAGATCCTTTATCCGGTCTCGAGTATTATGGATAACAGGTCCCATACCTATACATAATTACACATAATGCCAACTCAATTTGTAGCGCTAGCCAATGGCTGGAACAACCCCAGGAATGACTAATATGTCAGGCTAAATTTGCTCATCGCATATTAATTCAGGTGCAAACTTTGCACTGCTTCTCCTGACCTGCTGTTATCTCCAGCACTTCCTGTTGAGTGTGATGAGGAACTGGACAATGCTGGTTCTACGTGGGAGCATAACCCTTGGTATGAAAACCCTGAAGATGTCCATGCATATGAGGCTTCTGATGGCAGAGCCTGGCGTATTTCTTGCACGAGGGCACCCCTCTAGATATGAAGGGCTGGGCATTTACAAATAATAACCCTTTCTAATGTTGTTTATTTTCAATTCCTTGCATTTCACAGGTGAAGGCTGTTCGTGTTGTTGATAGTTGTAATTTAGCACTGTCTGTAGAATGTCCAGTTTCCCACCACTGATTAAGGACAGGGAAAATAGCGGAATTGGTGGAACAATATCTGCTTCTGATTAGCACGGATGAAACAGGCCAAAGCATTGCTTTCTTTAAAGGACACCTATGGGGCGAAAAAAATCCCCAAAACCGAAGGTGCGCGCTGATAGAGCCAGCATTCCGGTTTGGGGTTCTAGTAGTTTGGAAAAAAAAAAAAAAAATTGCCCCCTGCAGGCAGCCGCCATGATAGTCCATGCACATGCTTGGAAAAAAAAAAATTGGCAGATTTTCATTCGGCTTATGCGCATGACGTCACATTCGCATACTGCGCATGTGGACTGTCATGGCGGCTCGCACTAGGAGCTCCCTCCTGGTGTGAGTAAACCAGCGCCTGCAGGGGGCAATTTTTTTTTTTTTTTTTTTAAACTACTAGAACCCCACCTTCAGTTTGGGGAATTTTGTTTGCCCCATAGGTGCCCTTTAATTTCCCTCCCACCTTGTTTTGATGGCAGCTTCTCAACTTCTTTTATTTTCTTTTTCCTTTTGATGTTCAGTTAAGCCACTGAAGGGAGACCACTTATCTCGGGCCATTGGGCGAATAGCTGGAAAAGGAGGCAAGACGAAGTTCACCATAGAAAATGTCACAAAGACCAGGATAGTTCTGGCTGATTCGTAAGTACAAATGCACAAACTTCTCCATTCGCTGCTTTTTGCCTTCAGAGCTTTCAGTATCTCATGATTAAAATTTAAAGGGCTCTCAAAGAGTTCTGTTGGTGTTTTAAGGGGATGCTTACCCAGTCTTGCAATCTCTGCTGTGCTTTCCCAGGACCAAAAAACCCCACCTCTCAAACTGACGCATTTCGGGCTCCAGCGGTCAGATTTTCTACCCCAGCTCTGTGATCAGCTGGGCTGCCACGTCGTTCCGTGGCCAGGCATTGAATTTCAGGGGGCCTGTATCTCTGCAAATAGGGCATTTTAAACAAAAATAAGTTCCATCCCCGGGATATGAAATGCTTAGTATGGCACCGCAGAATTGAGAAAATGGTGTCCTAGATGGAAGTAGAACTGGCAGCAGGATGGAAAAGTGAGTTCCACATAGGGTTGCCACCCAGCCGGTAAAATACCTGCAAAGGCCGGGACCGGTATTACAAAGTTACCGGCAGTGTAGCTGCCGGTAAATTTGTAATACCCCTAACTAAAGCCCTCTGCTGAAAATGTACCTTTTTTTCCACTTACAGGCCAATTGCGTGTAGTTGCCCCGCCCCCTTTGACGTCACAGCACATGGTCCCACCCCGCTTTCGTCATCGCCCCGCCCCTTTTTACGTCTTCGCCCGCCCCCTTTTGTTCCTGCCCCCCACTTGCCGGTTTTATTTTTTTGAAAAGGTGGCAACCCTAGTTCCACATGATGGCAAGGTGGTCAAGGCATCCCTTTTGTGTAGCCCTAGGAGTAGGGGAATACACAGGTGAATTTATTTCAGTGGACCCCAGCCCTCATGAGCCCAGACCCACTCCACAGAGCCAGAGCTTTTGACCTCCCCGCCCAATCTCATAAAGAAGGTGCAAAGCAGGTACTTGTCAGTGGGGGCGGGGTGGAGGGATAGGGGGGACCTTGCGACTGGGGAAGGGGGCCCTGATATGGCAGCCCCAGTGGGCTCTGACAAACCACCCAATTCGTCCCTGGTGGTAGACTCCTGCGCAGAACCAATTTATAAGATCCGAATCAGCAGCCCGCGACCCCAACCCACATATCTACCCACTTTGATCCTCTGCCCGATCCGGAAGGCAGCTGCCTTATCCGCAACCCGCCGACCACCATCAAACAGGGTGAGATGTTGCTGCAAACCTAAAAGTGACCTAATCAAAAGTGGGTGGGGACAGAAACAAATATTATAAAACTGTAAAAGGAGTAAAATATAGACAATATAACGTAAGACATTTAGATGGGACCCGCATCTATAGCCGCACCTGAGAAGCCTACCCTCATTCCTCAGGGTACCCGACCCGCTGCAGGACTCTACATGTGGCACTCGCTAATACAGATAAACACAGCTGGAACCTTTCCCAACTGAAACCCGCTTTAAATGAGCAAATGAATTGGATACGGGCAACCAAAGCTACTGTCTCAGGGCACTACTTGTCAGTGGGACCTCTCCTTCTCCCTAAGTGTTCCGCAAATCTTGGACAAGTCTATAGGGGATACTGTCGTCCGCTCAGTGTTAACCCAAGCTTCAGTGTTAAGATGTGTGCGTATATTGCTTTATTTGTTGGCTAATCAAGGCCACGGCTCACATCCCACACCTACTACCTATATCAAGTGATTTACCCATAGTGCATTATGGCAATGTCGTAAATGACTGGAAAAGGTAACGAGATCCTTGCTAACCATATTGCATTTTCTCCTTTTCTTCACTGGCAGAAAAATACACATAATGGGATCATTTCAAAACATCAAGATGGCCCGCACTGCAATCTGCAACCTCATCTTGGGTAAATCATTCTATGTCCTCTATTTGCAGTCTGACGCCTCATAAAAATCCCTCTGAACTAGTCTGAAATCATAGACCAGTGGTTCTCAACCTTCCTAATGCTGGGACCCTTTAATACAGTTCCTCATGTTGTGGTGACCCCCAACCATAAAATATTAAAATATTTTCGTTGCCAGCCCAGAGCGGATTGTTAGGAAAGTAAGGAGTGGCTGCATAAAGGTTTGTTTTTCTCGTGCTTAGTGTGGCAAAATTTTTTGCCACACCCATTTTGTGGCCACACCCCAATTACCATGTTAATTTTACAGATTTTAAATGGGCAGAGAGAGCTGTATGACAGTCCCTACTAAGGGGATATAGAAAGTTGTAGTGCAACTGGCTTCCCTACACAGGCTACTGAACTACAACTCCCAGCACCAACACCCGGAGAGCTACATCCTTGCCCCAGGGCTAGTGGGGAGAGAGATGAACCTGCTCCTGGAACCCCTTAAGTGACCCCTGTGAAAGGGTTGTTCGACCTCCAAAGGGGTCCCGACCCCCAGGTTGAGAACCACTGAACTAGACCAATAATAATCATGACAAAGTTTGCAGCAGGTCTTGGGTCAGTAGGAAACAACAGATTGGTTTGCATTCACACCGGTTACCTATATTGACTGGTTACCATTGGTTACAAGACCCTGGTACAAATTTAGCAACTTTTTAAAATGGTAACACCCCTAACTTGTGCATCAACCAGATAAGTACCACCGATAATTACTTTTACAGCCAGTTTTGTTCACTGCTTTTGTTTTACCTGAACAGGAAGCCCACCATCCAAAGTGTATGGCAACATACGGGCAGTGGCGAGTCGTGCTGCTGATCGCTTTTAACATTGGACGAAGTGAAACAACTGAACAGCAGCCAGGCCTTAATTGTGGCTCCTCCCACGTCGACATTTGTGCGACTGACTGGCGTGCAGAAGAGAAGAACATTTGTTGGCAGGATCTTTGGCCACATCCATGGCAAAGAAGCAGCTGGTCGGCTTGCACTTGTCTTCTTATTCACTTTTGTATGGGATTAAAGACTTGAACCTGAAAAAAATGACTGCCAATACACTGTGAAAATAATAATAATAATAATTAATAAATGCAAGGCGAAGGTTGTGATCTGCTGCAGTGTTCGGCAAACTTCTTGGTCCAATATATGGTCACACTGGCTCCTTCTTTCCAAACAAGCTTAAAGGGATACTGTCATTGGAAAATTTTTTTTTCTCAAAATGCATCAGTTAATAGTGCTGCAGAATTCTGCACTTTAAATCTGTTTCTCAAAAGAGCAAACAGATTTTATATATATTTAATTTTGAAATCATACATGGCGGTAGACATATAGTCTGTTTCCCAGGTGCCCCCAGTCATGCGACTTGTTCTCTGATAACTTAAGTCACTATTTACTCCCCCCCCCCCCCCCCCACACCCCCACACACAAGGCTAACAGAACAGTGGGAGGGTAACCAGATAACAGCTCCCTAACACAATATAACAGCTGCCTGGTAGATCTAAGAACAACACTCAATAGTAAAATCCAGGTCCCACTGAGACACATTGAGTTACACTGAGTAGGAGAACCAACAGCCTGCCAGAAAGCCGTTCCATCCTAAAGTGCTGGTTCTTTCTGAAATCACATGACCAGGCAAAATTACCTGAGATTCACCTACACACCAATATTACAACTAAAATATACACTTGTTGTTTCAGGAATGAGATTTTATATTGTAGCGTGAATTATTTGCAATGTAAACCGTGTAACTTAGAAATAAAAACTACGTCATAAAAATCATGACCAAATCCCTTTAACCATATGTGATAAGGTCAGATGCTAGTAATAGTAACAAGAAAGTTGATATTGCATTGCAAGGGTCATATTCACATAAGGAAAGTGTGATATAACCCATTGACCGTTTCCTCATTCAATTACATAGGTAACATGGCAGCTGCACATGGGTGCAGAATGTTTTCTGGGCTTTGGGTGCTGTACAACTTAAGCTGCTCAAATATGTACTGGTGAAATTGTATGAAACTGTAGGTGTATGGGGCCTGTCCCACAGCGCTATGGATTGCTGTAGATTCATTTTTTTTTTTTTAAATATAACCTACCAATGTATTGTTCTCTTGTCTGTGTATGGGTTGTGGGCAGTCAAAGTGAAGAGGAACAGCAGCAGCTGCTCTTAGTTTCCAACTACTATGGAACAGAAGAATTGTTATTGAGCAGAATAGTAAATATCCTTTTAGGAAGATGGAAAATCAAGAATACGAACATGAGCTTTAAACACTTCATGCGTGATTCTGGCAGAATATTTAGCCCAGTCCTTAAGCTGTCAGCCCTGTTGTCTGACTGGAGTCACCACAGACAAATAAACACCTTGGCCAGAGCATCGCTTTTCAGTGGTCTCGCAGTACAGGTATGGGATTCATTATCCAGAAAGCGCTGAATGATGGGACAGACCTCCCATAGGCTTCACTTCAAATAATTCAGAGTTTGGAAAAGGATTTTGTGTTTAAAGGGCAAGGAAAAGCAAAGAAATAAAATTCCATTTTTACTTTCTTTAATGAAAAAGAAATCTATCTCCAATATACTTGTAACATTTTTAAAAGAAACCTGACTGTATGCAGTGAAATTCTCCCTTCGTTTAGTGCTGTGGATAGGAATTGTCAGACGGTCCCTTACTTCTGGCAGGGAAACAATCATACTTATGAACAGCAGGGGGAGCCATGCCTTTCTTACCAGCCATGCAGAACTCAAACAGCTTTGTTTTTGATCATTTATGACGATCCCTAAGCAGCACAGACCATACTGAGCATGTGCAGTGCCAGTGTCGGGCAAAGATGTTTAACAAGGTTTCAAGATGACAGCCCCCTGTGGCCTACTTTGAAAGCATAAGTCATTTGTTTGATTAGGCTTGTGGTGCAGTAAGTTTATGTTTAGTATACAAAATACAGCATTTCTAGCCTTATTCTATTTTACACTTTCCTTGACCTTTAAATAAAACAGTACCTTGTACTAACTAACTAAGATTTAATGAATCATTATTGTAGGCACAATAATCTTATTGGGTTTATTTAACGTTTAAATGATGTGGTATCAAGATCCAAATTACAGCAAGAGCCCTTATGCTCTGTGTGTGCCATTGCCTGCCCTATGCCCACGTGTGTGCCATACTCTGCCTGTCCTATGCCCAATGTGTGTGCGCCATACTCTGCCTGCCCTATGCCCACATGTGTGCGCCATACTCTGCCTGCCCTATGCCCACGTGTGTGCGCAATACTCTGCTTGTGTTACGTGAGCCTGGTAGGGTTTGCTCTGGGGGTTGTTAGCATTTGGAAAGTGTTGTTAGCAGTCCCTAAGGTGTTAATCATGTGCAGGGGCTGTTGTGTTATCCACAGGTGAGGAGGAGGCATATGAATTTAAGGGTATGTCTTAATATGACCTATTTTTTCACATATGAGTGATATCCCTGCAGTGACGCCAAAACATTTGTTTTTTTTTGTGTGCTACCACCATTAATGTGGACATGGTCTTAAGTTATTGTGGTAACATGGGTGTGGTTTAAAGGACATGTAAACTCCACAAAAAAAATCAGTGAACATCCTCTGATATTTTTAGATAACTGCCACTCTGATTGTTAAAAGCTTAACAGTAAGGCTGCCGCTTCCACTTAATTACTTAGAAATCCTTCTCCTCCTCTAACCCACTCTGCCCCCTTCCTAAGGAATTTGTTTGGGCTGTTGACTTATGAGCATGCTCAGTTCTTCTCAGCTCAGATTCCTAAACACACCCTCCAGTCTAACAGCCAATCAAAATATAACAGTGCTGGTTACCATAGAAACCATAGCTGTCTGATCCTATTTTTTTTTTTTTTTTTTAAAGCCGTGCCTTATGTACACTTAAATTGCAATGCAGTGCCCCATAAGCTTAGTGGTGTAGATGTAATGTAACCATTCCACCCATGAAGCAGTCTGCAGCAGCTGCTTTTGCAACTAAAACCTATAATGAATGCACTGCAGGTTACACTACATTACAAAAAGTATCCAGATGTCATTCCTGTCCAGCACCTCATTCTAGAAGCAATGGTACAACATTGGTTCTAGTGTTACAGTTACTCTTGCAGAAAGGTTGTTTCACTGTTGGTGGAATTTGCTTCCATTCAGTCACAAGAGCATTAGTGAGGCTCAAAGTCAACATTCCAGGTCATCTCACAAGGGTCCAGGACTGATTCTGTGCAGGCCAATTATGTTCTTCCACTCATCTCCTCACTTTGCTTTAGGCATTGAAGCATTCCTGTGCTGGAACAGGAAAGGGCTTTCCTCAAATAAAGAACAGAAACTTCACAAATTATTGGATACAATAGACTAAGTCTAAGGAAATCTGCATTTCCATCTCAGCCTCTCGCTTTTTCCTCTTCTTGTTTTGCATACGGAGGCCTTGTCAGCTCTGAAATCTGCCAATACAGACATAACAAGGCTTACAGACTAGAAAAACGGATTCCACGCTTCATAGGCAGCGATCCTCACACAACTCTAGCCAACGATTTGACAACTCTGTGCAATAAGTCTGGAACTATGGAAACCAAGCAATTAGTGATGTGTGGGCTAGCCCAATACCCACGGAATGGTTTTGGCCGACCTCACACCACCGTTTCCGGGTATGTGTTGAGCACTTCTGCCTGCTCTCTCTCTCGCAACCTTACAATGCCTTTTACAGATGAGCACCTGCTCGCTCCCCACCTCTTTTGTGATGTCTTCAGAGGGGTGGGTCTGTAAAAGGAACCCCGAAGGGGGCAGTTATCGGGCAAAACATCACTAGAAACAATGTCTCTGGATGCTTTTGACCTTATGATGTCCCTGGTCATAAAGGGCTTCTATTTCAGGGCCATGGTCCATTTCTGTTGCACTAAGTTATGCTTCCTGCCGGGCAAGAATAGATTTTCTGTGCATGGAGATCCGATTGTTTGGCCATTTGCAGCTGGCCTCCCCCAACCAGAAAAACAGTGTCTGCCAGGACAAGGTTAAACCTGGGGGTCATTACCAAGGATGAATTTTAAAGGGATTCTGTCATGATTTTTAGGAGGTATTTTTTATTTCTAAATTACACTAACACTGCAAATAATTCAGTACAGCAGTAAAGAATGACTGAAGTTTAACAGAGCACAAGTTACATGACTTAGGGCAGCTGGGAAACTGACATTATGTTATAACAAATTTGTGGATAGCCCGTGCACTCTTCCACAGCTGGGAAACTGACTGATGTCTAGCCCCATGTCAGATTTCTAGGGATGCACCGAATCATTGTGAGATTCAGGCGAACACCGAACTGAATCTGAACCCTAATTTGCATATGCAAATGGATAAAAGGCAGCCTTTGTGCGCTGCAAAAAAATGTTTTACTTCCTTGTTTCGTGATGAAAAGTCAAATGATTTTAAGAATTTGGTTCGGCCAAATACCAAACAGAATCCTGGATTCAGTGCATCCCTACAGATTTCAAAAATTAAATATAAAAATCTGTTTGCTCTTTTGAGAAACTGATTTCAGTTCAGAATTCTGCTAGAGTAGCACTATTAACTGATGCATTTTGGGGGGGGGAAATTTCCTTCCCATGACAGTATCCCTTTAAGTTGCACCTGAAGGCCTATTAAAGGTCTAGTTTCAAATTCATGTGAATTTTTCTTAATTCGAATATAGAATTCCAATGGGAGGTTAAGAAAAAATTTGATGTCTAATATTGGAACAATTGGTTCCGACTCCAAAATTGTTTTTTCTCCCAAAAAGAAAAAACTCAGCAGGTTTTAGGTGTCGAATATTTCTATTAGGACGGTTTCCGATGAGCCGTGAGTCCAATTTACATTCGAACAGGGGGATAAAGATGCAAATGTATGAATTTTGACACTCTGAAATTCAAATTTACTATTCGACCCTTAATAAATTCTGACCCCTAGTGTAGCCACCTGGCTAGCATCTGACAGGCATAGTTGGCAAGTCACCAGTTTAAGCCAGGGCCAATAATATAAATTTCACTGCAATCAGTAACGGAACTAGGTGGGGGCGGGCCGTGCATCCGGGTCCCCCATCATCCATGTGGAAGTTCTATTGTGCTGCAACAGAGTTCTATTGCTGGCTGCAGCAGGCACAATCAGCCCAATCGCACCCCTGGTATTGCAATGCAACCGCGAGTAGATTTGTAATCGCTGATGCTTTCCTCTGTTCCCCGATGTATATAGCAGGTAAATGCTCTCAAAGCAGGTCATTTTTTTGCAACCAGACCCTGCAACAAGAATTCTTACCTGCCTGGACCCACTACCCGACCCGCAAGTACCTTATCCACTACCCTGACCCGCTGACCATCAAGAATCAGGAAGTGCTGTCATTGTAACCGGAAGTGATATCATGGTAGTAGGCGTGATCAGAAAAAATTTGTAAAAATCACTATCCGCAGGCCTGACCCGCAGAACCACCGACCCACGTCTATACCAGCACCTGGAACTTCTAACTGCAACCCGCAGATTTTTACGGGTAACCCATGGGTACCCAACCTGCTGCAGGAATCTACTTCCAACCCTTCTCCCATAGCTTTCAATCCCTGACACTCTCTGGTCCTCCCATTTACCCACCCCTGACATCACAGAAACTCCTATTCCCCTCCCCTGTGACATTATCTGCCCCTATGTCATCACCAAATTGGTGCCTTTCTCTCTGCAAGCTAAAAAAGTATAAGAAAGGGGACACCAGTTGCACCAGCACAATTACCAAGAGAAACCATCATCCTTTATTTTCCTGATGGAGAAAAAAAAAACTCATGGATTAAGGGGGCAACTATGAGGGATAAAAGCCAAGAAGTGGTGGAAATACTGGGGGTGCGGTTGCACCAGGGTCCGAGCCCCCTCAGGCACAAATACAAAAAATCTCTTCCGCATGGCCTGCACCTGGGCCCCCTAGTTATGTTACTGAAGCCAAATAATATTAAAGGAGAAGGAAAGCTACTGAAGCGGTTTATTGCCAATAGATTAGCCACAATATAAAACTATAATTATTCTGCAGAATGTTTTACCCTACCTAAGTAAACAGCTCTAGAAGCTCTCTGTTTAGTATAGCAGCCGTCACATTAGCTTGTTGTGACATCACTTCCTGCGCGAGTTTCTCCCTGCTCACTCATAGCTCTTGGCTCAGATTACATCAGGGAGGGAAAAGGGAGGAAGAGAGGATCAAACTGAGCATGCTCAAGCCTTAGCCTGATGAAAAGTCTGATACAGAAGTCCATGTGTACACAATAGGAGAGAAATTCTGTTTCTTTTGACAGAGGACTCAGAGAAGCATTGAGGGTTTACTGGTGTATTTAGAATTTTTCTTTCTCCTTCAATCTCACAATTATCCTCTAGAAATAGGGCAAATGAGATCATCCCCCAAAAATAAGGCAGGCTGGAAACAGACTAACAAGTTTCATCTTTTTTTATTGATACAGTATGAAGATTACTACAGACTACCAGTTCCGGAGCATGCAGGAGAAAAAAAA
>CM044440.1:23019802-23033581 GCA_024363595.1 Xenopus borealis | reverse complement strand
TACAAGGTATTGCTTTGTCATTACAGAGAAAAAGAAAATAATTACTTTAAAAAACTGAATAATTCGAGTGGAGTCTGTGGGCCTTCTCGTAATTTGGATAATTGGTTTCCGGATAAGGGATCCCACACCTGCATACATGCTTTGATTCATACAGTGACTTTCAAAACGAAACTGGCCCAAATGATAGTGGGGCTTTTACAGATGAAGAAACTCACCCCTAAATTTTATAAGAGAAAGAGAAGGAATCACTATACCCTAAGTGCTGTTCCACTATAAATAGTGTATAAAAGCAGAACATTGCTGGAGGCAGTATGCAGCTAGTAAACAACTCTAATCTGTTCAGAAACACACAGCTTTTTTTTAACTCTTCATCTAGGATTTTCCTTTTTTTTTTTTAACAAAACATCCATGCATGTTCACGATATAAAAATAGGGTAAGTACACAGATTTGCATATAAGGGACACATCTCAGTTTCCAGGTGGACAATAATGGGCAGTGCCATTTAGGCTGTAAGCATTTTTAAAGGGAAAGGAAAGGCAAAGAAATAAAATCCCATTTTTACTTTCTTTAATGAAAAAGAAATCTATCTCCAATATACTTTAATTTAAAAATGTGTACCGTTTTTATAAGAAACCTGACTGTATGCAGTGAAATTCTCCCTTCATTTAGTGCTGTGGATAGGAATTGTCAGACGTTCCCTAACTTCTGGCAGGGAAACACTCATACTTATGAACAGCAGGGGTAGACCCTGCCTTACTTACCAGCCATGCAGAACTCAAACAGCTTTGTTTTTTGATCATTTATGACGATCCCTAAGCAGCACAGACCATACTGAGCATGTGCAGTGCCAGTGTCAGACAAAGATGTATAACAAAGTTACAAGATGACAGCCCCCTGTGGCCAACTTTGAAAGCATAAATCATTTGTTTGATTAGGCTTGTGGTGCAGTAAGTTCATGTTTATGTTTAGCATACAAAATACAGCATTTCTAGTCTTATTCTATTTTAGACTTTACTTGCCCTTTAAGCACACTGTATAGGAGACATGTGAACAGTATAAACCACGCGAAAAATAAAAGGTTTAGAGATGCTGAACAAAATTAACAAGAAATACAAAAAAGGAGCAAAAATGTAAAGAAAACCAAAGATTGGTACTGTAGCTTGAGTCCAGGGGTTTTAGCCTGTGTAAGGACTCCCTGAGCCAAGTAACTGTAATGGCTTTATTGATAGCTTAGAGAGGCCTGGTAGTGATGTATCCACTATAACAAACAAGGGAAAGTTGTGCTCACCACTAGTTTTTAAAACCATTAGGCGGGGTGCAATGAGGCTGTGACCACAAAATACATATAGACAAATACAAGAGGTCCTCTGCACTCAACCCATTATCAATATATTTAAGACATTTTCGCTTGGCTGCAGTTAGTATCAAGCTAACCGGTTTCTGTACATTGTTTTTGAATTTTTGAGAAACGTAAGTGGGTAAAGTGTAAAGTTCTCCCCATACTGGTAGGGCCAGTAATTCTTTTCAGTAGCACTCCATGAGGGGGCAAGTCCAGAAGATGTGATCTACTGTTCCATCTCCTCCACATTGTCTCCAGCAGCCTGGTGAAACATTAGGGTGAATCGCAAGTTTGTGTCATGAATGAGAATTTTATAGTTTGTTTCCGTGTGGGTAACACATGCTTGAGGCCTTTCTAACGTTCTCCCATAGGGAAATCCATTTGGGAAGGACAAATCATCCCGTAGAATTTGTTGCCATGACAGTGTAAGCATGTTTAGCAAAGGATGTTTCTGGGCACGTGTTGAGTAATCCATAAATATCTGATGAGTCCTTTCCAGCTCACTGGAGTTGCCATGGTAGTATAGAGTGGTGAGTATTCTTAGGCTGGGGTCCCCAATAACGGGGCTACGAACATATCTGAACTGGGCCGCCAAGCCGAGTCCACATTTGACACAGATGCAGCGAATTTGACACGGACGCACAAAATTTGCCGTGGCATGCACGAAATTTGATGCTGGCGTGCCCAGCTTTGATGCGGCATGCAGAAGATTTGATGCTGGCGTGCCCCAATTTGATGTGAATTTGAAGCAGTTGACACTCCCCCCCCCCAAAAAAAATTCTGGCTTCACACTGGTCCCTGGGTCAAAAAAGGATGGGGACTGCTGTTCTATGGGCAGTTGAAGACCTATGACTTTCAGGGCAAAATGCTTAATTTGAAGATATTGGTAGTGCATTTTATTGCTCAGGTCAAACTTAGGGTTGGGGCAGACGGGGTTTATTTCATTTGGAAACTTCAGGCGACTTTGGAAATCGAAGTGCCTACAGTATGTTTTATCTGATCATGGTGTAAATGGGTGTCTACTACTTATGAGCTGCAGCTAGGGTTGCCACCTTTTCCTGAAAAAAATACGGCCTTCCTATATATTTATCTGTTTTTCCTATTAATAACATTGGGATCAACCATTAAAAATACTGGCAAGGCTGGTAAAATACCGGCCAGGTGGCAACCCTAGCTGCAGCTCTCATTTCTCCACCCCCCCAGGGATTTATACCATTATCTTTGTATAAATATGGAATATGTTATGTGGAATGCTTGGGACCCATGGTTTTCTGGATAAGGGATCCCACTGTAATGTGGAAAACCTTGCTTTAAACCACTACCAAAAGCATTTAAACATAGATACATTATAATTATTCAGTTGTTATTTGTTAATGTCTCTGTAGTTGGAATAAGGATTTATTTATCCCTTGCTGCAGAGATGTCAACCCCCCTATTTTCTTGGGATTTAACAGATTTTGGGCTCTGTCACCAGTCTCCCGGCCACCACTCTCAACTTTCTCCCAGTTTTTACTGGTTTTCCACCATTTTGCCCGATTTTCGTTGAAAATCTGTTGTCTGAACGTGCACTATAAAAGCTGGAGCGATGTCTGCATGCGCAACACAGAACATAGTAACAAGTATTTAAAGTTGACAGCTCTATTTATGCACTCTCTCTGACAGCTCTATTTATGCGTTCTCTTTTGAAACACAGAGTCAGAAGCCAGCTGTTCTCCAGCTAAGACTCCAGATCCCATAATGCCCTGCATGCTTATTCACAAGTCTGTTAAAAACAGTGCCCATTAATTAAAAATGCAAATCTTCTAAATTATACCCCACTATCCCCAGAATGGGCCATATTAGGCCTTATAATACGACTTCCATCCAAACTAACTAAAGGCAGTAAAAGAATACTAACTATAATCTCAGCAGTGAGGTAAAAAAACTATTCTCCACGGCTGGATTAAACCACAGCCCCCATCCATTTCGAAAACTGTCTCACGTGTTTAACATGGACTGGATAGAAGCCTCCATGCAAAAAGAAAAACTGGTCAAAAAATCTTTTGAAACATGGGAGAGCCACAACATTACCAGTTGAAAAACAACAAGCACTAGCACTAGTGATGGGCGAATCGGCAGCTTTTTTTTGGACGCGCGCGTCTGTTTTTGGACACCGGCGGCCCGCGCGCCCATTGCCGTCGGACGCCGCCGAGAATTCACAGCAGGCGAATAAATACGCCCATCATTAGCTAGCACAGTGCTTCCAGGAGACCTCTTGGTATACAAAGAGAATAATCCTTCAAGTTCACATCACAAGAAAAGGGAAAAATTGTACAATTTTATTTATAATGTATGCCATCTGGGCCATAGTACTGTACTCCACTGTTATATGTATACCATCAAGTGGGAGGAAGTGAGGGGAAGGAAAAGGAAAAGAAAAAGGAAAAACCCCATAGGGGTATTATTCTTTGCATAATGTGAAAAACATTGAGCTGTTAAATGTGTGAACCTATATTATCTATGACTTGTAAAGCATGTCTATTCATCAATAAAATAAAAAAACAACAATTTCTCTAATTAGGATTTTAGTTAGAAATGTAAAAAACTAACAGACTTGCCTTTATTACTGGATAAAAGTCACTTGCTCTGTTATTTTGTCTTGATATTAATGGGCTTTCATTACAGATTTAAGATGTTTTGTTTTTCATCTCAAGTACAGTGATAAAAAATATGAAAATTGTTTCATTGTGAAAATGGAAAAATAAAGTTCTGCTAAAAGGATAGTTCATAATGCAGTATTCATGCTACCAAACCAATCTTATCTCTCTATCTCACACGCTTTCTGCTGCGCATTTCCCCGGAAGCATGCGCATTAGAATGAAAAAAAAAACAATTTTAAAGTTAAAGTTCGGCTTTTCGTTCTAATGCGCATGTGAAGCTGAGCAAAGACGGAAGTAAGATCTCTGCGTGGTGCTCGCTTCTATAACCCGGGTTAGATTTCCCCTGATGGGAGCACCGGCCCTGGGTTTGAGGTACATTGCTATAATCACTTGGGAGTGCCTAACTTTTGGCACCCCTAAGTGTATCCAGCCTTTCCTTCTCCTTTAAAGCAGATCCTACAATGATTATTCACCTACTTTATTACCAGATCATAGAACAGAATAATAAGTATTCTGGTACTTTTATTGGTTATTAGTACAGGTATTGGACCTTTTATCCAGGATGCTTGGGACCTGGGTTTTTCCAAATGCATCTTGCCGTAATTTGGATCTACATATAGTTCTCCTTAAAGAGATGGTTGCCAACAGTTCCAGCATTTACCTAAGTAATCAGATCCTGATAATATAATTTCCTTGTGCAAGCCCTTTGTGGGATTCTTTAATACCCAGGGCTGTTTTTACTGGTCATATTTTTGACTTGGCACTTATAAAACCTTGGATTTTAATCAAGAACTATACAGAATGTTTGATATCACTTTGCCATAGCTGAAAACTTGAAAATTACTTTAAAATGTGTTGTATGCAATTTTCTTTCTTAGAAGCAAGTCATTTTTTATCAAAGAAAATGCTTGCTCTGCTTCATAGTCTGTATGAAGTATCATAAAACAAGTGAAATCCTGGTATAAACATCAGATTTTTTTATTTAGACTATTTTATAGTGATGGGCGAATTTATTCGCCAGGGCCGAATTCGCTGCGAATTCCCGCGATTCGCCGCTGGCGAATAAATGCGCGAATCACCAGCGAAATTTCGCTTGGCGAAAATTCGCCGAAAAAACGAGTCGCGCGACGTTTTTTTCGACGCGACGCGACGAAAACGTCGCGACGCGATTTGACGCGACGCGCGTCAAAAGCGTCCTGCGTCTCGTTTCGCGAATTTTTCGCAGATTCGCGAAGTTCTAGCGAATTTTTACGGCGAAGCGAATCTCGGGAGATTCGCCCATCACTACTATTTTACTGTTTTAGCTGAGGTTAGCATGGTTCATGTAATTAGCCCAGTAGTTGTTAGACATTTCCCAGTTCAAGCCCCAAAAACAATAAAGTCGGAGTTTTTGTGCCAAAAAGCAAAAAAATATGTACGATCTGAATTTTTCATGTTTTTTCGCACATAGGAAATTTTCAGGAAAATAAGTAAGGGGAAAAAACCTGTGCGGATTTGGTCGGAGTAGTTTTCAGAAAATAATGAAATAAATGGGCCTCTTAATCTTCACCTTTATTAACTCCATAACACCTTTATTAACTCCATAGTAAACTTTCTGTTGAATTTAGGAAACCAAATAGACATTCTCCCCAAATCTCCAGCTAACTGGCCTTCATGTTGAGCATCAAAGGGGCCAGTCCAACAGTCTGGAAACAACGGATTTCGTGCTGACGACTGTGAAGAGATTTGTGTCCTCAGACCCAGTGCAGTCTGACTGATTATTAATCAGTCTTGCTGTATCAGCTTCTATGGCAGATATTAATTGACTTGTGCTGTTTTGATCTTTTATGATGATCCCTAAGCAGCCCAGATCACAATGAGCATGTGCACAGTCTTGGTCTTGCAAAGATGTATAACAAAGTTACAAGATGACAGCCCCCTGTGGCCAACTTTGAAAGCATAAATCATTTGTTTAATTGGGCTTCTGGAGCAGTCAGTTTGTGTTTATATTTAGTATACAAAATATAGCATTTCTAACATTATTCTATTTAGACCTTAGGTGCCCTTTGAAAAACTCCTACCCCTTCTACCCTACATAGACACCCTCCCTCCTCCCCCCCCCCAACCTAGCTGCTACCCCTAACTTTTTATTTACAGATTCACGGCATCGGAGTTCACAGAAGCCATCTTCTTCTCTTCAGAAATCTTCGGGTCTTCTTCTGGCACTTTGGCAATTTCCCTGACGTTCGGCGATTCCTCAGTTGTGGCGAATGGGAAAATTGCTCCAACTTTGCATGTGTCAATATGCCGCTTTCTTCCTGAAGATTTCCGAAGAGAAGAAGATGGCTGCCGTGAACTCAGATGCCCTGAATCTGCACAGAGGGATAACTAAAAAGTTAGCGGCATTTACTCCTGGGGAGGAGGGGGTCTATGTAGGGTAGTGCGATAGTGTTTTTTTAATAAGGGGTATAATTCAATTGAATAAGGGGAAAGTTCTCTTGAAAGGTCCACAGCTTTATCAGCTACAAATCAGCATTTGTTATTTTCAGGGGTTTTTTTATGCAATGTTTAATTTTTCCCCCACTTTGATGACAACTTCATGAATTGCTCATTTCTGATGTTTGTACAACATGCCACGGGGAATACCCATTATCAAAATCAACAAGCATTTGCCCTTACGCTGTCACTAAATAGTAAGGGTTTTAAGGATGCTGTAATTACTCTGTAATGATACTCTCATTTTCATGCAGATTACAACTGTTTAACCAGACTGCTAAATCCAGTGTGTTTCAGCCAATGCCAATTCAGGCAATGCCTATTGTAACTTATTTTGGTAATTCATCCATGTTTGTCATCATTACTAAAGAAATATTTGCCACCTGATTGGTAGCTAGCAACATATGCTTGCACATTGTGCAAAAATTTGCCTTTTTGTCGTAATGTAGGTTTACAAGTAGACTTCTCTCAAGAAACAAGTTAAAGGAGAAATTTGCGTGAAAAACAAAAAATGTAGCAATGCATTATACTCTAAGTATAGAAGGAAAGTGCACAAAATAAAGTATTTCAGGTTGATTTATTGAAAATGTCAGCAAAACCACTACTAGTCCCGCCTATCTGTCCCACTTCCTGTTGCCTCCTTTCCCAAGCTGTGCAGGGGAGCGGCAGCACTCCGCTGCATGGTAGGATAGGAACCAATCAGCAGTTAGGCTGACCTGATTGTGAACTGAAGCCTGTCTTTGCTTGTGTGACTGCAGCTCTGTGATTGGCAATCCCCCTCTTACTGTTTCTGCCAGGGACCATTCAGATATGCCCACCCTTCATTTAAAACATGTACAGGGACTACATCAGAACTATAGGGAGCTCCAATAAAGGGGCTGTGTTTAAAGATAATTAAAATTTATAGTCCACTGTGAGATCAGTATCATATATTATTCATAACTGCCTTCAAGACCAGGAATTTTTTTGGTTATCTTATATGTCTCCTTTAAGGGACAGTACATATGGGTGGTTACTACTCAGCTCCATTCATCCTATGTTTATTATTTGTCACAGTTGAGCACAGCATAAATAGGTGTTGAATGAGTGTAGCACCACAGTGGTGGCCCAGATATAGCATTGATCACACCTATCAGCAGATTTATCATTGGTCGAATGAAAAAAAAATTGAAATTCCACTATATGAATAAAAGAGAAGTAAAATCCTTCGAATTCGACTATCGAATTTGACTATCAAATTCGAAGGATTTTACCGCAATTCAATCGATCGAACAATCGAATAGGAAAAATTCGATCAATTGTTCGAAACGATCTCTCGTGGCCAGGACTCTCCTTTAAACATTGGTGGCAGCCAACCAGAAATTTAAAACAAAATTGCTTGCCAGGGTCCCCCATAAGTTTGGCTCTTAATGGGAGCCCTGCCACCTTCACTTACTTGATTGCTGGGCACCCCTGCTTTCAGCATTCTGCTAAGATTAGAATAGAGGACGGGCACTACGGTGGCAGCATTATTTTTTGTCCTATTACTTCTCTGTACCCTTATTGGTTGATTAAGTTAAGTCCAGGTGAAGTTGCATTGGTATTGGATAGGTTGGAGGGGAGGTTCCTGCTTCACCCATCCAATCCCTGTACAGCTTTACCGGGACTTAAACTTAAACACCGGAGCTCCCGTCCTCTTTTCTAAATATTGCAGGAGGCTGACAGCAGGGGGGCCCAGCTAATCAAGTAAGTATAGCATGGCCACCCCCCAACAGACAAAAACCTGTGGTTCAGTATTTGTATAATAAGCAAGACTTAATTTATGTATCTATGACCCTTTTTTTCAAATTTGCCTTGCAAATAAGACCTTGTGCATGGTCGGCTTTAGCTCTGGCTTGCTGGTATTGATGTATTTCCATGGCTTAATAAATAGAAGGTATGCAGGATGATTCACGGGTTAGCAAACATGCACCGAGACCATTTAATTCTATGCAATTGCTTTAAGGAAATACCAGAAGCAGCTCTGACTTGTTTCCCGCTGTGTATGTGATAGGCAGATCATTTCATATCAATAGCTTGTACCTCTCCACTCCTTACGATTCAGCTACTTACAAAGGTATAATGCTCAAGCTTTCAAAAAATGCAACCAGAGAAAATAAATCCTAGTAAAATCCAATCATTAAAAAACAATATCACTCCAACTTGGGTTCTGAGATTGTTATTGTACCTGATATCCGTATGTAGAAGAGACCTATGTCACTGTTTACAGGAATGGGATCCGTTATCCGGAAACCCATTATCGGGAAAGTCCTGAATTACGGAATGACTGTCTCCCATAGACTCTAATTTATCCTGTTAACTGTTTTTCTCTGTAATAATAAAACAGTAGCTTGTACTTGATCCCAACTAAGATATAATTATTCCTTATTGGAAACAAAACCAGCCTATTGGGTTTATTTAAAGGAGAAGGAAAGGCTAAAATTAAGTAAGCTTTATCAGAAAGGTCTATATGAATACACCAGTAAACCCTTGTAAATCCTCAAAGTAATGCTACTCTGAGTTCTCTGTCAAAAGAAACACAGCATTTCTTCCTTCTAATGTGTACACATGGACTTCTGTATCAGATTTGCTTTTTTCAGCTTAAACCTCCAGGGCTTGGGCTTGAGCATGCTCAGTTTGCTCCTCTCCCCCTCAGTCATCCCCTCCGAGCTGTAATCTGAGCTCAAAGCTATGAGAGGGCAGGGAGAGACTCAGGCAGGAAGTGATGTCACACAAGCTAATATGGCAGCTGCTATACTAAAAAACAGAGAGAGAGTGTCTAGAGCGGTTTACTCAGGTATGGACAAGCATTTTAAACAATATGGCGTTCTAGCTTGCACTGTTGTGGCTACTGACAATAAACTGCCTTGGTAGCTTTCTTTCTCCTTTAATGTTCCCATGATTTTCTAGTAGACTTAAGGTATAAAGATTTACGGAAAGATCCGTTATCTGGAAAACCCAGGTCCTGAGCATTCTGGACAACAAGAAGGTGACATCTGCAGTCACCAAATAATAGTTATTATACCCATCATATTGACTCAAAAAACTGAAGTGTATTTCAAATATATTTCTCACTTGTTGGAAAATGCTCTCTAGGTAACAATGCATTCCAGGCAGGGATTATTCAGACAGGGAACCTCCACCCATAAACGGTTTTTAGGATAATTAAAGAAAATGTCAAGCAAGTTTCCAGTATGCATTAATTAAAATGTTGTAATACTTTTAAAGGAATGGTTCAGTATAAAAATAAAACTGGGTAAATAGATAGGCATTGCGAAGTACAGAATTTTTCTAATATAGTTAGCCAAAAATGTAATGTATAAACCTGTCTCTCTTCATTCGGTCTCCATGCAGTAGTTGGAGCCAGTTTTTGATTGACAGTTAGGTCTAATTCATCCTTTGGGGGTGTTTCACCCTTAAAGGAGAACCAAAACCCCTAATGTGTATCCCCCTTCCCCCCTAACTAAATAGGCCCCCTCCGCCCAGCCCTACCTAGTACCCTGGGCAAATGCCCCTTACTTTCTCTCCTTGCAGGTCCTGTCCAGCGGAGTTCACAGCAGCCATCTTGTCTCCTTCTGTCTTCTTCCTGTAGTGACCAGCGATTTCGGCGCATGCGCAGTTGGAGATAATTTAGACCTAACTGGGGATCTCCTGCGCATTTGCCGAAAGTCAAGAAAATTTCTGAATTTTTTTTTGATTTTTTGCTCATGTGCAGTAGGGTAAGAGGGATGTGGGATACAAATTTGGGGGTTGGGTTCTCCTTTAACCTAGGTGCTCACCCTTTAAAAATACCCGGCTCTGATGGAAATTCTGTTCCTCTACATGCAGGGTGTTTGCCAGAGTCTGTTATTTTGCTACCTTTTGTTTGTGTTGGAGTTGGTTATTTCAGTTATTCCACTAAATAAAGTGACCCCCCCCCTAAAAGACATATTAGACATACCTGTCAATCAAAATCTCACCCAGACCTCCGCATGAAGAGAGTATGAAGACTGACTGAAGACTGAAGGTTGTGGAGAATGAGAAACCGAAGGGTAACTTGATTATTGCTTAAACGTACAGAATTTTTAATTGACTGTATTTATAAAGTGTCTAATTTCAGTAAGATGAAGTTTATATTAAATTTTAATTTTTACAGTTGTTCCCCTTGAACTTATATTCTCATGTTCTGTTCCAACAGCGATCCAGATGTCATGACCCCACCCTATTTGCATTATCACCACACCCCCTTATGCCATAAACTTGCCCCTTTATAGACCCCACCCCTGTAGGTAAAGTATTTGCAAAAAAGTGGAAACCCTACAAGCAGGATATGTCAGATGATCAACACACCCAGAGTCAAGTTTCCCTAAATTTTTTCAAAAGTCATAACCAAAGTACAGTAAGGAATAAACAAATAATACTTAAAACTGCAATTTATTTACACATATCATCATAAATATTGCATCAGTCTGGGGTATAGTTCTGCCAACTCTGTGCCACCATCTTCTGTAAGGTCTCAGTGGTCTCAATGTGCCCAGGGCTTACTGATCTCCTTGGGCAACTGTATGAGATCTGCCATTAAATGGTGCCCAGTGCTTACTGATCTCCTTGGGCAACTGTATGAGATCTGCCATTAAATGGTGCCCAGTGCTTAGTGATTTCCTTGGGCATCTCATAGAGAACTGGTTTGAAAGCATTCCCATATTTGCGCTCTTGATATTTTTTGTTATAGCCCTGGGAAAGATGTGACTTTTCTCTCACTGGTTCACTAGTTTATTTCATTTTATTTAGACACTGTATGACGTTATGCCTTTTGGGCCTAAAACAACAACTAGCTTTTTTGCGCTTATGATATGAAATTTATTGCGGATTGGGGAATTGGCTCCAGACATAGTAAAACAGTAAAATGTATTTGCTCTGTATTATTCATGTCCTATTATCAGCCAGCAGATGGCAGTGCCACACACCGGTATTGTTACGGCACAATGACAATACTGTAGGGAAATCTACAGATATGGGTAGTTCACAATATAGCGATGGGCATAGATACTCACTACCAAGGCTTTATTTGGTGCAGGGTTTGATCATGTCTGTGTCATACAAAAAGCTGTCTTTATTCACTCGTAAACAAAACCAGAGGGTTAGTATTTTGGCCCCTGTCTTGCACTGATCCCAGGACCTGCTGGTTTTGTTTTTTTTAGCCAAATCAAAAAGTGTATTTTTAAGTCCCTGTGTTTGCAGATCTTCCTTTAGTATTGTATCTAGGGTGTCTCTGCTGCAGGACATAGTCAATAAGTGTAAATGCAGAGAAACCTTTAACTGTCAACTTGCACTGCCCACCATGATATGCCTGAGGGCCACTTTTTTGTTTGAAGAAGCAAATATGTATACAGAGCTCACCAGTCATAATTACTCCTACAGGTGCTACCAATTGGTTGCCTGTTATAGTGGCACTGCTGATACCTTTGGTTGCCCATACTGCTTAGAAAACAGGTCTTGCAAGCAAAAAATTAGCACCCCCTGCAACCCCAGGATGCTGGGTGCATTGTACCAACTAGCCACTAGTTAGATAAGCATTTCATTGTCCAGTAGGGTTGCCACCTGGCCAGTATTATACCATCCTAACTTGTAAAACACCTGCCAATGTTCAAATTTACCGGCAATGTAGTGGCCGTTAAATTTTTAATACCCTTAAAAAAAGGCCCTTGGCCTGCCCCAATACGCTCAGAATTTACAGTTTTTCAGCCTTCTGGCCATCGCTCAATGTGGCCCCGCCCCCTTTCACTGTAGGTGGCTCTGCTCCCTTTGCATCACAGACCGTCCCTTTTGTTCCTGTCCCACCACTGGCCAGTAAAACTTTTCAGAAAAGGTGGCAACCCTTCTGTCCAGTAATACTGTGATTTGTGTGAAAAAGCCTCAATAACCATATAATTTCATTATTATGCTTTGATAATACAGAGCCAACATTTTAAAGGACATGCAAACCCTACATTCCCATACCATGCATATAAGTTGGGCACATCTCTGCCACCCTAATGGCAATATTTGTACTGCATATATCCCCTGCATTTGCCAATACCATTGCATTTTCCTAAAACATATAACTACTTTCACTTAGTGGCCATTTTCCCTCTGACACATCATCAATGATGAAGAACGCAGGCTTACACAGGCACAACTTACTTTGATAATAAGTCCTGCTTGGATTAAGCACTGTAATGGTTAAGCTGATCTCAGGATAGGAGGATATTAGAACAAATAGGAGCAGAAAGCTTGAGCAGAGTTTCTATGGGAACCAGCAATGCTATCGCTTTGTTGGCTGCTAGACTGGAGGGCATGTTTTGCAATCTGAGCTGAGAAGAATTGAGCATGTGCAATAGCCAACAGCCAAAGTAAATTCCCAAGGGAGAGGCCTGAGTGGGTTAGAGGAGATGATGGAATCCTAAGCGATGAAGTGGATACTGCAGCCTTGCTATTAACCTTTGAATGGTACTTCAGTAACATACCGGCAGACTTATTGGCTCCTGATAAAATTGACCCTACTGTATGTGAATGTGGTAGGGACCTTAGAGTGGCACATAATGTAATGTGTTTACACCACAAGCTTTTTGTTTTTTGACTCATATTCTCAATGCAATGAAGTTGAATATAGTTAAGCTAACCTGTTTGTATTAGGCAAAAATCCTGGTGTCCGAAATATTTAAACTATAAAGTGCCCAGGTAGAGTTGCCACCTTGCCGGTATTTTGATGGTTGATCCCAATGTTATTAATAGGAAAAAAGATAAATATATAGGAATGCCGGTATTTTTTAAAGGAAACGTGGCAACCCTATGCCCAGGCTCCAAGCCAAGTCTTGACTTCCTCTGAACTCGAGCAACATTATAAGAGGTCCACATGGTACATCACCAAAAATATTTGGGAAATATGCAGCTATGGAATCCCATATCCAGAAACCTGTAGGTTCCAAATTAAAGGAGGACGACTCCATTTTTAGTAAATTTCCTTTTTCTCTGTATTAATAAAACAAAACCTTGTACTTAAATGCATACTGTCATGGGAAAACATGTTTTTTTCCAAAACACATCAGTGACTCCAGCAGAATTCTGCACAATTCTCAAAAGAGCAAACAGATTTTGTTATATTGAATTTTGAAATCTGACATGGGGCTAGGCATTTTGTCAGTTCCCAGCTGCCCCCAGTCTTGTGACTTGCGCCTGCACTTTTGGATGGAATTACATTCTGGCAGGCTGTTATTTCTCCTACTTAATGCAACTGAATCAATCTCAGTTGGACTTGGCTTTTACTATTGAGTGTTAGGCTAAGGCCA
>CM044440.1:22992806-23018008 GCA_024363595.1 Xenopus borealis | reverse complement strand
TGGGGGGGGGGGCAAGGGAGGGAGGGTGATATCACTCTAACTTGCAGTACAGCAGTAAAGAGTGACTGACATTTATCAGAGCACAAGCCACATGACTGGGGACAGCTGGAATACTGACAGTATGTCTAGCCCCATGTCAGATTTTAAACCTGAATATAACAAAATCTGTTTTCTCTTTTGAGAAATGGATGTTAGTGCAGAAGTCTGCTGGAGCAGCACTATTAACTGATGCATTTTGAAGAAAAAAAACATGTTTTCCTGTGACAGTATCCCTTTAAAAATGAATATTGCTAAAAATGCCATATTTTATATACTACAGCCTAAAGTTTCAGCTTCCCAATGTCTGACGAAGGGGCACGCCCCCGAAACGTTACATCACTCGACTGAATAAACAGCAGGGGAACTTCCCCGCAATTTTCACCCAAAGTGCCTGAATTTTTTTCCTCTGATGATATACAGGAGAGGTGCCGACCCCCTCCATCAAGCACTGGGTACCTATCTATAGGAGAGGAGCAGGGTACAGGTATATACCTTCACTGGCATCTACTGGGGAGACACAGATCTTTACTGCTAAAGGGCTGTGGTTGCCTTGGGCTGGTACACAAGCACAAAACATAATGTACAACATTTCTACCTACTTCTTCTCGCCTACTTCTAGTTATTCTTTAGTTTTCCTTTAATTATACATAAGCTGCAAGGATCCATATTGGTGGCAAAACAATGCTGTTGGGTTTTCTAACATTTACTTAATTCGAAATTTGAATTTTGAATATGCAAATGAGGTCACTTCGACCATCAAATTTCCAAAATTCAACCTATTCGAATAATTCAAATTTAATTGTATTCGAATACTCAATGGTCGAAGTACTTCCCCTTTAAAAAAAAAATTCGATAGGCTAGTTCACCAACTTGGACCCACCGAATTGCTTTAAAACCCCATGGGAAGCTCGAATTCGATAAAAGGGTTAAAATTGTTCGAATCGTTATAGTCGAGCGTTTAATCGATCGATCAAATTATTTAATGGAACGATCAAATTTTTCCTATTCGATCGTTCGAATATTCGAATGGCGGTAAAATCCTTCGAATTTCATATTCGAATTCGAAGGATTTTACTTCCCTAACTATTCACATGGTCGAATTTCGAATTTTTTTCAATTCGAAATTCGACCAATAGTAAATCTGCCCCTTAAATAATTTTTAGCAGACTTATGCAAAGATCTAAATTATGGAAAGATCCCTTATTCGGGAAACCCCCCTGTCCCAAGCATTCTGGATAATAGACGCTATACTTATGTTAGTGTATCATTGCAGTTCACCATATAAAACTCGAACGGCAGTCTGGTGCTGTTTAAACTGTAAACGTTGAGTGGTTTGTGCATTCGTTGGCCTAATTGAGTTTATTTTTTCCTGAAGAATATATTAATTCACCGCAGTGTGCGCCCATTAGACCATTCCATTCTGACTAATGGAGTTATTAGCATGTAGCCTATCGAGATTAAAGTGAAGCGAAGGATATTTCTTTAACGTTGCTAATATATATTTTTTTCGACATTGGGCAATTGAAATAATTTTGTCATTGTGGCAGATGACCCATTATTCTCTTTCCTTCTGTACATTTTATTCTCGTTACTAAAAAAGTTACACTGGTAAATCAATCACCGCGCAGCTCAGAAAGTATCTTATTTTTTGCTGCAGCATCGCACATACTGCATCATCCCTGTTACAATCCCATCGGAAATGTGCAGAATTCTTCCAGCGGGTTTCATCTCAACAAATATTTTCTAATATCCATGGGGGGAGGGGGGGTCATACGATGAGGCATAAGGAGCTCTTGGATTTGCAGCTCTTTACCTTGCTCCCGATAAATCTGACATAGTCATAGTGCAGCGCTACGAAATATGCTGGCGCTATATTAATAAATGTTAATAATAAAATAATAGAGCAGTGTTTGCCAGTGGAAGGCGTTGGAGAGGTGGTTCACCTTTCAGGTAACTTTAAGTATGTTATAGAATAGTCAAGTCTAAGAAATATTTCAATTGGTCATTATTTATTTTCCATAGTTCTTTAATGGCGCTTTCCACCTTTTCAACTGGGGGTTCGCTGACCCCATCTAAAAACAAATACTCTGTAAAGGTACAAATGTATTGTTACTGATACATTGTATTACTCTTCTTTCTATGTAGGCCTCTCCTATTCATTTTCCAGTCTCTTATTCAAAGTAATGTGTGGTTGCTAGGGTGATTTGGAACCCTAGCAACCAGATGGCTGAAATGGCAAACTGGAGAATGGCTGAATAAAAAGCTAAATAACTCAAAAACCCCAAATAATAAAAAATGAAAACCAATTGCAAATTGTCTCTCTACATCATACTTAAAGCTAATTTAAAGGTGAACAACCCCCTTAAGTACAGGGATCTTGCACCCACTGGTGCTAGGGGCTTGCCAGGGCCTATCTCCTAATCATGTAAATGCAGTGCACGTATGGTATGCCAGTGAGGCATTAAGCTAGCCCATGCTATCATTTCTGGTGTTTGCCCGATCCTCTAGACCAGTGCTGTCCAACTTCTGTGGTAAAGAGGGACAAAATTGCCACACACAGGCAGAGCAGGGCACACACACAGGCAGAGCAGGGCACACACACAGGCAGAGCAGGGCACACACTGGCAGAGCAGGGCACACACTGGCAGAGCAGGGCACACACTGGCAGAGCAGGGCACACGTAGGTAGAGAAGGGCACACACAGGCTGAACAGGTCACACAGGCAGAGAAGGGCACACACATGCAGAGTGGCACACACAGGCAATGCCCCATTAGCATTTTGTATAAAGTGGGAACAGGTGAACAATGTGGACAGTTTCAGTCTGGGTCTCAGTTGTGAACAGTACAGAGCTTTAGGGGTGTTACAAGTGTGAACAATGCAGGGGGATCATAGGTGTGAACAATACAGGGTATTAGTCTGAATTTGAGGTTTAAATAGTGCAGGGGCCAGTTACTCTCTGTAGTGAGACCATTTAAAGCTTACACATTGTAAGCAAGCACAGCAGGTAGGGGGCCACCAGTTGGACAGCCATGTTCTAGATGCGTGGTCTGGAAGTGGAGGTAGATCCCGAGTTTCCCTGTATTAAATTCCACAACATGACTGACCCACCCCTCTGACAACATGGCTCCGTCCCCTGCGTGGATCATGGGCCACAGACACGTAGCAACCCAAAATACCCACCAATCACGTCACAAATAAACCCAATGCTGCCATGGAAGTGATTTGGAAATAGAATTTACGGTGCGTAGGAAACAATACATTTCTCTCTTTTTCCATGAGAACATATGCATAACCTCTAATATATATATCAAGGGACTATTTAATGAAAAACTGCAAATATGCTAATAGAATTTCCGTATGTAGACAAGGAGCCATATTAATTACCTCATTTGCAAAGTGTCATTCTACAGAGCTTGAGTAATGAAAACTAGTTTCTTTCTAAAACAGCACAATTTATAAGGGTTCTGAAATGAATGAATGCACTTGCAGTATAATTATAAATCACTGAGCCTTTAGGGCAGAAGTACAGATACAGGATCTGTTATCCGGATACCCATTATCCAGAAATGGGAAGGCCGTGGCCCATAGACTCCAAATAACTAAGTTTTTTAAAATGTAATAATAAAACAGTACCTTGTACTCGAAAAAACTTGAACATTTTTAGAGGTTTTAAAGGTGAAAATTTGCTGGCATAAAAAAAAATCAGAGATGAGCGCGCGCCAAAAATCTTGCGACGCGCATCACAAACAATACGCGTGTTGTTTCACACACTTTTTGCCAATTCACGAATTTCGCTAATTTTTCGCCAATTCGTGAATTTCGCTGTAAGTTCGCAAATTTTTAGGTGAAGCGAAACGGTCTAGATTTGCCCATCACTATTGATAAGCTTTCTATCTGGATGGACTGATGGCCAGCTTAACTCCCGCATGCCATTTTGCAACTGAAAATGACAGTAGCAATGCAATGATGACAGTTGCACTTGTAGTATCACCAACAGGTGGCAGGCTAGTGCAACAACGTCTGCTATTTTACACGGACACCTGAGCTCCCTTGTAGAATGTGCAGTGACAGCTAAAGGCAGAAAAACTCTTTCTTCAAACTGCTGGAAAATTCCCTTTGCTCAGTGGCTCCAAACATGGATAAAAAACAACTCTTCCAGCATTAGAGATCAGTCTCTTTTATATCGACTGTATATTAGTAGGCTTCTGCAAGGGGCAACACATTCCACATAAATTGGGATGGTGCTGAAATCGTATTCTGTTAATTACAGTGTTGGACTGGCCCAGCGGGAAACCGGGAAAAAACACAGTGGGCCCGACCCTTAATGGGCTCCCGCCGGGGCCAGACCTCTCTCCAAATCAAAGCATTAAAAAAAGTTCTGGTTAGGCATGGCGTGCAGCGCCTTTTGTGCAGGCGCGCGCGTCACCTTTCAAGCAGGCGCTCCCGCAGCATCTTTCAAGCAGGTGAGCGCACGGCTCCTTCCAGGCAGGTGCACGCTCTGCACCCTCACTCAGCGCGGGGGGGGGGCGCAGGGGCCCCGGGCAGTAGTCCTGGTGAGCCCCGGGCCCCCTAGTCCAACCCTGGTTAATTATAATTAATTATCTCTGTTTTTTTAATTATCTCTTTTATCCCTTGCAAAAGTTTTTACTGTGGAAGTGCAACGTTTCGGGGATCCGCCCCTTTGTCAAAAAATTGCACTTCCGCAGTAAAAACTTTTGCAAGGGCTTGCCCTGCAACTATAATTCTCTGGTACCACTACTACTACTAAGTACCTGGGAGTTGCCGTATCCTCTAAACCAGTGATCCCCAACCAGTAGCTCGCGAGCAACATGTTGCTCACCAACCCCTTGGATGTTGCTCCCAGTGGCCTCAAAGCAGGTGCTTATTTTTGAATTCCAGGCTTGGAAGCAATCGTTGTATAGAAACCAAGGGGCAGATTTACTAAATTCGTGTGAAGGATTCGAATATTCGCTCGAATAGTCTCTAATCGATTGTGCGACTATTCGAAAATGCAAATTAAGTATTTTCGACTATCAAATATAGAATATTCGGTCGCATCGAATAGATCAAATAAATATATATTCGATCGGTCGACTATTCGCCAGTCGAAGAACTTGCCCTTTAAATTTTTATTCGACTGCCTACATCGCCAGATTGAGCCTACCGAATTGCAATAGAAGCCTATGGGGGCTTCTAAGTCTTTTGCCGAATTTCAATTGTACGATTGAACGTTTCGAACATTCGATTCGTACGATTTTGGCAAATATTGGAAAGTTTTTTCTGCGACTTTTCTTAGAATCGTTTGATCGTACGATTCTGGCAAATAGTCGAAAACGCTCTCAAAACTGGCGAATATTTGATTCGATGTTGGTGAATATTTATTCGCCAAATATTCGCCAGTCAAATTTGACCCTTAGTTAATCTGCCCCCAAGTTTACTGCAAAACACAGCCTCCCGAAGGCTGACAGTCCACATAGGGGCTACCGAATAGCCAATGAGAGCCCTTATTTGGCACCCCTGGAAGTTTTTGCATACATGTGTTCCTCCCCAATTCTTTTTATTTTTGAATGTGGCTCATGGGTAAAAAAAAGTTGGGGACCCCTGCTCTAAACACTAAGCACCGAGCTTATCTTGATTATCTACATAAAGGGTGTGCGAGTATCTTTCTGTTATAATCCTTTTTATTTTGTGTCATGACAGTCAAACCTGAAACTCAAATGTTCTCATTTTTAAAAATAAAAATTCGACCTAACTCCCAACCACGATTTGGCTTAATTTAATAAAAAATATGAACGGAAATGGTAAGCACGGGACAGTGCTGGACTGAGAATCAAAATAGGCCCTGGCATTTCAGGTACACAGAGGCCCAATCAGCCCACTTAGAGGCCCAAACAGCCTCCACCAGCCCACTAAATACTGACTTTCTATGGCACCTTATAGCAGCCCATCTGGCATTTGCCCTAACCTACAGATTGCCAATCCGGGCCTTGCACGGGAAAAGACTTGATAAGATCCTTCGTCAATTTGAATTGTATGGCTTTTTCAAATTTTTTTCCAAAACCTCACATTTTTCGAGTTTTTGAATGAAAACCCAAAACTCTTGAAAATCATGAAGACAAAAAAACATCTTGCTTTGTAAAAGGGGCATCTGCCATTGACTTTTACATGACTTCAATAGGTTTTAGCTGGAGTATTTTCAGATTCAACTGGGTTTTCTCCCTCTAAAAACGTTTATTTTTTCCCTAAAAAACTTGACCAGAAAAATATGAGGCTTAATAAATAGACCCCTTAGTATAGGGGGTGTTAGTACAGGGGATCACGCCATTGTTTTGTTGATATCTCTAGTACATCCTCAGTAGTAATATCGCAAGGGACTCACAAGCCAGAAATAAGCCTGCTGAAATCCGTAGGCAAATTTCAGCCCCTACCAGGGTCGGGAATACTGTCCAGGCCCCCCCTCCAGACCCACTGAGCTGCATGGTGCATGAGCACACGGAACCACACAGCTCTGCGCCGCAAGTTTTTTTTTTACAGCCAGATCGGGAGAGGGGGGTCTATGCTGGTGGGGCCCACCGGGTTTTTCCCTGGTGTCCCGCCAGACCAGTCCGACCCTGGTCCTACTGCTGGCTGTTGCCTCCTTCTCTCCATTCTATTGGCTCTAGTGAAAGTCAACACAATGGTTCCAGATGTGAAAGAAGAAGGTTAGCTACTGACAGTAGGGGCTGAAATTGGCCTGCCGAAATCTGTATTGTGGTTTTCATTGAATGATGTGAAGAGTTTTTTTTATATTTTTTTATATTAGATATGGAGTCCTGACCTTTTTTGGCCCGGGGACCGGTGTAGCGCCAAATTTATTTGCAAGGACTGGGGGGTCAGGGGGTCAGGAGGGGGTTGCGGATCCAATTCTGGTGCGCCGGTGTCCATTCTGACACACCTCGTTAATTTGGTGCTAGCCTTGCGGCCCAGTTTAGGTTTGCCTGCAGCCCACTTCTGGCAATTGGGGATCCCTGCTTTAATATATCAGAATTAGTGATGGGTGAATCTGGGGTGTTTCGCTTTGCTGAAATTTATAGTAGAAATTCGCGAAATGGTGAAAAATTTGCAAAATGCAGCAGCTTCTAGTTTTGGACGCGGGCATCCGTTTTTTGGATGCCGACGCCTTTTAATGTGCGCAATGTGCACCGGTGTCCAAAAATGGATTCCCCCACCCAAAATGAGACACCGGCGAATTTTCACCCAGGCAAAAATTTTCTGCCATTTTGCAAATTTATTTGCCTGCAGCGAATCACGCAAATTCACCGCAAATTCACCGCAAATTCACCAAAGGCAAATAAATTCACCCATCACTAATTGGAATAAAAAGATCATAAATAATGAATGTGCAGTGCAAAAGTTATTAGAATAGCACTCTTTTCAATTTTACATTCACTTATTTTTAAGGTTTAGTTATACTTTAAGCTGCATGTTGCATTTTGGTGGCAAAACAATTCTATTGAGTTTATTCAATGTATACATCATTAAGGCATGGAAATCCATATTATGGAAAGATCCCTTGTCTGAAAAAGCCCAGTTTCCAAGCATTTCATAGAGGTCTTTGTATGTTTAGTCTGCAGCAGATACGCATTTGATATTATATGTTTGAGTGTAAGGGATTATTAGGAACCTTTTTTGTTTTTATTGGTGTTACTGATTTCCCTGATTAAATTATTTTCTTTATTTTACATCCCTCTCATGCAGCCCCTTGAAAAATACAACATAGGATATAAAATGTGGTTTGACAGTAGTCGATGCACCGGTGCAATCAACGTTCTCTTCCCTTATGATGTCTATTTTTCTTTTTCGCTAAAGTAGTGCACAAGCTTAATATGGCTACAATTCTATATTTGGTAAACACTAACCCCAGGCGTGCGACGCCGAGTGATGTCAACGCCAGAAACGCCGTATTGTGTTAACTGAGCTGTGTTGGATTGTGTTTGTGATTGCAATCTTGTATTTAACCTTGCTTCTTATGGTACGAACGGGATTAGTTTATTTGTACATGCCTGCTCATTGAGATAATGCTGTTGAGTTCAATGCGTTATACAGATAAAATGGATTCCTTTACCCACTAGAGAGTGTCCTTTTACTCTCCTGAGATTTTATGCAACATTGGCTTAGAAACGTGCTTGCTTTCTACTTATCTTTTTTTTTTTTCTTGTTGGTTTAAGCATAAAGCAGAGGTTGTAAAACGCATGTCCATAATATTTACAGTACAGTATTAATTCACCCTTGGAAGGACCCTCGCAACCTCAACACGTGAAATGCTTTTGGCATTGTAACAATCCATTTAGTCAATTCCTCTCCGTGGTAAGTTTTATACGCAGTGCAACAGACCATAAAGAATAGAAGTACACAGTCAATGTTGATTTAATAAAAACCATGGAAGAATTAAAAAAAAAAAAAAAAAAAAATCCGGACGCAGTCTGTGCTTTGTTAGTCCAAATATGTGCTTAGAAAAATCCATGAGAATTGTGCGCTGGATGAATGCTGTTTGTGTGCGTGATCCTATATCCTTAACGTCTCCGATTAACGGATAATTGCACAAAAAGCTCCAATTAAAATAGACCTTCTATTTCTAATTAAGAAGGTCAACTATAGAGCGATTTCCCCAGTGCAACTAATTTACTGATGACACCAGTTGAATGGATTATCAGCCAGTTTGCTGACACAGCGGTAATGACAAAAAGGAGGGGTGGAAAAAAAAAAAACGCTGATCCAATGACTTCTTTTAATTTTAAATTGTATTAAATAAATATCGTTCCTGAAAAGTGATGAGAAAATGATGAGAACACGCTATACGGGTGAATGGATGGATTCCAGAGTCCAATAATATACATTTAATATCATTTACTTAAGACCCCTCTATTCTGATACCAAAGAAGCCAGAGACCTACAGCAGATAGGTATAAGGGAGGTAGATGATGGTCTCAGGTAATTATAGGTTAATATTAGTGATGGGCGAATTCAATGCAAATTCCAGGCGAATAAATTCATAAAACGCCAGAAAAATCTTGACTAACTTATGAATAAGGGAGGTAATCCTGAAACGCGTTAGGTGTTTGTACAGAAACCTGCTTCAATAAACCTTTTTTCCAGAAGTGCCTTTCAACCATCGAATTTATACCAGAAAAATTTTGCCTTGGCAAAAATTTGCCAGCGTCTTGTTTTGGACACGGGCGTCTGGTTTTTGACGCCAGCATCCACAAATGGACGCCCACATCCAAAACGAGACACAGCAGCGTTTTCGCAAATTTTTCAGCATTTCAAGAATTACTACTACAAGTTTGAGAAATTTCAGCAAAGCAAAATGCCCCAGATTCCACCATCAATACTTAATATCAGTTTTAAAGAAACGTTACAGAAGTGTTGCTTCAGAACTGGTGTAGTCATCCATGTTGGGAAACCATGGTATGTTGCAATAAATTTTGTAATATGTAATGTCGAGTAAATTTCCTTGCTTTACACTGTATAAGGAGAATATTGACCAAGTATGGTATATCCATTTACCCCTATTTCAGATTTCCCCGTAAATGCCCTCTAAAAAGTATAAACGCTTGTTGCAAGAGGATGTGTCTTTGGGAAGCGGTGCTTGTTTACCCAGAAAAACTTTTGTATTGTCTTGTTGGGCTAATAAAATACCTCACTAATTACTAAAGGATTTCCTTTCTGAGTTTTGTCTTACAAACGAGGTCATGGTATAGAATACCCACTAGGTGTTATGCAATAATGGTCAATACTGGTGCCAGTTCAGTAACTGCTTCGAGATTATGTAGGCGCAAGTCAGTGGTGCAAATAGCCGTCACCGGGTCCCCCTGCAAAAAAATCATCAGAGGCATTGAGGGAGCTTTGCACACTATCTCAACCCCCTCCTTCCTCTCCACCTGCTGACACATGTGCCTACCTGATATGGTGGGAATGAACATTTCTAATTAGAATGCAGCTAGGTAAGGAGGCTTACTGTGCAGCAGACCCTCAATAGTTACTTGCTTAGCTCAAGTGCAAGACCACTAACAGGGCTGCTCCGGCCATGAGGCAAGGTGAGACCCTTGTCTCAGGTGGCACGGAGCGGCCTGTTACCAGGGGTGGCAAAAAGCCGCCTCTGGTAACTTTAAGAGCCGAATTTACATTTTTTAAAACAAAAATTCGGCTCTTTTAGTGCAGCGAGCGCAATAGCACTTGCTGCACTAGCGATGCGGCCCCTCTTCCACCCGCTCCGACGCTAGAAGTTATAATTGCAGAGCGGGAGGGGGGGCGGCCTCATGCGGCAGCAGACACTAAAACTCCCCTGACAACTAAGTAGTCCAAGAGCCCTAAGGGCAGGGGCACATGGGATAATTCGGGGAGATTGTTGTCTGGCGACTAATTGCCTCTCCTTTGGGGCGACAATCTCCCCGAACTGCCTTCCACCTGCTAAAATGAAAAGTTGCCTGTATCAATGCACTCGTGGCACTTCGATTTCCGAAGTTGCCTCAAGAGGAAACTTCGGAAATTGAAGCGCCGCGAGTGCATTTGCTGGTGTTTTCTCATTTTAGGAAGGGGAAGGCAGTTCGCCAGAAATCTACCCGAATCTGTCCGTGGGACCTTACCCTAAGAATACGCTCAGTTCCCAGCTTGAAGATAAACACCCCACTGTGTGTTATTCTGGGACCCAGTACACTGCAGAAACATGGAGCAGATTTCAGTGCTAAAACACCCATGTGTTTGCACCCAAGTCAACCCAGTGACTCCAGTTTGGTCTAACCGTAGCCTTAGTGCTCATTTGTGATCCACTTTCATCTCCCTGCCTGGCATATTCACTGCAAGTTAGTGATGTCATCAGTTATAAACAGTGAGTAGTGATGTCATCAGTTATAAACGGTGAGTAGCGATGTCAATTTTGTCACACGACTCACTAAAACTTGTGTATTATAATAAATAAAGTACCCCTTGTTGAAAAATATGAGGACATTAGAAGTAACCTCAGAGTTCCACGACCTGTATAAAATATATGGTCATGGAACTCCTCGGTGACTTATAATATCCTTATATTTTACAATAGGGGGTTCTTTATTCACTACATAATGGCTGCCAATTCAGGCCTGCAGGACTGCATCAACTTGCAGATGCGTTCCCTGTTTGTAAGGGGAAATCAGACCTGATATATAGATGATTTTTCCCCTATACATGAGCCAATAAGCTGCTGACTTTATATTTCTGGTCCTTGTATGGCCACCTTTATACCAGTCGGCATGGAAAGCAGAGTTTTCTCCACTGGCAGAGAAAATGTCAGTACCACCCATGCCTGTAGTCAGTCACATAAATGGCATCCAACCATCGCTTAGAACATGGGATGGATTTCGCTGGAATTTGCAGAGTCCTCTGTCAAAAGAAACATCACATTTCTTTTGTACATAAGGGCTTCTGTTTCAGACTTCCTGTTTTCTTTGGGCTTGAGCATGCTCAGTTTGCTCTTCTCCCCTCCCTCCTCCCCTCACTGCTGTAACCAGAGCCCAGATCTATGAGCAGGGAGAGACTCAGGCAGGAAGTGAAGTTCACACCAAGCTAATATGGCAGCTGCTATCCTAAACAAACAGAGGCAGTGACTAGAGCTGATTACTTAGGCATGGAAAAGCATTCTAAAGAATAAAAATGCATTCTAGTTTGCAGTGTTGTGGTTAATCCATTCTTTCCTTCTCCTTCTAAATCTACATATGGTAGCAGCCCCATTTTACATTACTCAGGGGACCAGAGAAAATTGCTGTAAAATCTGAGAAAATGTAAAATCAGGGAAATTTATTATGCATAATATATAGATGGGACCACACAAAAAAACAATGTAAAATGAGAGAAAATTTAAAATCAAGGGATTGGGGCGTTTCACTTCCCCGAAATTTCACGATTTGTAGCAGAAATTAGTGAAACGGCGAAAAATTTGCGAAACCCCTCCACGTCTCATTTTGGATGTGGGCGTCCATTTTTGGACGCGAGCGCCCGTTTTTTCGACACCGGCAATGGTGACATTTTTCTGCCGTTTTGCAACGAATCGCGGGAATTCATAGCGAGTTTGCCCCGGGCGAATAAATTTGCCCATCACTACAAGGGATTTAAAATTGAGGTGTCACTACATTTAGATCAAAAACCTTAATTTAGTTATTTGAATGTATATCATTTACATATGTAAACTTTTGTAGGATACCATCACTTTATCTTATTGATAGGGGCGATCTTCTCAGGTACAAATACAACATTTCTACCTATGGAAAATGTTACATAGCTACAGTGTCACAGCCTGATAATTGCCTAAAAAAACACAATTCAGTGTAAAAATGATTTGCACTCAACCTTACAGTCTGCATTGAGCATGTGATTGATGTACATACTTTCAACTGATAGAGGAATTGACCTGCAGAGTTTGTTATTGTATGGAAAACAAGCTCTTGTTGATTGTGATTGATGGAAACAAACTTCTAGTACTTCAAGCTGATAGAACATTGGATTGAGCAATTGCATTCATGGAGGAACTCTTCATAGAGAACTTACAGGTGATCAAACCCATTATGATTTCAGTTACTGGAGAGCGGGAGTTGAATGCAAAAGATGAGATGTTGGTTTAACAGAATGAATAACTTGGTAGAAAAGAGCACAAAGCTTAAATAAAATAGCGCTGACATCAGGAAATCATCAGTATAATACAGGTATGGGACCTATTATCCAGAATGCTTGGAACCTGGGGCTTGCCGGATAATGGATCTTTATGTAATTTGGATATTCATACCTTAAGTCTACTAGAAAATCATGTAAACATTAAATAAACCCAATAGGCTGGTTTTGCTTCCAATAAGGATTAATTATATCTTAGTTGGGATCATGTAAAAGCTACTGTTTTATTATTACAGAGGAAAACGGAAATAATTTAAAAAAATTGGATTATTTCATTATAATGGAGTCTATTGGAGATTCCATTCCATTCCATAATTCGGAGCTTTATGGGTAACGGGTTTCCGGATAAGGGATCCAATACCAGAAAACAAATCATATACAAAAAAAAATCAGGCATACAGTTATAAATGTTACTATTGACTAGGGAAAATCAGGTTAACACGGCATTGGTTACTATTTACTTACTATTTCATCTCCTGCACTGATGCCAGAAAAAGATACAAAGTTTCTGAAACTTTATTAAAGAGGCTTTATAGAGAGCGCAGAATACTCAGCACCTGCATTTTGATACATTTGTATCTATGATAAGAACTATGACTCCCAGTTTAAAGGGCAATTTCACACATAAAACATGGCCCTAAAACTCAGAAATGTGTTCAAACTTTCTGTGGTGTTTATACAAATGGCCTGCAGGTGGCACTGTGCATACATAGGACTTTCTGTACAACTTGAAAGTGAAAGTAAGACTTGATGGTGTTATGTAATGGCTGCATGAACCTACTAATAAAGCACTGTTCTACTCTCCTAATCCTCGGCTACCAAACACAACACTTTCATAAAACAATTCTGAAAAAGGGACATGGTAATTTGAGGATGTGACCATAATACGGGAGTGGTCTGATTTTTTTTCGCCACACTATGCACCATGTATGGATGGCCGAATTTGAGTTGCTTCGCTCAAAATTCGCCGAAACGCAAAGTCTATGGGCGTTCAATTCTTTTTCTTCCATTGAAGTCTATGGGGTAAATTTATCAAAGAGTGAAGTGAAGAGTGAAGTTCCGCCACTAGAGGGAAATTCCGCAGCTCTCCATTCATTTCTATGGGATTTTGAAAGGCCTATTTATCAAAGAGTGAAATTTCACTTCACCCATTGATAAATATGCCTTTCAAAATTCCATAGAAATGAACTGAGAGCTGCGGAATTTCCTTCTAGTGGCGGAACTTCACTCTTTGATGAATCTCCCCCTATGGGTGTCGAAAAAAACATTCGCTCATCCCTGTGCACCAGATCTTTTTGTCCCTCTTTCCTTTTTTCAAATGTTGGGGGGTATGTAATGGTAACAGGAGGAAGTGTGGAAGCAAAAGAAAAAACTTTGTCTTTGGCCAAATGCTTATGGTTTGTTTTTTGCTTTGTTTCTGTGAATCGTTGGATCCCAAGGGCAAAGTGGCAATTAACTATTTAGCATTACTCAATGGCACATACTACTAAAAAAGTATATTCTTATAAAAAATGGTTTATTTAACTGAAGCAGTGTTTTATATAAGAGCTGTTTTATGTAGTCTGTTTTTATAAAATGCAGCCTAACTCAAGATGTTGGTAATATTTTCTTTTGTATTTCACAGATTAGTAGGGTAGCAATACTGTATACAGCCCTTTAGCAGTAAAGATCTGTGTCTCCCCAGTAGATGCCCCAGTAGCTCCCCATCTTCTTTTCTGATTCTGATTCACTGATTCACATGCTCTGTGCTGCTGTCACTTACTGAGCTTAGGGACCCGCTCACAATATACACTACACATAGAATAGAAATATAGTCACAATATAAGGCTGATTAGTCATTAATACAGATAATTACTACATGGCAGCACAGAGACCAATGCAATTGGCATCAGGATTTAATAACCAGCCCTGAAGCATCAGCTTATATTACAGACAAACCTCATTGCTGGATAATAAGTGACGACCCCTAAGCTTAGCTTCTCAACAGCTGCTCAGAGCCCACTGAGCATGTGAGTGTCACAGACACTTTCCAAGATGGTGACCCCCTGTGACTAGTTTGAAGTCCTGGATCATTGCTGCTAATGATAAACTTTAGGCTGGTGCAATAAGTTCAGTATATATACAATAAAGTATATTTAGCCATATTAATTTTTAGGATTTAGTTCTCCTTTAAAGGGTCCAAATGTGTTCTTAGCACTTCTATATCATTTTGGTTTGGAGCCGCTCAGTTCTTCCTTCTGTTCTGAATTGAGCACAGATACTCCTGCTGGAATCCAGGAACTGCCACCTCCTCTGTATCAGGCACTTGCTTTCAGGTTCTCTCAGCACAGTGAGTCAATGGATGCAGGGCAGTTGTGAATCAGGAGCAAATGCTGGAAACAACATCAACTGGAATTTCAGCCTAGTTGCATCCAATTTACAGTGCTAGTGATGGTCAAATCTATCCTGTGTCGCTTCGGCGAAAATTTACGAATTTCCAGCGAAATCCGCGAATTGACAAAAAATTCGCGAAACGAGCTGCGGCACGTTTTTTTAAACGCGTCATGATGTTTTTGTTGCATCGTTTTCGACGCGCGTCGCGTCATTTTCTCTGCCGTTTCGCGAATTTATTCGCCGGCGCCGAATCGCAGGAAGTCGCCATGAATTCGGGCCTGGCGAATAAATTCGCCCATCACTATACAGTGCGAGACAATTGTGTCAGATGTAACACCCCCTTGTAATCACAACCAAAGAGAGCACTTTGCTCTCTGCACTTGAGATTGTAAATGACTTCTTAAAAATCCCTTTCTGATTTACATTGAATCATCACATTTGCACTATTTTCTTTGTTTTTTTTTCTGTCTCTTCTGGACAAAATTACCCAGTGGGACCGCATCTCATTCTTGACTGCTCCAGATCACATAATCTTTTTTGCTCTCTTTTTACAGTTGCCACTTTTCTGTGGCCCACAATCCGGGCAGGGGGGCAGTGAGGTCACAGGGGTGTGTCAGTGATGCAACGGGGAAGGCCGAAGATTTCATGCGGGTGAGTCAAGAGACATCACAGGGGCGGGCTATCTCCATGTCATTCAAGGAGGACCCCCCCCCTCCGGGTTTTCCTTATTTGGAAAACCGGCAGACTGTCTTGGTCCTTCTGCAAACTGGCCTGTCTGGAGGATAACCAGGTGGGTGGCAATCCTATCTCCGTCTTTCATATGTTTCCTATGTATTTATAGTGTACACAACTACATATACCGTATTCCAAACTTAACTTTTATAATAGTTATATTTTTCCTTTTATTATAGTTTAACTTTAATGTGAATAAATGTATTGAGTTCCAGACAGCTGTATTCCTTCCGTAGAGATGCAGAATGCTGTGATCAGTCTGGGAAAGCTGTTATTACTGTAAATCCTGTCAAACAGTGGCTAGAAATGTACTTTATTTGCAAAGCCTGAAATTGTAAAGCAAAAAATGATACCCGAGCGAACATTTCTTTAGTTTCCAGGCTGCAAAAAAATAAAAAAAATAACAGGTGTCAGAAAATATGTCTCTCCTCCCATGAGAAGCAGTTGCTGTTCATTGATCTCCTTTTCTGTATTTTCACAAAAACACATTTTGTTTTTTTGTAGGTGCATGCGAACCCCTGTTTTTATCAAGGTCCTGGAGGAAATACGTTTATGCCTTCGGAAAAAGACAAATGGTATTGGTTACACAGAGGGGACTGCTTTTCCCTTTCACCAGATAAATATGCTTTCAGAGTCATTGCTGACAATTCTCCAGAAGAGGGTACAGAAAGGTAAAAGAACCGATTTCAAATGACATCTCTTTCTATTTTTGTACATAGTTTCCTAGCAGAGTAAAGCATAGATTATGGAGGTTATTTATTCAAGTCCGAATGCCAAAAACGCAAAAACTTTGAGTTTTTGTTACTATAAAATCTGAACTTTTAGTGAAAAATCATTCAAACCCTGAGGGTGTTAAAAGTCAGAATAAAAAAGTACTCCAATTCAGATCTGCCTAATTCACGTAGAAGTCAATGGGAGAAGTCCTGAAGATATTGTGCTGGGTTTCATGCAAAAAACAAAGATTTTGTGGAAAAAATATGAAAAAATCCTGTGTTTTCAGGTGTCAAATCTGAGGGAAAAAAATTAATACGATTTAAATTTTTTCCTGATTTTATCGAGTATATTCCCGCACAGAAAATTTTCTAAAAAAAATGTATTAATAATTAATGGGAATAAATCAGTGCGGATTAGGTTGGACTACTTTACTGAAAATTATCAGAAATTTTTGGATTTTGATAAATAATCGCATAAATGTGTAAAAAGTTGGAGGTTGGGTTTTGGGGTGGAGCGTGATATCTGTTCATTTGGTCAATTATTTAAGGGACAGTAAACCCACTTGGGCTTATGCTAAACATACCTTTTGCCTATCGTTATAATCACAAATATCTATGTTTTTTGTTGTTTCTTGGGTAAACTTGGTAATCAAAGCTACTTCATGTTTGGTTCTTGGAAAGAAGAGTTCGTCAACATTTTTCTGCCTGTGAGCCACAATCTTGGTAATCAAACCTACTCCATGTTTGAGCCTTGAAATGCAAGGTTCTTCAACCTTTTTCTACCTGTGAGCCAAACTCAAATGTAAAAAAAAAAAGTTGAAGAGCAACATAAGCAAAAAGTTGCATAGGGTGCCAAATAAAGGCTGTGATTGGCAGCTTACAGGAGGCTCTGTTTGGCAGTACACATGGTTTTTATGCAACTACAGCTTGCCTTCAAGCAAGAAATTCAAAATTAAACACCGGCTTTGAGGCCAATGAGAGCAACATCCAATGGGTGGGTGAGCAACATGTTCATGAGCCACTGGTTGGGGATCACTGCTATAAAGTAATAATTAGAATACCAGTAATTAGTGAATAAATTTGCCAGGCATGAATTTGCAACAAATTTCCATGTTTTGTATAAAAACTGTTGCATGCGTCAAAATTGAAGAGCATCATTATTTTGACGCCCATTGACTTCGATGTGTTTTGCGAATGTTTAGCTGTGTCATGAATTCCACGAGAAATTCACAAATTTTTCGGCGAATGTTACAAATTCGTCCATCACTACCAGCGATCAGATGATAATCCCCTACCGTAAAGGATTGCTTCTAACAAACTCGTCACAACAAAGGGCGAATGTAGGGGGTTGTATTATGATATAATCTAATCTACATCACAAGGAACAAACATGGAGTAGGTTTTGTTTACCTGTTTGCCTTGTTAATTAAAGAAATATACATTTTTTTGTGATTAAAACAATAGGCAAAAAGTGTATTCAGCATAAAATCTAATATTGAACATGGGGGTATACTGTCAGTTTAATGGCTCAAGTTGAAAAGCCAAAAATTGTTGGGTATCTGTTGTATGGAGGGGTTCTGAGAGCTGTACATGCTACAGGCCGGTGATGGAGTGGGGTAATGTTTAAAAAAAGAAATACTGTTACCCCCAACCGGAGTGTGTGCTCTATTAGCTGGGGATAATATTTTTGCCCAACAGATGCTTTTTAAACTAACCCCCCTGCCATGGATGACCACATGGGAATTATTCTATGCCCAACACATGCCCACTGTTTCTTGCATTTTGCTGATTAATCAACAATCACATGACTGCCATCACAGGGCAGTAATTTAGGGACTGCACTATACAACGTACTACGCATAGAGAATACAGTATACAAGTATACATCGTTTCTGAATAAAAATAGAATGGTATGAAAGTAATTCATAGCTAGTGATGGGCAAATTTATTCGCCAGGGGCGAATTCGCGGAGAATTCCCGCGATTCGCCACTGGCAAATAAATTAGTGAAAAGCCAGCAAAAAAACCGAGTCGTTTTGACGCGACAAAAATGACGCGACGCGCGTCGAAACAGACACGGTGAAAACAAAGCGACAACGTGCCTCGATTCATTTCGCAAATTTTTCGCCAATTCGCGAATTTCGCTGGAAATTCACGAATTTTTCGGCGAAGCAAAACTCGGTAGATTCGGCCATCACTATTCATAGCCATTCTAATGTTTTTGCTATCTTTGTTATCCTTTAATGATCCGAAGGCTATTCAAACATATTTCTGAAATGTAGTTGTACTTATTTTACATTTCAAATGAATACAAACCCTATAAAGTGAGTGTATTATTGATTTAGCCAGTTTTAATGATAATGGCCAATGTTGTTATATTTGTGTTGTTGGGGGCTTCATTTTCTACATTTTAAAAAACAGAAGTTTATCAGGAAACCTTTACAAATATGAAAATAACTCATTGTGGGGGTCATTTATAAACACTGGGCAAATTTTGCACCTCGGCAGTAATCCATGGCAACCAATCAGATCTTTCCTTGTTCTACTTGCAGCTGGCTGAAAATGCTAATCACTAATTGGTTGCTGTGGGTTTCTGCCCAGTTGCAAAATTTGCCCAGTGTTTGTAAATTAACTCTACTGTATTATTATTATTATTATTATTATTATTATTATTATATTATCCCTCTATGCCTTAATGGTATGTCAATAATTTTCGATCGGTACGTTTAGATTTCCAGAAAAAGTAGGTTGAATGTGCGTGTTTTGTTGTACTTTGTCTTACGTCATTTTTCCAGAACACTGGTCTTGTCCATAGATAATGCTTTGAAGTCACCTTTGTCTAAAGTAACATGCTATTACTTTGGGTCATGAGCTTCAAGGCTGTTATGACAGAGCTAATTTGGCTTGGCAGCGCACTGATGGCAGGTGAAGGATCTGTCAATGTATTTTTAATTTGCTTTTGCTCTTCACAAATGAATCCTGAATCATGACCTCAACCTTCACCTGCAGCTGATTGTTACATGTCTTTCTAATAGAGCCTTGCAGGGATGGTTTTAAGGAAGTTCTTCGATAGTCTTTCAAGTTAAATAATATTTGTGTTCATTGAAATGCCTTAATTTTTTTCAATTAAAAAAACAAAAACAGTTATGTGGGACAATTAAGGTTTATACATTCACGTTTTGGAGAGATCCTGTTAATGACAAAGGGTAGCAAACAGTAAGTATGAGAAGTAGCCAATGAATGAAGAGGAAAATGGGGAGATGAGGAGAAAGCTGAAGGAGATTAAAGAGATTGATTTTATGTTGTAGTTTTTATTACTGAATTATCTGGCATGAGAGCATTTTTAGCAATACAGGTGTGATGGAGCTGTTATCTTGTAACATTCCCATTGTCCTGCCAATAGGCTGCTGAAAGGAAGGGAGGGGGTTGAAATCAACCCAACTTGCAGCAAAGCAGTAAAGAGTGACTTAAAGGGATACTGTCATGGGAAAAAAAAAATTTTTCAAAATGCATCAGTTAATGTCCAGGGCCTACTGGTAAATAACGGGTTTCCGGTAGTAATGTGCGGGCCGGCCTGAAACCTGTGAAACCTGCAGGTCGGGTGGTTTCGAGTCATCTCCTGCACAAAATTTTCGATCCAGTAGTTCTGGCACCGGAATTTATGGACTTCTGCCTGTCCCCGCCCCTTTTGTGATGTCAGTGTGGGGCAGGCATGGGCCTATTAATAGAGGACAGCAGTGGGCACAGGCCGGGTTCGGATTGGGAGGGGGTGGGTTATGGTTGAGAAATTCTTGACCCAAACATCACTAGTTTCCAGATAACATATAGCATACCTGTATGTAAAGATCTGGTCTTATTTTTAAAAAGGGTGATTCACCTTTAACTTAACTTTAAAGGGATACTGCCAGTTAATAGTGCTGATCCAGTAGACTCCTGCACTGAAATCCATTTCTCAAAAGAACAAACAGATTTTTTAATATTCAGTTTTGAAATCTGACATGGGGCTAGACATTTTGACAATTTCCCAGCTGCCCTTGGTCATGCGACTTGTGTCAGCACTTTAGGATGGAACTGCTTTCAGGTAGGCTGTTGTTTTTCCTTCTCAATGTAACTAAAGGAGTCTCAGTGGGACATGGGTTTTTCTATTGAGTGCTTTTCTTAGATCTACCAGGCAGCTGTAATCTTGTGTTAGGGAGCTGTTATCTAGTTACCTTCCCATTGCTTTGTTGTTAGGCTTGCTTCTGGGGGGAGGAAGGGGTGATATCACTCCAACTTGCAGTACAGCAGTAAAGAGTGACTGAAGTTTATCAGAGCACAAGTCACATGACTGGGGGCAGCTGGCAAATTGACAATATGTCTAGCCACATGTCTGAATTCAAAATTAGATATAAAAAAATCTGTTTGCTCTTTTGAGAAATGAATTTCAATGCAGAATTCTGCTGAAGCAGTCAAACATTTATAAAAAACTGAATTGTTCTAGGCCTGCGCTACGCAAATTCAGTAACGTGCGAATTTACGCTCTGGTCGGCGAACGGTAACGTATTTCCGTTTTTCAGACTATCACCCACAATGGTAAAACACGCCACAGCGTAAGGGTGCGAAGTTACGGATCTATCTACTTCCCTAGCGTAAATTTGCCAGAGGCGGTCCGTGCGGCACATGCGCAGTAGCGCAATTCCACGCACACAGGGACTGGACGCAGAGACACTTGAACTTTACATTAAGCCCGTTAAATTAACGGGCGCTAGAACATATGTAGTCAAACATTTATAAAAACAGAATTGTTGTAGGCGAATTTTCGCCTGCGCTACGCAAATTCACTAACGTGCGAATTTACACTCTGGTCGGCGAACGGTAACGTATTTACGTTTTTCAGACTATCACCCACAATGGTAAAACACGCCACAGCGTAAGGGTGCGAAGTTGCGCGTCTATCTACTTCGCTAGCGTAAATTCGCCAGATACGGTCCGTGCGGCACATGTGCAGTAGCGCAATTCCACGCACATTTGTAAACGTAATTTGTCGCCAGAAAATTCGCTAACGTAGTTACCACGAGTGATCGCAATGACTTCTGAGCACATCGCTGTTTAGTAAACTTAGTCGCTGCGAATATTCTGGCGGAAAAATATTCCCAGCGATAACATGCGGAAACTTATAGTCAAATTTACCGCACTTTAGTAAACGGACCCCTTGGTTTTCATTTTATATTATTTGGGGGTTTTGAGTTATTTAGCTTTTTATTCAGCAGCTCTTCAAGTTGCCTTTTAAGCAATCTGGTAGCTAGGGTCCAAATTACCCTAGCAACCATTTATTGATTTGAAAAAGAGACTGGAATATGAAAGATGATTAATAAAAAGTAGCACTAACAATACAGAGCATTTGTGTTTTAGATGGAGTCAATGACCCCCATTTGGAAGCTGGAAAGAGACAGAAGAAGAAACCAAATGATTCATTGTCATTGTATGCCATACTAAGTTAACTTAAAGGTAAACCACCCCATAATTTGGATCTTCATACCTTAAGACTGCTAGAAAATCAAGTAAACATTAAATTAACTCAACAGACTGGTTTTCCTTTAGTTGGGATCAAGTACAATCTACTGTTTTATTATTACAGAGAAAAAGGAAATCCTTTTTAAAACATTGGATTATTTGGATAAATCGGAATCTGTGAGAGATGGCATTTCCATCATTTTGGAGCTTTCCGGATAACAGATCCCTTACCGTACAGCAAAAAAGGAAATACTTTTAAAAAAAATAGTATTATTTGCTTAAAATGGATTCCTGGCCATCTCCCATTGGTTTCTAGAGAATGTATCCCATAACATTATTAAATTGAATTATTGAATTAAAAACAACTTTATGACTAATACATGTTACAGATAAGAGTCAATAAACACAACTAGTGATGGGCGAATTTATTCGGCAGGCGCAAATTTGCGGCAAATTCCCGCAATTCGCAAAACGCCAGCGAAAATTCGCCTGGCGAAAATTCGCTGGCGTGAAAAAAAACCGAGTCGTGTGTCGAAAACGACGCGCCGCGTGGCGAAAACAATGCGACGCAACGAAAACGACACGGCATACGTCATAAAACGACACAACGTGCATCAAAACCATGCCGCAAATTTTTTCACCTATATGTAAATTTCGCTGGAAATTCGCGAATTTTGCAGCGAAGCGAAACGGGATAGATTCACTATCCACAACACCATGTTTCTGTAATTATATTCACCTACACTGATATTTAGTGGTCAGGTGGCCTGTAGTGTACGGTTGCCTTTACTGACTTTTCGTTTTTCCCCTTTAAATAGTTAAAGGGGAAGTAGATTATATTTTTATTATCCCTTATCTATAACCTCGATTAAGCTCAACAATCCTTAGTAATGCTTTGTATGGACATTTTTATCATGTGTAGCCTTCTCTTGGCATTTTCAGCTGGTATAATAGATTCACAGTTCAGCATTTCTTTTTCTCCTTTCAAATGCCACATTGATTTTCTTCCCTGGCTATTTACACTTATCAATCACACATCATTATGGCTTAGCATCCATTTTTATCTGCAAAAAGATGTTCTCGCGCATATATAACTGAGTCTTAAAAACTGAGCATCAGTAGCAGACACAACTACATTTCTCTTCTATATTTGGTGTCTTTTTGCTGTAAATTTTTATCGTACGGGTGTAGGATCCGTTATCCGGAAACCCATAATTCGGAAAGGCCGTCTCCCATAGATTCGATTTTTATCCAAATATTTAAAAAATAATTTCCTTTTTCCCTGTAATAATAAAACAGTACGTTGTACGTGATCCAAACTAAGATATAGTCATAGGGGAACTCTGCACAAACATAACTTTTTTGAAAAGTAAACAAAATTCCAAGCAACTTTGCAATATAAATCAATTAAAAAATATGCAGACTTTTCATGATTTTTAATGGTTTGGAACAATTCCCTAAGCCTAGCCCCCCCTGCTCTCCTGCTGATCTATCTGACTACTTTGCTGAGCTGACTGACTACTGTTACTTTTGATCAGCAGCAATCTGTCTTTAGCCTGCATTTTCCAAACCCCACAATTCACTGCACATGTGATTTCAATAAGGAATGGAACATCACAGTGCAATGCATTGTGGGTTATGTAGTTCCTGCATGCTGTCTGTAAGTTGTGGAGAAGTCTTTCAGTTTGTCAGTGTTTAGTCCCTCCTTCCCTGCCAGAATTTCAAATGAAGAAAGAGAAGAACTGTTAAACAGCTGGATTTCAGCATAGAAAATTGTATTTATTCATAATCTTTGAAGAAACATTTAAATGTGAGTAGTATATTAGGGGTTTATGTCTTATGTGGGCCTCTTAATCAAATTTTGGTTTGGAAGCCGTAGTTCCCCATTAATCCTTATTGGAAGCAAAACTAGCCTATTTTTTTTAAAGTTATTTTCTATTAGATTCAAGGTATGAAGATCCAAATTACGGAAAGATCTGTTATCCAGAAAACTCCAGGTCACATGCATTATGGATAACAGGTCCTATACCTGTACTTTTTTCACCCTGAGCTTATATTTGTCCTTCAGTGAATGTCCTTGTTTATCATTGATCTGTTCATAGAAGACCTTTATTGTACGTTGGATCCAGTAAAGGCAAACATTTAATTTGAGAGCAAATTGCGTTTCCCCATTCGTCTCTTTGGTGCAGCCAGGAGAGGACTCGAGTCATATTTCTTATCTCGGATCTTGTTTAAGTCTCCCACTTGTGGTCTCTAATTAGCTTTTTACATTGCTATTACCAGTGATACTTTTATATTTGAAGATGAAAAACCTGGTCTTATGCAGAGAGGCTTTATGGGATTTCCCCAATTCAGTGAAAGGATATTAGGCGTAGAAACAATATCCGTATCTTCCCTGGAAACCCTATATTGCCAGCACATCTGCTTTTCTTTACATGCTTGCTTCCAAACTCTGAACTTCTATACCTGGCAGTTGTATTGTTCCTTTTCTGCTCTTGTCACTTTCACCTTTCCTTTTTCATCTCTCTTTCTCTCTCTCTCTCGCTCTCTCTTTCTCCCTATCTTTTTCTATGGGGCAGATTCACTAAAGGTTGAAGTCTAACTAACGCTAGCGAAAATTCAACAGCGTGACGTCATTTAGTCACTTCTCTGATTTACTAAAGAGCGCAGACGCCCCTTTGCTAGCGAAGTAAAGGAACGCTGCCGTTGCTTCGCACTCTAACGCTAGGCGAATTTTCGCTTTGGGGAATGAGCATTAGTTGAAAAAAAACCTGTGGTGTTTATACAAATGGCCTGCAGGTGTCACTGTGCACAGGACTTGTACTGTGCATACACAGGACTTTCTGTACAGTTTGAAAAGTGAAGTAGGAAGTAAGGCAGTTATGTAACAGTTGTATGAATCTGTTAATAAAGCAGTTATACCCTCCTCAGTCTCGGCTACCAAAACATAACAAAACCCAAAAAAAAACACTAGTGTCTTTTCATATTTATAGGTTTATTGGCTGCAATAGATCGTAAAAATTTAATGTATTTGCTCCAACATAAACGTTCACTGAACTTTAACTTCCCGCCGCAAGCAAACGAGGCAACGCTAGCGCAACTTCGCTTTGCTTGACAAATTAATGCTAGCACAACTTCGCCATTGTTTGGTCCCCTGGACCACCTCTATATATA
>CM044440.1:22956222-22971605 GCA_024363595.1 Xenopus borealis | reverse complement strand
CGTGCTCGGGGGGCAGCCACTAGACCACCAGGGTAAGCGCTGATCATTACACGGAGCTCCCATTAAGTTCTATGGCATCTCGACAGCTTTTACTTTGCCCAGTTTTGTATTAGTTTGAGTTTGTCATGATCTTTTACACTAAATAAATATTGAAGTTTTAGAAAACATTTTAAATCAGGGATTTTTAGAGAATAAATACAATATGTGATAAAAATAGAAATCCAAAATTTAAATCAGCCCCATAATGTTACAAGTCATAAATTATGTTAAAAGATAAAAATTTGCCTATTTAGTTACTTGGTTAAAAAAGGCATTATAGAATAAAAACATTGATAGAGTTGTATATTTTACCTATGAATGCATTCAGTTAACGGAACCAATGAAACTTCTCCAATATTCTCAAAATTCATACCGATCAGGGAATAATAGAAAAAAATTGAATTTGCTAAAGGAGTATACACGTGATCTCTTCCAAACCATTCTAGGGGCTAGGGCTCATGTGCATATAAACAATGGAATGATACAGTAATTTCCAGGACTAATATCCCCAGATCTTAGAGCAGAGCATACTGACACCCCAAGAACATGACGGGCCCTTGGTATTTAAAAATGTCTGATCCTTAAAAATTATATATATGAAAGTTACCAGCATTTCTTTTCAGTAAGAAACTGATATTTTCTTATAGTTTTATTGATCACATGAAAATCTCTCTAAAAATGTCATCAGTTTGTCTCTGACATCAGTTTTGTCTCTAGAAGCTTTGACCTGTATAACACTGCTGGTCTTCTAATGCTTTGGAAACTTAAAAAATCTCTATTTTAATGGAATAATCCCTTAAACTAAGGGGCTGATTTACAAAATTCACGTGAAGTTCGAACGAATTTCGAACGTAGGATTTATTCGTTTGGTCGAATATGTGAATTTTGGCATATTCGATCATCTAATAGGGAATGTTCCAACGATCGAATACATTCGAATAGAGTCGAATGAATGAATATTCGACCAATCGACCAGCGAAGGATTTTATTTTTAAGGTTTATTCGATTGCCTACTTCAGCAGATTGGACCTACCGAATTGCAATAGAAGCCTATGGGAGCACTCCCATAGGCTTCTGAGGCTAAGTCCTGATCGAATAGGATTCGTACGATCGAAGTCTTCGATCGTTCGAATCATACGAATCATTCGAATGAATGAATGATTTATTAGTTCAGTCGAATGATTTATTCGACTGATCGAATAAATTTGTATTCTATTGTCGAAAGATCGAATATTGAATAAAAGGTAGCCTAGAACTATTCGATTAACATTCGAAAATCGAATGCTAATCAAATATCGAGTAGAAACGAATTTTTTTGGTGGAATAATAGTAAATTTGCCCCTTAGTGTATGGAAGTGCTTCTTTGCAGTTTCACAGTTGTATCCTTGCAAGTAATGTAATTTTTGTGATCACACACTTGTTTTCTTTGCACTTAAGGTGACAATCCTAACAAAGCCATAGGAACGAGTTCTCCATAATTCTTCAAATTGCGGGAAGGTCATCGCCCATAGAGTTCTTTTTAATCAAATATTTAAATTTTTTAACATTGTTTTCTTTTTTCCTTTAAAGGGATACTGTCATGGGGAAATGCATCAGTATATAGTGGTGTTCCATCAGATTTCTCCACTGAAATCCATTTTTCCAAAGAACAAACAGATTTTTTATAATCAATTTTGAAATTTGACATGAGGCTAGAGATATTGTTTCCCAGCTGCCCCCAGCTCTGAAAAACTTCAGTCACTCTTTACTGTTGTACTGCAAGTTGGGAGTGATATCACCCCTCCTTTTACCCCCCAGCAGCCTAACAACAGAACAATGGGAAGGTAACCAGATAGCCGCCTGGTAGATCTAAGAACAACACTCAATAGTTAAAGTCGCACTGAGACTGATTCAGTTAAGAGAAATAACAGCCTGCCAGAAAGTAGTCCGATCCTAAAGTGCAGGCACAAGCCACATGATTGGGGGCAGCTGGGAAACTGAAAATATGTCCAGCCCCATGTCAAATTTCAAAATGCATGTGGAGGCCTATTTAGAGATTTTTGAATTGCTCTTTTGAGAATTGGATTTCAGCACAGAAGTCTGCTGGAGCAGCATTATTAACTGATGCATTTTGAAAAAAACATGTTTTCCCATGACAGTATCCCTATAATAATAAAACAGTACCTTGTACTTTATCCTAACCAAGATATAATTAATCCGTATTGAATGCAAAAATAAAACAAAACTGTCTATTTTAGATTTGGCTGAACCCCTGAATCCGTTGCGAACAATTCGGCCGAATACCGAACTGAATCTGAACCCTAATATGCATGCTCAAATTAGCGAGGGGGAGGGTAAAAGAGTGCCGCAGCAAAAAAAAATGTACTTCCTTTTTTACTTCCTTCGTTTTGTGATGAATAGTCACATGATTTTTTGGATTCGGATTCGTTCCGGCAAGGCACAAGGATTCGACCGAATCCGAATCCTGCGGAAAATGGCCGAATACTGAACCAAATCCTGGATTTGGTGCATCCATATATACTATATAATTTAGTTTTTTTTAGCTGAGACACTTTAATTCTCCATGGCAACTGTATAATGCACAGATTTTTTACTTTAATCTGTAACAATGGTGACATTACCACATCACTGCAGGTCTCTAACATTAGAACAGTTCTTAATTTGCCACAGAATGCACCCACCTGATTTTTTACAAAAAAATTAATTACGTATTCCCCATGATTCAAAACAAACTACTTCTCATTTGTGTGCATCTGTGGAGTCATCATTATGCAGCGTATGAATAATTTGTTTTGGGTGCCTTGGGAAGGCATTGGTCCTAGTGGGGGTCCCTTAAATTCATACTGTCAGGTTCATTTTTACTTGCTCCTCATTATAAAAAGCAACACAAATTCATTCCTTTACTAAAATACTTTATTTAGATTTGCTTTGTACCCTGTAGAAAAGTAGACCGTGGGTCAGAAGGGTAATATTTAAATTATTTTGTTCTTAATTCTATCGCTTCCATTACTCTGGACACATTTTATGTGCTTGATGTAGCAGTGTAATTGCGTGCTCCTGCATGAACGTATAATTGCTATTTTATCATCTCTAATTACAAATCTTCACTTGATTTTGCTTCCAATGCAGCATTGCTAAAATGTTCAGTGACTTAACACCAGTCCCTGTTAATCCTTTTTTTTGATGTAGGTTTGAGTTTAAACATTTTTTCAGTACTCTATGGCCATGTATTTAGCATTTTTCCAAATAACGTATACTAAAAGGCCAAAGGTATCTGTATATTGTATGTCCAAAAATATCCATTCTAATCTGCAAGCAGTGTTATCACAAAAACTGTACAGAAGTCTAATCTGAGCATGCTCATTGGCAAGGATTCTCTGAAGAATAGTAAAAGCCCTCTGCAATGGGACTCTAGTCTAATACACTTGTCTGATTTTGGTGGTTGGCATGAATGCATATCTCAATGATAACATTTGTATTCAATATTTTGGAGAAAGCCCTATTTTACTGTGCCCTATTCCCATCCAGACCTGTTTCAAGCCAAGCTACGTTCCTATCCTTTCATGACAACCTGACATGCCACATGGCTTGGAAATGGCCCCTGACAGAAGTCCTGTCTGTTCCCCTAGATTGCAGCCCTACCTAGAGGCCATGGTTCCAGTAAAAAACATAACAGTGTAATGTGAGATTCTTGATTATTTAGGGGCCTATTTATTAAAGCTCTAAGTTTTCTGGTCAAATTTTTAAAGGGTGAAAACTTGATTTTTTTAGAGGAAAAAAAACTACAACTTTTCGTGATTAATTAATCTGAAAATTCTTCAGCTAAAACTGGTGGCAGTCAATGAATGATAGTCCCAGTCGGAACATACCTTCAGGATTCTTAATCGTTTTGGAGAGAGGAGAAACACCACGGCCAGCCTTGGGGGGCTGCAAAGACGAATCTGAACCTGATAAGAATTGTTAAAATGTCTACCACTTTGCAGCATATTGTCTTCTTAGGTAGACAATATGCAGAAACAGTGGCAGAACTAGTAGATCACACGCCACTCATATGCTTGCAGAATATCGTGTACAGAGGGGGGCGGGGGGGCCTGGCTGCACGTGCCGTGCCAGAGCCCGCCCCGCTCTAGTTAGGTTACTGTGCAGAAAATATTAGACAGTATCTAATTATCTTTTGCTTTAATAAACAAAGGAAATGCTAGCCGAAAGCCTTAGTGTATTTTTAATATAAAAGATAATTTATCTGGTCTGGAAGACCAGACCAGATAAAGTGGGATTGTGCAGTGGGATTGAAAATAGACCCCTGCATTGGCTCACTAAATAGTGACTGTTTGTGGCATCTTATAGCAGCCCCTCTGGCATTTACCAGAATCCACAGATTGCCGGTCCATCCTGATCTCATCCCATATTTGTCATATAGTTTGCTTTTGTCACGCTTGTAAAGTATTTATTTTTATTACCCTTTGACACATCCAACTTTTCTGCCATGCAATTATGGAATCTGACCTGAGCCACCTCCTTTTCATTACTTCCTGCCTTTTAGAATTGGAGTCTATCCCATACCCCATTAACCTAAGTCTGACCCAGACACACTTACCCACCTTATTAACCCCATGGATTTCCAGTCGACCCCCTTCTCATGATGATTGCACCATATACTGGAAGTGATGTCACATCAGCTGGAAGTGGCATCACATTGGTCGATTCCTACATTAAAAAACTAGATTTTCAGTTGTTACAACTGCTATGGCTACCTCTAGCCAACGGCTTTCATCCGATCAGTACCCATGAGCCACTCGCACAGTGGGCACATGAACTAAATCTGGCCTAGTCCCGGATATTCAGTGTGCACCTGATCTGCTGACCCTGTCTAAAGTGCCTTGGCAAGGGTCCTTCTTGTTTCAATTCTTAGATGCTAAATAAATATATGCAAAGTGAAGCCTTCTGAAATCAGAAGGTATTTACTTGTCTCATGCCATACATATAGCACTGCCTAGATATCAAAAATGAGAGTTTTATTCTCCAATAATGCATCATGGGTGGAGACATGTAAATCGCTCCTTTATGTCCCTGTGCCAACTATGCATCCAGAACCGCTGGTTTATAGCACAGATACAGCCTAATAGTTCAGAGCCATATATCCAAACTTGCAGACAGCCTTGTTAGATCTCATCAGTGCAAGATATTGGAACATGGCTTCTGAGGGGGAGGACTTGGAGAGCAGCAAAAAGGGAAACCGAACCTGGTTAGGGTGAGAAGGACTGAAAGGAGCCAAAAAGCCCTTCACAATCAATAACATGCAAAGTGAAGCCTTCTGAAATCAGAAGGTATAAATATATATTTTTATTTTTTATCCTATCTATCTATCTATCTATCTATCTATCTATCTATCTATCGTATCTATCTATCTATCTATCTATCTATCTATCTATCTATCTATCTATCTATCTATCTATCGTATCTATCGTATCTATTGTATCTATTTATCTATCTATCCAATCTAACCATCTAATCTATCTATCTAATCTATCTATCTAATCTGTCTAATCCAATCTTTCTAATCCAATCTATCTAATCTAATCTATCTAATCTATCTAATCTATCTACTCTATCTAATCTAATCTATCTATATTTTTATATACCAATAAGGTACTTTCATGCATAGTAACAGAATCTTATTTAGAAGAACTGGAGATATACGGCTTCTTATTATAAAATTATATCCGAAGAAGCAAGTTGAGATAGAAAAAGTGAGCAGATTTACTATGTGAAAGACAAGCAAAATTGTGTATATAATTTACATGCGAATAAGAGAATTTTATGAAGAAGAACTGAAAATATATGTCGTCTTATGGTTTATATCCAAAGAGACAAGTTGAGATAAAAAAAGTGAGCAGATTTGCCATGTAAAAGATGAGCAAAGACTGTGTCATTTCCTCTTTAATGCCTCTGACCTTACATGTATTCCTAGGTGACTTCATACTGTAGCTCTAAGTGAGAGAGATATATACACACACATATACATGCAATATGTGACATATCTGGGACACAACTTTGTGATGGAAACACTTTTGAGAATAGGAAAATTGCAAACCTATGTATGTCATTCATGCATTATCTGATAGGTCTTCATTTTCTCTGTGCCAAATTCATGGCACATGTTAAATCAGTGCTTTATGTATTATGAGTCAGAACTAAAAATAAGTGTACTTGGTAATTCAAGGTGCAAAGCATAGGATGCATGAATGCAAGGGAGAAACTCTCTACTCGTTTGTATAGAGGCAAAGTTCCTCTTTGTCTACAGAAAGTCTAATCAGAAGATTGGTCATTTTTACTGCCAAAACCATCGGATTTGGAAGGAAAGAGTCGTCATTCCCCAAAATGGTAGTTAAATAAAAACCTGTGCAATTTTCCTCCTAATTTAGCGTTAAAACTGGACTAAACAAAAGCACCTAGTGCTTACCATTAGTGATGTACAACAGGGCTATCCAGATGTTCAACAAATTTTATGGCCCCTGCATAAAAACCTTTTTTTTTTTTTAACTTAATTTTAATTCTCTCTCCAGTCTGAAATCGTGTTGAATGGGATAGCTGGCCATTATGTGGAACAAGTTGTGCAGCATTGGTCCCAAGGGCCAGATATCCAAATATTTTTATGGTCTCTACTTCTTTGTTTGACTTAATTTTAATATTCTCTCTGGCGCAGAAACTTGTTTTGAATGGGATCATTGGTCAACTACATAAAAGTTCTGCAGCACAGAGTTATATGATTGTAATAACCAGTGTAACAATAACAATGTTTTGCTATTTGTTATAAGGAAAAAAGAAGAGAATTGGAAGAGAGAAACATAACCACAAGCAACACAGCTACACAGAAGGAACTATATCAAGCAGTAAACATTTGGCACCCTCTTACAGTATATTAAAGAAGCTCAAGAAGAAGATTTTGTAATCACAGGTAATTATCTTTCATATACTATTCTGTTTTTCCCCCCTTTTTTCACATACTTTTTTTTATTCTGATGGAGTTGTTGAAAAATAATACCTCAAACTCAGTTTTTTAGAACTAAAGTATTCATGTTATATGAATATTACCAAGATAATTCGCATTCTACATGTAAAAGTGTGATCAGGGGTTTAACACTTTTAATATAACTACCAGTGCTTTTACTTACACTCCATATCGGGTTGAGAAAAAAAATGTTAAAACTAAATAAATAACCCAAACATTTCAAAAAATTAAGGTCAAGATGCAACAACACTGTAGGGATTACAATGGCCCTGGTCCTGTTTATTAGCTCTGAATGTAGTGGTGTTGAATGCAGGCAGCAATGTTTCAGGGGCAAACAAACAAGTCTTTCTATGGGAGATTGTAAGAACAGGGATGAACCAAACCCTGCACCCAAACCAGGGTAAATTTGAGTGAGCACTAAAAAATTCTTGTATAGTCTTCTAAACTTCTTCCCAAGTCTGTTGTAGCTCCTCTTAAACTAGGGCCAGATTATTGCGGATCTTGCAATCCAAGAATCTGCTCCTGCTCTGTCTGTATCCAGAATCATTGTCTCTGCTCAGTTGCAGGCAGACGCAGCGAATTTCAATGTGAAACGTGACATTTTGGATTGAAATCTGCCCTGCCTACAGAGAAGGAAAACAGCCGGGCAGCGGATACTTGTCCTGTGGAGAATCCATATTGTCTGGCCTTGGCCTTATCTATCTAAATAGTTCAGTTTATCATTTCTAAAATTTACCAACTCCAGTGACATCTGTTTGCTTTTGCTTTTTCATGTCACCCTCTACCCCTTCTATATATTCTTAACATAGTAATTATAAGCAGTAAGGGGCAGATTTACTACATCGGGGTAATTTTCGATTGAATATCGCCGTCTTTGTTCGAAAATGGGGTGTATTTGATCGAATGAAAAATTGTTCGAATCTTTTCGATTCGAATGATTTCACTAAAATCCTTATAAAACATTTCAGGAAAAGTTCTGGCTAAAATGGCAATTCGGCAGCTTTAAGCTGCCAAATAGTCGAAGTTGAAGGACTTGTAAAAGGCCAGTACTTCGAAATTAGAAAATTCTAATTTTTTCAATTCGAATTTTTGGCTATTCGATAGTCGAAGTGGCCCAAAATTACTTGTAATTTGAATTTTAAAAATTCAAATTTTATTAGAATTTTCACTTTGACCCTTAGTAAATCAGCCCCTAAATGTATATTTATAAAATGGACATTGACCCCTAGATCAAATTCTTGCTAGAAAAACACTATATTTGCATTCAGTAAATGCAAGAATAGCAAAATTACATTAACATGCCCGGTTAGTTGGATGAATATTGCTAAGTTGTCTTATTTATCTGTTACAAATTTCTGAATTAATTACTGCATTCCATTATCCTTTATATGAATAACTGTGTCCTAAAAATAATTGGGTTTGTGATTTATTATAGTCTCTTCTCCCAATAGCTTGTGTGAGTCACTTTCATTTTAACAAAAATCATATATTCAGGCTTCATTATACTTTCATATGTTTCAAACATCTTTAATCTTTCCTTTCATATGTGCAAGTTATTGTTTCAAATGACACATAGATAACATATTATTTACACGCATAAAATGACTCCATGTATTGTCACTAATTCACTGCATATATTGCCGCATTCCAGCTACGTCCCCATGGATTTAAATGGCCAAGGTTAATTAACTTTAAAATAAAAGAATAAAATATTCACTTTCTAAAACATTGTTTTATAGAAACAGATACAATTAGTTGTGTTTCGCCTTTTACTTTTCTATCTGACTATACCAGTTGTTACAGATTTGATGTGGTACTGTATATCTAAGGGTACTTATAAAAGGCTTGCCTTTACCTAAATTTTTTTTGCTAGACATCATGCATACTCAAATGGGTATGGGATCCCTTATCTGGAAACCCGTTATCCAGAAAATGCCAAATTAAGGGAAGACCTCTAATTAAAGATAGAATTTTAATGGTTTTAGAGGTTTTGAAAACCACAGCTGAAGTCACAAATAGGGATGGACGAATTTGCGGTGAATTCCCGCGATTCGCGAAACGCCTGAAAAGATTCACCTGGCGAAAATTCACTTAAAAAAAATAAAACGAGAAGCGCGACGAAAACAACGAGACACGCCCCAAAAACGACGCAACATGCGTCAAAAACGAGACGCGCAACGTTTCGCAAATTTTTCCGCAAAGCAAATCTGCCTAGATTCGCCCATCACTGGTCACAAACTCAAAAAAAGATTGACATTGAACTATTTAAAACATGAACGTTTTAAATTCAAATTTGATTCAAATCATTTCGAACCTTAGTAAATGTGCCCCTTAGCGCTTACATGTTCTTTTAATTGTTAAACATTTTGTGGTGAACAAACACTATTTTTCTCCAAATAAACTTCTACACTGGTTTCACGATTGACCTATTTGTTTAAATATGGAAGCATATTGCTGAGCATTCAGCTCTGTAAAATTATTTATGAAAGCACTTTGGTAGCTGTAATGCATTCCAGTAAAAGCCATCATTTTCTAGGAATCAAAAAATGCTTTTTTGTGTTCAATAGACCAGATGTCTAAAGAGAACATCAACTACCAATTACATTAGAAAAGGTTTTAAGAGGAATCTCTCAAAACCTTTGTCAATTATGAAGCAACACTGTCCAGTTAGATGGCAGCTGAACCAAAGATGAAAATAGATTATACTCAAATGTGGCGAAGGCCAAGACAGTTGAAGAAAAATCTTGTAAATCTCTACTATTATCTGTCATAATGTATTTAGAGTAGTGATGGGCAAATCTCCAGAGATTCGCTTGGCCGAACTGGCGAAAAATTAGCGAAACGAGTCGCGGCACGCTTTTGACGCGCGTCGCATCAACTTTGGAGCATCGCGTCGTTACCGACGCGCGTCGCGTCATTTTCGGTGCTCGGCGCGTCGTGTCAAAAACGACGCGCGACTCGTTTTTCCGACGAAGTTTCGCTGGTGATTCGTGAATTTATTCGCCAGCGGCGAATCGCAGGAATTAGCCCCTGGCGAATAAATTCGCCCATCACTAATTTAGAGTATTTAAAGACAATGGGCAAAGGAACGAAATGTGAGGGTAAAAAGTTATAGCTGAAATATGAACCACAGGTTTTTGGACCTGTTATCCAGAATGCTCAGAACCTAAATATGCAACAATCTTATAGCCTAAAGATTTTCACAGTGGGGGTCATTTATAAACTTCGCACAGGGCTTATCGTTCGCAGAGTGAATATCTTTGCCCTGCGCCTGGTTTTAAATTGCGAACACTCTGCACCACAACTTTGGTGGCGAAGAAAATATTCGCAAAACTGTTTTGCAAATTGCAAATTTAAGTTACTTTTAACGCTATTTTCGCGCAAAACAACCTCGCAAAGTGCCTGTACTCTAACAAAGACCCATCTTGTTTGCGAGTTGTTTGCGGAAATTCATTCACAAGCACAGTAGTGCAAAATTGTAGTGTTCAGGAAAAAGCATGGGTAGAACTACCATTTGCGAACAATTATGCCCTGCACGAACTTTATAAATGACCCCCAGTGAGTTTTTCCATTTATTGGAAGTTTTGGAATTAACATGTAAATATTTAAAATAGGCTATTCAAATAAACACAATGGGGCAGATTTACTAAGGGTCGAATTTTGAATGCAAAAAAAAAATCGAAATTCGACAAGGGAATAGTGGGGGAATAGTGGGGAATAGTGGGGAATTAAAAAAATTCAAATTCAAATTTTTTTAGCGCAATTCGATCGATCGAACGAACGATCGAATAGGGAAAATTCAATCAAATCAAATTTTTCTTATTCGATCTTAGGGAATGATCCCCATTTCAGTAGGTTTAATCTGGTGAAGTAGGTGATCGAATTTAAATTTAAAGGGGAAGTATTCAACCATCGAATTTTCGATTGAAATTAAATTTGAATATTCAAATCATTTGAATTCGAATATTCGATGGTCGAATTTGGTCGAATTTGCCAAATTTGCATATTCGAAATTCGAATTCGAATCTTTTTGAAAATTCGATCGAATATTCAAATCCCTCATGTGAATTAATGTGAATTTAGTAAATCTGCCCCAATATTTATGGGTAGTATATAGGAAAAGTGGTGGCCTAATGCAGACTGATGTGTCTGTGTCACTTCTTAAATGTAGCCACATCTATGGCCCTTTTGGATTTGATCATTAAAAATATGTCAATCTGCTTTTTTTTTTAATGTTTTTGAAGACCCAATGATTGGGATAATCAGCAGCTATATTATTCATTCTGTGTGATTGCATCATGTTTTTATCATCTATAAGAAAAGCCACTTCAGCAACTCAATGACACGCACAGGCTGTTTTGTTAGCTGAGAAAAAATGATTATGGTAATGTGATTTGCAGTGGGTAAATGATTATAACTGGGATATTGTGCACACAATTCCCTCTGTGGCATTTCCATCCCTCTTGTTCTCAATACAATGCCATAAATCCATAATAACGGTCCCTTGGGGAATTTGGAAGTGATCTAATCTCCCTTTGAGGTAGGTGTCTTAAATCATAACAAATGAGGTTTACGTATTTGATATTTGAAGTTTCGTAGGATATGATTAAACCAAGCTTTTCAACATTGTCATTTTGGTTCAGTTAAGCTGCTTCATTTCAGTGAGTTAGTCATAATTTCATTGAAATTGAATTAGTGGTGCATGCTATCAAGTGCTATATTGGGTCCTGTATGTCATGATTATTAAGCTCTAGCCTTCATTACCTTAAAAAAAATGCAGTCCTTGCATTATAGTACTTTATTAATGACATTCCTGCTCCAAGACTTTTAAATGGCTAAGCTAAAAAGTCCCCCTGGTGTTATATATACTGTAGCTGTAGCTTTATAACATAACCTTTTTTTAATATTGTTATGGGAAATTTTTCATTTTAACTAAGGATGCACTGAATCTAGTACTTTGAATTTTGCATTCTACACATAACACATTCGGCCGAACTCCGAATCCTTTACGAAAGATTTGTCCGAATAGCGAACTTATTGTCCGAATAAATCCTTATTTGCATATGCATATGCAAACTTGGGGTGGGAAAGGGAAAACCTTTTTACTTCCTTGTTTTGTAACAAAAAGTCATGTGATTTCTGTGGTGTTTATACAAATGGCCTGCAGGTGGCACTGTGCATACATAGGACTTTCTGTACAGCTTGAAAGTGAAAGTAAGACTTACTGCTGTTATATAATGGCTGCATGACCTGCTAATAAAGCATTGTTATACCCTCCTCATCCTCGGCTACCAAATACATCAATTTCCCTCCCCACCCCTAACTTGCATATGCAAATTAGGATTCGGTTCGTCCGGGCAGAAGGATTGGGACGAATCCTGCTGAAAAAGACTGAATCATGGCCCAATCCTAAACCGAATCCTGGATTTGGTGCATCCCTACATGTTTTCCTGTTTGTCATACAACAAAGTTGACTGCTTTCAATATTTGGCAGTTTCAGAGAAAAAAAGGCAAATAATTAAAAAAAAATGCTGCTTAGAATTATCCATTATCTGTGAATTGTGGACCAACGTTTTTTATTTTGAGTCTGGGTGTATGTGCAAAAGCTATGTCATTGCACAGACTCACACGCACACACACACTTGCATAGTTTGTCACAAGATACAAGGCAGTTTTGTGCATAGATGCAAAATACTAAATGAACCCTCCTCAAAGTACACAATAACACCTTCCTTACAGCCGAGTGCTATGCACTTTGCTCCTTGATCACAACTGTTTGCAATTAATCAAAGGAAGAAGGAACTTGCAGTTGGTGCAGGTATTTTCTGGAGCATGTGCAAAAAATATTTTCACAGAGGATAATCAAAGGGGTTGTTTACCTTCAAACACTTTTTTTCAATTTAGTTGTTTTCAGATTGTTCCCCCAGAATTAACAGGGCAAATTCACTTCGCCAGCAAAGGCTCCTCCTTACTTCTCCTTACCACTACGCTAATTCGCTAAAATGCAAAGTTGCATCTCTGTAGCCGAACCCTGGAAAAGTTTCACTAGCTTTAATTCATCAGCGTGCGCATTTCATAATGAATTTTCTCTAGTGTTCATTTCTGCCTAGTGAAACTTAGTTAATACTCTGCTTAGGTCAATTTTAATAGGGCAGGTACAGTTAGGTCGTATAGACTTATTTATTAGAGATGTTGGTACAAATTAGTGAAGTGGCCACTTATTATTTCAAATGTCCAAGGAAGCAAAATAAAGACTAAAGAGATCCTCTAATGTCCTAGACAGGAGCCCACCCTAAAACAAATGTGCCATGCCCCTCAAATGATTGGAAAAAAAAATTAACAAAAAAACTTCAATAGTTAAAATTTTTGAAGGCAATCCTGCTTTAAAAATATGAAAAAATGCCACCACTTTTATGGCATACAGGTTATTATGTCACTGATAAAAGACTGAGGAGGACGTAGCTTCATCTTATCAGTTTGCTAGGGGAGGCAAACTCTGGCGAATTAGCTAATGTTCTGTAGAATTCACACTTTAGTGAATTTGCAGAGTAATGATTGTTTGCCTGAGCAAAATTTGCCTGCCAATAGGAAGCAAAATTACACTAGTGACGGTCTCTTTCACTAGCGAATTGTCTTCTACGCATGTTAGAAAATTGGCGATGTTCCTCTGGATTGGCTTTCAGGAGAATCTTCACTAGTGATGGCCTATTCCCCTTTTGGTAAATCTGCCCCAAGGACTTTTTTCCAATTACTTTCTATTTTCTATTTGTGATAATTTTTCTAATAGTGAAGTATAAAATTTTTCTAATGCAGCTCTGGGAAGGGATGGTGGCTGACTCTTTAACCATTCTAATTACATACATTAGTTGATCCATTTCTTATCTTTGTGCCTGCTGAGCAGGGTGCACAGGCACATGTTTATAGAAGTTCAAGCCGCCATTTGTTAGGTCGCGACCTGGAAAAGGGGGTGCAAGGTTGGCCCTAACCCGCAAGTCCCATGGGTATCGGGCCTGCCTGCACATCACTACTGAGTTCCATTAAAGGTAGCAGTTAAATTGATACAATCGAACTGAAAAAAGTTTTTGGAAAGTGAAGAACCCTTTTAAAAATAGCAAACTTTAAAATCGCAAAGCTTTTATTAAGAAATATCTTACCAAAGCTCTGCATGTACTCGTCTTCAGAAAAGGCGATGATCCATCATGCAGTGCTCGATTTCTCCTCTATGCCTTATTTATACAGTAGGAGATAGCCCGTGTAATTGAGCGCCAAATGATGGATCGTCTCCCTGACAACTTTTTTGAAGAGGAGCAGAAGCAGAGTTTCGGTAAGTAATTTCTAAATAAAGGCTTTGTGATTTTAAAGTTTGTTTTGGTGGTTTTTTCTACGAATTTTTTTAAAAAAGTGTTCACTTAAATACTGCTCTTACTGGCCTTTACGGGAAAAAAATAATTTGGTGCCAAGTCAACAGTCCTAATTATGCTTTAAACATGTGAATAAACCAATGTGTCATGTTTTTTTAATGAAAGTGAATCCTTTTAGATTTCCAACTGCACTGAACTACACAGTAAGTTTTCTCTTACCCAAGCTCCAGTAATATAGAAGGCACTTGAGGAATGATAAGTAACTACTGTATAAACTGGGGGGAAAAAACTAAGTTTTGCACAGATATTTGACACAGATATTACTTGACAAAGGACCCGGAGCAGGCCTGACACGTTGTGTCTGTAACAGATCATAAAACCATATCTTAAATAAAGGCTTTTTAAACTTTGGAACTTTTGAATGGTTCTTTGACATATATTGGAACACAGATATTTTCCCAAACCAAGGCATGCAGAGGTGTTTAAAGTCAATTGCTTATCCTTTGCAGCATTGTCATATTTTAGAGGCAAATAAGGAAATCATTTGTGGAGCCTAACTAAAGTAGGTAGAAATGTTGTACATGGTGTTTTGTGCTTGTGTACCAGCCCAAGGCAACCACAGCCCTTTAGCAGTAAAGATCTGTGTCTCCCCAGTAGATGCCCCAGTAGCTCCCCATCTTCTTTTCTGCTGATTCACTGATTCACATGCTCTGTGCTGCTGTCACTTACTGAGCTTAGGGACCCACTCACAATATACAGTACACATAGGGTCAAATTAAAAAAAATTTGAATTTCAAAGTAATTTTTGGGTACTTCGACTATCGAATAGACCAAAATTTGATTCAAATTTAAAAATTCGACCATTTGAAAATCGAAGTACTGTCTCTTTAAAAAAAGTCCACCCTTCGCCACTTTAAACCTGCTGAATTGCTGTTTTAGCCTATGGGGGACCTCCTATAACCTTTAAGGAG
>CM044440.1:22927075-22937168 GCA_024363595.1 Xenopus borealis | reverse complement strand
TAGGGGGTGGGAGGGGAGAAGTAGGGGGCATTATACAATGCAGAAGATAGTCTGTAAAGTCCAATTAAATGCAAACAAATTACCCAAAAGTACTTTAACAGCTTTTCCACAGTATTTTACACATGGACTGTTTTATGTTCAATGTTCAGAAGTATAGTTTTCTTTTAAAACATATGGCTGACAAGTTCAATGGCCTGAACAACCAGAAACTAGCTTAATCACAAGGCTTGATGATCACTATTATTTAACTTCTCCAGTTTATCTTCCTGTCTGTCAGTCAAACAACAGCCTGATTGCTGAGTTCCATTTTAATTCTACATTACAGTTTAAACTGTAGAGATGCAGCATAGAAATGATGATAAAAATGCATATTCATTTTAAGGCACACTGCTCACTTAAATATAATGCAGTATTATACGGTTTATATGCATAAACTTGTACGCATTGCTCGGACCTGGGGTTTTCCAGATAATGGATCTTTCTGTAATTTGGATCTTCATACCTGAAGTCTACCAGAAAAGTCTGCTTTTGCTTCCAATAAGGATTAATTATAGCTTAGGCTGGATCAATACAAGGTTTTATTATTATAGAGAAAATTGTTTGGATAAAAAGGAGTCTATGGGGCAAAATCACTAAAGCTCGGAACGGTGTATCACTTATTCGCCAGTGTGACATCATTTCACAACTTTACTAACATTTCACAACTTTACTAACAGTGTCCCTGGTGAAAATTCGCTAGCGAAGTAGGTAGACTAGCGCAACTTCGCACCCTTACACCAGGCAAAGTTGCGCACTGACGAAGGGACGTAACTACGCTAATTCACTAAGATGAGCATTTTACTGAACGTTACCTCTTGCGCTAGACTTTACTTTGCCAGGTCAGACCTGGTAAAGTTCAATACAATAGATAGGAGGCATCGCTAAATGCGCTTTGCCTGATGAAGTAGCAGTAGCACAACTTTGCTACTTTTCACCACCCTGAGTGCAAATTTGCATTTTAGTGAATTAGCGGCGGTTGCGTGAATTGTGGCGAAGCTGTTGCTAGCGCATTTTTTACTGCTTAGTGAATTTGCCCCCATGGGAGACAGCCTTTCCGAAATTTAGAGCTTTCTGGATAATGGGGTTCTGTATAACTGATCCCATACCTGTATTAGAAACAACAATGTAAATTAGCCGAAGTTTATGCTTTACATTACATTTTACATAACCTGTTGACTCTGCTATACATTTGCTTGCGTGACCTAAATCTACTTGGTCTCCTCATTATTTCCTGAAAGATTATAGATGGAAAAACACTTTGCTACAGGCTGATTGCCAGACACAAGAGTTTCTCACCATTTTGCATGGCTGAATTTTGTGCTGCCATATAGATGTTCTGTCTCAGATCTTGTTATAAATGTGCTGGAACAAACACAATAATGCGTATGATTTAGTACCAACCAATAATCCTCTTCGCTCCTAAGTAGACATCTATTACTGGTTCCTCTCTTATTTCTTTGAATGTTGCCTCTGATCATAGTGACCCTGCCAATTTGATCAACATCCATTCTAGTATGGTGAAGTTTTTTCAGGGATTTGTCCTCGGATTTTTCTCACAATATATGCCAGTGAAGGCACTTAATCTATTTTTGGCTCCTTCTCCCTGCCATTACATATATGTCATTCAGTGCATTTAAAGTTCTGTTCTCATAAAGCTGTTCATTTCTACATACAGGGATATTTGTGCAGCTCATATTTCTTCAATATTAAAGCTAAATGAAAGCAAGACACTGACAGGTTCGTAAAAAAAAAAGATTGAAATAAAAGCAATTACATGTTTTTTTGCTAGATATCATAATAGGCATTGCTAGCATAAATGCGCTTTGCCTGGCTAAGTAACAGTAGCGCAACTTTGCTAAAGTTCGCCACCCTAGGAGTAAATTTCCCTGGCAGAGTGCGGCAAATTGTGGCGAAGCCACTGCACGAGCATTTTCGCCGCTTAGTGAATTTGCCCTTTGGAGGCAGCTTTTAATTTTTTAGTTTTTTTCCGAATTAGAGAAAACTAGAGAAAATACGAAAATCTTAGATGTGCGCTTATTTAAATAACTTGATTTAAACCACATTCTACCCCAAATTTAAAATTATTCGCAAAAAAAAACAAAAAAAAATTAAATTAATTATTAAATGAACTGGGTAGCTTTTAGATAAAGGATAGAACTCTCTGGGCAATTAAGGTCCAATTCAACTCCACGCGATGAAATGCTGAATCTACATCCAACAGTCGAGACGTGTCCGAGTCATGCTGCAACTTAATCTGACATTTCTATCTCTTACCTCATTTCCTCTGCATCTGACTTGACGCCAGTGTTTCGTGGCGTATGTGTCCAGGAGCAGTGACTTATAGCAACTAATAAAATATTTGCATTCGTGTGACCAGTAGATGCTGCCTCCTGATAGATTGCAATTGGGTTTTTGATCCTGGGCAGACTTGGTGCCTTTTATTATATAACCCCTTAAGGGGAAATATAATAGAAATTTGCAAAGAGCAAATTTAATATTCTTCATTAGGCTTTTATTTTATGGTAAATGTTAATTGTGCATTGTGAACCTTTAACACATTCTTGAAGGTGGCGTACACTTTTGGAACAACTTTTTCATTTAGTGATTTTCATTCATCCAGATCATGGTATATCTAATATAAGCAATTCTAAAACAACTTGACTTGACTCATTGATGATGTTTCACTACTCATCCGAGCAGCTTCTTCAGTTCAACTGACTGGTATCATATAAGTAGACTTATTACTGTATATACACTGTGCAAGCTATTAAGTTCACAATTGCTATCCTACTGTCGTTTGAGGAGCAAAGTGTTCACAATGTCAAAATCCTTCACTTTATTTGCATTATTTTTGTGTTAGTGACCAATATTACATTCCCCCCCATTAGTGTTACTAATTTAGTGATTCTCCACTTTGATCTGATTTGTGCCCAATTTGCTCAATTAAAGGCACTTAAGTAATTCAGCTTGATTTCTATTATTTTATGCCATGCAACCAGTTGTTAAAATATCCACTATGTCGTACTCTGAAATAGTCTTGTAGGAAATCTCTAATAAACAAATTTCTCATCATAAATTGTCAGTTACCATCAAAGGGAATGTTAAAACTAAGTAAGCTTTATCAGAAAGGTCTATATCAGCGATCCCCAACCAGTAGCTCATGAGCAACATGTTGCTCTCCAACCCCTTGAATGCTGCTCCCAGTGGCTTCAAAGCAGGTGCTTATTTTTTTAATTCCAGGCTTGGAGGCAAGTTTTGGTTGCATAAAAACCAGGTGCACTGCCAAACAGAGTCTCGATGTAGGTTGACAATCCACATAAGGGCTACCAAATGGCCAATCACAAGACTTATTTGGCACCCCAAGAACATTTTCATGTTAGTGTTGCTCCCCAACTCCTTTTTATTCTGAATGTTGCTCACGGGTTCAAAAGATTGGGGATCCATGGTCTATATAAACACACCAGTAATACTGCTTTGAGTTATCTGTCAAAAGCAACACAGCATTTCTTTACTTCTCTTACACATGGGCTTCTGTATCAGACTTCCTTCTTTCAGCTCAAACCTCCAGGACACGGGTTTGAGAATGCTCAGTTTTCTTCTTTCTCCCCTCCCTGCTGTAATCTGAGCTTAGAGCTATGAGTGAGCAGATAGAGACTCAGACAGGAAGTGATGTCACGCCAAGCAAATTTGACAGCTGCTATTCTAAACAAACAGAGAGAGCATCTACAGCTGTTTACTCAGGTATGATAAAGCATTCTGTATAATAAATATAGTGTTCTATCCTGCACTATTTTTGCTAATTCTTCAAAAAAAGTGGTTCAAAGCAAGTTGCTGTGAAAAAGTATTTAATCACTGACTACCAAACATAGTATGATAGTCAGCGACTAAATACTTTTTCACAGCAACTGGCTTTGAAGTGATCGCCTTGAACCACTTTTTTTTTGGAGATTTACCTAAAGCTAAGCGGTGCCCTGAATAAGGATTGATGCACTCCATGCTGGGAATCAAAGGCAGAGCGTAGGAACATTTTATCTAGGGCTAGACCATATGGAAAGATTCAGGGGTGACTAATCTCCCTGAATCGCTTACTCGTGTCTCGCTCCTGCTAAGATGTAAAATCCCTGCGCCTATTCACATGTGGCGCTGCGTTTTCCTAAGTCAATGGAAATTGCTTCGTGAGCGACTTGCGCAAAAATGGCCTCATATTTCTCCTCTGAAAATGTAACTTTTATCAGGTGGTAGTTGAACTACAGATTACCCTGTGCACCCACAAAAAAATCTTCAGGGTACACGTCTTAGGCAGATGAACACCACCATTTCCTCCCCCTGTACCAGATGGAACACCGCCACGAACACCAACCATTTAATTATTTTCTGTGAACGCCAATATTTCTTGTAATATACAGGGGGATAACCCTACATCAGCCCCAGCAGTCTGGGCCTCACTGTGTGGGATCTGCTGTATTATAATTACCTGTTATCAGGCTAGCGAACATTATAAAGAAGCATCAGCTACTTTAGCATCTGATTATCTACTATATCAAATACTCCATGCTAATATATGTCCTTGATTTATTCTGCTGGGGTTATTTGCCATTACAATTGAATATATAGAAATAAGCTGGCATAATAATGTATGCACAATTACAGTAAAAAACACATGGAGAAAAGCAGATCATCCACTACATGTGCCATTAGCCTTACAGCGCAGAGCGGATCAACTTTTTCTCCGCCTGCAAATAGAAACTACCTTGAGTGACATTAGCCTAAAGTAATGAATAATGTCAACCCATCAACTTATTTAGACATATATAAAGCATGAGTTCTCACTCTTAATGCATTTATATATATGGGCAACTAATGGAGCATGCTTGTTCTAAATGCACTTTTCATGTTGAAATGTAAGACACCATTGATTTGCTATAGTCCCTAATGGAGTCGTGTAGAGTTCACATTCATTATAGAGTTGTTTTTCATTGTTGGACCGAAAGACGCACACACAACAGAAATCTTCCAAGAGCAGATCAGATATGCAGATAGTATTTATGCAGGAATATGTTCAGTCTTTGATTTGCAAAAAAACTGTTAAACATCCAACTGAGCACACAAGCAATTTCTGCCCAGCACAGAGTCTCGCAGCCTCGCTCTATTGAGAAAGAAAGAATTGTCAATGCAATTGTTTTTGCTTCATTGCTTGCAATCACCTGGTCACTCAATGCTTCCCCTATTGACCTGCTGTGCAGCACGATGTAGCCTCCACGGTAGGAATTAGGTTCACAGTGGAAGCCTATTCACTCATTCTTGGCGGGGTCTTCCAGTCTATTATAAAACACCACTGGAGTGACCTTTGATATATGCATTTATAAATACACAAGAAGATTCATGGGGTTCTTAATGGAAGATGAATAGAAAAGCTCTTTCTCGCTGGTGATTGTAATTTCAAGTTCAAGTGACATTGAGGGGGTTATTTATTAAAGTGGATGTATGGTCAAAAATGTAAATCCCCTTTTCCTTTTGGGGAGGGAATATAAGGATTTTTACAATTGCAAATTATTTTTATTAGCTGTTTTTATTTGATTGCAGCGCAATCATATTCACCAAGTACCTGCTCATGCTTCAGCAGTGAGCAAAACCTTCACGGCCTGTAGCCCACCTGCCTCTTTTGCTAGTCCTGCCCGACTACCAATGAAAAGTGAGTTTATATTATAATTAGTGATGGGCGTCTCGTTTTGGACGCGCGCGTCTGTTTTTTTTTCCGATGCCGGCAATGGACACGGCTGCATTTCGCAAAAAAATTCACAGTTTTCGCGAAAAATTTGAAGCGAAACGCCGCAGAGTCGCCCATCACTAATCATAATATATAGACACATCGAGTCTACATATAGAGTCGCAGTTTAGAATGCACTAATTAATTGTACATATAAGGTTAGCGCGGATTGGGAAAAACTTGATCATTATAGGATCTGTTATCCAGAAAGTCTCCATTTTATCCAAATAATGTTTTTAAAAATGATTTTTGTAATAATAATCTCTGTAGTAAACAGTACCTTGTACTTGATCCAAACTAATATATAATTAATTCTTCCTGGAAGTAAAACGAGCCTGTTGGGTTTATTTCATGTTTACATAGGCTTTACTTAAGATCCAAATTACCAAAAAGTCCATTCATCGGAAAGCCCCAGGTCCCGAGCATTCTGGATGACAGGTCTAATAGTCAGTGCTACAGAGAATATAGCACTGATGCTAATATGTCATTTCAGCCTTGGAGTAATAGTGTTACACAATGCATAATACACTTCATTAAGAAAACCAGAATTGTTAGGAATGTAATCCTTCGTGTAACAATTACACTGTTGCAGTGTTTCACCCTGACAATTAATACAGCTCCATTTTCCAGTTCCTATGCTGCTTTTGCACTCACACAAGCTGTCATATTACTTGCATCATTTCAGGGCGAATCTGGGGCGTTTTGCAGAATTTTTCTCGAATTTCTCAGGAAATTTCAAAACGGCGAAAAATTCACGAAACACTGTTGCACCTCATTTTGGAAGTGGGCGTCCATTTTTGGACACGGACGTCCGTTTTTGGACACCGGCGCCCATTGACGACGTAAAAAAAACAGATGCCTGCGTCCAAAAGGAGACACGGGCGAATTTTTGCTGGCGTTTCATGAATTTATTTGCCGGCAGAATGAATTCGCGTATCACTATTCAAGCCACTGAGAGGATACAAATTGATGGTTCTGTAAAGACCCTTATCAGGCAAAGCAAACAATATGGCAGCTCATATTTAAATATAAATGCACACTGATTCAGACAGAATAATTGGATTATAAATACTAGTTATAACCCAGGTCAGTGGTTTAACTATAGAGGAAGTAGACCCAGCAGTCGCAGGGGGTCCAGGGGAACGGGGGGCCCAGACTGTGGTTTCTGCTTCCTCTATAGCTAATACAAAAAAAACCCTCTTCCCCAGCCGCTCTCTTACCTGCTGGTGAGGAAGGGGGACACAAGTAGGGCTGGAGTGGGTGGAGTCAGCGCATGGGGGACAGGAAGTTGGCACCTCCCACGTCTGAAGATTTTTTTGCAGGGGGGCCAAGAACACTGGCCCATCTGAAGATTCTTTTGCGGGGGGGGCAGGCGCACTCTAGTTACGCCAGTGACCCAGCTTATTGTATTCTTAATAGGGATGCATCGAATCCACTATTTGGGATTCGGTCGAATCCCTGAATTCTTCATGAAAGATTCGGCCGAATACAGAACTGAATCAGAATCCTAATTTGCATATGAAAATTAGTGACAGGAAGGTAAAAAGCTGAAAAAACATTTATTACTTTGTTATGACAAAAAGTTACTTGATTTCCCTTCCTGCCCCTAATTTGCATATGCAAATTAGGATTCCGATTCTCTTCATCCAGGCACAAGTATTCGGCTGAATCCTGCTTGAAAAGGCCAAATCCCGAACCGAATCCTGGATTCAGTGCATCCCTAATTCTTAATGATTTCAGTAATAGACTTTATGAATGTGCTTTTACAATATTTGTACGTACTGGTATGGGACCTATTATCCAGAATGCTCAGAACCTGGGGTTTTCCAGATAACAGATCATTCCTACCTTACCAGAAAATCATATAAACATTAATTAAACCCAATAGTCTGGTTTTGTTTCCAATAAGGATTAATTATATTTTAGTTGGGAATCACGTACAAGCTACTGTTTTATTATTACAGAGAAAAAAAGGAAATTTGTATTATTTCATTATTTTGGAGTATATGGGAGGCAGCCACGCAGAGCATTCTGGATAATGGGTTTCCGGATAACGGATCCCATAGCTGTATTTTGTTTCACTTAAAATCTCCTTATTTTTCTTGTTTGAATAGGTTGCTTCTGTTATCACATTGCCTCTTTCAGATTGTTAGCCTATATTACAATAATAATGATTAAGATGATTAAGCTGAAACTAAGCTTTAGATTATAGACATCCACCAAGTACATTTCCCCGGGGGTGGTCTCTCTTATAAATGTGCGCAAGTGAGAGTTTACAGCGATATTTCCATTATGACACGTCTCCCTCACTCCTTGAGATTGTTAATGTGCCGTTCAAACACAATCTAAAAGTGATTCTTTCCTGCAGGGTAATTTCATACCATGAGACTCCTGCAACCAGCTACTCTGCATAATACACAAGATCTAATGGGGGAAGATCTGAAATATTTCTTAGCGATTTCAAAGCAGGGAACCCTTTCCATTGAAGTCTGCCCAAGAGCTAAGTTTCAAGATCTGGCTGTTTCGCAGTCTGTTCTGTGGACTAAAGCAAATATTATGACGTTAGTTATTTTTCTACATGCATTGTAGTGTTAAAATAAAACAAAGACACTTTTGAAACAGAACATGCTTTAACTGTATTATTGCACCTATTACCAAAATGTACATAGGGGCACATTCACTAAGTTCCGAAAATGAGGCAGAGTTGGCTTCGCTAGCATTCAACGCACTTCGCCAGACGAATTTTCCCCAGGGCTACGGAAATTCACTAAAGTGCGAAGTTACGCTCAGGTCCGCGAACGGTAGTGTAGTTGTGCTAGTGTTACTTCGCCAGGCAAATCGCAGTTACGGTAGCGATGCCTAATTCGCATACAGCGGGAACTTTAACGTATAACACAAGCCCAGGAAACCTTTAATAAATAAAATAAAGTTGTCCTATTGCCCTACATGTGTCCCCTGTATAGTTGTGTTTCCATATGTTAGGAAATGTAGGGGGGAAGGAGGGTAACCCCCCAAAAAAATTTCGCTCTTTTTCAGACTATCACCCTAAAAAGCTACATCTAGCGTAAGTGGTAACGTTCAGTAAAATGTTCATCTTAGTGAATATGAGTAGTTACGATCCTTTGTCAGTGCGCAAGTTCGCATGGTGTAAGGGTGCGAAGTTGCGCTAGTCTATCTACTTCGCTAGCGAAAATTCGCCAGAGTCAGTGTTAGTGAATTTCCGAAGTTACGATTTGACGTCACGCTAGCGAATTAGCGCTAGCGTTAGACGCTTTGCGCTTTAGTGAATTTCCCCCATAGTGTTTATATGGGTAAAAGTCTAGCAATGGCTGCATTTAATCCTCTGCAAATTAACGGTGCACTCACATTTTAACGAATGTTATTCCGAAACCTGGTATGCAGAAAACTCCAAATTACTGGAAGGCCACCTCCAATAGATTCCAATTTTTCATAATGACTTCCTTTTTGTCTGTAATAATAACAGTATATTGTAAGTGATCTAAACTAAAATATAATATATCCTTATTGGAAGCAAAACCAACCTATTGGGTTTATTTAATGTTTACTTGATTTCCAAAAAGGCTTAGGGGCAAATTTATGTGATTATATGTGATTATTCTTTCCACTATTCACATTTTTTTTTTCTCCCAAGCTCCTGAACATTGGAGTTGTATTTTGGAAAACTCAAATGTCTGGTATATATTAAGCAAAAATTCAACATCTGAGTTCTCCGGAGCGCTCTCTGTGCACGGGCAGCCGTATAGTCAGCAGGTTGCCCCGGAGCTGCTGTGGCACCAGCACATGCAGTAAGTTCGCCAAAGTGCGCCAAAGTGCCTGGCATCCGACACACAGCAGCACATGGGACTGCCACTTACACCTCTTCCCTTGTTGTGTGCAGAATGGTCTGTGTGCGATCTGTACTCAGATCTCACATGCCTAGGGAAAAAAATACCGGCCTTCCAATATCCTTGCCATTTTTTCCAATTAATAACATTGGCATCAAGCATCATTTTTACCGGCCAGGTGGCAACCCTACACATGCTGTGTGCAAGTACTGCAATAATAAAACTGCCAGCAGCCCCACACTGATTCACTCCTGCACCAGGAACCCAGCTGTTAGATTCCCCAGGAATAAACTTACGGTGGGGTGTGGAGCAACATTGTACCCGGAGAGGTGAATGTGTTTGAGTGTATCAGTGTGCGGCTGCTGGCAGCTGTATCACATAGGCAGTGTCGGACTGGGACACCAGGGGCCCATCCAAAAACCTTAGACCAGGGGCCCACTCT
>CM044440.1:22876344-22903234 GCA_024363595.1 Xenopus borealis | reverse complement strand
CATTTGCCAGAACCCACAGATTGCCAGTCCAGGCCTGCATTGAATGCATGGACATTTAGGCAAATAAAACTGTAATTTAGCCTTAGACTTGATCAGGAAATACCCCCCTACCCTGTGCATGCAAAGATTTTATTCCTATGATATCCTTTTCCCCAACATACGGAACAGAATGAGAATAAAACAACTATCTTTGTTTACCAATTATCTAAACTGGCTTTATACAAAATCAGTATGATCGATAGAAAATTATTATATTTAGCTTTAGTAGTAAGAGACACTTTGCTGAGGAAAGCTGAGCCATGAGTTTTTCATAACACTTCTCTAATAAATTTTTGTGGTATGACAAATCAGTGTTTGCATTCATGAAAACTCAAGATGAGATAGGTATTTCTGAACAGGATAAAATATGAAACTTATACAGAAACGAATTACCTGTAGTTATCTTTACACCTATGGTAACTGTGGTTTGGAACATTATGGTGCTACTGGGGAGAACAGCAGAAATCACAACACCATTCATTGCCAGTCACCAATTACTATTAAATTAATTGAGAAGCCAATCATTTCCAGGATTTGCCATGGACTGAGTGTTTCCTAGTCTTTTCTTCAAGGAACAAAATCAAACTGCGATCAGCCTCATTTATGCAGTGGTGCAATAAATGCACAGAAAGAGGATGATTTATGAACATAAGTGCTAAACTGCCAGTGGCACCCAATTAATAGCTATTGCAAGAAATTCAAAGCAAAAATTGGTTGCTAACTGCAGTGATGTAGATTGCAACTATCTTAGAATATGAGCCCTAAAGCACTTTGTTTTTTGCCATGTTACCTTGTCCAGTGCATTGTGATTCATGTTCAACTCTTTGTTACTCTTCAATGAGCTGCCTCATTCAGATCTATGAGCAACAGAGCACTAGGGGGGTGCAAATTCTTGCTAGGTATGAGGCTCCCTTGTGTAATGGATTATAAGCTGGCAATAGCTGTAGAGTACAGCCAGCACCTGCAATGGTAAAGGCTCCTGTGGATTTAGGCTAAGGGATGGCATTGCACGTCTCTGTAGTTCTTGAGAACATGTGCCTTTTCCATTAATGAGGGAGCCGCAACATAAAGAGTTTTGATTTCATGTGTTGTGGGTGCAAGTGCTTTTTGAATGAGCACTAACACTTTTTTTAGCTCCTTAGTGCTCTAGCAGTTGTATCTGGGGTCATAGAAAATGACACCTCCAATGTTTTGCAAGATACTTTGCATAGATACAAATACTAAGTGACTGGTGTTTATATGCAATTTTTTCCTTTGTGTTTGCATTTTCTTGTTTCTACTTCTACTTGTTTCTTCTTCTAATTTTGCTTGTTTTCCCTTTTACTTTGTTCTTCTTTTTACACCTTTACATCTAAAAAATATTCAGGATACATGGCAATTCCTATTTCAGGAGTGAGAAATGATCATAGGAAATTCTATTATAAGGGCTATAACTGCTGCTTGTGTTGCCAGTGGCCCTATTTGTCATTATATTTTGAAGTCAGATCTCTGGCATACATCAGAAAAATAATCCTTTGAAAATATGAGATATTATTTCCACATCGTAAGTGCTTTTTTAATAAATTCCAGCCCTGCCAATCATAGATATTGGTACGGCAGCAAAATAATTCAATTGTATTGCACATCTCTGAGGCTACAATCTCACGCATTTTGCTTTATGGATCCATCTCACTATAAGAACCAGGTTAATCTAGTCTTCGGAAATCTACAGAAAACTTTAAAGAAAGCCTTGAGCTTAACTATAAGCTGTATATACAATAAAATGAGATTATAATGCTCATAACTCTTTGCTTAAAAGGTTAATACAATTAAATGATGTGCTGCCATGCAATGCTGGGGATAGGGTTTCCACCTATCTGGTTTTGAAGACAGTTCGGATTTTGTAGGGGCTGTCCAGGTCAAAACTTCTTGCCCAGTTTTCCATATAAGGAAACCTGGGCATGACTTCCCTTGAATGATGCAAAGGTATAGGACCTGTCATCCAGAATGCTCTGGGACTTTCCAGATAATGGCTTTCTGTAATTTGGATCTTCATACCTTAAGTATATCAGAGAAACAGGTACAAATTAAATAAACCCAATAGGCTGGTTCTTCTTCACATAAGGATTAATTACTTTATAATAATTACTGCAAATAATGATGGTGCTATATAAATAAAGGATAATAATATTGGGACACTTGTATGTGTGTAGCGATTGGCAGCTCTGTAGGTGGGGAAGAATTGGCTTACAATATTGTCTATTACTTTTGAACTTGAGTTGAGGACTTGTTCATTTGCTGTAATAATAGACCACTGTAGACTACCACTTCTGCAGTATCTGAGGCATACATATAGTTCATGGTGCATCAGTATCAATCTCAAGATGGCTTCCATATTCATGCAGAAGGCTCAGCTGCAGTTCTGAAATGGTTAACACATTTCCACTTCTCGGCTACAGTTGACAACTGTTTGTCATCTCTTAGTTTCCCCTTTCCAGAATGAGTTTGTTTCTTAGCAACTGCCAGCTCATTCATCAGGGCAATCAACGATGTTACATGAGTCAAAGAGCTGGGTACATGGATCTCTTTAACAGGTAAGGCAAATATAAGAACTGTTGTGTTTTAAATAGCCAAGGGTGAGCAGAGTATAACAGAGCTTTATTAGTAGGTTCATGCAGCCATTACACAACTGCAGTAACTTAAACTCTAGCACCTTAACCAGTATAGACTGTACTGTGTATGCACAGCGTAACTCATGTGCACAGTGACATCTACAGGCCATTTGTATAAACACCACAAGAACAGTGTTGTCATTTGGTTTAGAAGTGGACTCCATCAGAATATGCAAATTTGAATATACCTTAAAGGAGAACTAAAACTTTATCAAAGAAGTAGGGAAGAAATGTTGTACATTATGTTTTGGGCTTCTTTACCAGCCCAAGGCAACCACAGCCCTTTAGCAGTAAAGATCTGTGTCTCCAAAGATGCCCCAGTAGCTCCCCATCTTCTTTTCTGCTGATTCACTGATTCACATGCTCTGTGCTGCTGTCACTTACTGAGCTTAGGGACCCACTCACAATATACAGTACACATAGAATAGAAATATAGTCACAATATAAGGCTGATTAGTCATTAATACAGATAATTACTACATGTCAGCTTAGACATCATTGCAACCAGCATCATAATTTAATAATTAACTTTGTAGCATCAGCTTTTATTACAGACCAACCTCAATATCTGCTGGATAATTAGTGACAACCCCTAAGCTTAGCTTCTCAACAGCTGCTCAGAGCCCACTGAGTATGTGAGTGTCACAGACACTTTCCAAGATGGTGACCCCCTGTGACAAGTTTGAAGTCCTGGATCATTGTTGCTATTGACACATTTTTAAGCATATTAATCTTTAGGGGTTAGTTCTCCTTTAATCACCTTAATGTATTACGATGATAAAGAGGGTAAACGGTTAAATGGACTGAAATTATTGTCTGAATTTCATAGCATGGATGCCATGTCCTTGCTGCGACCAGCACACATAATTGATGTTACTGAAATATCAGGCCCTAGATAGTAGTATCTGCACTTCGCATGATGTATTTCAACAGATGGCTTGATTTGCTATCCAACTCTTTGCTTCATCCTATATGGTGTGACCTTCGCAAGGTTCTTTTACTGTTTAAGTATGTATTTACTTTAAATGCTGGTTTTATTTTGTTCTTTCATCTTTAGTAGGTAAACAACTGTCAATTGACTGTGTCATGGACTTCAGAGCTTAAGACACAATGGCAGTTCCCTGAATAATGTATAGCAGACGCAGTAGAAGAGATGATGAATGTGTTGGCCATTAGTCAAGGGTTGAGCAGAGACATCCCAGTTAGACGTTGGGTCTTCCTTTCAAGTAAATAAGAGGAAGCCATAATAATTAAAGCTGTAATGTGGAAAAATTCAGTTTTTTGAGGTGGTGAAACACCATCCTGAAACACATTTGTTGACTAATTTCTTGGGACTTGTGATAGGGTTTAATGTTGGAATATTGGAGGCTTAAATATCATCAGTCTCATTTTATTGTTTTTAGAGGTTTTTGAAACCACTACTTACTTTCTCTAAAACCATGAATGTCTTAAAATATATTAAAAAGCACAGAAAAAAAACCCCAAGGCTCTAAAAAAAAAAATAGGAATGCAGGTAAGGGATCTGTTATCCAAAAAAACACGTTATTCACAAAGTTCTGAATTACAGAAAGGTTGTCTCTCATAGACTCAATTTTTATCCAATTAATCCAATTTTTAAAAAATGATTTCCTTTTCCTCTGTAATAATAAACAGTACCTTGTACTTGATCCCAACTAAGATATAATTAATCCTTATTAGAAGCAAAACCAGCCTACCTGGTATATTTAATGTTTACATGATTTTCTAGTAGACTTAAGGTATGGAAATATCAATTATCCGGGAAACCCCAGATCCTGGGCATTCTGGATAACAGGTCCCATACCTGTACATCTAAAAATTCAAGTTTTTCAAACAATTCCTAGTGAAAACAGTCCAATAATTTTAGCACAGCTGCCATTGACTTCTATACCCTGGTGAATTTCTGTTTTAGAGATTTTCATGGTTTTTACACTTAATAGATCGCGGATGGTTAGAGCTTTTAAGAAATATAGAAAAAATAGAAATTTGATTTTTAGTAAAAATATAGACCCCTTAGTTTGGGCACTAGGAGAAATGAAGGCTTAGTTACTGACAGTTGTACTGGGTGCAAAGTGAAATGTACAGGTGCAAGACAGCCATGATTTTCCCACTTTGCCTGCTATCAATGCCTGTGGGCACTGGAGGGCAAGTATCTGTGTTCCCCTCCTCTGAACAGAGCCTGTTGGATACATGAAGGGCAGGTGGATGGAGGCAAGATACAAGCTGGCATCCCCTAACTTGCCTGTTATTTAGATGTGCAAATCCTTTTTCAGCAGGATTTGGATTCAGGCAAATCCTTCTGCCAGTCCGAGCCGAAGCCGATTCCTAATTTGACTTGACTTGACTTTTTGATACAAAACAAGGAAGTGAAAAATGTTTTCCCCTTCCCACCCATAATTTGCATATGCGGATTCGGTTTCGGATTCGGTTTGGTATTCAGGAAGGATTCGGGGGTTTCGGCCAAATCCAAAATAGTGGATTCAGTGCATCCCTAGTTCTGACTTACTGTATATCAGCATATGATGTTGTGGGTCATTGAAGAAGCTTTTCATGTTTAATCCATTCAGCCAGTCATATAAACATAAAGTGAATGATTACCAATACACAATTATATCATGTGAACAAAAACACACAGGCAGTAGGGATGGGCGAATGATTTCACCTTGTTTCACGTGGAAATGACGGCCATAGACTTTAATGTCATGTGTAAAAAAAAAAAATGATGCGTCAGAAAAAAATTACGCCACACATCAAAATGTTTTGTTGACTATAATGGGCATCGGTGGATTTGATTAGTTGCCATGGGTTACTGCCCAAGGACAAATTTATAGTGATGGCCGAATTTATTCGTCTGGGGTGAAACGCCAGTAAAATCCGTTTTTGGACACTGGTGTCCGTTTTTCGGCTCCGGCAATGTGTGCCGGCGTCCAAAAACGGCTGGCTGCCCATACCTGCCTGTGTTTACTATGGGACTTGTTATCCAGAATGCTCATAGATCTTTCTTTAATTTGGATCTTTATACTTTCAATCTACTAGAAAATCATGTAAACATTAAATAAACCCAACAGAATGGTTTTACACCCAAAATGGATTAATTCTATCTTAGTTGGGATCAAGTACACACTATTGTTTTATTATTATTACAGAGAAAAAGGAAATCATTTTTCAAAGTTTGTATTATTTGGACAAAATGGAGTCTAAGGGAGACATAATTCATAGCTTTCTGAATAATGGGTTTTCGGATAACAAATCCCATACCTGCAGTCCTTTTTATTCATCAACTTGATTTTGTTTCTGTACTAAGTCCTAAATGCAGGAATGTTCCTTTGTAACTATTTTCATGCTGGGAAATGATTCCTATAGCAGATGGGAATGACACATCATTTATCACAACACTGGAGTCGCAAGATGGCATAGCCAAAAGCTTTTTCTGTTCACTTGTTGGAAATGTGTGTTTATTTACGCAAGAAAAGATTAAACTTTAGTTCAGACCTACAGAAATGATGTCCAGTGTGGAGGCCGTAATTCCTATCCCTTTGTACAGATCTTCATGTGCCCTAGTTCTGTCTAGCTATGCTGATGGAGCTTTAAGAAAGGCGCTTCTTTTGAGGGGAAAAAAGCTCATCTGTCAATATTTAAACTTACCCTTTTGTTATCTATATGACATATACAGACATTTGTCTTTCGTCTTCAAAAGAATAATCAAAGAGAAAATTTTTTCCTTAAATATTCTATATTTGCTTCTGACATCAGTGAGTAGAATAGAACAGAAGTGAATTCTTGGGGTGCATCACACTAATCATTTTAACAAAAAAAAGAGGTCAAATGCATTTAAAACTGAGGGTGCATTGAAGCTATTCTCAAAAGTACTTTTATCCATATACAGTATGTTCCTTGGCTACTTTGGGTGAGTTCCAATTAGGGAGGAACCCTACTATTCAGGGTTAGGCCGAAAATCCTAAATCTTGGGGTATAGATTTGGCCAAATACTGAAACAAACTCAAACCCTTCTTCTATGCTGTAAAAGCTGCCACACAAGTGGAAATACCAAATGTGTGCCAATTAGGGATCAATCCTGCTTTTCAGGGTTTGGCCAAATTCTCGAATCCAGGGGTAGGGATTTGTCTGAATACTGAACCAAAGCCAAGGTCTTCTTCTGCACTGGAAAAGCTGGCAAATGGGCAGAAATACCCGATGTGCATGGCAAAATATAACTTGGATTTAGCCGAATCACAAACCAAGTGCAGAATTCAATACATCCCTAGTGCCAATACGCTCTGTCAGCCTACTTTCAGTTACTGGCCTTAACATCAATAGCCCCAACTATTTTGCACCAATCAACAAGGTGGTAGTGACCTCACTAACACCACATGCACTGATGCCAAATTACACTATCCCGGATATGAAAAAACAACCAACTCTAATTTGCATTCATATTGGTGCAACACATGCAATTATGTTGCAGTGCTGGGGAAATGCTGCAGTGTGGACGCAGATATCATCAGACTTATTGCACTTTTTTTTTGTAAACATTTTGGACCCTTACCCCAAATATTGCTCACCAATTGATAAGTAACCCATAACGACCAATTAGTGCTTAGCCTTTTTCAGGCACTTGCAGGTAGAACAATAAATGCAACGATTTGATTAGTTGCCGTGGGTTACTGCACAAGGACAAATTTATAGTGATGGGCGAATTTATTCGCCTGGGGCAAGTTTGTGGCAAATTCCATCAATTCACAAAACGTCAGTAAAATTTCGCCTGCCGAAAATTCGTGGGTGTTTTGTTTTGGAGGCAGGCGTTCGTTTTTGCCCGCCGGTGTCCAAAATAAGATGCAGCAAAAACGCCACAGATTCGCCCATCACTACAAATTTACCCACTGTTGATAAAATACTCCCCAATTCATATCTTGAGGATATACAGCATGCACAGGTATATATTATAATCAAATAATCCAAAATTTTTAAAATGAATTCCTTTATTACTGTATTGATAAAACAGTACCTTATCTTGATCCAAACTGAGATATAATTAATCCTTATTGGAGGCAAAACAATCCCATTGGGTTTAATTTCTACAACACTTGAACAGGGAACTAAAGCCTAGCTAAAGAAGTAGGTAGAAATGTTGTACATTGTGTTTTGTGCTTGTGTACCAGCCCAATCCAACCACAGCCCTTTAGCAGTAAAGATCTGTGTCTCCCCAGTAGATGCCCCAGCAGCTCCCCATCTTCTTTTCTGCTGATTCACTGATTCACATGCTCTGTGCTGCTGTCACTTACTGAGCTTAGGGACTGACTCACAATATACAGTACATGTAGAATAGAAATATAGTCACGATATAAGGCTGACTATTCGCCGGCGTCCAAAAACAGACGCTGGCAGTGTTTCGTGAATTTTTTCTCCATTTTGCGAATTTCCTGAGAAATTTGCGAAAAATTTGTGAAGCCAAACGTTGCGGATTCGCCCATAAATGTCGTCTTCCCAATAGACATAGAACTGAGTTCAGATACTGGTGGACAATCAGAGCCATAATCTCTCTCCATTAATATTAATTCTGAAAATGAATCATATTAGAAACCTTAAGATGCAGAACAATTGATGTAATGTTGTTTTATTTCTCCCCATGCATCATACTGGGAACTATGCTTGGAAATCTGCACTGCTTGCATGAAGCACAAGGAAGAATTATGATCATTTGCATTAAAAGGCTGTTTGAATTTAATCAGATAATTTTTTATTGTCTGCAAAACAGTTTGAATTTAATCAGATAATTCTTTATTATCTGCAAAACAGTCCTACATGAAATTACTGTTATACTAAACAGAGTGTTGTTATTCTGCTACAATCCACTATTTCACTGAAAATGTGAGTAAATGATTTCAATAAGTTAATGATCTGGGTAACAGTGATGTTTTTCTGCTCAGATGGAAAAATTAATGGAAAGGTGAATATTTCTGCAACAGTTAGAATAAAAGCCAAAATGAGGACAGAATGCATCACGATGTATTACATTACTCTGCCAGCAAAGAAAAACCAATTATAATACGGTACGGTAGAAAAAGAGGTATACGTGACATGCTAGGTTTAGCTTAGGAAGTCCATATCTCTACATGAATATTTTTTATAAAAAGAGTATACATTTAATCATCTTCCAATGCACACCCGTTCAATGTTTTTAGTTGTCCTTTAATAACAATGTTATACTGCTGTCCAGATCAATTAAATATGTTTTCAAAAACACCACTGCAAATCTCTCTTCCATGCCCAACTTATCAGTAGACAATAGTAAAGTGCTTATCTGCATTAACGAGAGGACATTTTTGCTTTACATAAAGGAAAACTATACCCTCAAAATGAATAGCTAAACAACAGTTAGTTGATATCATATTAAGTGGAATAGTAAAGAATCTTACCAAACTGGAATATATATTTAAATGAATAGTGCCCATTTAGATCTTTTCCCCGAGCCCCCATCATGTGATGGTCTGTGTTCTGCCTCAGAGATCACCTATCTAGAAATACTGCAGCTCTAACTGTAACAGGAAGAGATCACCTGACCAGAAATACTGCAGCTCTAACTGTAACAGGAAGAGATCACCTGACCAGAAATACTGCAGCTCTAACTATAACAGGAAGAAATGTGGACGCACAAGATACAACTCTCTATGTCAGTTGGCTCATGTGACCTAACATGTATGGTTTGTTTGGTTTGTTTGTGTGCACCGTGAATTGTAGGATCCCAGGGGAGTGGCCTTTAGCTTTCAAAATGGCAGTTTTCTATCTCGGATTAGCCAATAGTATATAATATTTTAAAATTGTATTATTATGAAAAGTGTTCATTTACAAGAAGCAGTTTTACCTATGAGCTGTTTTATGCAATATATTTTTATAGAGACCTACATTATTTAGGGGAGTATAGTTTTCCTTTAACCGTTATCATTCACAATAGACAAAAGATGCGTGTATTGTCCCTTTAAAATCTCTCTCTTGTTTATTTAATACTTTTAATTCACTTAGTCAAGTTCTGCTTTCAGGAAGTCATGGAAACACCAAACAGCTGCTGCGATATCTGTAATGTAAATCTTAAATTTTTGTCAGAGATATTGCCAAGAATTAAGCAAAGAATGATATTATTAAACCCCGTTTAGATTTTCTCACAGATTGGAGAAACATCAGGGCCGTGCGAGCAGATGTGCAAATCAGATCATTTACAAGGAAAGCAGGCAACCTGCAACAGTCCAACAGCTGGAGGAGTACAACTCCTGTACTATTTATCCCCCAACTCCTTATACTGCTCCAGGAGCAATTGGATTCCACGCTCCCTGTGGCATATGCTTGAATGTCTGATAATCAAATAAAAGCAATAAAGCTCAAGATGAGCCAGCTGGAATCTGGAGATGGGGAGATTTATCTGTATTCTGATGAAAAAGTGAAGACAATAAAAGAATAGAACAGTCTGTAGATGGTTGAAGATTTAAAGAAGCTTTCATTGACTATTGAGTGGATATTGAACATGTTTCCTACTCAGCATAAGTAAGAACCTTCAATAACCTTGTGGATTTAAATGTGGAAGTACCTTGTAAGGCACCCCAAATACCAGAGAGTGAGGAGGAGCAGTTGATTCATGATCAACTTCAAGGACAAGTTTCACATTGCAATTGTGCATGGGCTAACTATTTGTTCCTGGAATGGGAGATGGGTAATGTCCATTTATTATAATGAGATAATAATTACCTATGATGTGGTCAGAGAAATGTTTTAGATGGTACTGGGCCACCACATGGCCTTTTGCACTGCATGTCAATAACAAAGTCAATGGTCAGAGTCATTGTTGGACTGCCCCACCCTGTTGTACGCTGCTCACAAGCCAGCCACCCCCAGCCACCACTACTCCCAACACTTCATTTCATTCCTTCTATTGTATATACATGGACTTCTGTATAAGACTTCCTGTTTTCAACATAAAACCTCTAGGGCAGGGCTTGAGCATGCTCAGTTTGCTCCCCCTCCCTTCCCCCCTCTCCCCTCCCTGTTGTAATCTGAGCCCAGAGCTATGAATGAGCAGGGAGAGACTTGGGCAGGAAGTGATGTCACACCAAGCTAATATGGCAGCTGGTATCCTAAACAAACAGAGAAAGTTTCTAGAGCTGTTTACTTAGTATGGTAGGCCATTCTGCAGAATAAATATAGTGTCAGATCTTGCACTATTTTGGCTAATCTATAGGGAATAAATGTTTTGGTAGCTTCTCCTTTAATTATTAATGGTAAAATAAGGAGCACAGGAAGTGAGAGTAGCAGTGGGCGTTTGTGGATTTGTGTGTTGGGTACCTGGTGGGCCCCAGGTAACCCAATCCAGCTTGATAAATAAAACTAATGGTCTGAATGAGTCTGAATTCTGAATGCAAAATAAAATGAAACTCTAACATGGACACTGGACTCTCCAGCAATGGAAATATTAGATGTCTATAGTATGAACAAAACTGGCTTTTCTGATGGCTATTGTCAATCTATTAAGATCACACAGTAAATGGGATTAAAGAGATCCACTGATGAATCCAGGAGATGTCTTGTCACTGTCCCATACGATAACCAATAGAGGATTCAGCAAGGCAGCCAGCTAGAGAAAACAAAATTTAAGTGACTTGTATTCTCTTTCCAGAGAGAAAATTAGCCCTTTTCTGCATGAAATCTGCCAGCATCTAAATACCAACACCGGGACATTGTTTGGAAAGAAGGTAACCTTAAAGAAATGTGGGTAATGGTCAGCAAGTTATACTCTATCATTGCTCTTTGCCGGAGCTCTTTGCTTTTAATTTCCATTGTACCTTAAGAACCACTGATGTGCATAAATTAACAAGATTTAAAAGTACTTTTGATAGGTGGATATTCTTTCCCCAATCTTCCTATTCAGATTTTTCTAGTTTCTAGTTTTCCGCACACCTTAAGTTTACTAGAAAATCATTTAAACATTAAATAAACCCCAATAGGCTGGTTTTGCTTCCAATAAGGTTTAATTATATCTTAGTTCGGATCAAATACAAGCTACTGTTTCATTATTACAGAGAAAAGAGGAATCGTTATATGGATAAAATGGAGTCTATGGGAGACAGTCTTTCCATAACTCTGAGCTTTCTGAATCACGGGTTTCGGGTCCAATACCTATACATTATAAAGAGAAGTAATCTGTTATTCTGCAAATTCTAGGGAAATCCTGAACTTGACAAGTAAATTAACAAATGTCTGAGCATATCTATGATCTTCAAAAAAAAAAAAATATTCTGTGGTCCAAAACCACAGCCTTCTCAACTGATATCTAGAAATAAACCCTTCATGCAAGAACCACATCAGGTCATAGATTTGGTTCTCTGCGGATGGGTCACCAGGACCAGGGGAAAGCGTCAGAGGGCAACGAACTTGGACTAGGGGTAGACAGAACACACTTTAACAGGTACCTGCCCAGTGCCCCCCTGTTGTTGCACCCTAGGCAGGTGCCTCTTTTGCCCCTAGTTCCAGCCCTCGTCTCCAAAGGTCTCATGTACTCTTGTTGCTGGCCTGGGAGGCAAAGGATTATATTAACTTGATTTGACTTACCACCTGGTCCACAAAGACCACTTGTTTGGTGAGCTTGGCTTCTAGTGTATTGGTAGCTTTAAAGGAACAGACTTGCCTCTTGTTGAGGGCTTCACTGTGTATTATGGATGTCCACTAAGATTATATGAAAGGCAGAAACCAAAGAGTAAGGTTCAGCTTACTACTAATAATTGTAAATGGACAACCATTACTTATAACCACACTCAGTACAACTACTTTTCCAGGGTCATAGTTACAGTAAAGTTATAATTTTCCTTTAAGCAAAACCATCTGTACAACTAAAATGCAGCTATTTGTTTAAACATGGGGGCGAAATCACTTACCAAGAGCACAAGCACTAAGGGATACAAGCTTACCCTTCCTATGCTCATGGACACAGTAGGTCAGGTCCTCGTCTATTTGCGTTCCAGTCTTTCATTCAAACTACTGCATAATTAAAAAAAACACTAAACTACACCTTTATCTTTACCGTGGGTGGGCTCTCACAATTTACCTGTATGTTTGCAGTTTAGTATAGCTCACTCTATTCAATAGCTCACACTGTTGGAGGATATCAACAAGTACCTCTGAAATGGAATCAGACAAGACAAAGTTTAAAGATTCTGTTACGGAAAAGTAGGATTTTTCTGAAATCAATCAATAGTGCTGTTCCAGCAGAATCCTGCATTGACATCTGTTTTTAAAGGTAAGAGATTTTTTAATATTTAGTTTTGACATGGGGCTAGACATGTTCTTAGCTTCCCAGTGGCCCTCAGCAATGTGACTTGTGCTCTTAAACTTCAATCACTCTTTACTGTTGGGGTGAAATCACTCCCTCCTCCCCAGAAGCCTTTCAACAGACCTACAGTAAGCAAATAAGAAAACATATGCATTGCTAAAAATGCTCCCACGCCCCACCTAGTGGTAAATATGAGACTAGAAGTTAATAGTAAAACACCCATGTTCAGCCATGACTCCTCCAGTTATATTGAGAAGGAAAAACAATAGCTTATATGAAAGCAGTTCCATTGTAAAGTACTGACTCTGTCTGAAGAGACAGGGTCAGGCAAAATGAAAGGAGGTGGCTGCCTTCAAACCAATATTACAACTAACAAAAAAATACATTTTAAATTGTAGAATGAATGATTTGCAATTTATATACTGTAATTCAATAATACAAATTACAACATAAAAATTATTATGTGAAATGATATGTGTTTAACCATATATTTAAAATATATGAATATCCACAGAATAAACCTTTAATGAATGTTGAAACACAGTGATTAGTATGTGCACTTATAACCATGTTCTTTGCCTTATTGCTGCTGTCTCAGCAGCTCCGTAGCAATTATCCATACATTAAACGTAACTAAGGCTTCACATCTCATATTCCCTATTTTCGATTTTATAATCTACCAACTAATGACTAGTTAAAGATATTGCCCAATTCAATTTGTATGCAAATGATTTCCCTTACTCCTGTCTACTTACTGATTAACCATGCAAGAATTATTCAGTACTGGATGAGTTCAGATCGAAAAATAAAAGATCAGTGGTTGACCACCCCATAATAGAAAAATTGAGAAGATTTGGTAACAAAATTAACATGTGAGGGAGGGATGTCTTAGAATGAGATAATAATGAGATTATAAAACTTTATTTAATCTCAGTATGACTGCTTTTTCCCTATTTTCAACATGATCTCAATAAACAGGAGTTGTGCCTGTCATACTTCTTGCATCTTCTCTAGGACCAAACATGGAGTAGCTTCAATTTCCCTGTTGGCCATCTTCACAATATAATTTACAGTCTGGTCATTTCCCTATGACTGGAAATAATATCTTTATAAACTGCTCGTTCTGACGTCACTCATCCTACTGCTTTTCCTCCTGCTTGTCAGCCTCTCTTCCGCCTTCGCTCTGCGCGCTCTCTCATGCCTCCTATTAAGTTCTTGCTGCCTTTTCTTACCTCTATGTTCGCCTTCCACCCTCTGTTGCTTGCTCCTCTTCTATTCCCCCATGTCTAGTCTATCTTCATCTGTCTCTATCTTCCGCTCCCCCTCCTTCTTCCGTCACAGCCCCTCTGCCCCTCCCATACCCTGTCACTCTTCGCTTGTGATCTTTCTGCTCTCCATCTGCCTCTCACTCGCTGTTCCTTCTTCAGGCACACTCCCTATGCCCCTCCCACATCCCGTCACTCTTACATCTTGTTCTGCCTGCTGCTCCCACCATCCTGCTATCAAATTTCAGTTTTCACTCTGTCTGTCCCTCCTACCCATGTTCCTCTCCAGTCTTGTGCCCACAATCATAAATCTACTCTCCCCCTCCCACTCTCTGTTCAACTCTGCTGTTGGCCTCCCCACTGCATCTTCAACCCTTCATGCCTTTACCCTTCTGTGATTTATTAAAGGGGTAGTTCACCTTAAAATTTACTTTTAGTATTTTATAGAATTACTAATTTCCTTTGACACTTTCCAGCTTTGAAATGGGGGGTCACTGACCCCATCTAAAAAACAAATCCTCTGTTAAGCTATAGATTTATTGTTTTTGCTACTTATTACTCATATTTGTATTCAGGCCTGTCCTATTCATATTCCAGTCTCTTATTCAAATTAATGCATGGTTGCCATAGCAACCAGATTGCTAAAACTGCACACTAACGAGCTGCTGAATAAAAAGCTAAATAACAAAAACCAAAAGTAATAAAAAATGAAAACCAATTGCAAATTGTCTCAGAATGTCACTCTCTATATCATACTAACAGTTAATTTAAAGCTGAACAACACCTTTAACCTACAGCAATATGATTGTGACATGGCATGGTCAGAAACTTAGATCAAAGGAGAACAATCACGCAAATATACCTCAGAGGATACAGAGGGGCTACAGGGAGAAACAATAATAAAATGAAAAACCACAAGGGGGAAAAGTGTCGCATTGGGTTGTCTAATATAGAGCAGAGGCAGAGAACTCATTGAAACACTGTAGATTATAATGAACAATGCACCCCCTACTGAAAGTTATAAAGATATTGGAAGTCACCTCAGAGTTATGTGACCTGTATATTTATATGGTCACGTAACTCCTTGTGACTTCTAATATCTTTATAAATTACAGTAGGGGGTGCATTATCCACTATATATTTTCCATGACTATAACAGAAGATTTCAGCACAAACACCATTCAGTGAGCTCATATTGAACAATGGGGTTAAATGTCCCATTAAGGTTCCATATTTATGTTTTCTGGAAGTTCCCTCTTGACCAGGCATGCTGTTCCTTAAAGGAGAACTAGATCTCCCTATAAGAAAAGCCCCACTACTAACCTAGATAGTCCCCCTACATGCTTCATTCCCTCCCAAAAAGTGTATCATTCTGGCTGTAGCACAGCAGAGCTCATGAGCACCATCTTTCGCATCTTTGGATCATTTTCCTTCTGTTCAGCAATTTACAGAATTTAACTTTTTGGCGCAAGCGTCATGGGTATGAATACCAGACTGCCCCAACTGTACATGTGCAATATATCTCAGTGTCAGACGTCCCTTGCAGAAGAAAACTGAAGATCTGGAAGATGGCACCCATGAGCTGCGCTATGCTACTCTGCATAAATAAGTGAGAATTAAATTCAGGTACACTTTTTGGAATAATGTACAATGTGGGAAGAAAATAGGGAGGGTTAGTTATCCTTTAATAAGCCCCATAAATCCTACAAGGTGAAAGTCTAGATGCCTATTCTATAAAACCTGCTCTTTTAGCTTGTTAGCTTAGTCTGGTTCCATTGTGTTTTTATTTGACTCTTCCTATGAATGTCCGTGCTTTCTACATATAGTATACTCCTCAATCAGGTTTCGCTTTGCTACCTGGCACTTTGGTTTCATATGGAACAATGTTTGTGTTTCTGAATTTTTTTAAATCCAATTTGAAATCGATAAAGCGTTTCCTATTTAGGCTTTTTCCCTTGTTGAATACATACTTTTAAGATTCAGAACATAGCAAAATAGGCTTTGACCAGCTGAAGAGAGTACAGGCCCCAAGGACCAAAGGTGTTTGTTCTTTTGATTATAAAACAAGGGCTTACGTTCCATATAATCCTGGATTTCAATGTGGAATTTTTACATTATTCTGACCATGTATATACTGTATGTTTATCTAAAGAGATTAGATATGATAAAACATTGTTTTCATTTAATTGTCAGATTTGGGATGAGTTCCTATGTATTTAATGTTTCTATGTATTTTTATTTATCCTTGTATGTAAAGCAATAAAAGTTTCAGTTCAGAAGTGAAAAACATTCTAAGAAGGATGCCTGTCCTATCACTTACTCGAAGAAGTAAAAAATATGTTTATTGTACAAGAGCATTATAATATATCCTAGGGTAAAAACAATGTACAGTGTATATGACATTTCTGTAGGGTAAAACTAAAATTTTAAATGTTAAATGTTTCAACAGAAAAAGGCAATCCCCCGCATGTAATTAAACAGTGGAGCTTGACAGTTTAAAATTTTCTATATTTTTATATAATGTGACCTAAAACATCATCTGCTTTTCAAACAAGTCCAAAAGTAGATGAAGAAAACCTAGTTAAACAAATGAAACAAAAATGATTATATTTGCTCATGTATTTTTTAAAAAAAATCCCCAATAAGATATCTGTGTGAATCAGTAGTCACTTACTTTCACTCAGTATTTGGTGTGTTCCCCTTGTGCAGCAATAACTGCAACTAAATGTTTGCTGTGACTGTTGATTGGTCCTGCACATTGACTCTGAGAAATATTAGCCCATTCCTCCATATAGAACAGCTTCAGCTCTTGGGTGTTGGTGGGTCTTCTCACATGACTCCCTTATTTTAGGTCTTTCCACAACATTTCAGTTGGATTAATTGGCCATTCCAGAACATTCACTTTATTCTTCTTAACCATTCTTTGGCAAAACAACTTCTCCAAATATAACGCTCCTCATTCAAGCCAAAAATTCTAATTTGGTTTCAGTTGTCCACAAACCATTCTTCCAGTATCCTTTTGGTTTGTCCACATGATCTTCTGCTATCTGCAGATGTTCAGCAATATTTTGGGAAGAGCAGTGGCTTTCTCTTTGCCACCTGCTGTACATACCATTGTTTAACTGAAGAAAATGTGTTATCAAAAGTCATCTTAACTCATTTAATGCATTTAACCTTTTTGTTAGCATTCCAAAGCACCATTGTTCACAGTGGTGAATGCTTTAATTAGATGGGATGCTGTGACGCAATTTTCAGTGTTAAGTGGGATATCTGGGTTTAGTTATTCTGTGTCAAACACACAAAACAAAGTGACTTCATCTAGGTTTTCTTCATGTACTTTAGGACATGTTTGAAAATCAGATGATGTTTTAGGACACATTCATAGAAAAATATAGAACATTGGAAAGGGTTTGCAAACTTTCAAGATAATGTGGATAATATCACATACAAGGTACAAGTACATCAATCAATGGTGAAAATTATTTGTTGAAATAGGGTAGATTTTTGTGGACAGACAAACTGGAGCTGATTAGCTTCAGATGTATCTGTGTGATCCCTTTGGAAGTGTTGTGACAGCTGTTACTGAGAAAGACCAGTCATCCCGGTAGACAAATAAACAGGTCTTTAAATTAGATCAAGATCAGGCTAAAATCAGAGAAAGAGGTTCTGGTCATCAACAGGGAAAACACTTGTTTAATAGATTGTCTAAAGCTCATTTTAGCAAGGTTGTATATAGATGCAGGGGATGTTGTGGAAGAATAATGAGAATTAGAGGCACAACTTCGGATACAGGATACAAAATCACCAGAAGCAATGCTGCTCATCTATTGCAATGCCATGGGTTTGAGATCTTGTGAGGTGTTCAACCAACAATGATTACTGCAGCTAATACTAATTTGGTGTTCTATCAAACAATGGATACTAAAGTAGTTTTGTGAACTTTTCCCTAAAGCAGACTTTTGAGAATGCTATTTTTTGCAAGTTCTCATTGGATAATAAAGAAAAAAAGAAACCTGAGCTACAATTAAAGTTTCCATTTACAAAAGAGGCAAAACTTCAAATTGTAGGTTAGTGTGAATAGGAAAATAAAAAGGTAACAAGCTGGATGACGTATCCCTTTGAAACCACCCTTAGTTCTTTTCTTTATACATTTACTTTTTCTATCATAAATCTCTTATCAACAAGCCTGTTGATTCTACAATACAACCCTGTGAACACAATAGTTTTATTCTCAACAGTTACAATTACCTCTTATACATCAAAAGAGATTATAGCCTTTTATACTACCTTATATTTTTTGTTCTACAAGCTGAACTTTACTCCATTGTTAGATACCACAGGGGTCCCCCTTCCTGTATTATATCCTTAAACTGTATAAAAAAAGGAAAAAAAACATTTTAATGAAAAACTTCTTCTTAGTTCTTGCTATATATAGGTAATTTGAACAATCTATTCTTTGGCGTCATTATTCTGTAGACACAGTACAGTCCCTCAATCTTTACTTCTTTGTTAAAATCAAAGGAAGTTGTAGAAACTGAAGCAAAACTACACTATTTATCATACAGATCTCTACAAAGGGCTGTGTAACATGTTGACACTATAAAAAATAGATCTACTCGAATTACCATTTACCAAGGGAAGCTTTCTTGCAATTTCTTGTAAGTCTTTATTTGTTAGGTAATTTGTGTGTGCTAATCTTTGGCCTCATTCTGTATTTTTGCCATTTTTCAGTTCTTCATCACAATCAAAGTTGGCAGTAGAAAGTAAAGTAATGAAACTATTATTTAAAGGAATACTTTTTTTTCAAAATGCATCGGCAAATAGTGCTGCTCCAGTAGTATTCTGCATTGAAATCCATTTCTCAAAAGAGCAAACAGATTTTTTTATATTCAGTTTTGACATGGGGCTAGACATATTGTCAATTTCCCATCTGCGCCAAGTCATGTAAATTGTGCTCTGATAAACTTTAATCACTTTTTACTGCTGTACTGAAAGTTGGAGTAAAATCACTCCCCCCCACACCCAGCAGCCTAAGAACAGAACAATGGGAAGGTAACCAGATAACAGCTCCTTATCACAAGATAACAGTTGCCTGGTAGTTCTAAGTACTCAATAGTAAAAACCCATGTCCCACTGCATTCTATTCAGTTACATTGAGAATGAAAAACAATAGCCTGCCAGAAAGCAGTTCCCTCCTAAAGTACTAGCACAAGCCACATGACTAGGGGCAGCTGGGAAATTGCAACATGTCTAGCCCCAGGTCAGATTTCAAAACTGAATATAAAATGATCTTTTTGTTCTTTTGAGAAATGAATTTCAGTGCAGAAGTCTACTGGAGTAGCACTATTAACTGATGTGTTTTGAAAAAAATATATTTTCCCATGACAGTATCCCTTGAAGGTCTATGACTCTCCAAAGAAGAGAAATATGTAGGCACTATAAAATAAAAGAGTAATAATAATAGGTTGCATTGCTATTGGCACTTATAATGCTGTGGTTTAGAAAGTATGTTTAAGGATTGCACAATTAAATTGTGTTCCTCTGTTTTATTTGATAAATTGGGTGTGCAGTTTTAAAAATGATTTCCATTACCAGGAGGTTGTGTTGCATAAACTGTACTGAAATACTGAAATACTGTCCCTCTCTCAGAATCTGTTTCTCTTCATTCTCTCTATTCATTGACAGTTAGATCCAATATATCTTATAGGGGAACTCATTTTGTCTAGAAGATGTATTAGAGCTCACTCTATTAAAATCACCAGAAATCATGTATCTCTACGTGCAGAAGGCAGTAATCTGCTAGGAAAGGAAGCCCCCTCCCCATAAGATATATTGGATATAACTATCAATGAATATCTGACACCCAACTACTGCAAGAAGACAGAAGGAAGATAAAAAGATGCTGAGAGAGGTATTGTGAACAAAAACCTGATTTTTTTCAGAATATATGCAGAATTTTTAATTGATTGTAATTACAATTTCTTATTTCAATATGATGAAGCTTATATTACATTTTCATTTTCACAATAGTTCTCCTTTAATAATCTGCTATACAGGCTCAGATATTACAAGGGACACTGCTGGTTTTGGAAGGCACGTAGTAGATATAGCCACCTGAGTACCAAGAAATACTACTTCTCATTGTATTAAAAATGAATTTACCTTTTTTCAGATATAAGCAAAACACTTTTATTTCCAAGAGACACAAACTTTTGTAATAATGTAATTCCTTTGAGGTGCCTGTTTAGGAACCTTTTTCTGCAAACGAATATGTGGTGGTTCACAGAATGTTTAATGATAAGGCCTGGTTACAGACACCTGCACCTTATTGAAAATAGTAAATTTCCATCATGACATCAAGAGTTTCACATCTGCCTTGTGCAGATTATGTTACTGTTGTGTTTTGGCCAAACTTCCATGTGTTCTCCTCGCTTAAAATGGAAATTAGTTGTTTACAAACTGTTTGCATGTGCCTCTCAGTGCCACAAGCCAAATAAAGTGAATGCTATATTTGTTTTTTTAAAGATTATTAAAAGTTTAAAGGAATTGTTCAGTATAAAAATACTCAGTAAATATATAGCAGTGCAAAATAAAAAATATTTTTAATATACTTAGTTAGCCAAAAATGTAATGTATAAAGGCTGGAGTGAGTGAATGTGTAACATAATAGCCAGAATCCAACTTCCTGCTTTTCAGCTCTCTTATTTTCCACTGACTGGTTACCCTGGTGACCAGGCAGTAACCAATCAGTGACTTGAGGGAGGGCCACACGGGCTATAACTGTTGCTTTTGAATCTGAGCTGAATGCTGAGGATCAATTGTAAACTCACTGAACAGTTATGTCCCATGTGGTCCCCCTTCAAGTCGCTGACTAACTCAAAAAATAAAGAGCTGAAAAGCAGGAAGTTGGATTCTGGCTATTATATTAGACATCCACTCACTCCAGCCTTTATAGTTTGCATTTTTCCCTAACTATACAGGAAACATTTTTTATTTTGCACAGCCTATCTATTTATCCAGTTTTTATTTTTACACTGATCTGTTTCTTTAAAGATAATCAAACTTTTGTACATGATACTGTACATGGTCTGTTAGGTGACGTATTATATGAAGACTTCATACGCTTCAATATTGTGCCTGCTTTTGAGATACTGCAGATTCTCATAACAATCAAGACAAATATTACAGACTCCACATTTGTCTATATTTTAGTTTGTTAGTTATGAATTGTAAACTCAAAAAGTAAGTGGGGTTATCAGAAAGTTGGTGGAATGGTAGACAATTAAGCATGACTCCACTTTTCGAAAATGTCTCAGGTATACAGTAATATTAATATTGATCTTTCTCTGTTTACCCTTTAAGATATTTTCCATAAAATTCTTATGATTTTCACACTGTCATCAGTACTTTATACTTTCTCAACAATACTATTTCTTACTGTTTATTTTTATTTTGATTGAAGTTTTTGTTCTGACACTTTTTGTTTTCTTTCTCATTCAAGCATAGAGTACCACAAATACATTCCCGTTATTCAATATTTCTATTCAGAAAACACAGAGTTCAGAGATCTTAAGAAACCACAAGATATTTAATCACAGTTGCTGAGCGTGAGTGCCATCTGAATCTTTGCTATTATTGTTACACAGAGTTCACCCATCTGTGCCATAAAGAATGTGCTTCCTTGTACCTAGCGTCCATTGATTGCATCTATTGGTGATCAGAGGATCCTTATACCAACTTCCTGTTGTCTGTCTTCAGAGGCATTGTGCCATTGAGACAAGTTGCTCCACTGGTTATCAGGGATGGAAAAAAGCCCCTTATACCTTTAAGAGCTGAATTTCCAGAAATTGTGCTTCTCTTTGCTAGTGTCGTTAACCCTCCAGACACCCTCTGTTGTCAAAAGGGTGAGCACAGGGAGGGAGGGGGACAGCAGGCAGCATCAAGCCACCTCAGGGAGGTAGGGAGGCCAGGATCACCCCTTTCTGTCTACGTTCTTCTCAGGCCAACCAACTCCTGTAACTCGTTTTTCAAAATTCATGAATATAATCACATTTTGATTGTTAGTAAATGGGCCCTTGAGTAAAGATTGTTCCTCTTTACCCCTGTGGTTGTTAAAGTGACTAGAGCCAACTGTCTGCAAATACCCACCTTTTATATATGTAATTAAATGAAAAATGGCTTTTGCAATAGTGGATCTCACAGGAGGGTATTACTACAATAAGGGTAACAACCTCTACTAAAGTGATTAAAGTTGTATTCATTTATTGCAGTCTGATGCAGAAAAAAATGTATTGCTTTAACTAAAAAAAAGATAATCTTGCATCTAGGCCTCCTGTAGATGAGTACAGTGTGAATTTTACACAGGGAATGACTTTGTCTGTTATAATTTATCCTTGTGTTTGATTGTGTCCCATACTCTGTAAATATCAGCTTCCTATGATCTTCCGGGTTGTCTGTAATCGTGAATGGAGTAGCGTTTTGGTGCATGCACAGATGGAGCAATTTCCCGGTTTCCAACAACTGCACATGCACTGAAATTGATGGAAACTGACGAAGTGCTGGATGAAGATACAAAGTTTACCAAAGACCCGGAAGATGACTGCCATGAACTCAGATACCGGAATCTGAAACACAATTAACATCTCCATATGTCTCAGCGGACCTCTGCCATTGACTTGTAAATTAACTTGGCAGGTTTTAGGACTGTTTCCAAGATCGAGATGTGATATTTTTTGCATTCAAATTTACATTTGAATAGGAGGATTAAATTCGAATGTGTCACGCAAACATTTTAATTCAAATTTACCATTTGACCCTTGATAAACCTGCCCCATAGTATTTAGTTTATGTTTAGTTTGGATGATTGCATGATCAGGCTTTCTGGAACAGAATTATTTTGTCTGTGGATAAATGTATATATATTATAGATTAATAATATGGATACAATTATAACCACAAAGCAGGGTTTACAAGGACAAGTCACTTTAATCAATGTTGGACTACAGATGCTGTCACTTTGGATTGTGTGTTTAATGCGTCGTGACTTAACTCATTTATCCCATTTATCCCACTTAGCACAGAATATTGTGTCACAGCATCCCATCCAATTAAAGAGTTCACCATTGAAAACAATGGAGCTTTGGTATGCTAATGAAAAGGTTAAATGCATTAAATGAGTTAAGATAGCTTTAGATAACACAGTTTCTTCAATTAGCCCTGAGTCACGACGCATTAAACTTACAAATCCAAGTGACTCTATCTGTATGTGGGATGTTTGTATAGAGAAAGCAATTTATGCGTGACAAGCAGAAGAAATTGCAGGAAAGTTTTAGAGGAGCTAAAGTTCTGTCAGATTGAAGAAAACTAATTTGGTACAAATAATTCTAAAAGGAGATTTATTACACTCTAAGTAATGAAAGGAGAGGGCTAATGCCTTTTCAAACTAATTCCTTGAGGGATTAGAAAACAAGTTTACATTTAAAGGAGAACAAAAGCCTTAAAAATGAATATGGCTAGAAATGCTTGTATATTTACTGAATTTGCTGCACAAGCTTAACAATTTAACACTTCTATAATACAACAATGATTCAGGAGTTCAGAATTTTTCACAGGAGTTCACCATTTTGTTATTGTAAGTGAGTCCATAAACCCAGTTACTGTAAGTGACAGCAGCCCAGAGAATGCAATGAATGAACAGAAAAGAAGATGGGGAGCTACTAGGGCATATCTAGAGACACAGCTCTTCCCTGGGTAAGACATACCCCCATATGTAATAAAAGGCACTAAGTTTGCCCAGGAGCAGTAACCCATAGCAACCAATAAAATGTATGCTTTTAAACAGGTGACCAAGAGTTTCAGATGGCCAGCGTGATGACGCTGGTGACCTTACTTCTTTTACAGCACAGAGAGTTTCCTAGTGCTCAGACATCGTTTTTCCTATCTAAAAGTTTGAGTGAGTAAGATTTGATTCTATTTGAATCTGGTTTGACTCTGCATTGTTTTACTAATATTCCTTTTGCATGAACCCTTTGCACCTGTGCTTGGACTTGATTCTCCGTTGCTGACTCTGCTATTGCCCTTGACTACCTCCTTGTATTAACCCTCAGAACCCCTGCTCGGACTTGTTTTCCTGTTACCAAATCTGCTTGATCATTGTTGCCAACTCTGCTTGTTTACTGACTACTCTTTGGATTAACCCTTGTGGATCCCATTCCTCAAAATCTATTATTGTCTACGTGAACACCCATCTGCTTCCTTGTGTGTTGCTGAGATTCCTGACCGTTCCTCATTGTCAGCGCTGATCTTCACTTCCGTCATTCTCACATTTACCAGTGATTGACGCTCAGGTGTGTGCTGAAACCTGCTCTCAGTGTCTACAGTTCTCTGCCATTGTTTTTCTCACAGTTAACCCCACCTTTTCCTGTACTCATCCACAGCCAGGAGACTCAGCACTGCACGCGCTTCATGGGGCCAGTGTATCCTCTTAAAGACTTTTGGGCTCCCATACATCAACTTCACTAGCCTCCCTCTGTACCTAATTGAGGGTTTGCTAGAGAAGGTGCTGTACAGGTTCCTCAGCGTCAGTGGTTCCCTCCACTTTGGTAAGTCTGACATCTTTTGTCTTGGCAACTTTTTGTCCATATGCATCAAAATAATGTGCATTTTTTCTTATGGCAACTTTTTTGTCTCAATGACACTGTTGTCAATGGTAATGGTGTCTTTTTATCTCTTTGGCATGACAGTGACATCTCAAACATTTTGACATAAAAATGATAACGTGAGATTATGACGTTCCGTTAACATTTATTTTGGAAATGTTTTTAAAACGTAGGCAAAGTCTTTGGAGCACTTGTTGCAACTTGATAGTTCTGAAAAATTATTGACAGACAACAGAAATGAAGGCAAAATAAAGACACTTTTCAGCATTTCATGATACATACTCATTATGTCAAAAAAGTGCAGAGTAGGAATTTGTTGGGTCTGAAAACAGATGTGATTGTATTTGAACAGAGGAGAGCACCGTCTTTTTCAAATTTACTTCTCTGTTGTATGTTTTTTTTCTATGGAATGCAAAAAACAAAGATCCCACTGCTAAAAGATTCTGCAATACAAAACTATTGTACTATGCAGCCAGTTGACCGGGAAACAATCATTTGCACTCTTTTAAAAACATGTAAATGAGCATTATCTTATAAATTATTTATATGGATACACATATTACTTCTGCACAATTCCTTTGTTCTGTCTCATCTGGTTCTAATGTTGTAGGCATCCTTGATGTCTGCACAAACAAATAAGTACAAGCCTTAGACTAAACATGGTTGTGTTGCAGAAACTTTTTAAAGGAAAAGAAAGTATGAATTTCTCTTTTAAAAGACTGCTATTTTCACTAATCAAAACAAAGTGTACAATACAAGCAAAGCCGAATCTGCCTTTAATATACCTGCATACAGATTAATATAAGGGTATTAAAAAAACATTATCAAAGTGCAATTTACATGTCTTTGGTATGTACTGTATTCCATGGTTGCTTTCACTGTGTATAAGAACATCCAGCTGTTTACACACCCTGTGCTCTTCAAGAAAGAGTATCAGAATTCATAATGAAATTCTTTACACAGTTGCTTCCAACTCTCCAAGAAAGACAGTTGGGATGTCTAAACAGTTTTTCTTCATCTCTTTGAGAACTTTGGGAAATTTTAAATTAATCATTGATTTCTTGCTTGTGTATGTTGACTCTACAATCAACATAATACCACTTTAATTCTGGTCCGTCCAATATATAGGCTTTTGTGCAGCTGTCACTATTCATTTGTGTCTAAAGAAGACCGCAGCACTCCGATTCAGTGTTTAAATTGGTGAAAACGTGGTTTATTGGCTCAAAAAGTAGACAATAAACCACATTTTCACCAATTTAAACACTGAATCGGAGTGCTGCGGTCTTCTTTGGATTTATATGGAAATACTGTGACTCTGAGCAGGGAGTCTCACTGACTGCACAGCACCTGACACCCGAGAGGTTATTAGTAACAGGTGAGCACTCTATTCTCGTGTGGATCTATTCATTTGTGTCTGACAATGTTGCCATAAGAAATGGTGGCCAAGAATTAGACAAATTTAAGATTTCAAATCCACAAATCAAGTGTTTTATATGGATAACACGTACTTAAAACTGGTGTCAAAAAGGATAATAATCTCCAGAGTCTTTACAAAAATGACCTCCCTTCTCCTCACAGTGTTAAGAATTTAAATGAACTTGCATACACTGCACATGCATTCAATTGCAGCTCTGTACAGTTTCAATGTGAGTTCAGTGCCAATTATAGTGTTTGAAATTATGTTTTCCATATGCTGCAGTGCGTTTGTTACAATCTATTATAAATATTTTAGTATGGGAAATAGAAATGTTATGTTGCATTGCCAACAAGAACAAGCATTGTTAAACTAATTGGACACACTCTATAGCAATATGTCATCCAAATCTATATATATGTATACATAGTTATAACTGAATAAATAATGTTATTTTTGCAGAAGTAAAACATAGCTGCATGAACAATGTCATCATGCCAATGGAAACATTTTACAAGAAATGCATGTTATTT
>CM044440.1:22842353-22867490 GCA_024363595.1 Xenopus borealis | reverse complement strand
TGCGCAAGTTCGCGAACGTGTTCGCAAACTTTTTTGCCGCGGTTCGCGCCATCCCTATTGTTAATTCCTTGTTAAGTTATTTTTAAGTGTATTTACATACAATGTATCTGAATCCATCTCTTCTCCAGGCAAAACAGCCAGGATTTTCTGGGATTAACAGACAGTGCAAGAAGAAAGCAAAGCATTATGGAGATTATTTAATAAAGTCCATTTTTTCGGGTGGGAATTTTTAAAAGGGAAAACCACCATTTTTAATATGAAAAACGAAATTTTTTTGAGATTTATTCAACCCAATGGTGTTAAAAGTCAGAATAAAAAAGTAATCCGTCTCAGACTTGCTGAGTAGTGATGGGCGAATTTATTCGCCAGGGGCGAATTCCCGCGATTCGCCGCTGGAGAATAAATTTGCGAAACGCCAGCGAAATTTCGCCTGGCGAAAATTCAGCGAAAAAAACGAGTCGCGTGTCGTTTCTGACGTGACACGAGGAAAACGACGCAACGCGCGCCGAAAATGACGCACCGAAAACGACGTGACGCCCGTCGAAAACGACGGGATGCGCCGAAGTTGATGCGACATTCGTCAAAAGCGCACCGTGCCTCGTTTTGCGAATTTTTCGCCAATTTTTCGGCGAAGCGAAACTGGGGAGATTCGCCCATCACTATTGCTGAGTTCATGTAGAAGACAATGGCAGATGTCCCATTGATATTTTGAAGATATCCTGATCTGCACTGCATCTGAAGAGTGGTGTGGTGATTGATGTGGTTTTGGATATCAAATCTGAAAAGTTGTAGGTTTGAATATATAATCCAAAAAAGTTTTCTGCTACAAATCATTATATATTTATATAACTATAGTAGTACTTCTCTATTATAATTTATAACAGAGGGGCAATGAACACAGACTAGAGGTAGGAAGAAGACCCTTTAACAGGTACCTGCCCAGCTCCACTCCTTCTGCCTTCCTCAAGTTCCGGCCCTGGGTGAGACCCACTGTAATAAATGGGTGAACCTTTATCAATATTAATAATTTGATTAATTCATATGAATAAAACTATTTATACAAATATAAAGGATCAATGATTATTCCTTTTGATATACTGCCTGTGAGCAATAACTTAAACACACACCTTTGGTGCATGACCCTCAGGTTCCCAATTATCAAGTGATGATACAAAATCCTGGCACTCTATCAGGAGTCTGAGGTGAAGCTACTCAACCAAAAATGAAGGTGTCCTTGAGGAAGGGTAGTGACACACATAGCATTCTGGGGAGATTAGTTGCCCAGAGATTATGGACTGTTTAGCCAGCAATACATGTAGAGCAAGGACATCTTCTCTACTTCTTAACTATACAATATCTCTCTAAAATGTGCTGAATTTACTTCACTGACTAAAGCTAAAAAAGACTTAGAACAGAAAAATATATTGTAAATAATAAAATTAAATTAGAAAATCTCCACCGTGCTACACCCACTACTTTTAATATTGATAATACTGACAAATAAATAATTAACAACATATTAAAATGTTTAAGTAATTTATTTTGGAAAGTTATAGTACGATTATTTTTCATCTTGCATAATTGATTTTTACTTATTTATAGCAGTTTCATTTGTTTTCCCTTGCAGCAATATTTTACTGGCAATAGGTAAATAAGGAATTCTAAAAACATTTTTATTACACTGATAATTTACTTCTGACCCCTATTTCCTATTTATTTAGTTGCCATGCACACTTGAAAGATTAGTACTGTATCATTAATTTCCAAAATTGCAGCAGTGTTAATTCAAATGTTCTTTCTTTGATTCCTTATGAAATTTCAGGGCCAATAAATCAGCATTATAAATGCATACTTTCTGACTTGAGTCAAGTTTTTAGTTCCAGCTAGTACTGAAACACAATGCAAAGCATTTTGGCCAGTAAATACAATTCGAGACACCTTCAAGACACTAAGGGGCAGATTTACTAATGGTCGAATTTCGAATGCTAAAAAAATTCGAAATTCGACCATGGGAATAGTGGGGAATAGTGGGGAATAATAATTCGACTATCGAATTCAAAGGATTTTACCACAATTTGAAAGATTGAATATAAAAAATTTGATCGATTGAATTTTTTATATTCGATCAAAGATAATGATGCCCAATTAAGTAGCTTTGATCTGGCGAAGTAGATGGTCGAATTAAAATTTAAAGGGGAAGTATTCGACCATAGAATATTCGAATATTCGAATAAAATAAAATTTGAATATTCGATGGTCGAATTTGCCTAATTTGTATATTCGGAGATTTTAAATTTTTTTGATTTGAATTTTCACTTCGGTCCTTAGTAACTCTGACCCTTAAAAAAAAAATTTGCTACACATTTCCAATTTCATATAAGCAAATTTTATTTGTAATTAGTTTTCTGTCATTGCAAGAATTACGGCCCATAACTGTGTCTGGCATTTATAAGCACTCTCTTTTGCCAATGGGAAAACAATTATCACATACAATACTGTATATACGATGGATATTTAGCCATGATTACTCATTTCCAAGGTTTAAAGTGCCATCCACTGTGTGGTGAAGAAATATTTACTAACATTGCTGCATAAATATAGGAACTATGTACTTGCCATAGATCAGTAAGTAATTATATAAAACCAGCAGCATATGTATATTTTGCATTCCTTGTAATTAATGTTTTTTTCCTGAAACAGATGCAGATGGCTGAGTTCAAAGTGCAACAGCAGATTTTGGCAGTAAGGAGTTTCTTAGATTACTGCCTTAGAAACAGTATTAATGTGTCTAGGCCAACAATAATTAAAGGAACAGAATTATTCTGCAAAATAATTCCACTGGTTAGGAACATACAGTTTTAATGTAAGCAATGGTCAGCACAAACTGCAGCTTCTTGTCTGCCATTAAATGGATATGCACTGTGTCCCTTGTATTCATGTACACGCTTTGTGCTATCATACTAATCAACAATCAACACAGAAACAGAGTACTTGGGATATTTGGTATAAGTATCGGAACTGTTATCCAGAATGCTCTGAGTTTTCTGGATAATTTCCGTAATTTGGGTCTTCATACCTTAAGTCTACTAGAAAATCATGTAAACATTAAATAAAACCAATAGACCAGTTTCCAGTAAAGATTAATTATTTCTTAGTTTGGATCAAGTAAGTACAAGGTACTCTTTTTTTATTACAGAGAAAAGTAAAGCAGTAAAAAATATTTTATTATAACGTTGTCTATGGGAGATGCCTTATCTGTAGTTTTGAGCTTTGTAGTTTTCAGGATATGCAATCCCATATCTGTACTGTTTTTGGAGAATCTACTGTATTTATCTTCTATAAGCATTTTTTTTTGGTTCTTCTAAGTTGAGTGTTACACTACTACTGCTGGTTGCTAGATTACCAGTATAACACCACATCCTTTCACCTATCATTGTGACTGTTTTTTTAGCCTAAATTCATGATACAGGAGTATTATCTATACATTGATATCTAATAATCTACCTTACAAGGATCAAACATGGAGTAGTTTCCCCAGTCTACTTGCTTAAATCAAGAAATAAAAAAAGCAGAGGCAAAAATGATGTTCAGCAGAAACTCATGTTTTAACAAGGGATTTTACTTCCCCTTGTAATAGGGACACATGACTCCTAGACATGAACTGACTCCCAATCAGTTCATTTTAGGTATCAAAGTAAAAGCTGGCAAATTTTAGGACACAGTTCCAAATTTCTACTCTCATTAACCTTTAGCAAAGTACTGTCTTTACCAAGCAATATTTTTCTTTTAAATATTTTGCACATGCATTCCACTCCATAATATTTTCTACTAGTGATGGGCGAATTTATTTGCCAGAGGCGAATTTGCGGCGAATTCCCACGATTCGCTGCTGGCGAATAAATTCGTGAAACGCCAGCGAAACGGGAGATTCGCCCATCACTATTTCCTACCATTATATTATTTATGGTGTTTCCCAATTCCAATACCAGTTTTTTATTCAACATTGTATGTGTGATGTGTGCCATCTTCTGATCAGTTCATACCTCTACTAGCCCTAGATATAAAGTTGAAGGACCAGAAAATTTAAATAAATTTACATTTTCACTAAATATTGCACCTAGAGTAATGTCTGAAGAGTATGGGGATTTTTTTTACACACTGAACCAACATTTGATAATTTTCTTGCTTCTGGCTTCAGTTACCTAATATGGGTCAATGTATAAAATGCAAAAATGGGTAAAAAGTTGCACCGGGCAAGTTGTAGGGTTTAAGTTTTACCTGCAGCTTGCTTTACTAAAACTCCCAAATGAATGTCCTTTGATTTTGACCCCATATGTATCATCTGAGAGAGAGAGAGAGAGAGATAGGTGGGTGCTTTGCCAAGGACCTGACAACGCTCCTTTACTAGATAATGCACAAAGTTGTGCTCAAACATTTCTTATTGATAAAGAGAGCGGTGAGCATGTGGCCACCTAATTCATACAGACAAGGAAATAGATACTCTTCACTCACACATGTCAATTTATTGAAGGGCATTAATACATGGACTTCAAACCATTTCAGATTTCCAAAGAAAGTATGCAATAGAAATGCCAAAACAGATTGGCAGGAATAACCTTCAAACAAAAGATATTCAAAGGAACACATTGTGCATTTCATGGTATAAGGTATTTTAATCCTAGGCTTAAACTGTTTAGATGAGGTTGTTGAAAGACGTGTCCATCAAGAGGACATGTCTTTCTAAAGCTGTTTCCAATTTGACTCAGAAAGACAAAAATCCTTCTCTATTTCTTCTTGGACTAGTCCTTGGATCAACATTTTGATAAAAGAATTTACATCAGTAGTATTTTTTCTCTAAAAATGAATCTATCACTTTCTTGAGATTAATATATCTACCAGTAGATCTTCTTCAGGATGAGAATTTACTAACTGGGTGCACATTCTTGTAATGTCAAGGGGTTCCCCTGTGTTCTCTGAAAAGATCTCTTGGAAAGTAAGGTATCAGAGGATTTTATGGTATGACATTACAATTACACATAATGACCATCTGTGCACCTTTGTGCCTCTTCTCAAACAATCCCAACAGTATTCTTTATTTGCTTTGCTTCTCTTCCCTGTTTCTTTTAAAGGGAAACTGTCATGGGAAAAAATTTTTATTTTAAAGTGCTTCTCCAGCAGACTTCTGCACTGAAATCCATTTCTCAAAAGAGCAAACAGATTTTTTTATATTCAGTTTTGAAATCTGACATGGGGCTAGACATATTGTCAATTTCCCAGCTGCCCCTGGTCATGTGACTTGTGCCAGCACTTTAGGAGGGAACTGCTTTCTGGCAGGCTGTTGTTTTTCCTTCTCAATGTAATTGAATAGTACGCAGTGGGACATGGGTTTTTACTATTGAGTGTTGTTCTTAGATCTAGCAGGCAGCTGTTATCTTGTGTTAGGGAGCTGTTATCTGGTTAGCTTCCCATTGTTCTGTTGTTAGGCTGCTGGGGGGGGAAGGGAGGGGTGATATCACTCCAACTTGCAGTACAGCAGTAAAGAGTAATTGAAGTTTATCAGAGCACAAGTCACATGACTTGGGGCAGCTGGGAAATTGACAAAATGTCTAGCCCCATGTCAGATTTCAAAATGAAATCTAAAAAAATGTGTTTGCTCTTTTGAGAAATGGATTTCAGTGCAGAATTCTTCTGGAACAGCACTATTAACTGATGCATTTTGAAAAAAAAATTTTTTCCCATGACAGTATCCCTTTAACTACTGGAAATAAAAACTGCACTGTAGAGTATATGCTAAATGCGGCTTTGTAAATGACATCTTTTCCATAAATCTATGCAAGTATTGTGCATATATTTTATATACCAAATTGCATTTATCTTATCTTATGCCACCAGTGACAAGTACTTCAAGATCTCCATGCAAGAATGAGACATCATGGATGGATTCAATTGTTCTGCATACATAGGTGTGTGTCAATGGAAAACACAGATACACTCATTTTAAGGTCCTTCTCCACGTAATAATCGACAAATTTATAAAAGTGGGCCTTAGACAAAACCCTGAAGGCACACTTAGTCAAATTAGAGATTTGACCATTGGCAGCCAATATATATATAGATAGATTTAGCGTAGTTCGCTATCCATTTGCACATACTACAACCACATATTTAGTCATTGGGTTTGCTTATCCATGTTAAATATATGGGCAGATTTACTTTACTTCAGTAGAAAGCCAAATTCAAATGTTGATATATGTATGTTGGATATACCTTATATTCTTTGAGAGTAATGAGTATTCAAGAAAGAGATCATCAGAAGACTGATATTTGACACTGGATTTCAATTATGGGCTTATTTATTTAAAAACAATTGAATTTGTGAGGTTTTGAGTTTTATTTCTACTTTGAATACGTTTTTTAAAACTTGAATGTTTGTTTAATAAAAATACCTTCATTGAATACTATTGTGAAAAAAACTCATCGTTTACAAGCTCGAAAAAGAGTGAAAATCTCAAAATTAAAAGAATATCATGAATTTTGCCAAGAACAACTCCCACTTACTTCTCCATGAACTCACAAGCTTTTAGGTGGTAAAGTTATTAAATACCAACCATTCTGAGTTTTAGAAAATATAATTCAAATTAGTGAGTTTTTTTGCATACCACTTACTGGCTATAACATACTGTACCTCTTTAACTTCCATTCCAACTCCAAAAAAAAATCTATCCTTAGATTGGGAGGGTCATGAGTAGTGATGGGTGAATTTATTCACCTGCAGCGAATTCACGGAAAATTCCTGCGATTCGCTAAAATTTCGCCAGCATCTTGTTTTTGATGCCAGCGCGCATTGCCTGTGTCCAAAAAATGGATGCAGGCTTCCAGAAATGGCAGTGGACGCCACGTTCAAAACGAGATGCTGCATTGCGTCATTTTCGACGCATCATGTTGTTTTCGACGCGTGCCGCTTCATTTTCGGCGCGCAACTTATTAATTTTTTTTTTGAAGGCCAGTTAATTTTTGTCAGGCAAATTTTCAATGCCGTTTCGCGAATTTATTCACTGGCGGCGAATCGCGGGAATTCACTAAAAACCTACTCTATATACAGTAATTGAACTTACAAGATATAACTAATTGATTTATAGACTGTAACCTCTGTGTTTATATTCATGCAAGTTCATCATAAAAAGCATTTGTATTTTTTCTCTGCTTTCACTATTATTTGCATAAAGCAAACAAGCTTCTAAATGGATGAAATCCTGGAGGAAATCCATTAAAAGAAGGTGCTAGTAATGATTTTATGAGAGAGGCTGATAATGTTGGCGACAAGGGATCATCATACGTAATATTTGTACAGTATTATCAATTCAGATAACCAAAAAAGGCAAAATATCTGCAGCAAATGAATAAACATGTTGATAGTACATCTCCATAAATGTTACCGTTCCATAAATACAATCCTATCTTCAAACTAAGGTTTTATTGAAGTAATTATAAAAATAATTTTCACATTTTTACCATTTGTTAAAAACAAGATACAAACACTTGTACTTAGTGTTGTCAGGGACAACATATAATTGGGTTCAAATCGAGTTTAATACTTTGAATTTGTGTTGAACCTAAATTCTGCCTATTGAACAAATATGGAACACATCTCTAAAGTTTGTTAATGAAACAAGATACTCAAGTGTGCAGAACAGTGGGACCAAATATCTTGAACCCACTTCCTCGGCTCTTTAGGAGGCAGATTTGTCAAAAATCTAATTTGATGTTTTCTATGATTCAAAATAATTTTGCATTCAAACTCACACATTCGAGTTATATTTTTAAAAATGCAAATGTCTGGTATTTATTAAGCAAAATTTGAATGTAAACCTTCACCACCTAAAAGCTGCTGAGGTCATGTAGAACTAAGTTTTTTGTTTTGAGGGTTTTATAGTTTGGGGACATAAACTAGATCAATTCTAGCGTTTTGAGTTTTTACGGGACATGAACTCGACCATTTGAGTTTTTTCCTGTCATTTTTCATATAATATTTTGACATTTGGATTTTTTCATAAATACCCAAAAAATTGAACTTCGAGTTTATTCGAGGTAGAAAAAGCCTTGCACAACTCACATACAGTATTTGTTTCTTGATAAATATGCCACAACCTTGCATGCTTGTAGCTGTAGTATGAGTTAAACATCACAAGACAAAAAATATAAACCCTGACAAACCTAAAGATAATAAAGTAATAGGTAGGAAGCACATGATAGACAATGAAAGGTTGTGAAAAAACAATCATACATACTCCACTTCCACTCTTATCTCCAGTTCTGGCAACTTCTGGGATTATGCCTAAATGTAGGTCTCTAAGGAAGAAAATGATCTATTGCAGAGAAATATGTTTTGGTTATACAAATCAGACAGAAGGAATAATGAATGAAAAGGTCAAGAACAGAAGTGAGTTATGGAGTGAGAATTCAAATGAATGGGAACAGAAAAAAGGTGTGGTGAGAGTGATGACCTTTGTAGACAGTTTGGGCATGTGTTCATTTTGGACATAAAATAATTAGCCTTGATTTAAAGAGATGTCACCAGCCATAAATTAAAGTACAGTAGGATTGAAATACTACAGATTAGTTAAGGTGTCCATACACGGGTCGATAAAAGCTGGCGACAGACCCAGTCGGCAGCTTATTGGTCCGTGTTTGTGGCCCTCCTATGGGCTTATCTGACCAATATCTGGCCAAAAGTTGGCCAGATGTTGATCAGACCGTATTAAAAGTACCGTCAGATGGCGGCTGCATCTGTTTGTTGATGCGGCCCCGCAATCTGACCACCCGCTTACCTTCGTTATGATCTGATCGTTATGCCCTAGGGCCCATGATCGGATCAGCCCTATATCGCCTGCTTCAATGTATGTATATCTGGGAGAGATCCACTCATTTGGCGACATCGGGCTGATATCCTAGGTCCCAACTATTGGATCATTTTGTTGGGGAGCGGGCAGTCAGATTGCGGTACCGCATGAATGAACAGATGTGGCCACGATCCAACTGGATTTTTGGTCCTGTCCATTCAACATCTGGCCAACTTTCAGACAGATATCGATCGGGGAAGCCCGTCGGGGGTCCCATACACTGGCCGTGTATGGCCACCTTTAAGAGAATAGGTTATACCTGATTCTTCCTGACATAAGCACTAGGTTGGAATTTATGGGAAGAAAAGTATGGTAGACTTGACTTGAGCAGTTAATCAGTAGATCAATGACAAATGATCAAGGGAAGTTATGCTTTACAAGAAAACAAACTATTCTGTTCCCTATCAGATTGTTATAGTAAATCTTGCTCTCCATAACAGCTCTCCATATAGCTAATCAATAGCAACAATGTTTGTTTCTCTTTGTTTGTTAAACATATTGTCACATACAATAGCACATGTAGAAAATTCTAGTATTGTATTGTATTATACACATGTGGGTGGGTGGCTAAATTCCTAAATCCACTGCCCCCCCCCCATGCATCTGCCATTGCATAGGACTAAAGAAAAGAATACGTAGAAATAATGAATGTGTTATTTAATTTTGTTATGTGGGTGTAGCAAATACATTGAGCCATTTTACACTGTAACCAAGGTTTGTTTATTTTATGAGCCAACGTTAACATACTCTTTGTATTTATGTCTTTATATTTCGACATACACACAAATGGCTTGCACACCATGATCTAACTGGATGGATCCTGCATTGAATGTCTAAGAAAAAGCAAGAAAATCTTAAAACATAACATACTGAAGGGAATAGCAACTAAAAGAGTATTTGGCTCAGAATAAGTCTCATTCATACGCCAGTTTTTGGAACTCTGATTTCTATCAACACATTTAAATGATGGAGCAATCCCATAATACTCTTTAATCTGTATAGCCAATGTACTGCTGAAAGACACCAGACTTTTGATAATTTCCAGCTTTACTGAGGTTTGGAATTGTCTTACAAATTCTTTAATGACTTTGCACGCTTCTTGGTATCTTGGTGATAGGTAAATATACTGAATTCTAATTATTTAGAAAGAAATAATCAGTCATTTTGTTCCTGACTTTATCCAGTTTAATGCTTTGAATGCTGTTTTGTCATGGTGAAACAATGGAGCCTATTTACTAACATTCAACTGTGTATTTTCTTCAGGAATCTCTAAATAGTTTTTTTCCTACAAATTTGTGATTTAGCTCTACAAATTCAAAATTTATTGAGATTGAAACCATGAAAATCTCTAATGCAAAAAATGCCCATGTTAAAATTGTTTAGGTCTTACAGAAGTCAATTTTCTCATTTTTTTAAATTATTTTAAAAAGACATTTTTGAGGTTTTCATATTTTTATTTGGATACTTCAGTGTTTTTTTTTCAATTCTTGCTTTTTAGATTTGTATCTTTGAATACATTTCATGGTGTTAGAGAAAGTGAGTTTAGTCATAGTTTGTAAAACTCTAAAATTACTAAAATGAGAATGTTGATAATGGGCCACCACAGGTAGCATTACTGCTTTAGGGGCCATGGTCCATAATTCTGAGCAGGACAGTAGCTGGAGTTTCTAGACTCATCATCTGTTGCACTGGTTCCCTCCAACAGTATGAAAGCATATTGGTAGGTTTGCTGGATTATGTATTTGATACTAATATGGGTGTCTGTGTGTGTATGCTTGCAAAGAAATGAGATTGGAGGCAATGACTGACTGCAAAACTCTATATTAAAAATAAGTTAATAAAAGCATGCAGTAATAATACAATATATTCTATGCTCTTCGTATTCAGCAGTGGTTCAGGAGTTCAGCAAAAGTGCCACCCAAAGTGCCAATGTGCCCAAATATATGATATTCACTACATGGCACTCAATGAACCTCCAGCATTGGGTCCAAAGATTTGTCCCAGATAATTTATTTTGGATTCTGCAAAAGAATGCAGCATTATGGATAACAACATACCAATTAGCTCTGTCCAAACAAAGTTTCACTGGCAATATTTTGTCATTGGAATATACATGTAGATTATATAGTGAATAAAGTAGCCCCTCTTGTAAATTATAAGGATATTATAAGTTAACAAGGAGTTTCATGACCATATAAAAACACAAGGCTGGAACTAGGTCATAGAACTCCAAGGTAACTTCTAATATGCTCATATTTTGCAACTGGGGGTACTTTATTTATTATAATACACAAGTTTCAGTGAGTCATGTGACAGAAATGACATCAGAACTCACCGCTTATAACTGATGACATCAGAACTCACCGTTTATAAGGATATAATTTACAAGATATTCACAGCCTTACTTATTTGTTATTTGAGAGTCAGCCTGCTCCATACATGCCAGTTCAGGGCTTTCCTCCCTATCATCTTCATCTGTGGACCAGCCCCCTACCCTTCTGTCTACTACTTCCCCTCCTAACTGTCATAAACCTTCTTCCCTCATTAACCTCCACTGCCCCTTCTCCTCCCCCCGCTCCACTAGCCCATGCCAGTGGTTGCTCTGTGAGCCTCTTTTCCTCCCCCTCATTTGCCGATGCCCTCAGTACAGCAAGTTCCCCCCTTAGCCAGGCAGGGGCATCACCAGGATCAGGAGCATCGCCAGAGCCAGAAGCATTGCCAGAGTCAGGAGTCCGAACAGGAAGACAAACAGGACACTTTACAGGTGCCGGACTAGCACAGACGCCCATGACATATTGCTACGTGATGGGAAGGATACTGACTCCTTTCATGCCATGTTTATTTCTACAGCAAGGTGTTTGCAGTAATACTTTAACTAGGTAGAAATAAGGCAAACTGTAAGATACATATGTATGTTAATGAAACATACATTGATGGTATAAAAATGATGGTTTTTCCATGTACATTTATGAAATACATGGTCTTTGAAGCACCAGTAATGGAAACAAAGATCTTTCTAGAGTAGCCAGATAACTTGAATGCTCTGGGCTCCATCAGTAAAATTGAGGTGTATACTTTTAATAGGGAAGAGAGGCTAAAACCATAGAAAGGCCACAAATCTTTCTAGAAAAAGTGCCAATCCTAATGTAACGTTAGGACCTGACCTTTATCTTACTCCAGTTAAACTTGGCATTGGTTTAATATCTAGACTGCTTCATCAATGATTTGTATTCACTTACTGCTTATTTGAGTACAACCTTCCCTAACCTTGATGGATCAGAGTTTGTTTTGGAAATCCGGGAACAATACACACTTCACTCAGTGTCCATAATTAAAAAGCAGACAGCAGTTTTCCATATAAACATCAAAGGCACACACTGGTTCTCTATTATTAAGCAATGACATTCACATGTCTAAAAACTGTTTGGTGAATAAAGTGATCACATCATTCTCAATCAAATTCTATCACTGAAAACAAAGCAGCAGCAGCAGCAGAGTTGGTCTGCCAATATATTCTAGAACAGTAAGTTTGGATTCTATTTTATGGAAGAACTACAATGAAAGAACTAAGTGTGCTAAACAAATCTCAAGTTCCAACAGTACAATGTGTCTCTCTAAGATTTCCTACGCAGGGATTTCATGTGAATTTACTATAATGCTTTGTTTACCAAAACAAGCAGCATTGCCCTAATTAAAGTGTTATCAATATGCTGTAAACAAGAAGTGAAAAAAGGAAAATAATTGCAACCTACATTTAGTCTGCAGCAGATTTTTAATAAACAAACAAAGTTGCTTTGTTTCTTTTGGAGTTATAATAACAACAGGAAGGAAACATGGTTATTAAAAAGCAAAGGAACTGCAAACAGCACATAACAGGCATCACACCCCTACAAACCTAGTGCAGTGTCCTGGGTCCCACCAGGCCCAGACTGGCAATCTGTGGGTTCTTGCAAATGCCAGATGGGCTGCTGTAAGTTGCCATAGAAAATAACTATTAAGTGGGCTGGCTGTTTGGACTTCTTTGTAGCAGGAATGGCAAGGCCTATTTTGAATCCCAGTCCAGTCTTGGGTCCCACTCTCTGTCAGTCATTTACAGAAAGGGATCATGATGAAGGTCACTCATCAGAGATGCAATATTAATAAAAACATAGCTATAAAGTAAATGAGGTTAAAAAGACACAGTCGTCAAGTACAGCTGTTGCCCAAGTAAATTTTAATTAATGTCTAGCTGAACAAGAGGCAGCTGAAAAAATGCTGAAGCTGTCACCAGTTTGAAGAAATTCTTCCTGATTTCAAAGTGGCAATTGCGTAATGCCTTGGATAAACTTGTAGCAAGAGTATTAAAGAACAGTTCAGTGTAAAAATAAAAACTGGTTAAATAGATAGGCTGTGCAAAATAAAAAATGTTTTTAATATAGCTAGTTAGCCAACAATGTAATGTATAAAAACTGGAATGCCTGGATGTCTAACATAATAGTCAGAACACTATTTCCTGCTTTTCAGCTCTCTTGGTTTCCACTGATTGGTTACCAGGCAGTAACCAATCTGAGACTCCAGGGGATGCTACATAGGTCATAACTGTTGCTTTTGAATCTGAGCTACATGCTAAGGATCAATTGCAAACTCACAAAACAGTTGTGTCCCATGTGCCCCCCGTTAAGTCACTGACTGAGTAAGAGTTAGAGAGCTGAAAAGCAGGAATGCTGCTCTGGCTATAGTGTTAAGTTCCCAAAACTGCAGCACACTGACAAGTAAGTTCAGTTTCACTATGTGATTTTTATTGGCTCAAAATTTGGTAGCTAAAAAATGGTAACATTTCAGGCCTCACAGGGCCCTTTGATCAATCAATCTGACTTGATAAAGGGCCCTGGTGGCCTCGAAATGTAGCCATTTTTGTCTACCAAATTATGAGCAAATAAAAATCACATAGCAAAACTAAACTGACTTGTCAGTGTGTTGCAGCTCTGCAGACTTTGCATATGATTTTCCTGACCCGTGGCAGGTTGGGTAACTTACTGCCAGGCACCTGATCCAAACGGATAATATACACAGGTAGAGCACTTCACTATCGTGTGGAACTGGCTATTATATTAGACATCCAGTCACTCCAGTCTTTAAACATTACATTTTTGGCTAACTAATTATATTAGAAACTGTTTTTTTATTTTTCACATGCCATCTGTTTACCCAACTGTTATTTTAACACTGAACTGTTCCTTTAAAGTCACTGACTAACTCAGAGTTAGAGAGCTGAAAAGCAGAAAGTAGTGTTCTGTTCTGATATGTTAGACATCCAGTCACTCCAGCCTTTATACATTAAATTTTTGGGTAATTAACTATATTAGAAACATTTGTTATTTTGCACAGCCTATCCATTTACCCAGTTTTTATTTTTATACTGAACTGTTCCTTTAAAGTCAATGACTAACTCAGAGTTAGAGAGCTGAAAAGCAGGAAGTAGTGTTCTCTTCTGTTGTGTTAGACATCCAGTCACTCCAGCCTTTATACATTACATTTTTGGCTAATTAACTATATTAGAGCCGTAAGGCTCCTGAATACTCAGGGACCGGACACACACACACTCCATCTGACCTTATTATATACCACAACGTTACACAGCCACTATACGCCATTGCATAAATATATAGCCATACAATTGTTCTCTATGAGCACATCTGCACTTAATCATGTTCTTACTACTATCACATCACAATGATACACTCATCATGTCTTACATTTAGCATTATTTACTTTACATATTACATCTGATGAGTGTACACTGGCTTCTCCAGTCCCTGCACTATGCTGTCCTGTCTTGCAGTAGTTGCACTTATTTGCACTTGCATTTTTTGTCTGCTGTCCAGTACTATGTTGTGTGTGGCACCATGGTCCTAGAGGAACGTTGTTTTGTTTCACTGTGTACTGTACAAGTGTATATGGATGAAATGACAATAAACTCACTCTTGACTCTAGAAACATAGTTAAATTGGGTTGAAAAAAGACAAAGTCCATCAAGTTAAACCCCTCCAAATTAAAACCCAGCATCCATACACACACCCCTCCATACTTTCACATAAATTATATATGGCCATATAATAACTACAGAGTTTAGTATCACAATAGCCTTTGATATTATGTCTGTCCAAAATATCATCCAAGCCCCTTTTGAAAGCATCAACATTATCAACCATCACAACATCACCCGGCAGTGCATTCCACAACCTCACTGTCCTCACTGTGAAGAACCACCTACACTGCTTCAAATGAAAGTCCTTTTCTTCTAGTCTGAAGGGGTGGCCTCTGGTGCGGTGATCCTCTTTATGGGTAAAAATATCCCCTGATATTTGTCTATAATGTCCTCGAATATATTTATAAAGTGTAATCATGTCCCCTCGCAAGCGCCTTTTTTCCAGAGAAAACAACTCCAACCTGGACAGTCTACCCTCCCAATTTAAGTCCTTGATCCCTCTAACCAGTTTAGTTGCAAGTCTCTGCACTCTCTCCAGCTCATTTACATCCTTCCTAACCATAAAATGTGCCTAATCGCAAGGGACGGCCTACTGGAAAGATCTAGTAAATATGGCATTGGAGAGATTATTGTATGGCCTTCTTATACATCATAATTTATTTATATCGCGCCCCCAAGTTACATTGTACTTATCAAGTTACTGTTCTAGTTCAAGTTACTGTTACATAGTGCAGTATCAATAGTGATAACTGATGGGCGAATGTATTCGCCTGGGTCCAATCTGCGGGGAAGTCCCGCGATTCATCGCAGGTGAATAAATTCTTGAAATCCTGGCTAAAATTCGCCTGGCACCTTGTTTTGAATTAGAAGAAACGAGAAGTGTACATAAAAAAACGAGACACCCATGGCTTTTTGCGTGTTTTTCGCCGTTTCACAAATTCGTTTTAATTTAACTATTAGTGATCAAATCCCTCTGAGCACCTATTCTCCAGTGTAATCAATCCCAAATTGAAGACCCCTTTTTTCGTAACAAATATCTTCTACACCCTCGTCTGTGATTCTAAACAGTGCTGTATATTTTGCAGTAGATAGGGTCTCAGTATTGAGGGGCGAATTTATTCACCAGGCGCAAATTCACGGCGAATTCCCAGCCAGTGAATAAATTCAGAAATGGCAGTGAAAATTAGAAATTGCTGCAACGCACCGAAAACGACGCAACACGCTTCAAAAATGTGACGCGACTCGTTTCGCTAATTTTTTCAGCGAATCGAAATGGGATATATTCGCCCATCACTAGGTCTCAGCAGTGCTTTAAAAGGGAACAATTACCCACTTCTTCCACAAATTTATAAAGTATATACTGGACAATACCTTGCTGCCCCTTGACACAAGTTTAGTATGCTCATCAACGATTCTGCTAATTTAACCCCAATATAAGTACAGGTATGGGAACTGTTATGCAAAATGCTCAAGACCTGGAGTTTTCTGGATAACAGATCTTTAATAGTTTGGATCTTCATATCTGAAGTGTACTAGAAAGTAATGTAAGCATTAAATAAACTGAACTCCCATATCTGATCAAGGATCACCCAATTCAAACACAAACCATGGCACATTGTACCCATTATGTTTGCATTGTACATTGACCAAATGTGTAAAAAGCACTATCCTTTACTAGTGATGGGCGAATTTATTCGCCAGGGGCGAATTCGCGGCGAATTCCCGCGATTCGCCGCTGGCGAATAAATTCGCAAAACTGGCAAAAAAATTTGCCCAAAAAAATTCGCTGCGCAAAAACGAGTCGCCGAAAACGACGCTACGCGCACCGAAAATGATGCGACGCGTCGGAAATGACGCGACGCGCGTCAAAAACGACGCGCGACTCGTTTTGCGAATCGGCTAAAAATTCGCAAATTTCTCTGGAAATTCGCGAATTTTTCGGCGAAGCGAAACGCGGCCGTTTCGCCCATCACTATCCTTTACAACACTACCCATTGGAAAGGGGAACCCCAACTATTATAGGATGCTGGTTACCTGCAGGTCTGATAGAACTGAACTTTTTATAACTTCAAAATGTATTTCTCTTGACATCCTTCATACTCTTTTGAGATGTTATCTGGATGCTAGAGGGTTATTGCAGTTTTGTTACAAGATGTGCAATACACACAGTTGTAGAGGGCTGGAAAAGAAATATCAGCAATAAAAACTAGAACAATAACATTTTCCAATCTAGCCATCATTTTCAACTGCTGGCTATAAATGAAAAAAATAAAAAACCCGAAGATTACACACTTAGCTATAGTTATACATTTATAACTTAATATCATAGTTTATTCTTTTATTTTTCATTACAGGGTATTTTAGTCATTTGCCTTTCATCTCCTTAATGTCTTCTTGTTGACCCTTTTCCATGTTATATATACACAACCTCTTAGCTGATCAGCATTGATGCACTTTCAGCCCACTCTCAGACTCCTTTTTGATGTTCTCTTCTACATTTATTTGAGGCTTTTCTATCCTTAAATCCTCCACTCAATAATTTCTTTAGCCCATTAAACAATCTCCCTCTTCTACTTGTAATTGCTTTCTTCTGATACTTCTCTTTAATCCCTCTACCCATTACGATTTTCTCTTAATTTAATAGTACGGGGATCAGATTCACCTATTTTATTATTGGATGCTGAAATTGCTACTTCTGTTTTTCACTTTTATGTTTATCCAGTGTTTGAAAGTGGTACATCAAGCTACACAGAACAGCGACTTGCAGGGCTCTCACATATTCAGTAGATTTAAAAAATGCCGCAAATCTCAGTTATAAATAAATCTGTAGTGTAAAGCAGTAATGCCTTTCTAGCGTGAATGCTTGTTCCCTAGTATATGTTCATCATTCGTACTTGGAGGCACCATTGAACATGCTGTAGGGCAATTTTTCATGAATGATTCCTTAAATATATTTATACTTATGGTGTTACACACTATTTAATTTTTATGCAAATATGACTTCAGCTCTCATCTATAGACGTGAATCCAAATTGCAAGTTTCAAATTCATTATTTCTGCTTAACAGACCACTTAAATGGGTAACTATATCTTGAAGAACACAGTGACTTGTTGTATAGAAGATCCATTAATGGCAGTATTTATTGCCACTGCAGAATCAACACAATTCTTAAATGTTCCTCTGGCACAAAATGTACTAAATATAATTTTCCTGTAATTTAGCTGTAATCACTTTCATTTAATGCACACATTTAATGATAATGATTTATAGACGTCAACTTTCTAAGATTGATGAATTTCCTGGAAGCCAAACGCAGAATGTCACCAAGAATCCAGTCTATGTTCTAGCAACAATAAGGTTCAAATAGCTACAACATAAGAAAGGAGAATCAATAAGCAATAGTTACCATATTTTAGCAATGTAATTAGAAAACAAATCTTTAAGTTAGCCTTACATTCATCTTCAAAATTAAAGTGATGATATTTAAAGGTCTTCATCATTTATTATGCATATGTTTGTTCTATGATGTTCTGCAATTCCTTGAGATTTTATTTAGTTTTTGTCTGTACTTAACAATAATCACTTTATTACAGATCTCAGATTTCTTCAAAGGGAAATAAAATATTCTATAGAACTTCCTCACTTTGCTCCATAAATATAGAAAGTGGTCAATAACAGCATATTTACATTTGCAAGAAGATTCTTCGGTGAGAATTCTACTTCAGTCTTGTTATTGTTATACACTTTCATTTTGATTTGGCAGGTCCAATTTAGAAATTCTGATGGTCTGAATGAAAAAAATAGGATGCCATGTTTAATAATTTAATTATTATTATTATTATTTGTAGTAATAATAATAATAATAATGATATTATGAAAGCCTCATGTATTAAATATATATTGGTTAACAGGGTGAGTGAACTTTACAGCAAGGTATGGATTTCAATCACACATTAAAAAGGTCTGTCATATAATTGATAATAAAAATATAGCTCCATTTTACAATAAAATATTCTATAGAACTTCCTCACTTTGCTCCATAAATATAGAAAGTGGTCAATAACAGCATATTTACATTTGCAAGAAGATTCTTCGGTGAGAATTCTACTTCAGTCTTGTTATTGTTATACACTTTCATTTTGATTTGGCAGGTCCAATTTAGAAATTCTGATGGTCTGAATGAAAAAAATAGGATGCCATGTTTAATAATTTAATTATTATTATTATTATTATTTGAAGTAATAATAATAATAATAATAATAATAATAATGATATTATGAAAGCCTCATGTATTAAATATATATTGGTTAACAGGGTGAGTGAACTTTACAGCAAGGTATGGATTTCAGTCACACATTAAAAAGGTCTGTCATATAATTGATAATAAAAATATAGCTCCATTTTACATTTCAGGTCATAAAAGCAAAATGGATAGAAACAAAAGTTAAAATAAATATTAGAAATGAAAGAAAAGCTGTTTAGTTAAGTTCTGCCTATAAAAGCCTAAAAGTTCATTTCAAGTGGAATTCCCATTTAGAAATTTTGCAGTTAGAAAGAAAGACTTAGAATTTCAAGTACTCCATCAGTAATAATGGCCCTCTTCTAAATATTTAGAACGTGTTTAGTAGTATTACACTGTACTCTTTGTAATGGGTGGGAAAAAATTGGGGCTCCCTGAGGGGCCATAGATGGGAATGAAGGTCCATATCTTCTCATTTCTATCAACCATGCTTGTTATCGGGGCATGCTTTCATGTTAATATAAAGACAAAACCCCAAGCCAAGAATTCTATGAAATGTGTGAAAATTAATTAACATAAACAAATGATTTCATGAATATGGAAAGATATAAAACCCACAATGTCGCACACTTCATTTGTGTTAATAATATGTGAGCAGTTTACAGTTATCAAGAATGTATAACACTAAAGTACCTTTAATAATTAGGATTAGAATATAATACATAATATTATATTATGTCATTATAGTTATGACTATTGATTGGACTAAATACAGCAGTTCCACTATCATGAACAGAAAGCTAACAATAAATTAGATTGTAATTAACGTTATTTGCAATTTTATTTAAGCAATGTGGAAGTCCATTGACACATTTGATTAGGAGAATATTAGTCTTTAGCTTTAGATGGAGTCAGTTCTATATTTACAAGTCCAGCTCTGGGGGGGTAATTGTGGTGTGTCTTTAAAAAAATAATTTATTTTGGATTGGGCTGATTGCCCATATGATATTTATTTGGCACTAGAGACTTTAGTTATGGGAGGCGATGACCCACCATATTCATTTTTTCAGATGACACTTCATGTGCACTTCAGAACTTCAGAGAACATTTTTATTTATACTGTATTAAAGGAACAGTAACATCTTTTTTTTATTTAAAAAATCAAAACTACAGCCTCCATATACTACCCATGACCTAATAGATATTCCATATACACCCGCCTTTTACCTGAAAGGTCTCCAGTAAAAATGCCCCTCCATAGTCTGAACTGACTATAGAAAAAGGGCGATGTGGCGACGAATAATTATTACATGCGCATCCCAGACAACGCTCCTCCCAGGACTTCTGGCAGGAACCCAGAAGTGAAGAGCTTCAGAGCAGGCGGCAAGCTGTCCATTCTCCCTTTTCCTGCTGTGTTTTTTTTTTTTTTGAATGACAGGAGTTGGTGAGGGGAGTAAACGGCAGATTGAGAGCAAAGGCAATGAGAGGAATGGGGGGTGGGGAGAGGCTGCTACATTTAAAAGGGACTCTTAGGAATGGAGAAGGCTGGGTGAGGGAACAGCAGTGAGAGAATACGGACGGAGCGGGGGAGTTGAAGGCTGGCTGAGGGAACACCGGTGAGAGGAACATGGATGGAGGGGGGGAGCCGAAGGCTGTGTGAGGGAATACCAGTGAGAGAACACGGAGGGGTAAAGCTACATGATAGGAGACGGCTATGTGATAGGAACACAGGGGAGGGGGAAAGCAGTGGTTGGTTAGCAGTAACTTGCTGTAATTGACGTCAGGAAGACCCGGAAGAGGCACACAGCTGTGCGCATGCAAGGGAGAAGAAGGAAGATGAAGATAGAAGATGGCGGAGATTCTTGGGACAGCAAGGTTTGAGTATTTTTGGATGTCTTACTGAAACCGCAGGAAATAGCATATTGGATTAGACATGACTTGGGGCAGCTGGGAAATTGACAATATGTCTAGCCCCATGTCCGATTTCAAAATGAAATATAAAAAATCTGTTTGGTCTTTTGAGAAATGTATTTCAATTCTGCTGGAGCAGCACTATTATTTTATGCATTTTGAAAAAAAAAATTCCCATGACAGTATCCCTTTAATATAGATAAGGATGTATAATTAATTTGGCTATTCTGTCCTTGACTGCTAATTTATTCAGACTCAATAATGTGACTTTATATATATATATATTATGTATATATATATATATATATAACATTTCTTCTCCTCTACATTTGAGCAGACTGTAGAACAGAGCGAGATTAATTTCATTTATAGCCCAGAGCAAAATAATAAAACAAAACCGCATCTTAAATTGGGAAATTTTGGGAAATTTAAATAAATACAATTACCTTGTGAAGGTGAAGAATAATTCTGGCACGCAGATGTTATTTTCTTTTCCTCTCCACTTCCACTTTACAGTAACATTAGTCAGGCTGACATGGTAATGATCAATGCATCACAGTTAATTATATTCAAAAGATTTGCAGCCATTGTTATAAAGTAAAGAACATAAAGAAGGGGTATTATATTTTCCAAAAATATTCAATCCAAGAGACAATTATTTACAAAAACACAATCACAAAGAACAAATACACATGATGTATTTGATGGCTTAATAAAGCTTACATTAATATATTTGTATTTAGTTTCAAGAAAGAACAATCGAAGAAATAAATTATTTTGACATGTTTTATAAATCACAAAACAAATAATTAAATAACAATTTGTTAAGTGTTGTGATCAAAATGTAAATGTAAATGTAAAAAGCTGCTTCTTGTAAATATAGCCTTGGAAACATAGTAATCAAGACAAATTTTAGGACTGACGTAAATGTTGAATTGCTTTCTAACCTGTAATCATCACAAAATAATTTTTATCATTCCTGTCAATTGAACATTGTATTACACCTGGGGCAGATTTATCATGGGTTGAATTTCGAGTTTATGGGAGTTTCTAAAAACTCCCATAAACTCAAAATTTGAAAAAAAATTGAAATGCATTAAAAAATTTTATTTTTTTAAATCTGAGTAAATAGGATTGAACTGCAAATTTGAATACAACTTTTTCACAATTTTTTTTTTTTTAATTTAGTTTTTTTTTTAAAGTCCACCAAATGACTCCAAATTAATTTTAGGAGATCCCCCATAGGCTAAAATGCTAATTTGATTTCTTAAAAGGACAGTACACGATAAATTACAAAATTCTAATTTCAATTTTTTTTAATTCAAATCGAATTTGAACAACACCCTAGTTAAATTACACCAAAATAAACTTGAAATTTGAATTTAAAAATGTTTATCTTCAATTTAATCCTTGATTAATCTGCCCCCTAATTTGATTACAACTCAGTGTCAGAAATCACTGGGTTATTCTCACCTGGCATTGGGAGGATACATGAAAGCTCTAAATTAACAACCTTACCGCCATCCTGGGGTCTTAGGAACAAATTTCTCAAAATGTAAATTTGAGTTTTTCTTTAAAGGAGAAGGAAAGGTAAATTACAACTTAATTTGTATACAGTGGCCACAACGGGGAGAGATACTTACAGCAATCGTTGATCTATATGTTTTTCCCTATTTCTTTCATCCAATATTGTCAAAAAAGTTTTTGCAAGGTGCATATAATAGAAAAGCCATCCCTCTCGCTATCCAAATCAGCTCTAATAGGGCTCGCACATGCCCAGCATGAATACCATATCCTTTACTTCCCCCATGCGAGCAGTGATAATGAGATCAGGTGGTACATCGTTGACCTCTACTTTTCCTCCCCTTCATGCTGCGTCCCCAATAGGAATGATCGCTACGGGTTGCTATATCAACGCAATTGTTCCTTGGCATATCTTGCGCTTAGTATGAACAGAACCTTTTTAAGATTTCACAGGGTAGGTTGCGTAAGTTGCTGTGGCACAGAGAGATGCAGTTTGTGTCTTGAATTGTATGTGTGATGAAAGAGGTCATGGGGGAGGACTCAACTTAGCACATGCGCACTTCACACAGGGAGACACAGGATGTGACTTGGACTCGGCCAACATGGCGGCCACAAAGTCTGTAAAGGGGGGAAACTTCGACAGCACATTGTCAGTGCGGGAGACTGAATTGGGCAGTGAAAGTAATGCAGTTCAGGAGGGGTGCACCCAAGCAACAATTACAGATACAGATGCAGTCACTTGGATTTGTAAGTTAAATGCGTCGTGACTTAACTCATCTATCTCATTTATCCCACTTAGCACAGAATATTGTGTCACAGCATCCCATCCAATTAAAGAGTTCACCATTGAAAACAATGGGGCTTTGGTATGCTAATGAAAAGGTTAAATGCATTAAATGAATTAAGATAACTTTGGATAACTCAGTTTCTTCAATTAGCCCTGAGTCACAACGCATTTAACTTACAAATCCAAGTGACTGCATCTGTAGGTATAAAAAATTATCTTTCCTTCTCCTTTAAGATGTATTTAGTGCAAAATGACTCCCTGAAAACTCAAATGAAAACTTTCAGTATCAAATAGATGGTAAATCCTTTTAGAATGTGGGTTGTATTCTCAAACCCCAAGCTATTTTTTAATTCTGTTATAACAGGGGTCCCCCGTCACCGACTTTGATGTGACGCCAATGTGCCTGAATTGTACGCCGCCCCCCCAGCCCCCTCCCGACATTTCACTGTAGATTATAATACATAATTTACCCCCTGGTCACATAACTCCTCGGTGACATAATATTTACAAATTACAGTAGGGGGTACATTATCAGCAACAAATAAAACAGCAACAAATTGTATTGTATGCAATATATATATATATATATATATATATATATATATATATATGGAGAGAGAGACAGATATAGAGAGAGAAATATCTGTCAACCAATACATGCATATCATTATCAAAACAGAAAAATCTAAATATAGCTGATACCCGAGCAAGCCCACAAAAATGGTACCATTTAAGGCAACTTAGACTGGTATGAATCTCATTCTTAAAGCAATCAAAACCATATTGGAATTAGTATACACAATGCAATTACAGTGTACACTGGCATTACAAGACAAAGAATCTGAATTTTCTTAATTTTATGGCTTTTGGAACAAATATCTGAACATGCTAGAATGGCAAAAACACCACAATCTATTGGTTCTCTTTAGGTATACCAAATGGTAGGTTAAAGCCACTCTTCTGTAGGAACTCACTCCACAACCAAAGGACTACGTGTGAAGGCAATGGGTCTGACTCCTCCTCTGACCTTAACCAGAATACAGTTCTGAGACATAAATTTGTTTTTAAAGTGTAAAAAATGTTCATAAGTTTGAATTCACAGATCTATATATCTCTCTTTGATGTAAAATACTGTAACTTTTAAGCACCAATGTTTGGTCTGCAAAGCTTTCCATCTAGCGTTTCTATGTTATTAAGGGTAGTGGTGCAGGTTCATCCTTCTCCTTAGTGTCTGTACCATCTCTACTATTAATTCCTGCAACTATTACATTTACATAAAAATACCAGTGTCATCATTTTCTTAAATTAAAATTCCAAAGGCTTGCTTTGTAATATTTCTGGTTTAAATCTATATCACAAGGTTTCACATTTACCCCACTCTAATTTTGTAAAAATAAATTGTTCCTCTAATCTACTTCAGAATAGTAATATTTTATTGCAATTGTAATGTTTCAATTGTTTAAAATCCCAATTGAATAAATCTTCCAGAAATGCTGTTTTTCTGTGACAGCAAAAAAATGCACCCATTTTTGCTGTGATTTTTTTTTAAAATTTGGTTCAGGAAATATAATTAGAATTTTAGTGACGCAGCCCCTTTAAGACTAATTAAAGGTTAATTAGCTACCCACAAATACATACATGTTTAAATCAAATTTTAGTAGAAGATGAAGTTACTCCAGAACCATAAATTGCAAGGTAAATGATCTTTGATTTAATCAGCCTAAACATAAAACCTAGCACATGAAAAGAAAGCAGCACTACAGGAGTACCCGACAGAGTTCTGACTATGTATTTTGACTATATATA
>CM044440.1:22817675-22841453 GCA_024363595.1 Xenopus borealis | reverse complement strand
AAAAAACATATTTAAGCATATTGTCAAAATTTACAAAATCAAAAACTATTTTAAAAGTCATCTTTGGAGGTGTGTTATTTAAAACATAGGAAATACAAAAAAGTTGAACAATGAATGGTTTAACATATGCAGAATGTGTCCCCCAGATCGTCTATGCCTGTTTATTAAACATGTCACACATGGGTGCAAATAAAAAAAAAACTTTGTTTAGAAATGTATCACCCAGAACACGGAAACATTAAAAGAGAAAAACTTTTTGAGATCAAAAACACTTACCTTATCTAAAAGTAACAATTCTTGAAACTAATATGGAGATATTTTGTTCCTTTGGATGTTAGTTCACATAGGAGATAAGCCAGATGTTTGGTAGAAGTGGAATATAAGACCAGTTAAAAAAATGTTTAATGTATAATGTGAGTAAATCAACACCATTGTGTTTCCTGTTATTCATTTTGACTGCTGAAATGTCTAAATAATTTTTCTTATGAAGTTTCTTATCATAGTTTAGGTTGTTGAAATGTTCTATTATCCATGAAACACAAGGTGGTGCCAGATTACTTTTCTCAGAAATACAGTATCAAATTTGAACTATTTCCAAAAGACACAAAAGTGCAAAGGTGATCATAGACTTGAGATTTGTGATATTTTTTAATACAAGGAACAGAGTTTAGTATTAAGCAGTAGTGCCCATACTTTACAAAATCTACTTTTAGTGATCTACATCCTTAATATCACTTTTAGCATTCTGTTCCATGGAAAATATTACTTAAATAGTATATTGTTTATAAGAGAATTTATATTACTATATTTGAATGAATATCTGAATGAAAAGAATAAAACAGAAGGGTAATTTAGTCAAGCTGTTTGTTGACATCATCTTGAGATCTACTGACAACCAACTAAAGGTCTACTGGTAAATCTCAATCTACCTTTCAGACACCAGTGCTTTACATGTATAGGACATCATTGAGATGAAGTGAAGCATTACATGCGTAAATGGGGGATAAAAATGGCATTTGTGAGGGCAATGATTTTAGTGTTACTATTAAAAAGGGGAAAAGGGTCTTTCATTTTGTCATAGAAAATGTGTTGTAATAAATATGTTAGATGGGTCAGTCTATAGTCAAGATTTAGCTCAGAAGGAAATAAAGAAATATGTCTGATCAGAATCCAGAAAAGAGATACATGACAGCAGTGACAATACTAGTATATAAACTATGCCCTTTTGTTTTATGGGAGGACTTAAAGAGAAAATCAACATCTATAACTACATGCACAGGTGTGGTCCTGAGTGGTCAGAATGTCTTTAGATTTTTGGCACTAGCTATGATCCCTAACAGCTAGCCCCTCCTAAATCCTACTTTTCCACCAATCAACAATTTCATGATAAGGGGGCTGCTCACTTGACATTAGGCTTTTAGCCATCCCACTGAACCCCATTGTTACATACTTTAATGAAACAACAGGAGACGGGAATGGGGTAAAATGGCCACAACATTTATTCACATTTTATCAAATAAATAGGCATGCCAGGCTCAACTCAAAGCAATATTCTAAATGCAGAATTCCTTAAGAGATTGCTACTATGCTCTGTCGCTCCTCACTGAGAACTTGAGTTTTACAGTTGTCATTTGAGATCAGCACTATATCATTATATCCATAGGCTGCCTCTACCTATGGAGATGATGGCCTTAGACTCCCTCAGCAAGAGCTGCATCTCCCACCATGAGAGAAATTCAGCAGCCCTGCTGGTGGCACTTAATCTGCAGTGTCTCAATGATAGGAAATCCAAGCAGCTGTCACCTAGCAGAAGCAGTAGTAGCATCTTTATCAACAAACCCACCCTGTTCAAAATTTACCTGTGCAGTACTCTGGAAAGCTACTACCACTGATGTGACAAATAAAATTTGAAATGAATTATCATATATCACTTTTTTTGATAGCAAAAAAAACCCAGCATGAAGCCAGTGCCAATTATGCCTCAACAGGGAGCAAATTCCTTCCTCACCCCAATGGCTATCGAAAATTCACTGGATCAAGCATTTGGAATTAACATGAATTAATACAAGGCTGACTCACATTTATAATGTATAAAGATACAAAAACCACAATATAACAGTGAATTCAGGAAAACACTTACATTCAGTTACTAATATATAATATGAGAATGTAAAGAAAGAAAAACTCCAAAATATGCAAAAAGGGGGAGGGTGGGATGTTTTTAACTGCTCAGAAGATGAGGAATTGAAGTGCTTCTTTTCCTGACATCACGTCTCTCTTTTTCTCCTAAGATAATTTTTTTCCCAGAGAATCAATTTTTACCATGGATTGATGGGAATAAAGGTTTATTTTGATGTGTAGCTATAAAAGTCCCCTGCCTTTATACTATAATCCCATATACTAAAAGTAGACCTTGAATTAGTAAACTATGTGCACTCCTGATGTAAAAGACATAGGGATTAAAAATTATTTTAAATGTAGAATGTGATTGAAGCATCTGATTGAGTCAAATTTGTGCAGTGGCTTGAACTTCCCAGTTGAATAATATAACAAGTGCATGTGCCAAATTGAGGTTTTCCTTGCCAGCTTGTACATAATACCAGCAGTCTCATTGTGGCCCATACTTGAACTGGCTACTAATCAAACTGGCCAGTCTGATAACTGTGTATGGGGATAGATTAATCTGCTGTAATTAAGACTTTTTTTTATAGCTTTGGTCAAAGTGTGTAAAAATGCATTATTGCTGTAGATAAAAATAGTGGTTAACTTCTATCAGTATTATGGAGCATGAATAAGCAGTATTCATACTCCATATGATTAATGACAGTATAAAAGCAGATTTTTATTTGTTTGTTGCAGGTATGGAACCTGAAAACGACCATATGAATATCTGATAATCGCAGCTGAGAATCCAAGCTAATAAACCTTTTCTTAATTTACCAAATATTTTCAGAGACACATAATATATTTGTTCTAATGTATACCGGAGCTGTCAAAAGATTAACTGTATGCTATTATTTCTAAAATCTGGGAAGATTTCCAAATTGAGTTAGTATTCATATAATTTGCTACTTGCTAATTGTCAGCGGCATAGGCAATTACATGTAACGCTAAAAGAAATAAGGCACCATATTACACAAAACCATCTGCAATACAGAGAGACAAACATTATAATAGCAGTGTAACATGTCACCTTACATAACAGAACATTTAATACGTTTCTGTGGAAGGCCACAAAGTTTTATAAAGGCCAAAATTAAATAAAAGAAAACTATTTCATATTACTTATGCCTGCCCTCTCTTCACTACACAACTCTCTCTCTCATTGTGAATATTTCCGTGCACTGGCATAAGTGCCTCAATCCGATATTAGTAGTGATGGGCGAATCTCCCGAGATTCGCTTCGCTGAAAAATTTGCGAATTTCCAGAGAAATTCGCGAATCGGTGAAAAATTCGTGAAACGAGTCGCGGGACGACGCGCGACACGTTTTTCCGGCGAATTTTCACCAAGCAAAATTTCGCTGGTGATTCGCGAATTTATTCGCCAGCGGCGAATCGCGGGAATTTGCCCCTGGCGAATAAATTCGCCCATCACTAGATATTATTAATCTTGCTCAAACATTATTCCTTTTTTGACTAAATAAACAAAACTCACTAACAGTTCTACAGAGAATCTTCTTGCAGTTACAGCTTCCCTTCTCCAGACCACTTTTTCCTTCACACAAAGCTCGTGATTCCCTAGACAAAACACCATTCTACCTAACAGGGGCATTTTTGTGCCCCTGGCAGAACAGGCTCCTGTGATGCCAGTGGAGAGAGCATAATTGTGCTTTTTGCACTAGAAGAAATACATTTAAAGTTTAATAATTGGAAATTCAGCTCTTAAAGTTACTAGCTGTCTGAGGCAAGTTTCTCAACTCACCTCATGAGCAGTAGAGCCCCTTGCTCCCTGAAGTAAAACTGCCACTCCTATTAACCATAATTTTATTGAAATTAAAGAGGATGTTAACCTTTAAATTAGCTGTTATTATGCAGAGAATGATAATCTGAGATAATTTGCAATTGGTTTTCATTTTTTATTATTTGTGGTTTTCAAGCTACAGTACTTACCGTAGCTTTTTATTCAGCAGCTCTCCAGTTTGCAGTTTCAGAAAGATGAGTAATAAAAGTAGCAATAACAATAAATGTGTAGCCTTACAAAGCAATTGTTTTTTAGATGGGTTCAGTGACCCCCATGTGAAAGCAGTCAGAAGAAAAAAATAAGTAAAAACAATCAAAATAAACAATGAAGCCCAATTGCAGAGATGATAGGAATTTGATATTCTTTAACCTTATAACTTGTAACTAAAAGTTAATTAGGGAAACAAAAAAAAAATAATCATCTTGCCTCCATGGCAAAACCCTTCTCTCACTTTATGGGACAAATTCACTGAAATTCGGTAGCGCAGCCTTCGCTGTACTTCACCAGGTGAATTTTTGCCAGTCTAACGTTAATTTACTATAATACATCTAACACAAGTAACTCAAAACAACTGGACTTGCTGAGAAATTTTAATGAAGACGTTTCACTGCTCATCCGAGCAGCTTCTTCAGTTCAACTGGTGTGGGTAGTTCTCTGCATATAGACTCTTCCAACCATCCAATCTCAATGGCACATGGTAACTCTTCAGAGAGGTGACATCTGAAATTCACAGAGGTGTTGATTCTGTGTAGTGTGATAGGATTACCAATGTGTCCTGCAACTCCTAGACACAGGTGTTACTTGTGAGAGTTCTAAAATACAATCTGGGAATTCACTAAAGCGTGAATTGGCTAACACTAGCGCAAATTCGCTTGCATGACATAATTTTAGAACTTTTACTAAAGGTCCCTGGCATAATTTCGCTAGCGAAGTAGACAGACTATAGCACAACTTCGCACCCTTACGCCAGGCAAAGTTTCGCACTGACGAAGGGACATAACTACGCTAATTCACTGAGATGCAGATTTTACTGAATGTTACCTCTTGCACTAGAGACCAGGCGAAATCCCATGGAGTAGATAGGAGTTTCTTAAAAAAAGGTTTACATTTTTTCTAAGTCCCAAAAAATGATGGCGTCTTACTTTTTTAAGGGTGAGAGGAAGGTACCCTCCTTCCCCTCTACATTTACTAACATATGGCAACTCAACTATACAGTGGGCTTGCGTGACATCATTTCAGAACTTCGCCAATTTACTAAAGGTCCCTGCAAGTTGGAGTGATATCACCCCCCAGCAGCCTAACAAGAGAACAATGTGAAGGTAACCAGATAACAACTCCCTAACACAAGATAACTGCTGCCTGGTAGATCTAAGAAAAGCACTCAATAGTAAAAATCCATGTCCCACTGCATTCCATTTAGTTACATTAAGAAGGAAAAACAACAGTGCTGGCACAAGTCACATGACCAAGAGCAGCTGGGAAATTGAAAAATGTCTAGCACCATGTCAGATTTCAAAACTAAATATAAAAAAATCTGTTTGCTCTTTTGAGATATGGATTTCAATGTAGAAGTCTATTGGAGCAGCACTATTAACTGATGCGTTTTGAAAAAAAACATGTTTTCCATGACAGTATCCCTTTAAAAATATATTTTATTTTCTGTAAACCATGTGCATGCTTATCACCCAAAACACTTTTATTTTAAAGACAGTAAATGGTTTAATGCTAGACTGTGCATACAAAAGCACACAAACAAATATAGAAATCACATGAATGGCAATACCTTCACTTAGAAGTTAAAGCCATAGCTAGAAGATCAGAAAGCATACAGTCTCCATGTTAAAGTACAGAATGTAATGTTGTTGTTTGTATATTCTGATTTATCTACTAAAGTCTGAATTTTATGTGAAATATGCATGAACAGTGCTTCCAAATATGGCAGAATGTTCTCCAATCTACACACCCTCTTAAACAATCACCACTCACCTCTTGAAAGAATTCTTGTTTACATGGAGGGACCAAGTACAAAATGACACATGGATTATTTATCCTGTCTGCTCCACTGAAAATATATTGGAAAATGTTTTATGTCTGTTTAGCAAGATAACATTCCACTAATTACATTCATGTATTGCTGTGTTGTGCTCTTCCATTTTTTTTAGTTTTTGGTTTAATTAATACAAAGCTGGAGTTAATTTTGGTCTATAAACTGATCATGGAACGGTGGGCAAGAGGTTAATTTAAATGGATAGGTTTTTGCAAATATAATTTTCTTTTAAAATTACCTTGGGGATTTATGAATCAATGTTTACTCACACAAAGCATAGGTTAATGTCAATTTTATAACCCTGTGACTTTATAGCCACAAACCCTCCATTAGCATTTGTTGATGAATTTTCTTTTTTCTCCAACCTGATGGATGTAATTGATAAAGACCTTTAAAAACTGACATTTGTATGTCACAGGCATCTGTGGTTTTGAGAGCTTGTCTCCTTAAAAGGGTTGCAAGAAACAAAATGATGGTTCTCATTTATCCACAAAAAAAGCAAATCCGTTCTCCAAAACTGACCTCAAATAAAATTGTTTTTTTTGTTGACTTTAGAGTAGATTTTGTATTTTTTTTAATAAAAAAGGACTTAGGACCTTAAATTTAGACCTTCAAGAAAATCACTGGATTTAGAACCCCATATATTCAATGTTTTCTATGACTGCAACATATTACTAAATATACTGCCTGCCAATCCATCACAGTAGTGTGCAGAAAGAACACTTTTTGTCTATTTTAATATATTATTTAGTGCCAATTTTCACAACAATACAACTTGATAGGCAGTTTGCTGTAAGCTATATAAGCTTAGGTTTACTTAGGGAACTAAATATTCAGTTTCAGTGTGTAGCAGTATAATAATGGGGAGTAGTGATGGGCGAATTTATTCGCCAGGGGCGAATTCCCGCGATTCACCGCTGGCGAATAAATTCGCGAAAACGCCAAAAATTCGCCACCAAAAACAAGTCGCACGTCGCCTAAAATGACGCGACGCGTCAAAAACGACGCGCGACTCGTTTCTCGAATTTTTCGCCAATTCGCGAATTTCTCTGGAAATTCGCGAATTTTTCGGCGAAGCGAAACGCGGCCGTTTCGCCCATCACTAATGGTGAGGCTTATATATTGAAGGTTGGATTTTAGTGGTGTTATAAATTTTTGTAACCACAACTAAACTCACAAACTCCAAAGCCACAATTGCCACTGAATATATTCAAACTCTTTTTTTACATATTTCAACAGAAACAAACTCGACCTAACTCTCATCCACAAATTTGGGTTATTTAATAATATTTCAGTTTGAATAAATCTAATAGAAAAAAAACTCAAATTGTCTCTAGTTTGCAATGACAAAACTGAAAAAATTAGAGTTTCCATTTAAATCATACAACTTTATCAAATTGCTACTCAAAAAACATGAATTTAGAAAACCTCAAATTCCTAGAATTTTTCATGCAATAAAACCTCTTAAAGCCTGAATTAAAGAACAGTGGTACAATTAGATAAGCACAGTTCCCATTGACTTCTATATGACCTTGAGAGATTTCAGATGGCAAAGTGTTTTTCATGTTTCGTAGTTCAACAAATTATGCATTTTTGGGGCTTAGAATAATTAGCATGATTTTAGCACTACAATTTTGTAGAAACAAATAAAATACAAATGCTAGTAAATAAGTCATATAAAACCTTAAAAATCTGTGTTAATAAACAGGTGGTGGAGGTGTGCAGTCTATAAAAAGTGCTAACAAAAAAAATAGGTAAAATAAAATGTGACAATAAAATCACAGCTCTATCAAAGCAAGCACTTATGGTCTACACCACATCATATCTAATTTTATGGGGGGGGGAAACGAGGCAGGAGGATCAATAGTTCCTGTCTGAGTTATTGAAAAGAAAAAAAAATTTGCATTTTATCAGACCTTCATAGCAAAGCTGCCCAGGCCCCCCTGTCCGATCCACCACAGACAAAGCAAACAGTGATATTAGGGGACCAGTGTACCTGTTGACTGAATCTACATCACATGCCTAAACATAATGAGAAAGCTAGGGCAATCACTCATTATGCACATGATGGTGCCCCAACATGGCTGCTCACACTTGGAGTTTCAGAGGACTTGCAAAGGGCATTTCCTTTCAGAAATAAAACTGTTCCCACCCCCAGAGTGTTGGCCTTGTTAGCCTGCATCTCCAGTGTGCCTGCCTGTTAAATATTGCAATCAATGCTGCTGCCAAATGTACCACTTTCCCCCCACTTTGGAACAGCTTTCTGACTTTTGTTACAAATGAAGGTTCATACTGCTTTGCTGTAGCTACCCCAAATGGATCTACTCTCCCTGATCCTTCAAATGAAGCCAAAACAACTTTTAGGGAAATGTAGAAAACCAGCCACTTGTGCAGTATCTTCAATGCAATAATTATAATATACATAATAAGTGCATGTGTGCCAGTATTAACCCCTTGAAAGTACAAAATGCTCACATATTCTTTTGTATAAAAAAATGTGGTCACTGTCCAAATTACCTTTTCAAAAGAATAATAAATTGTCTATGTAGCTTGCATAGACACTATATGATCCCTATACAATCTTTACATATATCTTTATTTATATATATATATATATATGTCATGTAGATGTTAGCATGAGAAGGGGGAAATGTCCATGGCGCTGCTTCCATCACTGTCAAGTAATGGAATATTCACTCTCGGACGTCAATTTCTCCAGTAAAGCTGCTTGTGTGGGGGTTACTGGCATTAAGAAAAAATTCATCACGGGTGATCCATAAGAAGTCCCCTTCCCATTTTATATTACTTAATGGGCAGGCCAATCAGCTCAGGGATTCAGTCACTAACAAGTAACTTATCTGAGTATGTTGACTTTTACGTACTTACAAGATATAGTAAAAAACAATCTTCATACAGTATTTACATGATACAGCGGACCTTTTAAATCCGTTGAGTAATATAAAATGGGAAGAGGGCTTAGATGCCTTAGACACGTGCCTCTCCTCCCTAACCCTAGTTCCGGCCCTGGTGTCCTTTAATGATAATGCAGGTAAGTTAGAAATGAACACATTCATAGTTTAATGTTCCTCCAATTATAATTCCACCAAAGTTATGGAATTATAGAACTGTATTTGTTTTCTACAAAACCTTGGATGGTATGACAGGAAGGGCAGATGAATAGTAGATGAGGCTCAAATATTTCAAAAGTTACTTTATCTTCTATAAACCATGTGCATGCTTATAACCCAAAACACTTTTATTTTGAAGACAGTATATTATTTAATGCTAGACTGTGCACACAAACACACACATACAAATATAGGAATCCAAGAAGTCTAACAGCAATACATTCACTTAGAAGGTACATTCCATTAATTACATTCATATATTGGTGTGTCATATTCTTCAATTTGTTTGAGCTTTTGGTTTAATTTATAAAGCAGTTGGAATTCATTTTTGTCTATAAACCGATCATGGTAGGCAAGAGGTTAATTAAAATGGATAGGTTTTCACAAAGAAAGCTAAACAATTCAGCAAAAATGACTTAGAATTCTTAAATTTAGGTCTTTAAGAGAATCACTGGAATTGGAACCACACATATTGAATGTTTTTGATGACTGCAACATATTATTACATATAACATCTGCCTGCCAATCCACATCACAGTAGTGTTTATAAGCAACAATTTTTTACTTTTTTTCCTATATTAATATTTTATTTAGTGCCAGTTTTCATAACAATACAACTTATAGGCAGATGTACATAAGCTCTTTAAGTTTAGCCTAACTTAACTAAACTAAATAGTGTCAAAATGTGGCTGTTTAATAGCAAAGTGACCCTGAAATAGATTTTAATGTTGAATAAATAGTAGAATCAACAGATTTGTGCATTTCATTCCATTTCAAATATTATATGTTGTTTTGTCTCATATCTGGTATCAGATTTTCCCACTCTTTCTCCACTTTGTTTCAGAGGCTGTAACATTATTGGCAGATTATTATATATCTGGTGGGACTGCCCCATCTCCCAGGCACATTGGAAGAGGTTACTCATTACTCAGTACTCAAAAGATTTTCCATTATTTTCCTTCCCAGTCCTTGGGGACTGTTTCTTAATCTTCCCAGAATGTGTTTAAAGAAATTTGCGCACTGACAAGATGTATATCAGAAATTTGCACACTGACAAGATGTATACCATCTCCTGCTAAATGGACCAAGGCTATTACCTAGTTATCCTCATACTTTGCTAGGCAACAAACTTTAAGAGAAAACTTCATGTGATGTACAATTTGGAACAGCTTTCTGCCTCCTAAGAGGGTACCATGGACGTTTGTTTATACATTTTGGCTACTATGGACAACATATGTTACTACTAAATAATTTAATTTTGAATAATTACAATATGTTAGTTACATGGCATCTTCTCAATTGTGTTGGGAGGTGAATAAGGTGGGAGGCTTCTTATATTATTTTTTTACATTCAGTGACGGACAATTGTTTCAGTGCAACAATCAAATCTTCGGTTTATCAGTTAAGGGTAAAACCTTGCAAGAACAAGAATTATATGAGATGAGATACTCTCTGGTTGAATTAGAAAAAAAACAATAACAATAAAACAATTTCACAAAAACACCTCTGCTTAAAGCCAAAAACAAAGAAAAAGACTGAAATCTGGAGAAGATGAAATACAGAATGCAAACTCAACTTTAATGTACTAATACTGTTAAACATGGGAATTTTATAATCTATTTCTGCTTTATTTTGGGAAAATTTAATTTACATATGGGATTTATATGATAAATAAACTGCCTACACATACATGCCAAAGAAAACCACTAGTGTATAATTATATTCAAAAATGTATCAGAGCAATTTGCTGTATTAAGATATATTTGCACAGATTATTTTATAAACGTTCGGTGAGTTTTACATTACAGCAACTTTTTTTGGTCCAAGTTCCACTTTGAGGGCAGACATTTGGTTGGGCTCCCCCTTAACTCATCAAAGATTTATGAATATATACCTGTAGCTGTTATTCAGCTAGAGTTCCAAAAATAGTCATGGCAGCAACTAAAGTCTAGCCATAATTAAACTTCAAATATGGCTTTCACATCTATCCAGGATGGCAAATAAGTATTCTCCTCATATCTCAACATAACTATCCTTCAGCCTTGGTCTCCACAACCACTGTGTTTGAGGAACATCCACAATTTAGGAATACCAATAGTAAGTGTTACATAATACTGGGATCAATCAAAAGAAATGATAGCCCCCCAATATATTCATATATACCAATGAGAGCCCCCATCAACAGTTGGTCTTTTCTCTTTTTGTTTTTAAGTTGGTGAATATTTGAAGTGTTCGCATTAACCTTAAATTTTAATTCTGCAATGCCTAGCAACCTGAAAACAGTTGAATACTGAAACTTTATTTTTATTGTTAAATGTATATTTATTACTTTTTGCTCTATAGACCCTCCACTATTCATCTACTAGTCTGCCACATTTTTGGGGTAAGCTGGACCCCAACAAGCAGAAAACACTTTCAAATTGTAAACTGTAGAATAAAAAGGTTATTAAAGTAAAAACCTTAAAGAATAAATATTAAACTGCAAATGGCAAATGTTTTACAAGATTTCTGAATTCCCTTTATATTATGAAACTAGAGTGAATGTCAGTTCCTAATCTGTTAATTGTTCAGGTTTTTTTTATCCTCTATTAGGTGCTGATATTACCCTGTATCTGCAAGCATAATAATATTCAGCATATATATTCACAGTAATACAACACAAACACATTTGTCTTTAGAATGCACTTGACCTTAATTAATTTAAATATGTTAACACAGTGCTGAATTTCCATTTGTGTAATCTTTTTTTTCAATAAAGGCTAGTACAATGTGACATTTGCTTTTGGAATAATGTATACATGATATATATATATATATATATATATATTTATATGTATATGTATTTAAATATATATGTATTTGAAAGAACTATAGGAAGATGCAAATATATAAGTTCATCGTGAAACAGTCGACAAAAAAGATTACAGAAGGTAAAATATTTATTGTATGAAAGTGTGAAACATGAAAAATAAGTGAACAAGAACGTTTCTGTGAAAATTAAAAGTTTCCCTTTAATTTGTTGAGTGTATTATTTGTTGTTTAACTGAGCAGCATGAAAATTCTTAAACAGCTGTACTTAGTACCCTCCAGCGGGAGAAATCACATTTATTCACACTGTATGACAATGTACACGTGACTGGTTCAGCCTCCTTATACAGGCTGTTGTCGCAAGAAAAAAACTGAATATTATACTAATCAAAATATAGGCCTCCAACTTCTTTAGCCGCAGTGAGCATTACAATTACATATATTTTGAAACAAAACTAGCTTAAAGATTGGTAGAAACAAGGCAATTCAACCTATGTAAAGCAAGCAATACCATAGTTTTAAATCTAAAATACACAGTCCCATAAGCAATGAATTTGCATAATGATATTGTAAAAGAATGAGATGAGTTTTATGATTCTTAGCTGCTATTTTTTTCTTTAATGGATAAACATTTCCAACTAAATAAATTTTTGACTAGAATACAGTTGTAAAATGATTTGGCTGGTAACAAGATGTAAACTGTATATATAGATTTACTTCACAGGAATCAGAATGGCTGCATAACAGTGATCTACCGTAAATGCATTGATCAAAAAGAGTACAGTAGAATCTCAGAGACAATTATTCTGGACATTTCCGAGTTCTTGAGTTATGTCTACATATTACCACTTCTTTAGAAGCACCTCTCCCATACTTTAAAATGAGTAATTTCTGGTGGGGAAAATACATTGTCATTGCTGTATTTCTTCCCAAGAGTAATGTGATTAATAAGTCTGATGGTTTGAAAAAAGAAAAGAAGTAAAAGCCAGACAGGCAAAACACATTGGCAATCCTCCATTGCAAGCACTGCACTTTGAGCTTCTACTTAAACACTACGCTGTATAGATAAGTTGTCACAGACTGCTTCTTTCTCTCCAAAGCTGTTTTCAATATCAAAAGGCACTGGGGGATTTGTAGTTTTTAAGGGAAGCTTAGCTCCTTCCAACAGCTAGAGAGCAAGGTAAAATCGAGACTACAGTCCCCAGTTTTCTTCTTTCTCCCTCTTGCGGAGTCCCAGGGCTTAGAAAACGAATGTAGGTAGGGTTATTCTTGGGATCTCTCCACTTCTATTCATTTCATTTTCCTACTTTTTCTTAATTTGCTCTGTGACCTGTTGGGGCCTTATAATGAATTATTATAATTATTATAATTAATTATTATAATTAATAATTATTGTTAGAATTTTAAACACCGACCATAACTTTATATTTTAACCTTTTTTCCTGTTTAAGCAATCTTAAAATTGCAGTTAGTCCTCCAAATCTTTATGATGATGAACTCTCACAAATAAGGAATTTTTATCTAGGGCACTTGATAAATTTGGCTTTTTAGTCAATTAAGCACACTATTAATTATCGTAAGCACTAGCACTTTATACAATTCATATATTTGATTACAAACACATTTATATTTAATCAAGTTACCCTTCATAATCGATTGATGAATTAATGAATTTTAGGGTATCAATTAACTAATCATACTAGCCAAAAAGACCGCTAAGAGCTCACTCCTCTTATCTGCTCCACGACTCCCAATCGGGTGCTCAGTCAGCAGCATCCCCCTGCTATGATACACTTAAACTCCAAGGGAAGACGGCACTCCGATAAGGGAAACAGGTTTATTTCTGATTAGGGATGCTAAGCCCTACGTGTTTCGGGAATCAATCCCTTAATCATAGGGCTATGATTAAGGGATTGATTCCTGAAACGCGTAGGGCTTAGCATCCCTAATCAGAAATAAACCTGTTTCCCTTATCGGAGTACCATCTTTCGCTGGAGTTTAAGTGTATCAATTAACTAAGTTAATTTTCCTGGTTTTGGATAAATTTCAATAATTATTTTATTTGCATGCAAGCCCTAATTAGAAATTGTGGATTGAATTCCAGATTCTGAAATGATATAACACAGCACAGTTAAGAATACGCAATTTTATTAGTCATTTGGTGCCGAGTAAGGGAATATAGAGTTCAAAGTAGGGCAACTTTAATACAGGTGTGGTAGAATTGATAGAGGGGTTTTACTTTGTTTCTTTTTTCAAATAAACATGTTTAAGTACTAATCACCCCTCTTTCAGTTTTTAAGTGTATTTTAATTAAAGGTTTACATATAGATACATATTTTTCTAATAAGTCTGATGGGCCATTGCTCTTAGTGAAGGAAACCGTCCAGCCATTATGGCCAATAAAATGTCTCAAATGAATGGCTTACTCATATCTAGGAAATTGATGTATTTATTACATGAAGATAGATGTCACTTACAGTAGTTCCAACTGTTATATACAATATCACTTGAATCACTAAATTATGTATAATTATTTAAAGAATACTTTGCAGCCTTGGAGGGCTTTTCTCCCTGCCTAGTGCATACAGGGGGTTTAACAATGGACATTTTAAATGAGTAGCGCAGGTAGCTGCATTTCTGTTTAATGAATAGATCCATAATTTCCAAGCTACACATTCTTTTTCACTTTTCCATCTCTGTTCAACAATTTTAATTCACAGAACTCTCATGCTGTTGAAAAACACATGTTCATGCACCATTTTCAGTACTGAATGCTCCAAACATATTTAAAGAGAGAAGTTATTGGATTGCATTAAATATTTTATCTCATTAAGGCCCGAAGGTATTTTTTTTTTTACTTATATGCAAATAAAATGTGATACTTACATAAATTAGATAAAAACATATCATGCACTTTTCTACTTCAATTTACATTTTGGGTGCATAGAGATAATGACCGTTTTTAACGGACATCAAAGCGGGAAATCTTGCAAGTGGAAAATAAAGGTTTGTGGCAAAATTGTCAGTAAGTGTATGTTTGTTATAGATTGTATATACAAACTCCAGAATCCCACACCATAGAAAATATATAATATTGTTCTCAGTACACATATCTCCCAACTTTAAAGCAGCTTGTTTTACCATATATTTTAGGAAGGGAAATCAATATGCTGGAAGTGGAACTGGAGTAAATCCAAGCTTGACAAAGGGCTGGGGTGAAGCCCGAAATGTTGCCACTGACAATTAAATGTGTTTCTACTTTTTTGCAAATATTACTGGAGTGCTGCTGTTTTTTTATTGATCTGTATTACTTAACCTTGGCAGAGCGTACAACTTTCACCTGGGGCTGCTAAGATCTGTCTTTCTACCATGTAGCACACTTCAACTGATTCTATTAAGAGTAAGTAAAAAATTTGGACTGCTCCATACAAAATGTATGACATTATATCCATTCCATTCTGATTGGAAACCCCATGTAAACCTGAATTAGGTTTTGTAATCAACTACTCCATCTCTGTGTATCTATTTATAGGCTACCATATGCCTAAATGTTTCAGTAGAACATTTTCTAAGCTCAACAAAAACTATCCTGAAATCATATTATTGTATCTCTTATAGAAAAGCTTATGAATTTGTCTCTAGTATAGAGTTCCATTTGCAATCTCTTTTGGCTGGCAATGACCTCTATCTTCTTGAATTACACCCTCCCCTTCCTTGATACCTATGCATAAGCATAAAGCTGTTGGAGTTGACAAGGGTGTTGGTGTTCAGCTAGAATGATAGACAATGAAAGCTCATGAAAGGAAAACAAGCTAGTAGAGCCTTCATAAAAATTGGAGGGGAAGGAGGCAAAAGGAAAATAATTACAAAATAATTCCCTCACCTCTTAATTGTTCTAATAGACAAATACAAAGTGATAGAAAAATGAAGGTATAGCAGCAATTTAAAGGAATATTAACAACAACAAATTAAAGTGAATTAAACTAATTAAAATATAATGTGTTGTTGCCCTGCACTAATAAACTGGTATTGCATTAGAAACACTACCATAGTTTATATAAACAAGCTGGTGGGTAACCATGAGCCATTTAAGACTCAGGTTACGTAGCAACAGAATACCATTGTATTTTATTAGAGCATCGATCTGTTGTTTGCTAAGTATCCTGTGCCTTTTCTTCGTTTCCAGCTTAAAGTGGACCCATCACCCAGACACAAAAATCTGTATAATAAAAGTCCTTTTCAAATTAAACAAGAAATTCATAGCTGTTTTAAGCTCATTTAAAAATCTCAGCTGTCAATCAAATATTGTCTGACACTCCTCTATGCCTTAGGCAAATGTCTGCCCCCATTGCTACAGAGAAGCCTAATCATATAAAGTGAAGTATTTTTTCTAAAGCAAACACATAACTTTTACAAATGAAGGGCACAGTACATTATTTTTTATTTATATTTTTTGGTGTTACTATTCCTTTTATAAAATCCTGTGAGCTTTTTAAAAAAAACATAAACTTTTTTTAACTTTACTGTAAATCAGATTAAATAAGGAATGAGAATATATTATACATGTTTAATACGCCAAGATATTAAAATATTTATTTTAACCTAATGCAATCTACTTCTTCGGTAACAGGCACCCCACTGGTTTTTAGCTCTAATTCAGCGCTACCTTTACTTCCGCTGTATGTGGACCTCCACCTCAAAAGCATAATCTTCTTGAAATATTTCATGGTATTATTTTTAACTGTGACAAAACACATGGTGTTGATCATACTGTTGCTCATTGCAATGCACTCCACAATGTAGAAGGCAGAAAGGTAGTGCTTCTCTTTAACAAAAACTGTTGGAAAAAAATCCCGAACAATGGCAAATCCATAAAAAGGAGCCCAGCAAAGAACATAAGCTATGAGGATACACATTAACACCAACACAGTCTTTCTGCGGCAGCGCAGTCGTTTCCTGATCTGCTCAGTCTGAAAACCAGGTACAGTCTTGAACCAAAGTTCTCTGGAGATCCTGGCATAGCATAATGTCATGGTAAGGACTGGGCCAACAAATTCAATGGCAAAAATAAACAGAAAATACGTTTTATAATAAATCTGTTGGTCGACTGGCCAAATCTGTCCACAAAAAATCTTTTCTTGGCTTTTTACCATGAAGAGTACTGATTCTGTTGCAAAGTAAGCTGAGGGTATGGCAATGAGCAAAGAGACAATCCAAACCGACCCAATCAGGAATGAAGCAGTTTGATAATTCATTCGAGGCTTCAAAGGATGAACAATTGCCAAATACCTGAAAAATATTAAACCCTGCATTAAAACTATTGAAATATTGCTTATTGCATAAAACCTCATTAAAATTAACCATAATATTAAAAATACATCATCAAATTACCAATAGTTGGATTTTAGTAGTGTAACTGTGAAATTAGATATATTTATAGGTATGTGAAGTAAAGTAAAACAAATATCTAACTTTAATGACTGGTTTAAATATTAATCAGAATGACATTAATTAACTATGGGCAACACAATGACAGAGTGGTAAGAATTGCTGATTTATGCTGCTAGGGTCCTAAGTTCAATTACATCTGTAGGCTGTTGACTTGTGCTACTGTATGAGAAATACTGACTATTTTAATGCAGCTTTGAATAAAGCATTTTTTATATTTTACCTCTGTGGCCCATGTGGAATCCTTTGAGTGCCTGAATTCCCATTTTTTACAGTTTATAGATCACAGCTCCCTAAGATGAGGGTCTGTGGCTGTTGCATCTGGACCACTATATCGATCGATTGAGTGCATTTACGTTCTAGTCTTATGTGTCCCTTTTTTTTTAGTTACAGTCGAAAAATGTACCACAACAACTATTCTTTGTTTAAGACATTTCAGCAATTTCTCTATGTAACAATAGCACCACCAGTAGTATTCCATACACCTCCAATGCTACACCTTCTATAGCATTTCTCATTTGTCATTCTCAATGTTTAGTATAATCTCCACTACCATTCTAACCATCCCAATTCAGCCTAAAACAATTGTACCATTATCACTCGAGGTTGGCTCTGGGTCAGCTATCTATTCCTTAGCCATCCTGTGGTCAGCAACATTCCTACCTCCAGATGTAATAAAAGGCACTAAGCTTGCCCAAGAGTAGTGATGGGCGAATCTGACCTGTTTTGCTGAAAATTCTCAAAATGGCAAAAAAATTACCAAATGCAATGAATGTTTCTTTTTAACATTTTTCATACCATGAAAAAATCTTTTACCATATCTTGGAGTCTATGGGCAATTTTTCTTTGCAGGGAAACAGGGCAAAATATTTTGCTCATTCTACCCAGGAGCAGTAACCTATGGTAACAAAATATATTTTGCTTTTAAACAGGTGATCAGTAAATGCTACTTGCTACCTGCATGGTTGCTATGAGTTACTGCTCCTGTGCAACCTTATTACACTTTTATTACATTACCTGGTTAGGTTCTTTCAGCTGCTGAGCCTCCAATTAAAACTAGTAGCTTCCACGATGCCAATATCACTGAATATGACATTCTAAAATTCCTATCTATTCTACTAGGCATGGTGCAAAAATGGGCATAACAATTATAAGTTCATTAAACATGTATCAATTAAAGGTGTCCTGATTTACTAATAAACACTAACCCATAAACTAACACCTTAAACATAAAAAGCATAAACATAGGAAGCTACTAATAATTAATAGTGCTAAGTTGGGTCTATAGAAATACATGTTAATAATAATAATAATAATAATAATAATATTAGCATTTAATTATGGTAATTTAGAAGCCTCCAGGATGCACATTCTCAGGAGCTTAAAATATTGGAAATTGTGATATTTTTAAGAGTTATGTTGTCTAGAACCTTAACAAACTCAAGGTCTTCATGTGTCTGTTTAATTGTACAAGTGTTATTGGCTCCATGAAAACTTGTAATAATGTGTTACTGTACAGTATGTGTAACAGGATAAACTTAGGGGCAGATTTACTAATGGTCGAATTTCGAAGTGAAAAAACTTCGAAATTTGACCACTGAATTTTTTAAAAGGGCTTTTTCGATCGAAAATGGACCTATTTCGATCAAATAGGTCTGTTTTTGATCGAATAAAAATCATTCTAATAATTCGATCGCATGGTTCAAATCAAACGATTTGAACGATTTTGCACAAAATCTTTCCTAGGCCTTTTTTTAGGACAGGTTCTAGGAGGTCCCCCATAGGCTTAAATGGCAATTTGGAAGTTTTAAGGTGGCAAAATTTTGAATTTGAAGGATTTTAAAATGTTAATTTTTTTTCGAAATTTGTTGAATTTTCGAAATTTTTCTATTCGAATCGAATTTTGGCCATTACCTCAAAATTCTAATTTTATTCAAATATTCACTTCGACCCTTGGTAAATGTGCCAAGGGGCAGATTTCCTAAATTCACATGAATTCACATGAGTGATTCGAAAGTCGATCGAATTTTTAAAAATATTTCGAATATGCAAATTTGGCAAATTTGACCATCGAATATTTGAATTCGAATTATTAGAATATTCAAATTTAATTTTGTTCGAATATTCGAAAATTCGATGCTTGAATACTTCCCCTTTAAATTTTAATTCGGCCACCTACATCGCCAGATTAAACATACCAAAATGGGGATCATTCCCTAAGATCGAATATAAAAAATTTTCTATATTCGTTTGATCGAATTGCGATAAAATCCTTCAAATTCGATAGTCGAATTTGTAGGATTTTACCTCCCCACTATTCCCAAGGTCGAATTTCGAATTTTTTTAAATTCAGAATTCGACCTTTAGTAAATCTGCCCCTAAGTGTAGTTTATTATTGCTTGCCAAAATTTCATACAAAGTAATTTATAATTACTTCAGTTATTTTTCAGATAATTAGTTAAAGCAGAAATATAAATTCTGAAGATTTCCCAATTATTTTTAATTATTTTAATATTTTCCCAACGCGTGGGTCAGTTTATCAGAATATGCAGTGAAGATTCTGCTGAATGGGGTGTTAAAGATCAGCAGCAGCAATAGGCTCTAATAAGCATCAGAATCCTTAATCCCCACTGTAAACTGAAGGCAGGAAGTAAGATTATTATTATTATTATTATTTGTTCCTATGCTAAAATTAGTTCCAGTGTGAAAATTAAAGTATATTCTGAAATATTATATATTTGTATTAACATTCTTACCACTGGGAAAAAATATTGGCACATGATAAATCTGCCACATATACAATGGCACACCAGATGGTTGCCAACGTTTTACTGCCCACAATGGCAAATCACATTTCATTTTAGAGCAATGGCACAAAGACTGACCATGACTCTCCTGGGTACTCTCAGGCATTTAGCCATTGGAAATCTGGCAGTGAGAATTTTGAATGATTAGGATAGAATTTGAAAATAAGATTTTATTGAATGGAAACCAAATACAGACTTGTAGATCAAGACATATAATTGTAGTAATACTAATCTAGATTTTAATAAAGGTTTACATATATTTACTTTGTTTTTTGTTGCAGTCATTTTATTTGGCACTATAAATCTGCTGTGATTAGACTGGATGTTTTCATAACTAGCTGTCTGTGTTGTTTAGCCATAAATTCTATTTACTTGCACATAATACAATAAAGAATATGTGACATGAATTGATTTAACGATTTCACCAGCTGGCATCATAATCATTTCTGTTTACATTCAAGCCACATTCTATTTGTAATTATAATTCAGTCGGGGGTCCTCACTGACGCTGAATCGGATTCTTTATGCTTTTTATCATACCAACATTTGAATTGTATGTTATCAACAATTGATTTAATATTGGTTGTTTTTAATTAACTTGCTTGTTACGTAAATAAGTTATTATACATTTCAGAAGTCTAATTTATGATGAGCAATGATCAATTTATAGTATTTATACATTTTTTGATATATATATATACTATTAAGGACCTGCTTATTAAAGCCTGTGATTGCTCCAAAGTTACATGAAAGCTTGGTCATTATTTAAACTGATTCATCAACTTAGTATTAAGCATGCAAAAATATTATCTGAATTTCTTAGAAAAAAGAAAAAAAATTGATAGTTCTATTACAGTTCATAAATTCACTTACAAAACATTATATTACAACATTTCAACAAAGTCTTCAAAAGGACATAATGGTTAACATCAGGTTTGGATAATTGTTGGTAAAAAACAAAAACACATGTGAATATAATATAGCGAATAGTGATGGGCGAATCTAGGCAGATTTGCTTCGCCGTAAAAACGACGCGCGTCGTGTCATTTTTGGCTCGCGTCTTGTTTTTTCGCCAGGCAAATTTTTGCAGGTGTTTCGTGAATTTATTCGCCGTCGGCGAATCGCGGGAATTCGCCCATCCCTACTAGCGAAGTATTTTAAAAAAAATCTTGAAATATTTTTGCAATTTCTTTTCTGAAGAAATGAATATGAAAAAACACATTTCCCCATTCCAGGCTTTGATTAATATACCCCAAAGTGTAAGAAAAGTTTGCTTCCCATCCTCCAACAATTTTAACAGCCAACATGCAATCAATAAAGTTAATAGCTTAGACAATTCAGAACCAAATGAAAGTAAATCTTACCTGTCAACTGCAATTGCCAGAAGTGCATTTGTTGAAACATAAAGAGACACGGTTCTTAAGTAATTTACAGACGCACATAGGACGTGGCCATGCTCCCAGGACAATTGCTTCACAACATAATAGTCCATTTCAAATGGGCAGCACACAATGGCTACTATAAAATCAGAAATTGCCAGGTTGGCTATCAGCAGGTTTGTTAAATTTCTCAATTTCTTATATCGAGCAAGGGCAGCAATAAAAATAAAATTTCCAATGCCGCAGATGAGCATGATGCAAACAAGGGCCACCCCAATTACTATCTTTGCTGCGTAAAATGTCCTTGTCTTGGTGACATCATCATCATCAAACTCATAATCGCTGTAATTTACGTTAAATGGATAAGTAAAGTTTCTTGCATAGAAATCTTCGTCCAGACTGTACATCACCCCCAGGTTATTGAAAGCCATGGCAAATACGTCAAGTTGAAGCCTTTGAAATGGTGAGTCCACGTGTCCTCACCAAAAGAAACCTCTTGGGATTCCAGTTGCAGAATATAGGAACAAAGCCTTTCCAAGCCAAGTCATTGCTTCAGTCTGTATCATTAGATCCAAGTCTGTGCTGAAACAAATTAGCATACTGACAAGTTAACAAGTTTACTACATGATAAAAAAAAAAAAATTCAAATAATGTCAGCACCAGTGTATACTATTTTAGTGTAAAATCTGTAAACATATTTAAAAACACTCTTTACCCTAAACTTAAACAATCAGTCTTTACGACAGGCAGATCAACTGGTTTCTTTGTAGAAATGTCTCTATTTAATAAAGAAATGTATTGCCCAGAGCTACGTACTCTGCCAAACTCTCATAATCTTACATAGTTTGTTCACTGGCCAGTATTATTCCAATACTAGTACAGGTGTGGGATCTGTTTTCTGGAAACCAGTTATCCAGAAAGTTCATTTCTCTCCTATAGACGTTATTTTAATCAGATAATTACAATTTTGTATTTGCTTTTTTCTCTGTAATAATAAAACCATATCTTTTAAAAGGAAAAATAAAGGAGAAGGAAAGACTGGAGGCACTTGGGTGGTGACAAACTTTAGGCACTCCCAAGTGATTGTATCTACCTACCTGAAACCCTAGGCAAGTGCTCCTATCAAGAGAAATCTGCATCGGCCCAGGGGTTATATCAGTGAGCACCATGGAGAGATCTGCTTCCATCTTCTTCTGTCTTCACGCAGCTGCACATGCGGAGTAGAGAGAAAAGCCGGACTTTAACTAAAAATTCAGCTTTTTTATTAAACTGCGCATTCGTTAGTCTGGGGAAATTAAAGACAGAAGAAAACAGAAGCAGATCTCTCCATAGTGCTCATTCGAATAACCCTAGTCCAGTGTAGATTTCTGCTGATAGGAGCACCAGCCCAGGGTTTCAGGTAGGTAGATATAATCACTTGGGGGTGCCTAACGTTTGTCACCCCCCAAGTGCCTCCAGCCTTTCCTTCTCCTTTGATCCCTACAAAAATATAATTAATCCATATTGGAGGCAAAACAACCCTACTGGGTTTATTCAAGTTTAAATTATTTTTTAGTAGATTTAGGGGCAGATTTACTAAGGGTCGAAATTTTAAGTTAAAAAACTTTTTTGATTGAATAAAATCGATCAAATGCATTGTTGGATTCGAACGCTTCGAACGATTTTCCAAAAATAATTTCAAGGACTTTCCAGGAAGTTCCAGGAGGTCCCCCATAGGCTACAATGGCAATTCAGCAGCTTTAAGGTGGCAAAGTGTCGAATTTGAAGTTTTTAAAAGAGAATTTTGGGCTATCCGATTTTTAAAATTCGAATTTAATTTAAAAAATTCACTTTGACCCTTAGTAAATCTGCCCCTTAAGGTATGGAGATCCAAATTTTATAAGGACCCCTTATGAAGTAAACCCCGAGTCCCACACATTCTGGATAACAGGTCCCATACCTGTAGTTCTACTCAAAGTGCACTGGAAAAGCCGTTTTATTGAATATTATTGAGTTATTCTATAAACAATATAAATTAAAGACATACATATTCTGTAGATCTAAACATGTGCTCTACATGTGGAATGTGCTCTACATAAGGTTGTTAAAGGACAAGGAAAGGTAAAGTAAAGAAGTAGGTAGAAATGCTGTACATTATGCTTTGGGCTCCTGTACCAGCCCAAGGCAACCACAGCCCTTTAGCAGTAAAGATCTGTGTCT
>CM044440.1:22778432-22790026 GCA_024363595.1 Xenopus borealis | reverse complement strand
ATTTCAGAAGGCTTCACTTTGCATGTAATAGTTTGTAGACCACTTAATATTCAGTAATTTGGTAATTCTTTGAAATTGTTACTGTGGTGCCACTTTTATTAAAGGATTCCATTCCATCTAACTAAAGCCTTCTTAGTATAACTTCTGTGATAGGAGGGTTTTAGTAATTGATATTAAGGGATAAAATACTGGAATATATCTTAAAATACAGCACAGTGAGTTTGTTCCACCAATGTTCTATGCTTAGTATCCTCTATCTAATTTAACTCTATATGGAGGTGAGAAGAATCTTCGACTTTGAAGTTGCATTAATTGTAATTTGCTTTCCTTTACATTCCTAAAGCAGTTGATATGGTACTGTACAGATGGCTACTGATTAAATTACCATTTGTACAGTGTATTACTGTTTGTATTAAGCTGTGTGAGTCAGTATGCCTTCTAAAGCTAATACAATACCTCTTGTATAAAAGGAAAATAGACTAGAGGGATGAAAGCAGAAGATCCATTGTGAGACCTCACTATGAATGCTAGTGCATAGTAAGAATATTAATGATCTGAGAAAATTGCTACTGGAACGGTGAAAGGGAAAAATGAAAGTATTAAGTTACAGGGGAAATGATCAAAGTCGGTTTTGTTTTATCTGGAGAAGTGGTAGTTGCAAGGGAACATGATAACCATTTTCAGATACACAGCAGCAGTATAACTCAAGTTATTGTACCCCACAGAAAAGTATTATAAAACATCCAGAATAACACATGTTCCATAAAACATAGAGAAATTAACTAAGGACAAGATCACCAGACCAGACTGCAGGACATTTGGACCTAATCAATGCAATGCTTCTTCACTGTGAGGTGGTGAGGCTGCCAAGAACAGTGGATCCTTCCTTGGTATATGAACTTCTGTAGGTGACAAATAAAAATACAACACAAAACCTCTCTAAGAATGCCTTTTTAATGAGCAAATATTTATTCAGAAGAAACATCTAGCAGGAAAAAGACTATCAAGAACCAGAGCCAGAGTGCCCCTCTTTGTGCTGTATCCACCTTGTTTGTGGAATCTTTTATTGATTGCCTCTCTACATCCATACTATGGGCCAGTTGGCTCCACTTGGAATTTTCAATCCAAGCATTTGCGGAATACGTGTCGCATAATACGCAGTGAGGGTTCGACTCATGAAAATACGTGGTAGCTAGGACACCAGAGGCGTTGCTGCTATCACATTCGTCTTTATGATTGGCATGCTTATCCTGTATGGTCATTTTTTTTCAGGGCACCAATATCTGCAGCCATTTGAGCCTGGTATCTGTTGGTGATAACATTTAGAATGATCACTCATGAATACAGCAGTAGCAACTCAAATAGGCAAATAATGGAATACTGAAGGGTACAAAATTGTGCTCCTTATTGCCCCATACATGCATTATTTGCATCTTTATCATGCCTACTCATGTGCATATTCCTGGAGATCCTCACTGTTAAAGGATATCTGACGCTCCAAAGATGTGGGCTAATAGGGCCTGCACACCAGCAAAAATTTGCCCTGCCAGCACTAGGACACTCGCATATAAAGAACACATCCACATAATGAGCTTCCAATGTTCTAGAGCGCTGGGGGGCAATTTAAAAAAAACTACTGTTACCCCCACCAGAGTGCAGGCTCTATTAGTCTATTACCTTTGGTGGGGGGAAATATTTTCAGGCAATAGTTGCCCAGGAAAGATGGATTGATGGATAGCAATATCCCTAGAACATGATCTTTTGTGCTTAGTGGTAAATTAAAGTGTTTTTGTAAAAGCAACGGCCCCTACAAAATTAGCATCCCGTTATCTGCATAAACGTTCAACGTGCTTTTCCTTAACTGCATATTTGTACAGGTTATTCTAACACAACAGCTTGTAAACAAATAATCTTGTAGATTCTAAACAGAATATTAGGTTTTTAATATCCCTTCAGCCATTCTATAGCATTAACGTCCACTGGCAGAAAGCTTATTTGATTGTAAAGTCATTTAGAAGTTACACCTGGCCTGAAACCTGAATTGATTTCTTTAATGGCTATATTCTAATTCAAGATATACAGCCTGATTGTGGATTGTATGTGAAAGGCAGATCTTAAACAGGGTCCCATAGAATTAAATGAAAACGATACCCCTCAATGTACAGATGAAGGCACTTGGATTTGTGTTAAATGCAACATGAATCGGGATTAAACTGAAGAAACTGTGTTATCTAAAGTCATCTAAACTCATTTAATGCATTTAACCTTTTCATTAGCATACCAAAGGACCATTGTTCACAATGGTGAATGCTTTAATTAGATGGGATGTCATGCTACAACTTTCTGTGTTAAATAGGATAATTGGGTTAAAAGGGTTTAGATATTCTGTTAAAAACTTGAACCAAAGTGGCTTCATCTGGCATGTAACCCTTTTGACACTCATTATGTCAGTGTTAAACTCCATGTGTTGTGCTTACCTGATGGCAGGGTACAAACCTGAGTCACTCTGCAGTGGTATTGGCAGAGACTGGGTTTTACTAACTATCACAGTGCTTCCACCTAGTGGGATCTCCGGGAATGCACCTACAGGTGGTCCCACTAGGAACAGTAATAATCCACACTCAGTATTTGGGAAACTAAATAACTATTTATCTAAAAATGTAAAGGGGCAGGGAATACAAACAGCACTCCTAACATGTGGCAATAGGGGCCTTACTGATTAGCTTTGCAGATGTAAACTGTCTCTCTAACTAAAGAAAAGTCCAGTCTCTGCAGGCACAGTATCTGGCTTCACTGTGCCAGCCTGATCCAAATGAATGCTTTGGTGGGGGCCTTCCAGCTCTCTGGGTCCATCAGCAGCTCCCCAGCATGCTTTCTCTCCCCACTTGGGCTTGGCTCTCTGTAAGGCTTTTCTCTGCCAGGGCTTCCTGCTTCCTCTCTTGGCTGGCCACTCCCTGGCTGCTGTCTAACTTCCTGCAGCCTTGAGATCGCTGTGCAACTTGTTGCTAGTCAATGGCTTGCAGCTCACAGACACAGCCTTGGTGCCTGCACCACCAGCATTGGACTGGGGGGCCCAGCCTCATGCCCCCCACACCCTCCCACCAAAAACCCCATCCCATCCGCAAGCCTGAACCCCAGCAAGCACACTGCCTGCATATCTTTTGCTGCACGTCACAGCAGGGTCAGGGAAGGAGGTAAGTGGCAGCAGTGCAGAGAGAAGGCCTGGGCTAGTGGGGCCCAAAAGAGCAGGGGCTTTTTCCCCAGTGTCCTGCCCAGGGATGCTCTGCTAATGAAGCAAGTTGAGAAACTCACCTCAACTACTGTAGTTTATATAAACAAGCTGCTGTGTAGCCATGGGGGCAGCCATTCAAATCTGAAAAGGGAGAAAGGGAACAGGATACATAGCAGATAACAGATAAGCTTCAGAACGTATCTGTTAATCTACTGTGTATCCCATGCTTGAATGGCTGCCCCTATGGCTACACAGCAGCTTGTTTATATAAACTATAGCAGAGTTCCTGAAGCAAACACACAAGTTTTACCAATGCAGGGTAACAGTACATTATATTGTGATTCCTTTAAAACACTTAATTTTTTGGTGTTGCTGTTCCTTTAACAGTTTATTTTCAGTGCTGGAACGATTTATTCCAGCCCAGAAAATAATTGTCCTTCCTTTCTCCGTGAATGTGATACTCACCAGGGAGTCAGAATCTGTTGAACTGCACTATGCACTTTCCCAAAAGACATTACTGTGTTCAGATGCTCAGAGCAGCGGAACACATTCTGTCAAATTGACACCTTTATCAACTTTGATATACGAGTCAGGCCGTTAAAAGTTTTGATACATCCATAAGATTGAATTTCTTGGAATCTTTCTCAATTCCCAGGTTCAATCTTTGATAATGCAGCCACTAGATCATTTCATGGAAGGCAAAGGTCCATAACCGCTGGGTATGAAAGGGCTTAGCACTGTGGTTTCTGAAGTTAATTAAGTGTTCATACAGTATGTATAGCATATATATATTGCATTATTGAGACAGAGGCAGTTAAAATGTAAAGGTCAGGATTAAAAATGATCAGCCTATATAAGTAGTATGGTGTGCTTTGTAATATTATATGTGTTCAAATGGAATGTTGTAAGCTTGGTGTTTCTATTTTCTGGGCTCTTTAATCATTAAACAAGAAATAAACAAAAATAAAGTTTTTAAGAAATTAATTTTAAATTCATTTTAAAATACTACTTTATCAAAAAGAAAAAAATCATATACAGTATGCAAACAGATTGCCTTTGCTTCCTGCCTATAATATACATTATAAGTGGAAGCCCTTATTCTAGTTCCATTAGCAACCCGTATTTCTAAGTCTACAGTGGTGCTTAAAGGGGTTGTTCACCTTTGAGTTAACTTTTAGTATAATGTAGAGAGTGATATTCTGAGACAATTTTCAATTGGTTTTCATTTTTTATTGTTTGTGGTTTTTGAGTTAATTAGCTTTTTATCCAGCAGCTCTCTAGTTTGCAGTGTCAGCAATTTGGTTTCTAGGGTAAAAATTACCCTAGCAACCCTGCAGTGATTTGAATAAGAGACTGGAATATGAATAGGAGAGGGACTGAATAGAATGATAAGTAATAAAAAGTGGAAGTAACAATACATTTGTATCCTTACAGAGCATTTGTTTTTAGATGGTGTCAGTGACCCTCATTTGAAAGCTGCAAAGAAACAGAAGAAAATTGCAAAGCATTAAAAAACTATGAAAAATAAATAATGAAGACCAATTGAAAAGTTTCTTAGAATTGGCACTTCTACAATATACTAAAAGTTAACTTGAAGGTGAACTACCCCTTTAATTTATTTTTTTTATCTGGTTATCTGTCTCTTCTTATTGAAGTTCTATGGATCTGCTCAAGAAGATCTCAAGAATAGTAATGGGTGATTTTGTCCCCACGGCATAAAATTCGGGAAACAATGCTGGAGTCCATTTTTGGATGCTGGCGAATTTTCACAGTCATTTGGTCATTCTTAGTTAATGTAACAGTGAAATGGTAGTACAGTGCCATTTACTTTTCTGTGCCATTTACTTTTTTCTGTTTATGACTTTCACATTCCCCTAATTAGCAAGAGTGTATTTCATAAATGTACTTTCCTTGTAGCATAATTTGGAATGGGTCTGGTTATATCTTGGCACACTTTCAATCCCTGCTATAGAGCATTATAAAGGCTGTACATAGTAATGCAAACCGTCTGTTGGAAGTTTTTTTTTTTTTATTGTATTTCTCTGTAAATGCGCTTTTCATAAAAACATAAAAAAAATTGTAAAATGCGTGGCATAACATGTCTTGATATTGGATTCACCTAAACAAAGTAAATGTAAATGTAAATCCAAAATAGCCATTTGATATACACTGTAATGTCCAAAGCTCCATTAAAGAGGTAGTTCAACTTTAAGCTAACTTTTATTACATTATAGAATAACATATTAACTCTAAGCAACTTTATAATTTTTTTATTATTTTCCTTCCACTTCTGACTATTTCAAGCTGTCAAATGGGGGTCACTAAGCCCATCTAAAAATAAATGCTCTGTAAGGCTACAAATGTATTTATATTGCTACTTTTTATTACTCATCTTTCTATTATTCATATTCCAGTTTGAAATTGCAAACTGGACAGCTGATGACTAAAAAGCTAAATAACTCAAAAATCATCAAAATAATAAATCACGAAAACCAATTGCAAATTGACTCACATAATATCTCTCTTATTTAAACATGAACAACCCTTTTAAATCCAATAAACTTTGCAGAGCTTTGCTTAAGCAACAGATAAAAATTGTCTGTAGGGTTTATATCAGAGTTTTTCACCCCCTATTTTAGTTACAAGATTTTATGATGTGTCCCCCTTAGGGTTGCCACCTTTTGATAACATTTTTACCGGCCGGTGGTGGGGTGGGAACAAAAAAGGGGTGGGTTTTGACTTAAAGTGGACCCGTCACCGAGACACAAAATTTTGTATAGTAAAAGTCTTTTTCAAATTAAACATGAAATCCAATTAAAATTTTTTTATTAAAGTATTCATAGCTGTTTTAAGCTCATTTAAAAATTTCAGCTGTCATAGAGGAGGGGCAGACAATTACTTTCACTTTCCATTCAGCACTTTCTAGATGTCACTGCTCCCCAGACATTCCCCCAGTTCTCTTAACCATTTAATTGTGTAGCCAGGACATGGGATAGACATCGAGTCCCCCATTCTGGTGCACAAACCAGATTCTGAGATGATGCAAGGCTTGTCTTAATAACAGTGTCCACAAAATGGCTCCTGCCCGCTTGCAATAATTATGAATTCCCAGACTGAAGCAAACAAGATTCAAATTATTTAAATAGTGTTACTAAAGTTAATTTTGCCTAACTAAAGTAATAATTGACCACCAATTCAATTTGTTAAAATGGCAGTTAAAAATACAATGTGCTACAATTGATTTAAAAGGGAGCTCGTGTTGACATTTACTGGTGCTAGATCCAGAGTTCCCATAAAGGATGGCATCTATAGTTGCAATTGATTTGCTTTAAGTGGATTGGGAGATATCGACCCTGTGAAAAATAATTTGCTGTAAATTACATTATTCCAACTCTAAACCTGTGTGGAAACATCACTTAGTGGGTTCCCACTGTAAGGATTCATGAGGCCTAGAAAATATACGCTGAACTCTACAAACTAATCAACCCATCTTCAGGATTTCCACCACTAATTTAAAAGAAATGACTACTATGTACATGTATGTTTGGCCAGTATTCAAGTATGATGGATATCAGAAAGTTCAGCAGTTTGGTGGGCTTGAAAATTTCATCTACTGTAGCACCATATTTGTCATTGCATCCTATCTCTTTTTTTTATTAATCCTATTCAGCATTTTGTGAACTGCTTTATTTTAATCACCAACCCCAAAAGTATTCTAGTAAAGTAATACCATTCTATTATGACCATTTCAAAAGTGTATTGAAACATTGGTTGAGATGAAATACCTACCATACTTACCGTAACTATTAATACAAACAGGAACAAGTTTTTTTAGTTTGAAAAAAATAAACATCTCATAAAAATGACTTGTTGATCCAGAGGAAAGAAAAAAATCTGAAACATTTTTATTCTCACACCAAGAGGACAATTACCCCAGTCCCCAGTCCCTGCACTAAGAGCTACTGTATTTCCAGAAACTCTGTATTTTCTCAATTGCCCCTTTCTGAAACTTTCTACAGTAACGTATTTGCAAGTGCAACTACTTCAAGGAGAGAATTCAACAACTTTACAGCTATGACTGTAAAAATCCATTTTATCATATTAAGATGGAACCATGTTTCTTCTAATATGGATGAATGCCCTTCTATCTGCTGAAAGGACCTACTTCCAGCAAACATTAAATTAGACAACACTATGGTCTCTATTTCACAGGGATTCTAGGACTTGCACATTGCTAGATTGTAAGCTATACTAGGCAGGTTTTTTTTTTACCACCTAATGTGTCCTTTTTTTATCTCTGTGTACTATGTATATTTATTGCATTTATTGTGTCACTTGTCCTCCCTGTATGTAGCTTTATATATATTCTACTTACTGTATGCATTGTACAGTGCTGTGGCTCCTTAACTGCATCTGGTTAGATGTACATCTGGTTGGATCTTCATCACCAGTTTATAATTTGTTTCCATTAACTGTCTTAGAAGCACTAATACTCTTGCTAATATCTGGGTAATTAATATATTCCATTATCATTATTAGCAGCATTATCAAGATTAGCAGCATTTTCTGTTTGCAACAGGAGTTGAACCTATTACACATCACTATCTTGAGGGGATCTATAAAATACCCCTACAATTAATTTGCTCAACACTTTACAAAATATGAATCATTGAACCTGCGAGGCTTCATCTTCTTCTCTTTCCACCATCTTCTCTTTTTTTATAGGGATTTAAATTTTGCTAAACAATCAGACATACCTCCCGTACTTTTTTATTCCTTTGTCCCACCAAAACAAAGTCCATAGTTACTTTAAAATTGCCATGCTATGAAAAATACAAAATACATATTTCTGTTTATATATACAGTACAAGAACTGCACATTCTCTGGAATCTGCAGTATGGTTTGTGATCTAACAAATGTGTCAAGTATGCATTTGCTACAAACATTTCTGTAATTAAAATAGCAAATGCATCTGCAAAGACATATGTGCACATCTAAGATGCCAACAAAATCTCATGTCCTGTCCTACAAAAACATTGAAGCATTGTTCTCTTGGCAAGAGTACATAAGACTCTAAATTCCTATAATCACTTGGTGCAGTACAAAGAATTGATTAGCATATTAGCCAAGGATATGTCCAGTTTCTGGTAGCTTTTGAATACTTATAACTGATATGTATAGTAGTTCATTTAAGATGTTTTCTAAAAATATTGGTGAACCTTACATTAGTGCAATGACTCATTTAAAATGTATAACACAACATGGGTTGGACCTAAAGGGTCCTTCTTTAGGTGGAAGGTCCAGTTAAAAGTGCTACACACTTGAAATAAAGTGAGTCCTAGTGCATCACTGGAGATACCAGCCCTCCGCACATAGAGTGAGACACAAATATAATTATGGATCAGAGCCTGTGGCAACAGAGAAATTGAAAAATGCTATATAGTGTAGTAGTTAACAATCACTTTGTATGGCACCCTTTGTGTAGATATAGTTATGCTAATGCATAACTATATCCACCACTGTGGCTGGAATGCCTACTTACTAGGCCAGGGGTCCCCAACCTTTTTTGCTCGTGAGCCACATTTAAATTTAAAAAAGATCTGGAGAGCAACACAAGCATGAAGTCCATGTGGGATGTCAAATAAGAGCCCTGATTGGCTTTTTGGTAGCCCCTATATGGACTGGCAGCCTACAGGAGAGAATGTTTTGCAGTACCCCTGTTTTTATGCAACCAAAACTTGCCTCGAAGCCAGTAATTCAAAAATAAGCACCTGCTTTGAGGCCACTGGGAGCAACATCCAAGGGGTTGGAGAGCACATATTGCTCGCGAGCTACTGGTTGGGGATCACTGTATTAGACCAATGCTTGGGGTAACGCTTGTAGCAATTCCTAGCCGTAACTCCTCCTCACATTGAACCTTTAGCTTTAGAAAAGGGAGAGTAGGAAACCCATAGTGTGATTCCGTTTATGAAAACAATTTCTAAAATAATATTGCAGTCACATTTGAATGCTGCTGCTTATTCGGAAGTGTGTGTGTGGATGAAAGAACTCCATGCCCCAAGCATCCAGTCTCTATCATTTAGCACTGGGCAGTGATATAACAATCCTGCCATGCTGGAAGTCTGATACACAAGAGTTGGAAAAGGGGAACATGGAGAGTAACCCATAGGCCTCTGATGAAGCTGATGACATCAGCGAAACACTTCGGGCGGAAGTGACGTCACCAGAAGCAGCAGCATACACCGTAAGGATACAGAGGGAGAGGAAAAACTGTGCCGGCAGAAAAAAACACCATTCTCTCCACTTCATTGAAATGTGAGTGCAATATTATTTTAGAAATTGTTTTAATAAACAGAATCATACTATGGATTTCCTACTCTCCCTTTTCTGAAGCTAAAGGTTCAATGTGAGGATCAAGGTTCAATGTGATCCATAATTATATTTGTGACTATCTACATACAGCGAGGAGACTGTGGAAGGATCGGCAGGAGGAAACAAAACTAAAGGACAACCTAACTTTTTTTCTTTTTTATCTTTATTGATTGTTTATAATACATAGAGAGGAAGTTGAGAAGATGACTGCACTTTATCTATTATAACTTACAGATGGAATATTGTCGACATAAAGGATGAGTTCAGGTATTTTTAAAATCTGCTGATTCCATCTTCGGTGATATAATAAGTTGGAAATGCAGTCTGCTGAAAATGTACTTATTTTGTGTTGATTTGGCCTTAGGGGTAAAGCAGGATGGAAAGTTGATTTCAAGCCTAGAGGAACTACATGCATCAGTGAGTGACACAATCCTGCTAGGGATGGGCATATTTTTTCGCCTTGTTTCTCCGCGGAAATTATGCTCACAGACGTGCATCAAATTTTATAGATTTTAATAGACTTTAATGGGTGTCACCGAATTTTTGCCAGCGGGAATTTTTGGCGAAGTCAAACGGGTCATATTCACCCATCGCTATCTCCTGCCACTAACCTGCATGAAATGTATATGTTGGGTTCTGCGGTGCTGACCCAGGGTCAGAAGTGCTTTTTGAATAAGCTGTAAGGAGCACCCTTATATGTTTGCTTTGTTGATCCCAGTTGTGACTGTAATTTTTTTATCGTTGTTATGAATCACAAGTTACACATCTTTCACTTCTCACTTGACCTCACAAGTGAGAGATCTCGTATAATGTTTCTTCCTCTTGTGATTTTTAATTCTCATATTTTTTTCCCGGACACAAACACCCAAGAGATGTTAGCAGAGAGCTGATCTGAACTGCATCTCAGCTTCTTCTGTAAGTGAGGACAGACACACCAACTTCTGTGTGAACAGTAACTTGATTGCGCTATAGAATTTAGCATAAAAATTTCAGCATAACGTCTGCAACAGGAGAGAACACCACAGAAAGAAGAAAATCATACAGGGCTGCAGGTCAAACATGAAATCCAGTGGCGTAACTACAGAGGAAGCAGACCTAGGGGGGCCCAGGGATATAGGAGTCCCATGAGGCCCTAAATAATGAGCAATTTCAATATATATTGGTAAAAAAGGACAAACTTTGTTTATGTCGGGTGTCCTAAAATTAATTTGCTGTGGGCCCCAGTAAAATCTAATTACACCACTGATTACATCACATTGCTAACAATAGACCCTCCCTGAATAACGTAACATGCTCTGGAACAATATCTGTCTGTTGTATTCCATCAAGAGAATCTTCTAAAGCTGCATGAAGTTCCTGTAGGCTTTCATTACATGGGTTTACTAGTGAAGCTATTGAATTATAGAAGCTATTGAATCATCCTTTGATAGAAATATTTTACAAGCAATGGTGATTAGAGAAGAATGTAACATACTTACCGTGATCTTCCTTTCCTTTACAAACTCCATGTCAGTACTCACCGAGTTAGCACCTCCCCCTGCTCCTATCAGAAGGACCCTCCCCAAGTCTTTAAAGACTGGCCACACCCACATACCAGCATCTTTGTAACAAGCTTCTAAAATCACTTGAAAAAGGGTGAGCCGTACTGAAATGGAGTTCGTAAAGGAAAGAAAGATCACAGTAAGTATCTTACAATCTTCCCTGTGCCCTTTCTGAACTCCGTGTCAGTACTTACTGGGACATAGCAAGCTAGTATTTCTCCAGTGAGAGGGTAATAGGCTCTTAACAAGAATCTGTAGCCATGAATGGCAAGACACTGAAGAGCCCAGTCATGCAACTTCTATAAGTGAATGTTAAGACTCCAGGTGAAAAACTACAGAATAAGTTATAGGGATAAGAATAATTTTATAGCATAGACCAGGGATCCCCAACCTTTTGAACCTGTGAGCAACATTCAGAAGTAAAAGGCATTGGGGAGCAACACAAGCA
>CM044440.1:22718881-22739279 GCA_024363595.1 Xenopus borealis | reverse complement strand
CAGTAAAGAGTGACTGAAGTTGATCAGAGCACAAGTCACATGACGGGGCAGCTGGGAAACTGACAATATGTCTAGCCCAATGTCACTTTTCAAAATTAAATATAACAAAATCTGTTTGCTCTTTTGAGAAATGTATTTCAGTGCAGAATTCTGCTGGAGCAGATGCATTTTGAAGAAAAAAAAAATTTCCCATGACAGTATCCCTTTAACATGAGTTGAGGAGTTTTTATTAAATATTACACATTCTTGCTAGTAATTCATGACATAATTCACACACCCTTAGACTGTACAAAAATGACAAAACTCACAGCCCTATACAGAACTATTAAAAATGCCCGAACCTTTGAAACCTTCAGAGAGGGGACACGATGAGGCAAACATGAAAGATAAAAATCCTGAGATACCAGAAGATGTAACAAAGTTTGATGAAGAAGAAAGAAAACATAAGAAAGGAAAACAAACAAAGAATAAAGATAAAGCTCTGCCAATTATTATACCAGATGGAGGCACTGAGCATGATCATGGGCAGCCTCAGATATATGGTACTGGCACAAATAATGAGGACATGGCACCAAAAGCTTTCAAAGATACTGATTGCCTGCATTCCATGAGCTATGAAGAAGTTGAGGTAGTAAAGTCAATTGAAAAGATTTCTGATGACAACATAAAGAGTTATCAAGAAACAGCCACAATTATAGAAACTGTGATTGAGAAAACAAGGAAATAAGAAGCTCTAATAAAACTGCAGATGTTATACTTAGGGGCGTATTTATTATTCTAGGTACAAAATGGGGGGATAATACACCACACATCGGCAGACTTCGCAGTGTAAAAAACGTCATAAAACAACTGTGTAAAATTTTGTGACAATGTAAAATACTGTAAAATTACACACATGCCTTCGCCATTGATTTTACACAGATGTTTACACAATTTTTTCTATGAATTTTGTTTTACACAACATAATAAATATCAATTTAAATTTTTGCCACAATTATAATTTATTTGCACAAAAACTAACAAATTCAAATGATATATTCAAAGAATGTCTGGTATTTAGTAAGCAAAAAAAAACTTGAATGTAAAAAAAGGCGAATTTTCGAGTTTGTAAATTTGAGTTCAGATTTTTTCATAAATAAGCAAACATTCAAGTTTTTCTAAATTGTGAGTTTATTTGGATTTAAAAAAACCCACAAACCTTGAAATTCGATTTTTGATCAATATACCCAGTGATTTATTGATTTCAGCTATTTTAGGGATAATTATTTTATTTCCAAAGAATGTGGATGATGTATTTAGATAACTATATACCCTTGTAGGTCAATCAGAATGGAATGAGTTAATCTTTATGGTGATTTTTCTTTACTCATTTTCACTTTTATTTATCATATTAATATAAGCATTTCTCTAGACAATTATGCAGATTCTATTTCAGTAGCTCAGTAAATTGTTGTACATACTTGTGGCATCTGGTTAATTTGCATTCTAATAAACATCGAATTCCTTGAGCATGCATTGCAAATGTGTTGTCATTCTTCTATCTGCCTCACAGCATCAACAGTCAACAACATTAGTGTTTGTGTAATAATTATTAACTTTCTACACTATATGCATTTCAATTGCACAAGCAGAAATCTGATATAACTGAGACAAAAGGCGACAAAAAGTTAATTTTAAAATTTTATTAAGACAAGTAAACAGATAAATCACAGATAGATATTTTCTTCAAAATATAGAATTTTGCTGTTCCTGTTTACACTAGGCTCTCCTTGTGCATACATCTGTGCCAGCATTCAGTATATATAACTGAAATATTTGAAAGAGAAAGGGCTTCACCTCATAGGAACCTAGGAACCTACCAGCAACTTGCCATTTGTTTACAAATCAACATAAAATAATCGAAAATGTTGGTGTCTTTATACATAACACCAACCAAAATATCTGATCACAATATTTTCTGTGATAGTTTTTAGTCAGCAAGAAATCACTCAGATTTTCAAATGCATACATTCATATGCCTGGCCACAAAATTCTAAATATTGGGGAAAACCTAACATTGTCATAACTAGTTTGTAGACTATAGTTGTCAGATACAGTTGGTTTTCTTTCTGTACTATAAAATATGGAGGCACATTTTTACAGGAAAAAAAGAGATCACTGAATAATATATCTACATTTTCTCCAATGGGGAGTTTTTTCCCCTTTATGGCTCAATCAAGCAAAATACTTCAAGATCGAAAAAGATGGCATTTAAGATATTTTTGGTGTTTACTTTAGGTGAACTATTCTAAAAAAAATTTACATTTCCTAAACTTGTGCTATATTTGGTGAGAAACTGAATTGTCTTTGAATTGACTATCTTAATGGCAAACTTTAGAAAAGATTAAAAATAAACAATTTTAGTAAATAGAAATAAACAAATTTAGAGTAAAATAGTAGAGCAATAGTTACTATTGAACTTTTATCAATACATTATAATGGGAAAAATGGTTTATTTACCCTGATATTTTAAAATTTACAAATAAATATGAAATTCTATAGGATTTTTGGTTTTATTGCCTACATTTCTTGATTAGTAGATTTCATTACTGTATTTTACATTTACATAAACAAATCCAATTATTAAGAGTTACTGACTGTAAGATGGAACATATTTATGAACTGGGCTTTTGAAAATTACAAGTAAACATAGTCAATATAATTATTGGCATGAGCGAATTAGGTCTACACAGTACATATAAAGCAGGCCTTTCCATACCTGTACAGTGTTTGTGTTTATTTGATAACTGTATTTTGCAAACGTTCCATATACAGTTGTGACCATAGCCAACTGCACAATGTTTTGGCTACAATAACGAGCTGTTGTACCAGAATTAAATATTGTTTTACAGTCTTACAGTTCCAGTTCCTTTCTCTATTAACCAAGCTTATGTGTACACCTTGTAGGGGTGGTTGATGTACAAGTCACTAATAGTGGTGGGCAATTTTGTCCTGTTTCCCTGAAAAATTGGATTTTTGACTCCCTCCACAATTTTGATCACAACAATTTTGACACACGCCTATTTTTTCCAGATGCATTATTTGACATGAAATCAGAATGGTCTTGTGCGTAAAAACTGTCACGCATCAAAATTATTCGGATGCCCATTGACTTTAATGCATTTGGCCAAAATAGGCCCACATAAAAATTTTAAAAAATTTTCACTGGCCAATTTTCACTGCAGTTTCAAAAATTTATTTGCCTGTGGCAAAATGCAAAAAGTTAGCCACAAAATTTATTCGTCCATCACTAGTCACTAAAGCATTTGCCAATGTGTTTATATTACATGTATGGGATCCATTATCAGGAAACCTGTTAACAAGAAAGTTCCAAATTACAGGAAGGTCATCACCCATAGACTTAACATAAACATATTTCCTACATTGGTTTTCTGGTGTTTCATGAGGAACAGCACATAAAGGGATTAAGGCATGAAAACCAGGCAACTCCTCTATTGTAAAAAATTTAAAGTTATTGCCCAATGTAAAATAAATCAGTGTATCTACTTTAGTTTTTTGCAAGATTTTATTCGGCCGTAAACGAATGTATAATTCTTCAAGTGACATTTATTTCTCTCCATGCTGTAATTGAACTTAGGGCATACAACACATAAAGGGGAATGTAATATAAGTTGGTAATGCAAAAAAGCATTCGTAATGCGAAAAGTTAAGCCTTTGAGCGAACAAATTTTGCTTTGCGCGAATGCAATATATCTTTTGCGAACCCGGAAACTGTTTAGCGGCCTCTTCCGCCAGCGGAAGGACGCTTTTATACTTTGCGCTAATGTGCTGTCAATGTAATAAAACTTCTTACTGACAAAGTTGCAATGTTTGCTCCAAAAGATTACGATACCTTCAAGCACTTCTTAAGAGTGTGCAATTACAATTTGCACTGCGCAATAATGATTCGCAATGCAATAACGTTAAAGGAACAATATTGCATTGCAAGATGTGGATTTTTACTCTTATTGTTTTGCTCTTAGCGACTTTAATTACATTCCCCCGATAGATCCTAAAAGAAAAAGGATGATCAATTCTCTCTTGAGATCCAGGCATTCCAAGGCAGAGGAAATCAGACTTTTTGGAATTAGGCTGCCATAATCCAACATTTGATAATTTTGGTCATAAAAAGGATACAAATATATGACAACATGGAAGTAGCAATCACCTCACAAACATTTCACAAATAACCATGACAAAAAAAAAAACATTTAGATGCACATTCACCCTGCCTTTAGACTGTAACTCTCATACCCATGTTCTGGGTGGCAAAACTAGCAATAAGTAGCATTGCTGTAATGAAAACATATGCTGGAAAGGATACTGTAGATAAAAGTGTACCATATACATTGCAAGCTAGACCCAAGACCTTATGGTCCTTTAATTTGCAAACTGGTAGATCTATCAATAAGCATGATAAGGTTTTAAAAATAATTCTGCAACATAATTAGAGTTATAAAAATGTAAATATCTATATAAAAATATTAACATGTTACAAAATTCACAGGCATTTGGGCTCTTTGTATTTTCCCAGATGCATCCTTTATTGGTGGATGCAGTTAACTGGTTATTTTTTAAAGGACTATTTATTGCTTATTTTCCTTTTTGGAGAACTCGCTTACCCCATTCACTTTTAGTATATAGAACATTGCACTGTAGACCGGGGTACTATTTTTTTAAATACATTGAGGCATGTATTGTCTAAGCCTAATAATATATATATACTGTATATGGCAAATGCCAGAGAGTGATTGCAAAGTATCCCTCAATATAGCACAATATACTAAATATATATATATCTCAAAAACAATAAATATTATTATATAACATAGTACCCAGGCATTACGGCGTGTGGATTCTGAGTGCACCAGCTATGTATAAATTATATATATATATATATATATATATATATGTGTGTGTGTTTACACTGTATACATACAGTATATATATTTGTATCCCACAATAGAGCACAATATATAAATAGTCCAAGAAGATGCACACAGATGACTAAATCAATAGCCTGGGTGCTTGAAAAACTAATACGTAATTTAATCCAATACATGTCTTGGTGAAAAAAAAAATATTTATTCAACGTTTTGGCTCTTTTGTGAGCCTTTTTCAGGATTCATATTGTCTTTACCAAATATGCTGTATACACAATATGATTACATAGCAATACTGAAAAATAAAGCTATTAGTAGTCAATAGTCAAACCTCTTCCATTAAACTTTAATATACCTTTTTATAATGCCTATCACTTGTTTATTGCCATAGTGAATCGATATTGTTTACTGAGGCCTCTGGCAGACTTTAAGATTGTATTAAAAAGAAGTATTTACTGGCGGAGCACATCAAGCCTGCCACAAGTCGAAATGAAAATTCTAATTAAAAAAATTTGAATTTCGAAGTAATTTTTGGGTACTTCAAGATATCGAATAGACCAAAATACGTTTTGAATTGAAAAAATTTGACCATTTGAAAATCAAAGTTCTGTCTCTTTAAAAAATTCAAATTTGACCCTTCACCACCTTAAATCTGCTGAATTGCTGTTTTAGCCCATGGGGGACCTCCTATAACCTTTAAGGAGTCTTTTTGAAATTTTTGAGAATTTGAGCAATTTCAATTTGACTGAAATCTGACCTATTCGATCGAAAACAGACCGATCGAAAAAAATTCGAATCAAATTCGATGGTTGAATTCCAACATTTTTTCATGTCGAAATTCGACCCTTGTTAAATCTGCCCCTTAAAGTCTGTTCGATCTGTGTAATAAGATAGTAAAAAAAAAGTTCCACTGGTAATATTAACAATATTAAATTAACATTCCTTGTTTGTGACTCCTCAAAGCTACATCCTCTGTATATTCTTTATGTGGATACATCATTAAGTTTTACATATAAATCCTAATTGCATTTGTGTATTTAAGGGGCAGATTTATGAAGAGTCGGATTGAAAAATATAATTTTTAAATTCTAATTTCAAGGTAATTTTTGTGTACTTCGTCTAGAGAATAGTCCAAATTCGAATCAAATTTGAAAAAAATTTAAAAATTTGAATATCAAAATGTATCATGTACTTTCTCGTTAAAATTTCAACTTCAACTATTCACATCTAAAACCTGTCGAATTGCTGTTTTAGCCTATGAGGGATTTCCTAGAACCTATTTGGAGTCATTTGGTAGACACTAAGGGTCCGATTTACGTGAAATGATCGAAGTTTGATTGAATTCGATCAAATAATGATCGTATGAATTTTTCGTGAAATCGGATATGCAAATTTGGCCTCTTCGATCATCGAATATCGAATAGATCGAATGATCTGATATTTGATCATTTGATGATCCAAGGAATTAAAATTTTTAAATTATTCGACTGCCTACTTCGCCAGATTGAACCTACCGAATTGTAATAGAAGCCTATGGGAAGCTCCCTATGGGCTTCTGAGGCTAAGTCCTGCTCAAATACCATTCGTATGATCGTAGCGTTCGATTGTTCAAATTGTATGAATTTTTTGAACTCTCAAAGGAATTTTCGCGATCTTGTCGTGAAATCGAACGATCGGTATTCGATCGTACAAATTCATCGGGAAATCGTATTATGAGCAAAATTATAGCCTAAAACAATTCGATAAGCATTCGATGATCGAGTGCTTATCGAATTGCGAATTTGGTCGAGCTAATTTCCAGGAATAATAGTAAATTTGCCCCTGAAAGTTTTTTGGAAAATACTCGAATATGATTAGAATTCGATTTACTAAGGGTTGAAGTGAAAGTTCAAATGAAATAGACTTTCAAAAATTTGAATTTGCAAGTCTTTTTTGGCTACTTTGACTATCGAACAGCCAAAAATTCGATTTGAATTGAAAAAATTTGAATTTCGAAGTACTGTCTCTTTCTAATTAGAATTTGACACTTCTACACCTTAAAGCTGATGGATTGCTATTTTAGCCTATGGGGGACCTCCTAGAACCATTACAGAGATTTATCTTGAAGTTCTCTGGAACCATTACAGAGAAGTTCCGGAAAATGTAAGGATTTTTTCCAAAATTGTTCGCATCAAATTGTCGAATTAAGATTTTTTTTTTATTCAAAATTCGACCAATAGTAAATCTGCCCCTTAATGTTTACTATCAAGGAGTAATACTAACTGCCGTGCTTCACTGAAATATCCCTTTAATGTAACACATGATGAAAAAAATCAATCTCACTTTAATGAATTTCCGTAAGTATTCTAAATTCACTATAAGGCTAAGTAGAAGTAGAAGCTAAGTAGAAGATAACAATTTTGTATATTGGAATACCATAAAAATGTTGATAATCTCTAAGAAATATAAACCAACATTTTAATGATTCTTGCTACATAAGATATTTAATATTCTGACAAAACAAGAATGCAAATCAGCTCAACAGAATCAGCTCATATTTTCACAGAATTTTCTTTTTAAAACTGAAAACAAATATTCTGTTATTTAGCAAATACACATGCATGTGGCAATTGTTTTTTTCTTAAACACAAAATAATATTACTTTGGTTATTATAATATCTCCAAATAAAATACATCTGTCCACATTTATATTTTTTAATTTAATACACCTGTATACATATACTTTGTTACAGTAGACATGAAAGGAATCCTTACAGTACATGGTGTAAGATATTCCTTGTATCATTACTTTGAGGAAAGGTATAAGCAAAACTGAATTAGTGTAGAGGACAGGGGGCATTTCTTTGGTGGAAAAAAAGTTGAGAGCAAATTTATAATTTTTAGCTATTGTAGTATAATACAAAAAAAGGAAAAGTAAACCTGTGCGAACAGCACTAAGTGATGTTATTATTTATAACCAGTGCTTAGCAATGTCACTTGTGACGTCACTAATTAAAATTTGTATATTTTGAAAAAATACAGCTGAGTTCCCAGCATCCCACTGACAGCTAACGTGGCTGTAGTTGAATAGCTGGAGGATTGCAGGTTGGGCCACCACTAAGCTAAATAACTTATGTTTGCTCAGATTTGGGCCCTAACATCTCCTGTAATGGATGGGACCCCCTAAACAATAGCTCCAACCCTGTTAGTAATTATTGTGCTAGGATGAAAATGGTAACTGGTAGTTTTTAACAATTACATTCAAACAGAATGTTCCAATTCATTTTAATCTCTAATTGTATTCTTGTTTTTAGTATCAAATATATTTGTATGCACAATTTCAAAGTAGTCTCTGGTAAAACTTCAAAATTGTGAAAAGCATTTTCCAAAGCCTATGATAAATGTTGACTTGGTTTCTGTTGCTCAGCAATGATCAAAAGTATAATAAAACAAACAAAAATAAATACACTGGCGCAGATTGCATATTAGAATTTGAAATTGTTATTAGGGGTCAAATTGTAAAAATATATCTATATATATTTATTTTATTCTACACAAAAGCAAACACCTAGAAAGATTCCATTACTGTAACACAGTGAAGAAATTATACTTAATAAAGAAATGTAGGTGTTGAAAAAATAAACAGAAAGTAACAGAGAATAGAAACATAATACAGACATGCAGAATAATGCTAGTTCTTGCTTAACAGGCTCTTGAGACTTCTCTCTACTGCTTCATCTAGTTCCTCCTCCAGCTCTTCTTTCTTGGACATTGCTAATTTAGACTGATAATCTCTAACTATTTGGTCTATATAGGGGGCACTTTGAGTGCCATGTAACATCAGTGTCCATTCTTTTAAAACACCTTTCTCTGGCATGCTCCCAACAAACCCAACTTCTAGAACCCAAGTCCCTCTTGGATCTTCCCCCCACGTGTGTGTTGTCATAAATGGCCATTTGTCAAAACCAACCTTTGAGTCGTCATCCCTAGGACGACGACTTAATAAAATGGACTTAGTTCCCATTGGTGATGTCATGTTGATGTTCAAGTCTCCTCGCCGAGTGGAATTGACAGTTATAACTGCTTGAACATGCTCCAAGTATCGAACAAAGTTTTCCTTTCCTTCACAGGCATCAGTTGAAAGAGTAAGGATCAGCTTCCCATCGGAAGGTATTTTCCTATTAGTTAATAGATGAAAATGATATAATAATTACATAATTTCTGTATTCAAACGTAGCTCACAAATATGTTTCTGATTTCACAAATGGCTAGAATTTCTGTGAATCTTTGCTAGAATTTCACCTTGCATTTTGTTTTGCCAGAAAAAAACCCACATTTTTTTCACACATGAAAAAATGCAAAGAAAACCACCCACTGACTACAAACTTTAGTACTATGAAAAAAAACCATTGACCCAATGCATTTGGCAATATTTTTGCGAGTATTTCCATGGATTCACAAATTAAGTGAAGCAAAATTGGGCAATTTTGCTCATTACTAGTCATACAGTAAAAGCTATATATTTTCTTTGCTACTTATAATGTGTTAAGGCAATGTCCTCTCATTAAATTGAATGTAATTTGCCTTATTAGAAGTTTTTTTTTAAATCAGTTGAGCTGTCATGGGATCTACATCTGAAATTTTACATACAGTAATTACAACAAATAATTCCTGTTCTCCTTCTAATGCCAAAAGGGCCCCTTGAACGACTGAAATATTAATGCAGTTTGCTAACAACTATTGTTGTAGACAACAAATTCTTCTCAGATTGTTTTCACTAATTGGCAAGGTTGCTAGGGTGAACCATGAAAAATGCTCGTACAACTAAATATAGACTATAGATTTCTGAAAGCTTATTAAGAACCAGCAAAACAATTACCTGTTACTAAATAACATGCTAATGGCTGGGGAAACTCTGGGTGGTTGTTGGATTCTTTATGTAGAAAGATGGCAGGCTTAATAGATGATAATATAAATGACTTGAGAATGCAAATTACATCAGCAGTTCTGTATTTCTAGAATACTGCAACTCAAACATACGGGAGCAAAAAGAAAATGTAAAATGTAAAGTAGCCTGGGTACTTGGATCCCAGGAGCTGTAATACCAATGGCACTCATACAAAAACCAGTGAACATTGGCTTCACCCTTATATTTTTAAATCAGTGTAGTTATGGTTATGTTCCCAGCTCACCTGCTATGTGTGTGCTGGGCAGTTCTTCAAATTATGTTGTATTATGGTACACATGGATCTTACTTATTCCTTTGTCATAAGCTGGTCTTCATGTGAACCTATGCATTTTTAATTGCCTTTTTTACTACTTATTTTGCCTCTTTTTAACCTAAACTTCATAATTTTAAGTTCTCTCCCTTCCCTGGTCACTACAAAATATAGATTGTAAGTTTTTTAGTTTTTCATAATTTATTATTCAGGCCCTTCCTATTCATCCTCCATTCTAATTTCCAAATGTCTGCCTAGCAGCCAGAACCAACATTTTATTCAAAACACAAAACAATCAAAAACTATTATTGCCTAAACCAATGGTGCCCAAAAGGAAGATCGGGATCTACCAGTAGACCTTTAGCTGGTGATCAGTAGATCTCAACACACTGTCAACAAACAGTTTCATTCTTTTCATTCAGTTATTTATTATGTTAAGGTTACATAAGAAATAGTTGTGTGCTAAATATAACAATATACATTTTCTCAAAATAATATCAATATTTAAATAATATTCTCCATGGAACAGAATGCTAAAGTATGGACACTCCTGGCCTAAACCATATGCAATATTAATTTTATGGGCAGCCACTGTACTTCCTTCATCCCGTTTTCTTTAACTGAAAACAAAAGTAAAAACATAAAAAAAGCATGATACACTGTTTACATTTAGACATCTCCTGTGATTTTTTTCTGTTTGGAAATGAATAAATAATAGCACAAATACTGTATCTCATGTATATTTTTGTGGGAATAGAAAACTTGTAATACTGGCCTTTTAAACACAATTTAACATTTTGTAAGGGCTCAGTGATCTCTCTTTAGGAAAAAATGTCAGTCAAATATGGCAAATTATCAGCTGGAATTACCTTGGCTCTTGTATGGCTCCCCCAATGCAATGAAATCTCTCTGGAACCGTTCTCCATTCCTTGGCCATTTTCACCATGGCTCCAGCATCAAGAACGCCATAGCCGAACAAATGATTGAACTCCAAGCCGACTCCATTTCTACGCCATTTGTGCACTTCATCATGAAGCTTATTCCTTTTTGATGTTAACACTGTCAGATGCTGCAAGTCCCTCCATGTCAGACCTGGGCTATTGCAATAACAATATATGTTACACTGTGCACTATACAACATGATCAGGTAGTATAAGACAGATTCAGCTTGTAAATGGTGGGTTACACCTATTCATTTCCTATTCATTCTTTGTAATGAGATAGAACATTGGTAGACTCTTTGGTGAAAGAGGTTGAATGAACACTGCATTAACTTATGTGACATGTAGAGTCCAACTTTAAATTAGGCCATCAGATATAATTATTAAAGCTCATAAAGGTTGGTTCACCTTTAAGTTAGCTTTTAGTTTGTTATAAAAATGGATTATTCCTAACAACTTTGCAGTTAGTTTTCTTTTTTTGTTTAATTATTTGCCTTCCTCTTCTGGCTCTTTCTAGCTTGCTATTCTTATTTTTTATCACTTATATTTTTATGCATGCCTTTACCCATTCATATTTATTCATCTCCTTTCAAACCACTGCTTAGTTGCTAGGGTAAATACTTGATGAAATATCAAACTGGAGCACTGCTGAACAAAAAGCTAAATAACTGAAAAAGCATAAACAATGAAGACCAATACATCATACCTGTAATATAAATGAATTTTGGCAAGAAAATCTAATATATAGATATAGTTGGGTAAAGCATTCATGATACCTATTATCTGCAAGACTTGTATTTAGAATTTGAACAGAGTACCATGCACATTATGGTTTTTAACATTTTAAAAAACTCCAATAAAAAAAAAACAACATGAAGTATGGGACCTGTTTCCCCGAATTCTCAGGCCTGTGTTTTTCTGGGGGTTTTCAGGAAATATGTTTTAAAATGTTGAATTATTTGATTAAGATGGAGTCTATGGGTGGGGAGCCATAAATTTGGAATCCAGGAATTTGGAGCTTTCTGGATAATGGATTCCATATCTCTTGGGGAAGATCTATGAAGCTGTGTTGTTTTAGAAATCCAGAAGTCTCATGCCAGGTTGGCTTTCAGAGTGCATGCAAGGCTGTTGTGCACCTCTGCATTTGGTGCAACTGTTTAAGAGTCTGGTTGATGCAGCTTGGGAGGCAGTAGGGGGGCTATCCAGTAGTTTCAGGGTTAAAACTAATAGGGGTTTAATTTCCTTTTAAGCATGTAAATGCATATTGGTACAGTTGAAAGGAGTTTATGCATTGTAGATAAAAATGTTTTAGACTGCACAATAGCTCACTTGATAATACTGAGCTCTCACAGTGCTGAAGTTGTGGCCTTGAATCTGATCAGTATCTGCATGATATTTTATTATTTCTTTATTGTAATCCTAATTACCTGGGAAAAAAGACTTTAGTCTCTTGACTTCATCATTTCCATTAATCATATCCCCATTTTTACACAAACAAAGTTAAGTAAAGGTCAGATTAACATACTTAGCCTCCAGGGCCAATGCAAATACTCCAGCTGCTTCTGGTGCGGCTGCAGATGTTCCAGAATGACGCAAAGTGCAGTTTCCATACAAGTCTGTTGTAGCCTGAAAGCACACATTAAAAATATATGGTCTAATTAAGCAGTGAAATTATTCAGCAGCGAGTTGAACTCACATCTGACTCATTTCTTTAGCAAACCTCTGATCAATAAAACTTTCATTTCATGTTATTAATGTAGGTCTCTATGCATCTCTTCAAGTCAACTCTTTAAACCAAGATGTTGTATCAACTTTCCATATTAATAACATGTTTATAAGAAATAAAAATATGATCTAAACAAAGAAAACACTTTCTTGCAAGCCTCAGGTTAATAATCAGAGATATATGGCATGGCCCTGTTGTTTTTGAAATGGTGACATTTTGAAATTCAATATTTCTATAGCAGCCACTGCATCAATGTTACACCATTATGGTATTTATCTTTTAAAGGTCACCCCCAAGTAGCCCTGCCAAATAGTTTCTTTCTTCCTGATAGGGTTCATGTGCCCTTTTACAAAACAAGTTCTTCAAACAACATGTCATAACCAATATGTCCAACTTGGGTAATTGGACACATCATAGTGTTTATTCTTGACACTGGCTTTTCCAGCTTTGATTCTGTGCATAGGCCTCATACAAAACCTTTGACTTGCTACCATTTTAGATACCTTAAACCACTATGGTTGTGGTCTTTTAATTTTTATGAGTTCTTTCAATTTTCAATTACATGGGTAGAGAAGAGGAGGTAGCAAAGGTAAAAGCAAAAACAATGATCCATGCTTTATTTTTTATTTAATGTGCTTGTGTTATGCTGCTCCTTTAACTATAAGCTAATAAGACTTTTATATATAATTATTTCAAAAGTGTGAGTTAGAAATTCAGTTCAACTGGGTCTCGGCCAAGCTGACTGGGCACCCGAGGCAACCCGGGCATTCAGTTTACCCCCTCCCTGGCACATGGAAGAACATGCACATGTGCCTGATGGTATGATGTGTAGGGGGAGGTGCACACACAGGTAACAAGACTCCAGACCAGGGATAGGCGCCCTAGGCACATGCCGCATCTGCCTAACCTTAGTTTCGGCCCTGTGGAAAATTGAATGTAAGTGTACTTGAATTCCTTTGTGCTTACCACGCCAGCCTCTGGATTTCTTTTTCTACCATTGCTGAAAGTGGAGGCCAGAGTTGAGGAGCAGCTTTCATCATACAGGGCAGTGCGTCCATCATTAATAGCAGAGTTTATAGAAATAGTCCACATGCTTGATGCATAGCCATCACAGTTGCAGTCATCATAGCTCCCCCCATCTCCAGATGCCCAGACATAGATGCTTCCCTTCCCACCACGACCCTAAATAAAAATGAAACAACCATTTGTAACATTTGGGTTAATGCCATGTGGATAACAGTATATAAGGGCTTTCCTTCCAACATTGGTCCTCATAAGGTATACAGAAATCAATCAGCTGGTCTGTAGCATCTAAATATGATGTCTAATTAAAAGAAATGCATTATATAATGATATGCTCATGCAGTCTCGAATGTGTCTTGTTGCACAGGGACTTAATAAGTTAGGATTAAACAGTATAAAATAATTATGTATTTATAAGGATTTACTTTACTTAATAACCAACATTTGCTTTATAAGCATGCTTTAAAGGGGATAGCTCAACTTTACACAAGCTTTAAGCATGATGCAGACATTGCTATTCTGAAACAATTTGGTTACTAGGATCTTATTTACCTAGCAACTAGACAATGGGCATACATAGCAAAATAACAAAGAAATATAACTTCACAGAGCAATAATTTTGGCTATTTGGTGGCTATGTTGACTGGCAGCCTACAGGAGGCTCTGTTTGGCAGCAGACCTGATTTTAGGCAACCACAACTTGCCTCCAAGCCAGGAATTCAAATATAAGCATTTGCTTTGACGCCACTGGGAGTAACATCCAAGGGGTTGGTGAGCAACATGTTGCTCAGGAGCCACTGGTTGGGGATCACTGCTCTCAAGGAAAAGTTAATTAGTGTCCATATTTTTCCACATTGGCAATGAGGGCTTTCAACAACAGCAAAAAAGATTTTGTGAATTTTTGCTATAACTAAACTTTTAACAAGAGTAATTACTTTAGTTGAATTAAACTCAAACACTGTATGCACAAATCCGAGACTAATATAATATCTTTGAAGATGATCATTAAACTCCCTAGGAATCAAAGTACATTAAAGAATGGTCTGTTGATTTTTCCATATTTTTCATATAATGAAGGTTATAGTCACAGTTCGAAATTCATTCTTTGATTAAGAATGGAGTCCTTAGTTGACCTCAGAACAGGACAGAATAGCTCTAATGACTCATTTTTTTCACAGTAACTCCACAGAGTCTTTTAATACTGATGCAAGAGAATCTCAAACAAAATTACCGTATTCACACCATCTGCCATTGCCTGTAACGTTAGTTCTCTTGGTCCATCAACTGTCTTGCCATCATCAGTAGGACCCCAGCTTGCACTGTATATGTCTATAACCTGGGGCATGTGGCTGATGGATGAAGCTTCTATGATATCAGTCATGAAGGGCTGGTCCAGCATTCGAATGCCTATATATGTTTAAATAAGAAACAGACGTATTTAAGCAAAAATTCCCCCCCCCCCAAAGTTCTCAGTCATATTCACAGAATGGAGATGTTTAGGTGCACATGCATGGAAAGATATTTGTTCTATTCTTGAGTGAGTCAGCAGCCTATAGGTCAGTGAATTATAGCCTAAAAACCAAAATGTACTCTTCATTATCCCATTTGGACTCAATCAAGTAATAAGGTAGTGTGAGCAAAGCATTGCTCTATGGACATGGTCCATGGCTGGGGGAACGATTGAAAAGTCCCCATGCTGTGATCAATCTGCTGGCCCCAGAAGTGATTAACTGTATTGGATCAGACTGATTTGGCCCTCTATTCTCTCTCAGTCTCAACTACAGCACACAATGATTGGATTCCCAGCACAACTTGCACTAAAATAATGCAGTTTCTCAGCAGGGTTGGCCAAAAGTAAAAAGTGGGGGTTCCCCTGCCACCTGACAACGTTTCCTATTTCCCTTCTCGGTTATGTGCAATCTATTCAACCTATCCACACTAGCAGTTCCTTAGGTTCCCTGGACCAAACCAAAACTCTACCAACATGTTCACCAAGGTCACTACCACACTACCTTCTCACTGGAGAAATAGCTGATATTGCTAATTAGCCTAACTTAACTCAGCTCTAAAGGCAAAAAGCTCTAAAGGCTGTAAAAGTACTGCCATGCCAGATAACTATTCCTACAGGTACACAAACCCCTACATGTTTTGGCTTTTAGAGTTTAAGTGCTTTTAGTTTATCTACAAAGTTCAGGTCAAAGAGGACTTTCAAATGACCCAACTTCCTCATACAGTTTCTAAGCCATTAGGCCTCCCCCTCCATGGGAAATCTCTTAACTAGTGCAAAATCTTAGGGTTTGCTGCTGTCTTGTACTCATAAGAAAATGGTATTTAACCATAACAATATACAAAATACAATTTAGTCTCCTACATGTGTATTTGTTTTTAGTGATGGGCGAAGTTATTCGCCAGGGGCGAATTCGCGGAGAATTAGCGGCGAATTCCCGCGATTCGCCGCTGGCGAATAAATTCGCGAAACGCCAGCAGTGCAACACTGCATTATATTTCCATTACTTTAAAAAACTTTTTTGGTGTTACTGCTCCTTTAAGTGTGATTCAAGTGGTACAAGCGCCTGTAGCAGTTGAGCTGAATAACAATTTTCCCTTAGACAGCTGCAGCAAACAGTGTACAGGACCTAAACTCCAAAATATCGATGTAATTTTCTCAGGGTGATTTTCTGAGCACCTTTGCAGTTTACATCCAATTTATATTTGTAGTGATGTAGATATTTGCAGTTAAGGCCCTTTAATAAAACAGTGTAGCAGGTCGCCTTTTCTCCAGGACTGTTGGTTAATTGGCTTCTGCTTTATTTTTCTGGAGTCAGAACCAGAAGTGCATAGAATGTTAACAGCCAGACAGATCCTTCTTACAAAATTCCATTTACAAATAGACTTGGGAACCAATCACATTTTATAATTAATGTATATTAATGTATTAATTAATGTATTAATGCATATATGAAAGTTAAAGTCGCTTAGAATTATTGTCTTATTATTTTTCTCTGGAACTCTGCATTTCCATTTAATTGACACTAGGTGGCAATACATGCTTTACTACCTTTAATCTATGGAATGCCATATACTGTATATATCTATATTGTGTACCTGCCACTTTGGAATTATAAGCCACTCCAACACCACAGATATTATTGTTGGCAGCAGCTGACACTTCTCCTGCACATCGCGTCCCATGGCTGAAATAAAAAAGAAGAAAACCTTAGTCAGTCTGGTACCTCAAATAAAATACATTTATATATAGTTGATAATTCTGCTCATTCATGGTTTCATTAGTGATTTCCTGCAAAATGTCTCAGTTTGTTGTAAAAAAACACTGTTTTCTTTTTTCCCCCCATAAATTGCAATGTTTACAGACAGGATCCAACAGCATAGAACCAAAAAAAACCAATAATAGATGTTTTTAAAATGTGTCAGTGAGAATGTATTCAAAACAAATTTTGAATCAGTGTTTGTGAACATTTTTCAAACATTCACATGCACCATAGGTAGTGATGGGCGAATTGATTCGCCAGGGGCGAATTCGCACTGAATTTCCACATTTCGCCACCTGCAATCATCCGTCAAAATTCACTGGTGTCAAAAGGTTCGACGGCGAGTCTGTATCTAAACTTTTGCAGCTGGCGTCGAGAATTGATGCCATTGTCAAAATTCTGCATTTTGTTAATTTTTTTGCGAATTTTGCTGGAAATTTGCTAATTTTCTGGCAAAATGGCTGATTTGCCCATCACTAACTGTAGGCAATCCGTAGACTTAAAGAGCACCTGATGGGTAAAAATGTTATCCCCAACCAAAGGTACGCACATTTTTTTTTTTTAATGCCCCATGCCTAGGTTACCCGCAACAGGAGGGAGCTCCTGGTTTGAGCAGCCATATCTGGTCACTTGCATGCACATAACGCATGTGTGACGTCACGCACATGCGCATACTGAGCAGTTCAGGGCCACTTTTCATTATGTGAGTGATTGGACATGGCTACCCGCACCAGGAGCTTCCTCCTGGTGCAGGTAGCCTAGTGCTGGTGGGGGGCGTTTTTTTTTTTTTAACTACTTTTATCCCCAACCTGAATGTGGGCTCTATCAGCCCTCACCTTTGGTTGGGGATAACATTTTTACTCAACAGGTGCCCTTTAAATTGGACCTGTCACCCAGACACAAAAATCTGTATAATAAAAGTATTTTTCAAATGAAACATGAAATCCAATTTCAAATTTTTATTAGAGTATTCATAGCTGTTTTAAGCTCATTTAAAAATCTCAGCTGTCAATCAAATATTGTCTGCCACTCCTCTATGCCTTAGGCATAGAGGCGGGGCAGATAATTACTTTCACTTTCCATTCAGCACTTCCTAGATGTCACTGCTCCCCACACATTCCCCCAGTTCTCTTTACCATTTAATTGTGTGGCCAGGACATGGGGATAGACATCGGGTCCCCCATTCTGGTGCTCAAACTAAGATGATACAAGGCTTGCCTTAATAACAGTGTCCACAAAATGGCTCCTGCCTGCTTGCTATAATTATGAATTCCCAGACTGAAGAAAACAAGATTTAAATAATTTATATAGTGTAATTAATGTTCATTTTGCTTGAATAATATGATTAAAATAGGATTTTGAATATTTTTTTGGGGTGATGGTTCCACTTTAAACAAACCTAATCAAACAAATTATTTATGCTTTCAAAGTTGGCCACAGGGGGCTGTCATCTTGTAAGTTTGTTTTGTCTGACACTGGCACTGCACATGCTCAGTATGGTCTGTGCTGCTTAGGGATCATCATAAAGGATCAAAAAACAAAGCTGTTTGAGTTCTGCATGGCTGGTAAGTAAGGCAGGGGCTCCCCCTGCTGTTCATAAGTATGATTGTTTCCCTGCCAGAAGTTAGGGACCGTCTGACAATTCCTATCCACAGCACTAAATGAAGGGAGAATTTCACTGTATACAGTCAGGTTTCTTATAAAAACGGTACACATTTTTAAATTAAAATATATTGGAGAAAGATTTCTTTTTCATTAAAGAAAGTAAAAATGGGATTTTATTTCTTTGCCTTTCCTTGCCCTTTAAGATGATAATAATAATAATAATAAAATAAACCCAATAGGAGTGTTTTGCCATCAATACGTATTATTTACTGTATATATTAGCTGGCGTCAAGAAGAAGGTTCTAAGTTTTTTTATTAAAGAGAAAAGGGAAATCATTTTTACAGGAGAAGGAAAGCTACCAAGTCAGATTTTTTTTGTCAAATATTAGCCACAGTAGTGCAAGATAGAAGGCTGTATTTATTCTGTAGAATCCTTTAGCTCTCCCTGTTAGTTTAGCTGCCATATTAGCTTGTTGTGACATCGCTTCCTGCTTGGGTCTCTTTCTGCTCACTTATAGTTCTGGGCACAGATTACATCAGGATAGAGGTTTATTAGTGTATTTAAATAGACCTGATAAAGCTTACTTAGTTTTAAACTTTCCTTCTACTTTAAAGTTTTGAATTATTACATGAATATGGAGTCTATGGGAGATAGCCTTCCATTAATTTGGAGCTTTCTGTATGACGGTCAGGATAACAGACCCCATACCTGTACAATGCGTCCAATGCTCCTGTAGTTGCACTCAGCACTCTACATCTTATCTGCACTCTCATCTTCTGTTTAGGATTGTGCACAAATACCCCTATTGATGCAGAGGAAGCACTGAACTATCACCTCCTTTAAGTTGGCAGTTATTCCAGGGGACTGCTAAGACCTGCATCAATATATGCTGTGGTATTGCACCCCACAAATCACACATACAGCATTTTGAATCAGGGTGCTAGACATTACACCAACCCACAATTTTCAGACTCACTGGATCCAATTTACACTAGAACACAAGAACAATGTATGAGACACAACTCCCCCCTCTTGGGAGCAATGATGCTTGAACTGAGAGAAGATATGTTGCCTTCATGGAAAATTCCATCTGAAATTGCACCATTCACACATGGTTTAAACGAGTCCTATAATGTATTACTATGGGAGTCAGGACAAAGTTGACACTGACTGTTTCCATGATCCATCGGTGCGTCCGTTCTACAAATCCTAGCGGTAAAGCATAGACATCCGATGTTGGCCATTGCATAAAACTGTCTCTTTGGTGGGTTTTTTTTAATTGCATTTTGATCGGCTGTCAGTGAAAAAGCCACTGTATTTTTTTTCTAAATGTTGGCAATATTATGCACCTACAGTGCCAAGCGATGGATACATATAACCCCTTCCCGATTTAATTGCCACGCTCTGCATTACAAACATATAATTAGGGAATAACTTATACTGCTCTTTCATTTGTGAAAGATAAACAAGTCTGTATAATCCGAGTCTTTTAAAGCCCATTCTTTTCATTGTATGACTGTGGTATTACTGAAAATAATAATTACATACAGTAACCAGGTATTTTTCCCATTGGATTCACAAATGCACAATTTGTTCTCAAAGCAAACAGAAAAATGAATACCCACCATTTATTAGAAATGACCAAAAAGACCCAGTTTGTGGTAGGGGATAAATATGCCCCATCTCCACTAAGAGGAGAGGTAGATGGCTATG
>CM044440.1:22680801-22708201 GCA_024363595.1 Xenopus borealis | reverse complement strand
GTAGCCTTCCCTTAAACCATGATACTGCTTTGAGGGTCCCAGAGCAGTGGAGAGTCAAACAAAAGAACAACCTGCAATTGACCACCTTAAATAGCAAAATTACAAGGGTACCAAAATTTCATTCAACTTAATACTGCCCCTACTAGTGTTTGTGAAAATTAGACATTTTCGCGGAAAATTAGTGAAAATCAGTCATTTTCGTGAAAATTGGAAATTGACGCTCACGTCCAAGCTGACACTGGCGTTAAAGTCGTTGGAAGCGTGTCCAAAAAATGTTGACACAGGCAAATTTTTGCAGGAGATTCGCAAATTCATTCAGCGATGGCAAAATGTGGAAATTTGCTGCAAATTTCTGTTCACTAATGGTAACCAATCAGTGGAAACCAAGAGAGCTGCAAAGCATGTCAAGTCCTGCCTATTATGTTAGATATCCGTTCACTTGCACCTTCATACATAAAATTTTTGTCTAAATAACTACATTGAAAACATTTTTTATTTTGCACATCTATGTATCTAGTTTATTTATCTTGTTTTTAATTTTACAATGAACTATTTCAACATCACTAAAAATGTCTGGGTATTTTTGTTACCTTGTACTGCTACACACACCATTTTTTGCTTTAGTACATTAGAGTTAATAATTCATGCGTGTGACAAATAAATATATGTTTTGGTAAGTCTAGGATATTGACGGTCATTGCAGTCAGATACTTTTACGCTTTTTAGCCTCCCCAAACAAAAAAAAATCACCATCTGCCTATGTATTTACAGACTGCATGCGTCAGCATACATATACATCAGGATAAAAATACTGTATGAACAAACTTGTCATATTATGGGTAATGCTCATGGCAAAATGAAAGTAGCCAGTGTATCCTTTCTGGCAGTCTAAAGGTTGATAATAATTTTTGCAGAATATATGTCCCTTTAATTGATGAAATTCCATTAATGATAACAGCAGGAGTAGAAAGACAGTGAGAAAAAGAGTGGAATATGTCAGATTGTGTGGGTGGTAATTGTAGAAAATATACACATACTGTACTGTATATCACATATGCCACAATAAATGCATACATATATTTATAAATATAATTTCCTAAATGTTTGTTCCTTTCTAAATATGGCTTGCATGCAGAGCTGTCTATGAATAATAGAAATAACGAAGAGCTCAGCATGGATCCTTAGGGATTATTGATTTATAAGCTTTGCTCTACAAAAAACACCATTGTTTGAAGGCATTGTACATCTCTCTACCTTAGGCTGTGTGAACTGCCGTGAGAGCAAGATAAAAATGAGCAAAACATGTAATTCCCAGTTCATTTAATGTTAGTGGAAAGTGCCTAATGTAGGATTATTATTCTGTATTATTCTGACACCTGTGGCTCCCATACAATGTATTGAAAATACTTTGACTAACATGATTTCAAAATTGTTTAGTAGTGGAAGAGTAGCTAAATTGTCTTTAAGGGGGAACTATTACCAAAATAAACATTTCATTTAAGTTTCATCTCACGGAAATAAAAACCTTCTAAATTTAACCAATTGGAATCGGTTTGGAAAAAATGAAAGTTATTATTTTTTTTACTACCTCCTTCTCAGCAATCTGCCTCTCTTCAGGAAGACTTTAGGGCTGAAATGGTTTCATATAAAGACAGTGGCGGTCGTTTCTAAAGTTTGCGCAGCTCATAATTCTTCGCAAATGGTAGTTTTGCCCATGCTTTTTCCCCTGAATGCTTAAATATTGCACTGCTGTGCCCGTCTTTCCGGTTTTTGTGAATTTGCATTGTGAATACATTTTCCCAAATGACTCGCAAACATGACGGGTCTTTGCGTGAGTACATGAGTACTCTTTTTGCAAAAGTAGTGGCGTAATTCAAAATGCAGAGCGTGCGCATAAATAGTTGCGATTTTTGCCATATTTTAAAAGTTCTTATAGACATTTGCAATGTGAAAAACAAATTTGCAAATCTGTTTGCACACCAGGTGCAGGGCAAATATATTCACTTTGCAAACCAATCTGCTCTGCACAAAGTTTAAAAATGAGCCCCAGTAAGCAGTAATACATCATGTAGGCAAAGGGAACAGAAAAAAACATGAATTTGTCCATTAAAAAAATAACTCTGACACAAAATCTGCATGTATAAGTAGTATAAATTTAAGAATTGCATACTTGTACAGATAGGGGCAGATTTACTGAATTCACATGAAGAATTCGAAGTTCAATCGAATTTAAAAAAAATTCAAATTCAAATCTTTGAATATGCAAATTAGGCAAATTCGACCATCGAATATTCAAATTCTAATAATTTGAATATTCTAATTTTATTTTATTCGCGTATTTGACTATTCGATGGTCGAAGTACTTCCCCTTTAAAATTTTATTCGACCACCTAGTTCACCAGATCCAATAATCGAAAGAAATCGTTTGAATCGATCGATTTGAACGATTCATTGATTGATCGAATTTTTGCTATTCGATCATTTGATCGATCGTTTGCTCAATTGAATTGCGTTAAAATCCTTTGAATTCGATATTTGAATTCGAAGGATTTTACTTCACCCACTATTCCCATAGTCGAATTTTGATTTTTTTTTATTCCAAATTCGACCAATAGTAAATCTGCCCCTAACTGTCAGTTAAACAAACCACTCGATAAAATAGTGAAAAAATCTGAATCCTACGAATGTTTTGGATTTACCACCAAAAACTGCAACTTATTCGGATTTGACATCCGAAACCTCAGACTTTTTCGGAATTGATGCCAAAAACCACAAAATCTTCGGATTATTGAACAAAACTCACCGCAAATCAATGGGACACATTCAGAGGAATGTAATAAGCATTGGTAACTAGTGATGGGCGAATCTCACCCGTTTTGCTTCGCCGAAAAATTTGCGAATTTCCAGCGAAATTCACGAATTGGGGGAAAAATTTGCGAAACGAGTCGCGCACCGTTTTTTACGCGCGTTGCGTCAATCGTGGCGCGTTGCGTCATTTCCAACGTGCATCGCGTCGTTTCCATCGCATCATTTTCGGCGCGTGTTGCTTCGTTATCGACGCGTCGCGTCAAAAACGATCCACGACTCGTTTTTTTGGCGAATTTTTGCTGGCATTTCGCCAATTTATTCGCCATCGGCGAATCGCGGGAATTCACCGCGAATTCGCCCCTGGCGAATAAATTCGCCATCACTGTTGGTAACGGAAAAAATATTCTAAATGCTAAAAGTATGAGTGTATGAACAAATTTTGCTTTGTACAAATTTAATTTAGCTTTTGCAAACCTGGAAAATGTTTACTGACCTCTTCAAACAGTTGAAGACCACTAACAAATTTTAGAGTTTGCACCAATGCACAGTAAATGTAATAAAACTTCTTACTGAAAAAGTTATGTTTGCTTCAAAAGATTATGACACCACCAAGCACTACTTAAGAGAGCTCAATTAAAATTCACAATGCGCAATTAAAATTCGCAATTAAAATTCGCAATGCAATAACAGTTCAATGAACAATATTATATTGTGAGATGTGCATTCTTATTTTTATTGGTGCAAATGTTTTTCTTTTTGTGACTTTAATTACAGTCCCCCCATTGACTTCTACATGAACTTTGCAGATCTGAGTTGGAGTACTTTTTTATTCATACTTTTATAAGTAATATATAATATATATAATAACCTCCATACAGTTTGCGGAAGATGAATATTCAGCACATTTTAAAAGTTTTTCCAAATCCTCAATTCTTCAATTTAATTATACCAGTGGTAGTACTAGTCATCTTATTCTCTTATTTTTGAAGTGCAAAATAAAGTAACTTTACCTGTTAAACCAGTCATCCGTATATCGAGGGTATGGGTAGGGATCATTGCTGCTGAAGTCATAGCTTGCTTCTGCATTCTGGAATATAGAAAGTAAACAGTTGATTCATCCCAAGGGTTTAAATTTGTACTGAATGAAAAAAAAAACACCAAGACACAGTAAGGGGCAGATTTATCAAGGGTCGAAGTGAAAATTCGAATTAAAAAAATTCGAAGTAATTTTTGGGATCTTCGACTATCAAATAGGCCAAAATTCTATTGAACTGAAAAAAATGTGATTTGAATTGAAAAATTTGACCATTTAAAATCAAAGTACTGTCTCTTTAGAAAATTCAAATTTTCCACCTTAAACCTGTTGAATTGCTGTTTTAGCCTATGGGGGACCTCCTATAACCTTTAAGGAGTCTTTTTGAAATTTCTGAAAAACCTAATTTTTTTTGGAGGAAATCGGTCAAATTGAACAATTCAATCGAACAATTCTAATTAGATTGAAAATGGACCTATTCTATAGAAAACATAGCATTTTTTATGGAGAAAACACTTCTAAAAAAAGTAGATGGTCGAATTTCGAAGTTTTTTAACTTTGAAATTCGACCCTTGATAAATCTGCGACGATCTGTTGTGCAGCGCATGATTTCTCTTCCTGGCTCTCTTATAGAAGGCAGGGAGGATAAAGCAAGTGCTGCACGATGGATTGTTGCCAGATCGATCCCAGATCGCCTATTCTGAAGAGGAGCAGAAACGCAGTATCAGTAAGTTATTTCTTAATAAAGACTTTGCAAATTTAACCCTATGGGGCACATTTACTAAGGGTCGAAGTGACTTTTCGAATAATTCAAATTTTTAAAAGTTGAGTTTCAAAGTAATTTTGGGCTACTTTGACTATCAAATAGCCCAAAATTCAATTTGAATTAGAAAAAAATAGAAAAAATTAGAATTTAACTATTCACCACCTTAAAACTGCCGAATTGACATTATAGCCTATGGGGGACCTCCTGGATGCTTTACTGACTAATTTTCTAAGTCCTGGAAAATCAATTATTTTTCTTTTTTTAAATTGTTCGAATCGTTCGATTTGAATGATGCGATCATTAGATTAGAATTCAACTGAAAACGGTAATTTTCTGGAAAACTGTCATTTTCAATTATCAATTGAAAATGACCCCCCCAAAAAATTCAGTGGTCAAATCTGAATTTTTAGAACTTGTTTATATTAGAAATTCGACCCTTACTAAATCTTAATGTGTCTTGGTGTTTTTGTTGTTCTGTATAAATTAATTTATTTTTTTATGTTTTTTATGTTACTGGTCCTCTAACAGATTTTATGAGATAAGCATGACATTAATATGAAGGGGTTGAGTTGGTAACCCACAAATACATTACTCATGTAATTAAAACAAAAAATACAATAAATGCAGGAAAAAGTAGGGCGAATTTATTTTAATTGCTAACTGCATAAATATTTATAGGTGCAATATGATATTGATGTAACAAAAGCTTGGAATCACTTTTTTTCCATTTTCTTGCATTTTGATGGCTAACATGTTACAAGCCTCTGCCACTATTTCAAATGTATTCAGAATCTTCGATCGAAGCAGGGGCACAAATTTTGCACTCTTGAATCATAGAATATAATAACAAACTGCTGAAACCTTTAGCTGCTTTTTAATGGAAAATTATTAAGCCCTTTTGGAAATAAGCTCCTTTAAATCTTTGTCTCCATGGTTACCATGCAAGATATGAATCTGTATAAATAAGGAGATATAAATCTCATGATAAATAATGCATGATGTCAATTTCCATGCATTAGATCCTGATTTGAAACACAGGTCCAACAGCATTTTATAACTAAGTTTCAACTCAAACTCAAGATTTTTTACTATTTTAGCAGTAATTTTGGCAAAGGACAAATGTATAAAGCAAGTGCAAAATAAAAGGATATCCCTGTTTCAGTTGGAATACATAGTTACACAGTTAAAAAGATACTGACACTAAAAAATTTCTTTTTAAAATATTAATCTACACGTAGGGGATTATTTACTAAACTCCGAATGCAAAAATCACAAAAAAGTCGGGATTTTTTCTTATAAAATTGGACTTTTGAAAAAATCACAAATTTTTAAGAATTTATGAAATCCAAAGGATGGAAAAGTCTGAATCTGAAAATCCAGAATCTCAGACCTGTCAAGTTTGCATATACAGTTGCAGCCAATTGGATTTGTGTGTTAAATGCATTGTGATTCAGGGTTATCTTAACTCATTTAATGCATTTAACCTTTTCATTAGCATACCAAAGCACCATTGTTTTCAATGGTGAACTCTTTAATTGGATGGGATGCTGTGACACAATATTCTGTGTCAAGTGAGTTAAAAGGGATGTCTGAGTAAAGTTATTCTGTGTCAAACGCACAATCCAAAGTGGCTTCATCTGTAAGTCAATGGGAGATGTCCCAATTATTTTTTTTTATGTGTACTGGGTTTTTCTGAATTTTCGGATGAAATTTATGAAAAAAATCATGAAATTTGGGTAAAACAGATGAAAAAAAAATCAGAAAAATTCGTGAAAATAGATTGTTTCCCTAAAAATTAAAATTTTTGGGAAAATGTAATTATAAATAAGCAATAATTAAAAACCTGAGCGGATTGGAGTTTGTAGCAGAAAATATTGAGATAAATCCGGACTTTGATAAATCCCCTAAAAGTTACCTATAGGTCATGTAGATCATTTTCACTGATAGTTCTGCTTTTGTAAGTAATTGTTACTTGAAGTTCCAGAACTGTTTTGCCAACCTGACTGTCCCTTCTCTACCTGTCAGTTAGAGTTTCTAATTGTAACAGACTACTGCTGCAAAAATATGGCAGCCCCCTCATAGAGGAACATGGGGGTAAGAAAGGTAATGTAAAAGCATCTGGCAAAAACTATTCAAAGACAATAGTATGATGGTTATTTTCCGGTGTCAGCATCTCTTTAAATTGGGTTTAAAAAGACTTAAGTCCATCAAGTCTAGCCCCTCCACCCAAACAAACTCCAGTGCACACAGATACACACACTCATATCTAAACTATGGGGCACATTTACTAAGGGTCAAAGTGAATATTCGAATAAAATTTTAATTTTAAAAATTCAAATTTCGAAGTAATTTTGGGCTACTTTGACCATCGAATGGCCAAAACTCGTTTAGAATAGAAAAAATTCGAAAATTTGACAACATCGCTTCAAATGATTCGATCGAACGATTCGAGCGATTTTTATTCGATCGAAAATGGGCCTATTCGATCGAATCAGGTCCATTTTCAATCGAAAAAAGCCCTTTGATGGTCGTATTTCAAAGTTTTTTCACTTCGAAATTCGACCCTTAGTAAATATGCCCCTAACTGTAGGATACTATCACAATAGCCTTGGATATTATGATTGTACAATAAATCAACAAAGCCCCTTGTTAAATGTACCAATACAATCTGCCATCACAACATTCCTAGGCAGGGCATTCCTCACTGTGAAGAACCACCTACACTGCCTTAATTAAAAGTTCTGTTCCTTTTATCTACAAAACAAATCCTATGCACATATCTAATGCCATGAGTCATGTACTGTATATTCAGTGGTGTGCTCAATAATTATTCTCAGTTTAAGAATAAAATTTATGACACCGATTTATTAATTAGTTTCAAAGAAAGAAAGATATAAATAAGTAGCACTCATGGTTTCTGAAGAAATCTGCTCAAATTTTTTTAACATTATAAGGAAATACTTTCTGACCAAACAGCCTCATGTATATGGGCCTGGCTCGGTCCAATATATCATGTTTGGGGACTGTTTTAAAATAAAATAAAGTATATACAGACCAGGCTAAATGGGCCATAAGTATTCCTCTGAGGTCTAAACTTATTCCCTGATCCTTCAGCTGGACATCTTGCCTATAGCAATAGAGTCCTCAGTTTAATTTCAGCAATGAGTTTTGTGTTATATCCTTGTCTATGTAGGTTTCCATACAGGTAATCTGGTTTTCTCCAGAACTCAACATATATTTATGCAGATAAAAAGACTCCAGATAAAACTGACTATAATGAGTTAGAATGTGATAGGGACTAATGGGGTATTGAAATTAAAGGCCCATCTAGTCACCCAGATCACCCAATCAACTGGTATATTTACTGCTGTTTCAAAACAAACTTCTCATTGGTTGCAATGGGTGACCTAGTTTTTTAAATTATATTTGGGGGGGGTTAGACTGTAAGCTCCACTGGAGCAGGGACTTATGTCATTTATACATAATCTCTGTAAAACTCTGCAGAATAAGCTACTGGTATACATGTACAGTATAAATATATATATATATATATATACTGTATACAGTATATATAATGATGAAAATAGAATACTACATACACAGGCATTTTTAAAAAGCAGGCATTGAAAGGCTGAAAATGGAACAATAGAAATCACTATAACAATATTTTTTATTCATCAATCTATTTAAAGGGCAACCTATTGCTAAAATTAAAATTCCTTAGAATCAAATAAAAAATGTGAAGTGTTCCTGAATTAATGAGAGAGGGAGTGAAGAGTAAATTGATTAAGAAACAGATAAGAAATGTATTATGTCTAGAACATTTCTTATTTCAGTATAATGAAGCTTATATACAATCTTCATTTTCACTGTAGTTCCCCTTTAAGGAAATATGGTTCATTTTTACACAAATTGGTAATTTGGATGCAAAACTTTTCCAAATTCAGTTCCTTTTTTTCCTCCATGCACTTCAATAGAGTTTTCACATGATAAATCACGAGTTTTTCTGAAATGAATTAAATCTGAAATTGAATCTCGTCCATTACTTTTAACGTGATGAACCTCTTTTTCACTCGATTGAATCTGGCGCTTAGTTTTACAGTTTTAGACCTTTCTATTTTTATACCTTAAATTCTGTCAGTTGTACACTCTCTGTACTTGCTCAAGGAGGACAGGAGTGGGAAGGAATATCTTGCACATTGGAGTTCAGATTAGGCTAGAGGCACACAGGCAGATTCGGGGAGATTAGTCACCTGGCGACAAATCTCCTCTTCTTTGGGGTGACAATCTTCCCGAACTGCCTTCCCACTGGCAAGAATGAAAATCGCCAGCGGGATGGCATTCAGAGCTCTTAGTTTTCCAAATTCGCTTGAAGTTTCATCGTGAGTACATAAACAGTAGTAGCTATCAGAGGAAACGCAAATAATATTTAACGGGTCCCTCTACTTTTTAACCTTATTCTATGGCCACCTTATTAAAACATAAAATGCCAGTGAAATTAAGTTTGCATTCACTGGTCTCTTGTAGTCTTGAGGCGCAAATAGCAGGGTGAACTGCTCTCAACTTAAAGTGATGTAAAACATAGAATACACTAAGGCACCCAAGGATTTCAGTAGCATCACAGCGAATTGCTAAAGGACATATCCCATTGACAATAACAAGCCTTCAGCTTGATATGCTTTACATAAAATGTGTTTTTTAACAATCACTTATCAAGGGCTATTTCTGTTAACTGTGCACTGATCATTTACTTTTTATTTGCCACTGATTAGTGATAACTACATCAAACACCTCCTGGAGCTTAACCCTAAGAAGATTTAACCCACAAAGCTAGCAAAGAATAAGAAAATAAAATATAATAAAAAAATATATTTCAATTTTAAAACAGATTTCCTTACATTTGATGAATGAGTACACATAATTTATTATGCATATAAAATGACTGACACAGTTAAATGTTTGAAATATTGGCAAGATAATATGCCTTTAATCTGTTCCCATTATAAAAAAAATTAGAGGAACATATATAGTGTAGTTCATTTACTAGGAATATCTTTAAGGGTGATGGCACACAAAGAGAGTTGTCACTTCCTTCCTTAATCACTCCATTCATAAAATAATGTGCACTTCACATCTTTAATACCTGAAATGCATATAATTCTAAACAAAGAACAGTCAAGGAAGTCAGCTTGTAAGCAGGAAAGGAAGATTTAGATCTCATAATGTCCTTAAGGGAGTTGGCCAGCTGTTAAATCTTCACAACCTTGGGCGACAAATCTCCCAAGCATCTTCAGACAACATGGAGAGCATCAATCCTAAGAAAAAGCAACTTAATGGAGGGAGGAACGATTCAAACGGTATATCCCCTGCCCAATGTCCTTGAGGCACTAACACCTCCAAATTTCTCCATTTATTCATTTTATTTTGCCAAAACATGTATTGTATATTAAATTTGCCACTAAAATGCTTTACATGAATAAAGCAATGTTTTGCTTTTTTAGTATGAATTATTTATGGCCCCTTTAACTGCAGTCTTAAGAAATAGTTTCCAAACAATATGTCACATCAAAGTGATGAATGTGGAACTGTACAGGAGTTCATTAGCCTGAAGACTCCTTGCTTCTTTGTTGTTTACAGGCATATAAAATCCTTCATGTTTATTTGTGCTTTCAAAATATTCTTATGCATTGAGGTACAAAGACAAGAATCTGAAGCTCATAAATATCTCCCAGTTGTTAAATCAGTATGGGAGTAAAATAAACCCATCAACATTCCCAACTGAGCTTTTCTAATATGCTCTTTGAAAATCAATTTTTATTTATGAAGAGAACATTTCTACATGTCTGTTCAATTCCCCTTGGCTAATAGTACCATTGGAAAAGAACTGTGCACAGTAATGAAAAATAATAAACCATAATGAATGGGAACCTGCATAGAAAACAGAATTCCAAAGAAAACTATGAGCCACTTTTAACAATAGCGAATTTTCAGAGTTATAGGGATAAAAAAATGATAAATCGTAATGGATCATAAAGTGTATAAAAATACTAAATGTCAAACTATAAACAAAACAAATATCTGTAGGGAAGCGCAAAAATGGATACTATGGTGCAGTTAAATTTGTATTTTAAAGTGCCAAGTGCAACACACTATGCTGTGTTAATTACATAAAACTTGTTTAAAAAAGTGCAATGTGCTGTAGACCCTTCAGGTAAGTTAGACCAATGATGATAGATCATCCCACCTCTGGGGAAATTGCCTACTCACCACATCAAGCAAAACTGGTGCTGACTTCAAGGTGTCCTTGAGTATTCATGCAATATTCATAAAAAGAAGAAATATATGACAGTGCAGATGTATTTATTTTAAACTAATGTGCCCCAGCAACTGGGTATACTCACAATAGAACATGAAATAGAGAACATTCTACAATAAAAAATGCTCCTGATCCTTAACGTGTTTCACATGGAGCTCCATGCTTCTTCAGATGGAAAAATACTAACCCCCTCACTACAACCATAGAAAAATTCAGGTTCAGTTTACTTATGGTAAACCATTTGTGTCAGCATTTGCATATTTCATCCTTGTTACATCCTTGGTCTAGCTTATCTGAAGGGTCTACAGCACATGGCACAACAAGTTTTATTTAATTAACACAGCACAGTGTGTTGCACTTGGCACTTTAATATACAAATTTAAGGGCACTGCACTATAGTATCCATTTTTGAACTTCCCTACAGAGATTTGTTTTGTACTGGAGAGTCCAGCAGAGTGGACCAGTGAAGGGTTGCTGCAATCAAGATCCTTTAAATCAGTTGAAGATTTCACAATTTAAGCGTTGAATGAACTTTGTTTGTATTGTAAAACAAAACTTTAAGTCAATTTGGGGAGCAAGACTCCCTTTAGATGTAGAAAGGTTGGTTCTGTATTCTGTACTGAATCCTGAATTAGCTAAACATTGGGCAATTACAGTTTTTTTTAAGAAAGATGAATTTGAAAATGTCTTCTTCAACCTCAACTCTTTTTTTATCACTATGATTTGATATTCAAGGATTCAAAAAAATACGCCATGTTAACAAGACTGCAAAAAAATATTTTTGTCCATCAGGTTCACACTCTTTTTCCCTTGATCCTTTATTGCTGATTGATTGCATATTTGCCTGTATAATAGTGAATTTATGTGTGTGGCTGTTAATTCCTTTTCTTTTTACAGTGTTTTTAATTGTCATCTGGCTTAATTAGATAAACACACAACCCCAAATGATATTATATATAAAAATTACAATATTACACTTGGGTAATATATTTTGAAAGAAAGCAGCTGTGGCTTTGGTGTCGATTTTACCAACGTACAAAATCTAATTTCATACATAAATAGACACCGAAAATAACAGATTTCTAGACCAGATTAAAATGCCTCAGTTTCAAAAACATGATGCATTCAATGGAAAAAATTAATTACTTGAGCAATAATGAGAATTCCTTTAATCATTTTATGTATAATTAAGTTAGATTGTGACCTGATAGTTGCCCAACAGGATTTAAAGCCACACTGATAAATTGAGAGTGAAATATTTTACATTTAACAAGCTTTTTTTAACTATTGTGATTGCAGTTGTTATTAATGCCATCATTTTACTTTGATAAATTCAACATATAGTATGAAATGATGGTTCTGAATAACAGGATGATACACAGCATGTTATTACAGTCATCTGCTGTACCTTGACATTCTTTACTCGTGCACTGCCAGGTATGCAAAGGAAAACTAATTTCTAAAAAAAAATTTTTGTTTTTTGTGGGCCAAACTTTAATAAAATGAAGAATATTTTATTTTTTACATATTGATAAAAATAGTGCGCCTTCAGGGCTGATGGTGTCAAGTCTACAGACTTTAGAAGAAAACATACTCTTTTTGAACTTTATGGTATTTCACTGTTCAAGCTATTTCAAAGAAATGTTGGCTGCTATTAATGATGGGCAAATAAATTTGGCAGGCATGGATGTCCAGGCATGGAAACTGCAGCACAATTGATGAGCACATAAAAATAGTCGAGCATCAAAATTATTTGGACACCTATTGACTTTAATGCATTTGGACAAAATAGTCGTGCATATAAAATTGTCTTGAATTATTTTGACCACCATTGAATTCAATGTGTTTTGTGAATTTTTTGCCATTTCGCTAATTGTTTTGTTGTTGCACAATTTTTTTGGCAAAGTGAAAAGGGACAGATTCTCCCATCACTACCTGCTATGTATGGCCCCATTAAGCTCTGTGTGCTCTGTCAGGCCATCTCACCTGAGCCACTAAGCAATAACCCAAAGAAGCTTCTTGTAAGGATAATATGACAGTGTTGAATAATAGTGGAGTTAGAGGAGGTCCCAATTAAAGTTGTTAAAGCATGATGTGTTGCTGACACTTCCACAAAAGCTCAAGAAATTGGAGGAAAGTTATAATGATATAGGAGGTCCATTTGCCATAATCCATAAATACAAACATTTTTTTTAATAATGAGACAATATTGTGCTTAATGTCAACTAAGTTAGCAGAGGGTAGTTTATAATGGAACTGCTTATCTAGCAGCTAGTTGCAGGGATCCACACCTAAGCTCCAACTACAGATGATTATCTGGTGTTATGAGTATTTTATAGATGACTGCAATGCTAATACTTAAAGTCTCAAAACATTTGCAATAACCAGAAACTGTGATCAAGTCCAAAACCCTTTTCTAATGTGTACACGGGCCCTGCAAGATGATCAATACCAAAATCATATATAACAGAAATCCCCATGCAGTGGCTAGTGAGCAACATGTCACCTCCATTGATGTTGCTCACAGTTACCTCAAGTAGGTGCCTATTTTTAAATTCCTGGCTTGAAGGCAAATTTTGGAGGCATGAAGATTGCTTTACTCCAAACAGAGCTGCCTGTAGGCTAGCAGTCCATGTGGGGCTACCAATTATACATATATTATAGTTATATATATATAGTTATATCATAGTCCTTCTATGGCATCACCAAGGAACTCTTTTCTTGCTTGTGTTGCTCCTCAACAGATTTTACTGTTAAAAAAAGTTGAAGACCCCTGGTATATAGTATATTGAGGTCAGTGATGGAAGGGTTTGAGACAGCCAAAACAAGAGATGGAAGTGACTGATTCAGAACATGAGCTTCATATCTAAAAAGTATATGAACAATGATGGGCCAATTTATTCACCTGCAGCAAATTCACTGCGAATTCCTGCAAATAAATTCATCTCGTTTTAGGCAATGGGCATCGGCATCCAAAAAAAGGACGCGCACTTCCAAAAACGGAAACCCACATCCAAAACGATGCAGCCTTTTGCGAATTTTTCACAGTTTTGCGAATTTCTAGAGAAAACCGCTTTTCGACGTCAGTGTCTGATTTTAGATATCCATTGCCGGCGTCGAAAAAAATTAACCCTGGCATCCAAAAAAAGGACGCACGCCTCCAAAAAATGGACGCCCGCATCCAAAACACAATTTGTTCACAAATTGTTCGCCATTTTGCGAACTTCTCTAGAAAATCACGAAAAATTTAGCAAAGCGAAACGCCAACGATTCGCCCATCACTATATATGAAAGAAAATACAGAAAGCCTTCAGACAAAGACAGCAACATTTGATGTTTATATGTGGTGGAAGTGAAGAATAATAAAAAGGACTAGTTCTGGAAGACAGAGTGCCTGAAGACTGTACTTCCTACAAGTTAATGTCTCTGTAAAATACAGTACCATGGCACTTTAAATTATTTCCAAACACCTACGGAATCAAAGTGTAGCCTTGAGGAACATTTTCAATATCAATGCATTCCAGGGATCTTATAATTCAGACTATTGCAGCTATATAGTATTCTCAGATTCAGCATGAGGTATAAAAAGTTTCAGCAAAGCAAATGAACCAAATTATTCCTTTATATATTAATTTGCCACTTCTGTGATTAAATAAATCAAGAGGCTGAAGCACCCCTCACTTCTGCACTTCAAAATTAATTTGTTTTTTATCTCCAGTCCCAACAGCACAGGAAGTTTTCATAACACTGACAACAGAACAAGCAGTCCGACCTTCAAAGGATCATCCTATAAATAATTAGATGAAGGATTGCATTATTCTCCATTATTGTTTGCAAACTAAAGCAGATGATCTAGAGACAATACTTAGTTCAGTTTAAATACAAATTACCCCAAAACATAATTTTTATTCATGAAAGATTTTATTTCTAAGAGAAAATAAAAAATCTGCCTTTATTTATATTGACTGTTTACTGTAAGATACAGAATTTCTCCTTTCCTATCACTGATATAATCAATAGGAGTTGTGTTGAACAGATTATTTGCAGTTTTATTCAGGAAATATATATGTTTTTGTAATTGCATGCACTGAACATAAAACAAACATGAATTGAAACAAATCAGCAGTACAACGTGAAGCATTTTGTTTAATAAACTACTCCTTATCACAAACAAAGGCTGCAGCCAGCGGATGCTAGGAAGTGCCGTAGTCAAGTGGTCATTCATTACCTATTTTATGTTACGACGAAGAGTATTACAACTTGAAAAAGTTGAAAATGTACAGCAGATACCATTCCCTATTTTTGGAGACATATAGGGGCACATTTACTAATTTTGGGCTACTTTGACTATTGAATATCCCAACATTTGATTTGAATTAAAAAAAATCTGTCTCTTTAAATTCCTTCAAAATCAACACCTTAAAACTGCCAAATTGCCATTTTAGCCAATGGGGGACCTCCTAGACCCTGTTCCAAAAACTTTCGAAGTTCTAGGAATTGGAAGGATTTTGGTTAACATTATTTGAATTTAACGATGCATTCAAACAATTTAAATTTGATCAAAAATGTACCTATTTGGTCCATTTTCAATTGAAAATGTCCTCCCAAAAAATTTGATGGTCGAAGTCTTTTCACTTCGAAATTCAACCTTTAGTAAATCTGCCCCATAGCCTGCATGATGCTTCTCAGTATTTCTACACACAAAGTAACTATAAATAAATTTTTACAAGCAGTACTGATGCAATAAAAGACTGGTTAAAATGTAACAATTCATTTTTAATAATTGCCTGAATCCTTTCTCCCCACATGTGATACACGCAGGGAGTATACCCATAGATCAAGAATAATGGTGCTCAAAGTAATTGAACACTTCCTCCTGAACTGAAAACTTTCAAATTATATGAATGTTGGACCTTCAAGTAGCATTAGAGTGGAGAAGCTTTCAATGGACAGATTGCTTTTAAACATAAGTCATAATAGGTGGAATATGAAGGCCGGTACATGTTGACATACTGAAGGACTATAATTTGGTCACCAGCAAACATAGTTTTACTTTGTTTACTTCTTTTCTATATATAAATATGCCAATTCATTAAAATTTCTGGTCAGGAAAATTTTCCTGGTAGCAAACAAAATTTTGATAAATCCTTCTGGATTCCCCAGTTTAATCCTTGATATATCTGTCCCTCAGGAAGAGTAGAGTTAAGGTATGTACCCTGGACCCAAGATATGGCATTGGAGCATGATCTCCATTCATCCATTTCCCATTGGCCATGGTGAAAGTGCTAAAAAGCAGTGGTTGGACCTTTAGCTAGCAAACAATGGTGATATAGTTCCCCAATGGAGAAGATTTCAATGGACAGATCGTTTATCGGTGCAACTAATCATAGGTGCAACATGTAGGCAGGTACATGTTAAGATATGACTATAATTTGGTCACCAGTTAATATGGTTTTCCTTTGCTCACTTCTTTTACTATAGTCTGTTATATGTAAATTCTACAGTTTGTGAGTTTAATACTTAATTGGAGGGGACCTAATCACACGTTTTTGTCACTCAATCAGCCCAGGCATGCTAATGCGCCTGTCAGATTCCAAGCAATTTAAAGAAGCTGTACATTGTACTCACATAGTTTGAGGCAAGATCTGGGTGCAGATAATCAATTCCTATAAGGGAAACAGGAAAATGAGATACATCTAATTGTGCAAAATTTTTCTCTTAAAGCTTAAAGTCAGAGCTAGTCAGAGGATATGGAGAAAGCATATCTTATAACCAAAAGTAATTTTATATTTCGTTTATTTACTTTACTCTCTTAAATGATAAAAATTACTGAGATTGTTGCTGCTTGCTTTTGCCAAGCAACGAAGTAGAAAATTAAGATGATGATGTATTGTGGGAAAAAATCCCTAAGTCCTGTATCATATAGCAACCAAACACTGGTCTAGTGTTATGCACTGTTAGTTTGATACAAACATATCTCCATTGATGTAGTGGTGGCCCTGGTCCCAGGTTCACATAGACTAATTGTGGCGTATCGTAAGGAGTAAAAATGGTAAACAGTCTTTATTATGTTGTGGTACTCTTTGTCTTCTGCCATTTCTAGGACATGCTTTGTTCAGAAGTTATTGAAGTTTAAATGTATTGAGAAATGTAGAAAATAGTATTTGCCCCATCTAGCCAAATGTATCCAGTGTTCAGAACAGTCCTATAAATTGATCTGAGCTTCAGATATGTTTAAAAAAAATATGCAAAAAGGCTACAGTACATTTTCCCCATAAACACAGATGGTTCCACTCCTTTAAAGGAGAAAGCTATGGATGCATTTTATTGCCAATAGATTAGCTGCAATAGTGCAAGCTAGGATTTTTTATTCTGTAGAATGTTCTACCATACCTGAGTAAAAAGCTCCAGAAGCTCTCTGTTTGTTTAGGATAGTAGCTGCAGTATTAGCTTGGTGTGACAATTTCTGAGTCACTACCTGCCTGAGTCACTACCTGCTCACTTATACTGTAGCTTTGGGCTCAGATTACAGCAAAGAAGGGAGGGGGGAGAGGAGCAAACTGAGCATGTTCTTGCCTGGGGCAAGGAGGTTTAAGCTGAAGGCAGGAAGACTGATACAGAAGCCCATGTGTACACAATAGAAGGAAAAAAATGCAGTGTTTCTTTAGAAAGAGGACTCAGATCAGCAGTATTTTTAGGTGGACATTTCTAATAAGGCTTACTTACTTACTTTAAAGGAGAACTAATGCTTAAATGAAGACGTAGGCTAAAAATGTTAAACTTTATGTTTTGGGCTTCTGTACCAGCCCAAGGAAACCATGGTCCTTTAGCAGGTAAGATCTGTACCTCTGAAAATGCCCACTAGCTCTATGTTACCTGCTTACCTGAATATCAAAATACATTAATGCATACTTACCATCATCCATAATTGCTATGGTAACCCCTCTTCCTGTGTATCCCAGCTCCCATGCTTCTGCAACATTTAGATCGAGTCCAGGTGTCCCATCAGCTTGGCCTGTATTGATCTAATAAATAAAGAAAAGAAAGATTTGTGTTATATGATTATTCATTCTATTCTATTGCTGACCATTTTTCTCACAATGCAATCATATGTGTACAACAAATGTACGTTTTAATTTAAACTGGGATATTGAGTTTGATTCATACAAGGGCAGTATCTGTGTAGGGGTTCCTTTGGATGTATTTATTTATACTGAAAATGCGATTTTCTGTATGTGCCACTGGGATAGGTTTCAGTTTTTATCTATTAATGTTTATTTCTTATCATAGATGATCCCTAAGTGCTCTAGCCACAGAAAGGAAACAAAGAACACAATGTTCTATACTGGGACAATAACACATGACATGTTTTCAAGCAAGCATTTTGTTTGTATCAAGTTGAAAAATAGTTTGTCTCAAAACATATTGGCTATGGATGCAGTACAATCCCACAACCTGAGTTAATGCCTTACTTGGTATGGTTTGTAAACCCTGCAAAAAAACTAATGCTAGAAACTAATACTAGACACTAATACTAGACAACAAAGATGCAAGGTTAACTGCTCCAGCACTATACCACGTACTATTGTATGTGACTCAGAATAACAACCTTCTGAAAAAGAAAAAATATCAAGACAAATCTCTACCAGATAATTACTTTTTTGGTACACATACATTCTCAGTGATTAAAGCTACTCACTGCAAAAAGAAGCAAGAGGTGCTACAGATAATCAAAGTAGACAGATCACCAAGTGTAATTAGTGGATTAGGTGCACCAGCTCCATACCCTCAGCTCATGAAGCAGTAAACCAATATTGATGCAGACAGGCAGGAATGGACCACCAAGCACAGGAATACACAGGACCACTCATAAAGAAGTAAAATCAATATTTATTGATAAAGTTAAAAAAACATATCTCCATAGGCCCTCCTATTTTTAACTTCATCAATAAATATTGTTTTTGCATCTTTATTTGTAGCCCTGTGGCTTCCCCTGAGTGCTGCATTGCCCATCCCTGACTATCTGCATAAATAAAACTACTCACTGGCTTCTTACATATGTCCAATCTCTGTATATGTAACTATGAGTTGCATTATAATTACAGTTTGAATTGTAACTGGAAAGGACGAAAATAAATATCTGTTTACAACTCAGCATTCTTCATTTTAGTTTTATTTCACTGAAAAAGTCTACAGTGAAATCTCAATTATACAATCCCATATCAATGGGTATTATTCTTGGATTTTACACCATTTTTTCCCACATTTTACATCAACACTTTGGGTTGGCTTCATTAAAAATGCCTGTTCTCCAATTCATTGTTTGCTCAGACAAAGTCAGCAGAAAACCTCTCAACAACACTTTTGCTAACCAGTAAATTAGCACAGTGCAAGGAGGACATTGCCTAGAGTGGAAACACAAAATAAAATAAGGAGCAAGAGGCTGAACAACAATTGCATCTAGAAAGAGAGAAGAGGAGAACTGTTTTCCTGTATGCAAGAACTAGATAATCTCACTGTAAGGATAATTTTATTTGTATGGGGTTAAGATCATGACATTACTTCACTATTGGTGGCCATTTTACCATTTAGCTGACTACGGAGACGCTGCCTTTACAATCTGCTCATGTCTATAGCTGAAAATTGAAGTAAACCAGTCAACATTGGATGTGCATATAATCAGTATGGGGCATGGTGTGCCACAGATCATCACTATCTGGGCTATTTATTCTTTTTATAGGCTGGTGATAAAATAAATTTAACCAACCACTTTGTAGTATCAGGAGACTAATTGGAGAAAAGTCCATTCTGTAAATACTGATTTTTAGTTTGTACCGCATATGGCACTATCCAAAAATCATTTCTAGTGGGATAAATACTTAGGGGCACATGTACTAAGAACCAAAGTAAAAATTTGAATTTAAAAAATTCAAATTTCGAAGTAATTTTTGGCTACTTAGAATAGCCCAAAATTCGATTAGAATAGAAAAAATTTGAAAATTATTTTAAAAAATTAGAATTCAGCACTTCGCCACCTAAGAGCTGCCAAATCACTATTTTAGCCTATGGGGGACCTCCTGGAACCTTTAAGGAGTGTTTTTGAAAATGTTTATAATTCAAAGGATTTTTTCCAGAATCTTTTTAATCAAACACATTCATACGATTTGAATGATTTTTATTCGATCGAAACAGACCTATTTGATCCATTTTGATTGAAAATCCCATTTGATGGTCAAATTTCTTCTAATTAGAAATTTGACCCTTAGTGACACACTTACTAAGGGTCAAAGTGAATTTTCAAATAAAATTTAGATTTTTAAAATTCGAATTTTGAAGTAATTTTGGGCTACTTCGACTATCAAATATCCCAAAAGCTTTTATTCAATCGAAAACAGACATATTCAATCAAAATAGGTCCATTTCAATTGAAAATGGCCCCCCAAAAAACTTTTCTCACTATAATTAAAAAAACATTTGACCCCTTAATTTACTAATAAACCGTCACAGAAAAACAATCGATCAGAAACTAGCATCATACAACCCAAAACTATTGAGAATCCTGAAGGGATAAAACATGTTGCAATTGCTAAATGTACCATCTGCCATTGACTTCAACATTTCAGGTTTTTTCAGGAGTATTTTTGGATTTTTAACAGCTTCAGAGCATAATAAATTTAAAATTTCCTTCTTAAAATTCAACTTTTCACCCGTTAAAAACTCAGCCAGAAAAATGTAAGGTTTAAGAAATAGGCCCTTAGTGTTAGGTTGCGCACATGACTTTAAAGGGCCATTTACTAACAACAGATTTTTTTTTCTACAAATCTAGAGAAATGTGTGGTTTTCTATATTTCTTAAAAGCTCTAAAAATTTTAGAATAATTAAGAGGCACATTTACTAAGGGTCAAAGTGAATATTCGAATAAAATTCAAATTTTAAAATTCAAATTTTTAAGTAATTTTGGGCTACTTCGACTGTCGAATAGCACATAGAACAAAATTAGATTCAAATTGAAAAAATTACTAATTAGTACTGGCCCTGTAAAATACTTTTACTTTACACTTTGCTTGCTTAAAGCTGCCAAATTGCCATTTTAGCCTATGGGGGACCTCCTAGAACCTGTCATGCAAATGTTTCTGAGTTCTAGGAATTTGAAGGGTTTTGCACAAAATTTTTGAATAGAATGATGGGATTGAACGATTCGAACGATTTTTATTTGATCAAAAATAGATCTTTTTCGATCCAAATCGGTCCTTTAAAAAAACTTTGATGGTCGAATTTTTAAGTTTTATCAATTAGAAAATTTGGCCATTAGTAAATCTGCCCCTAAGTGTAATAACCACTAACACCTCTAATACAAAAAATTTGCCTTAGAAAAGATGTAGAGGTCCTTTAGAAGTCAATGAGAGCTGCACAGTTTTCTGAAATGAGAATTTTGATAAAAAAGCCTCTCAGAGAAGTCTTGCAAATATTCTCCTTTAATGCTGCACTGATTATACAGTGCTGTATTTCAACAATAAAAACAGGCTCCTGGGCTTATGAGTTTTTTACTTTGAGTACTTTAGAAATAAAAATTGTGTATTAAGACTAAAAAAATTTTTTACACCATTTTTATCTGTTTTTTGGTTCTGCTGTACATATTGTGCTTACCAAGTACCACTGTTTTGTGAATAACGGATCATTCATGTTGATGTCAATATCATTGATGTCTCTGTATCCTCGCTTTTTCCTGTGGAAACCTTCTTGTTGCACCACTTTATTTACCTGAATTAAAAAGAAATGAATTGTTCCTTTAAGATACCATGACACATTATTTTATTGGATAGCTGTGTATTTATAATTTATCAGAAACAATTTGCCCATTAAAATGTACCTTTCTGATAATGTGAATGTGCTATATTTCCGACCATATATTATTCTTTGTTATAATAAGTTCTAGGACCTGTCTTTTAGAAAATGCAAGGTATAATTACCGCAGATCAAGGAAATCATCACAAAGCCTACTATTAAAGCCTTTGATTCTGTCTGGATCACGATGCACCATAATTCTCCTTTATTTCATTTCCAGTCAACCCCTGGAATACCATTCCTTTATTTCTTTTCCATGCCAATTCCATCCTTAACATTACTCATGGTTTCAGTCACCATCTAAGTTATGGTATGCATTTTAATAAGGATTTGTCATTTATATTATAAGGACGCTATCACCTACTTGCCAGCCACCATCTCCAGCTTGTATTTTTATACATTATAAGCTCAGAACCAAAAACAGTGCATGTATTGAGATCATTTCAGTTTGATTAATTCTGAACAAAGATCATTTCTGCTTTAGTCTTTTGATCAGTTGTGCTCCAATAACCTGCAATTGGCTGTAAACAACCCTCAAGGCATCACTATGGATGTTCCTGTTAAGCTCAGAGCAATTAGCTGCAAGGATAACATGCTCATCATAAATTGACATTTTATTGTCAGTTGACAAGGATCAACCTAGAACTTTCAGTTAATTATAGAGAAGTTCAAAATAAAAACAACATAGTATAAAATATGTTTAGATCAATCAAGACACAGAGACAAACAAAATATATTGATTTGTAATAAGTTTCCACTTAAAGATGGATTTTGAAGTGCCTGGCCTGATGTTAAACCAGCAGGACATTACAGAAAAACAAATTAACTGAATAATCAATTGGCTTTCCAAAAAGTACTCAAGCATAGTACAAAACAGCAATTCCTTATTTGTAAAAATGTTAAGAATATTAGCTCTTCATTACATAGGCATGTGGCTGATGGCATCTACAGACCCTGTGGGTAGAAATGAAAACTATTTTCCTTATTTATGTAATATTCTTTGTTAATAGTCTGTTGGTGGAAGCCATCTAGATTTATGAACTTTAAACATAGAATATATTAAATGTTTTATGTTTTACTAAGATTTCAAATAAGTAAAGCTGCTAAAATAACAATTTTATTATGGTGACAATGCATTTAATGGTGCCAAATTGCACAGGATATCCTGGTGCTTTGATATATTAGTGAATATTCTGTCCATCATTTTTGTAAATTAAATGGGGAACTTTCATGAAATTGAAAATTTTATAGAAGCTTCATTATACTGAAAAAACTTTCTAAATACAATCAATTAAAAATTCTGCATTGTTTATAAAATAATCAGGTTTATCTTCAATATCACTCTATCAGCATCTGTCTCAACAGAATATCTGACACATGCAACAGTGTCAGATATTCACGGACAGTTAGATGCAATATATCTTATAGGGGGCTTCATTTTCTAGCAGATATATTAGAGGTCACACAAATACCTGATTCCAGTACAAACAAAAGCTAAAAAGGTAGCTGACTTTTGCACAAATCCTGCATGTAGAGAGACATGAGTCCTGGTGATTTTAATAGAGTAAGCTCTAATACATCTTCTAGGCAAAATGAACCCCCCTATTAGTTCGAATAATAGGTGGAGAGATCTATTAAAAGTCAAATTTTAACGATATGTGAATTTTTTTTCACTCGAATGGGAGTTTATTTATAAAAAAAACTGTAACGTCTAATATTCAAATATGAACATCTAAAAGATTTTAATCAATTTCAAATCAGCGGTCTTCTTTATCCAAGATTTGGACCTTGCTATCTTCAAAGGAGTGTCCCTTGTCTTTGAGGTGTAGAAAGACAGCTGAGTCTTGCCCTGTAGAGTTCCCCCTCCTATGCTGAGACATTCTCTTGGTGAGCAGTTGTTTTGTCTCCCCAATGTACAAATCTGTGCACTCCTCGCTACACTGGACTCCGTATACCACATTGCTTTGTTTTTCTTTTGGTGTTGGATCCTTTGGGTGTACTAGTTTTTGTCTCAGTGTGTTGCTAGGTTTGAAAAACATAGGGATGTGGTGTTTGTTGAAAATCCTCCTGAGTTTCTCTGACACTCCAGCTACATATGGGATGACCATGTTTCGCCTACTATGTGTCTCCGGGCGTTTACTTCTTTTGGTGTTCCTGTTGGGCTTGGTTGCTGCTGTTTTAAGAAAGGCCCAGTCTGGGTAGCCACACGCTTTCAACGCTCCTCTGAGATGTTTTTGCTCTTTGGACTCTGTATCAGTTGCCACACATTCCACCCTGTGGTGCAGAGTTTTAATGACACCCAGTTTGTGTTCCAGTGGATGGTGGGAATCGAACAACAGATATTGATCCGTATGAGTGGGTTTTCTGTATACTTCTGTTTTCAAGTTACCCCCCTCTTGGATGCATATCAGACAGATCAGAGAGTCAAGTTTGTTCTCATTGACTTCCCTTGTGAACTTGATGTTGTTTCAGAAAATACTGGCACTCAAGGCAAGTTCCAAGCAGGGTTACCCCTTGCAGTTTATTATGAGCGAACATGCAATGTTTCGGGGCGTACCCCTTTGTCAAGCATACAACACAACCAATGTGGAGACAATAAATAATGTGATCAATTAAACAATTAACATAGAAAATTGGTGGATCGACTCTTCTTTGCAAGTGTGATATATCATCCAATAAAACAATAGTCCAATATAAACAAACACCTATTAACCATATAAAATTGTGTACAAGTGGCATAAAACCATGCATATTATCAGAGAGGTTGGACCACACAAAATTGTTCATACAAAAAATTCATAAAAATTCTAAGTGAAATGTACTGTGCTTAAAAAATTATTTATACACAAAACAGTAACACTATATCAATTCCTTCACTGTTACAATCTGGGTCTGTAAAAAAACCAAGAAACATAGTAGTTAACCCAGACAGCAATAAATAACATAACTGTTAAAATCGACACAGTAACAAACTGGCCCTGTATAAAAAATTGATTTAGCTGTCCCTGGGGAAATAATCACACAGAGGTTTCCTTATCTGTGGAGGACAAAAGATACAATGTAATCCATACTGGCAACATATAACCATATTAATCCTTATCTCTAAGCCATTTTATAGATAACAAGAGAGATTATACTCCTCATTCAATCCCCTTGGACTCCTAGATTGCAATAACCAGATCCAAAAACATTCACGTTGCAATAGCAACTGTTTCTTATCCTGTCCTTGTTTAGCTACTACTTTTTCTAGAATTTGCCATCTGAGTTGTGCCACACGATGCCCCTGTATAAAAAAAAGTTTGGCTAATAAAGTTTCTCTTTTAGTTTTCACTGTCTCCTTATCCTTTTTCTCACTGACAGTTGACTGTGGCTCCGGGGGTTTATAGTTCCTTATCATGCATTTATGTTCATTTAATCTAATCTTTACGGGTCTCGATGTTTGGCCCACGTATGCCAAACCACATGGACATTTAATGCAGTACACCACGTTATTACTATCACACGTAAAACACCGCTGAATTTTATGTTTAGAACCATGCAATGGGTGAGTAACATAATTACCAGAAATAATGCCATTGCAGTGTCCACAATTTTTGCAAGGAATTGTGCCACTCACATTGGAGTGGAACAATGCCCCCACTTTTTGTTGTCCCTGTTTTTTAGATTTAATCAAATCCCCAATTGTTTTCCCACATTTGTAAGAAAACAATGGGGGCTGTTGAAATAAATGTCCATGTTTATCATCATTGCTCAAAATACCCCAATACTTTAAAATTATATTACGATATACTTTGGAGTTACTATTATAAGTAGAGACAAAAGGTATCCTTTGTACCATCTTAGGGACCACAGATTTTTTCAATAATAACTGCTTTCTGGATCTACCTCTTACCTCTTCCCTACAAACTTCAAGATTGGTTTTATCATATCCCTTTTGAACAAATTTTTGTAACATTTTGTTGGACTCAATTTCATACAAATCCTCACTCGATGTAATCCTCCTCACCCGTAAGAATTGACTTTTGGGCAGACCTTTAAGAGTCCGGGGGGATGGTATGAAGTGGGCTTCAACAAATTATTCCGATCAGTGGGTTTAGTATACTGTATATAGTGGTGTTAAACTTTCCATCCTTGTAAGCAATGCTAACATCAAAAAATTTATGCTAGCACTGTTAACTTCCATGGTAAATTTTATGGTGGCATGTATCATCTTAAGGTAATCCAATAACTCCTTCAATTTCTCCCTTGTTCCTGTCCATAAAAAGAATGTGCCATCCACATAGCGCATATAAGCGTGTATGTGATGTACAAATTGCTCACTGGAAAAAATATGTCTGTTCAAAAAAATCCATAAAAATATTGGCATATGTCGGTGCCATGTTGGCACCCATGGCTCAACCTTGTAACTGTAAATAAAAATCATCCTCAAACTGAAAAAAAAATTTTTGTAACACAAACTCCAATAAATTGCACACAAAGGATATCATATGATTAGGTAATGACCCCTTAGTTAAATAAGTTCGAACACTCTCAATACCTTCATCATGTGGAATTGAAGTGTACAGATCTTTAACATCGAATGAACATAAAACAAACTCACATTGTAGTATACTAATGTTATACAATCTGTTCAAAAAGTTCGACGTATCTAATAAACAATGTTTTAACTAGTGATGGGCGAATTTATTCGCCTAGGTCGAATTCGCGGCGAATTCCCGCGATTCGCCGCTGGCGAATAAATTCGCGAATCACCAGCGAAAAAACGACGCGACGCGTCAAAGTTGACGCAACGCGCGACAAAGTTGACGCGACGCGCGACAAAGTTGATGCGACGCGCGACAAAATCGTCCCGCGACTCGTTTCGCTAATTTTTCGACGATTCACGAATTTCTATAGAAATTCGCGAATCTCTAGGCGAAGCGAATCGCGGGAGATTCGCCCATCACTAGTTTTAACGTAGTGCGGAGCTATATCTATTTCATCCATTGAACTTGATGTTAATGTGTTCTGTAAAAGCTGCCACTTCATTGGATCTGATTTTTACCCAAGTGTCATCCACATACCTGAACCAGTGACTCTGTGTTGTTCCCTGGAATGTAAGTAAGGCTCTTCTTTCCACTTCCTCCATGTACAAGTTAGCTACAATGGGAGAGACTGGAAAACACATTGCACAGCCATGTTTCTGCCTATAAAAATTGTCCTTGTATGTGAAGTATGTGGTGTTAAGGCACAAATCTAGCAACAAACATACTTGGTAAGGACTTTGTTCTGCTGCTGAGGGTGTTATCTTGCTGCAGTCGATTTCTTACCGTCTCAATTGCATCTGTCGTAGGTATACATGTGAACAATGAAGTGACATCATAAGATACCATTGTTTCTTCTGCCTCTAGTGTAACGCCATGAATCTTGGTTACAAACTCCTTGGCATTCTGGATCTGATGCTCTGTATTGCCTACCAACGGGGCTAAGATGTTAGCCAAGAATTTTGCAATGCTGTATGTACTGAGTTTATGCTGCTGACAATGGGCATTAGTGGGGCACCTTCTTTGTGTACCTTGGGGAGTCAATAAAAGCATGGTGTTGCTTCTCTGGGGTACAGGCGGCGGTATTAAACTCGATCGATGGCTTTCTC
>CM044440.1:22603346-22670704 GCA_024363595.1 Xenopus borealis | reverse complement strand
AAAATTACAATTTATTAAACATAGTTATAAATTAATGTAACTTGTAACTTATTTTTTTTGGGGGGGAGTAAATTATTGAGTAAAGGGGTCTAAAGAGGCGTATAAAGGGAAGTTGGGGACATGGAAAGCAAAATGTGAGTGTGAAGAAACTCTAAAGCCACTGCAATATTTGTGAGATGCATTGGAGTCAATGGCCATTTTTTAATTACGTTTTTTGTTGCTCCAAATGCATTGGGGTCAATGAGCATTTTTTCTGAAATTTTTGCTCATGCCAAATGCATACGGCATAGTTAGGAATTAATGTAATTTGTAACTTATTTTTTGGGGGGGAGTAAATTATTGAGTAAAGGGATCTAAAGAGGTGTAGGAAATGTAGTTGGGGACATGGAAGGCAAACTGTGATGAGTGTGAAAAAAGTCACCACAGTAATATTTGTGAAATGCATTGGTGTCAATTGCCATTTTTTTATTGTGTTTTTGTTGCTCCAAATGCAGAATTTCTTTCATGCCAAATGCATAGGCTATTTTTTTTTCACATGCCAAAATTCTATATAGTCAATAGGCATTTTTTTGCATTGAAGTCAATATGTATTTCTTTTATGTTTTTTTTACATTGCAAAAACATTTTCGGAAACAAAATGGATGGCAAAATTCTAGCGCAGGTTTACGTAAAGTGAGATAGTGTCCATACCAAGAGGCCATTTCATAAGACTCCTTTTGTTTGGTTTAATATTATTTCAAAATGCTTTCACTTAGACAGGGGTGTAACTACAGAGGAAGAAGACCCCTTTTCTCTGTAATAATAAAACAGTACCTTGTATTTGTTGGCAATTCAGCTACAGGAATCCATATTGTAGAAAACCAATTCTATTTACTAAAATTCAACTGTTTTTCACTAAAATAATTTGACCAACCTCCCAAAACCAAATCCCTTTAATTTTTTTTTATTTGTTTTTTTATTAGTGCCTCATCCCAATTTTACATGATCATTTATGCAATATTGACAATGATGTTACCAGCTTGCATGTCTAATAAACAGTAAAACATTTTGAGCAGAATCGATTTTGTCTGTGCATTCGTACATCTTATGGGAATAGTATACAGTTGCAATAGGTATTGAGAATTAAGATTTAGAAAGTTTTGCAGACTGAGTAGTGATAGTCACTACTAAGTTCATCACTACTACTAACCAAATATTTTTCCAGTCTAAACTTAAGCCCGTTACTCGCCCTTTCCAGAGGGGTTTGTTGGATCTTCCATTACATATGGAAGATCTTGATGGATCCTGGGAGTTCCCCTTTAATTTAACAATAAAATGTCTCAAAAAATGAATGCAACAAAAAGTCACAAACAAAATTGAGCATCAATTTGAATCATGCTGCTACTTCAAATTCTCACTCTGAAAGCACTCAAATTTATTGAATGAATATATATATATATATTGTATATACATTGTAATATATGCAGATTTTTTAAAGATAAAATTTGTAAATGTTATTGCTAATAGGTTCTACAGAACAATGGAAGAATGTGACAGCTTTTTCCAACTACAGACTTTTCTCTGTACCTGTGTTTAATTATGGCAATTATACTATATTGTGTAGAAAAGATCCAGGCCTCATTATATTTTGCTTAACTCAATTGTCACCAAGCAACACACATTGATGCTGCCCTTAAATTTCCTGGCGCTTGCTTTTGGTATGTTTGTATTATTTATCACTTTCTCATAAAGACAAGATTCAAACTGTGCCTTTCTATCTGACTAATGAGACATCTCATGTTGCAATCTCTTCTTCTTCCTCTTCTTTTTCTTGCATAGAAAGTTTTGTAAGCCCTACATTACATGGTACATCAATGGTAGTCTAGCAATTAAACTAATTTACAGCTAGAAAAAAATATTTTGTGCAGTAGAAATGTTATTTACATTTGCCCTTTTTTTGCTATTTGCTGAAAGCTTATCTTTTTCATTCTATTGCATACAATAGAGTAAAAGAGTAAACTGATTTTTATATTTAATTTAATCTCACATAGAGCTATAAATATTGTCATTTTCCCAGGTGCTCCCCGTCATGTTACTTGTACTCTGATAAACTTCAGTCACTCTTTACAGATGCATTGCAAGTTGGAGTGATGTCACCCCCCAACAGCTCATCAGCAGAACAATGGGAAGGTAACCAAATATCAGCTCCCTGGTAGATACAAGAACGATATTCAATAGTAAAACTCCATGTTCCACTGCAACTCCTACAGTTATACTGAGAAGGAGAAACAATAGCCTGTCAGAAAGCAGTTCCATACTTGTGCACTGGCTCTTTCTAAAAGCACATGACCAAGCAAAATGACCTGATATGGCTGCCTACACACTAATATTACAACTAAAAAAACTTTTGTTGGGTTAGGAATTACATTTTACATGGTAGAATAAATTATTTGTAGTGTAAACAGTGTAATTTAGAAATAAAACTACACCATACAAATCATGACAGAACCCCTTTTTTTTCTGTTGAAGCATAGTGGATAGTAGGTCCTATAAAATATAAGGTAATTCAACAAATTTTAACACCAGTTTGTGAGTTTTGGCACAAATTATTTGCAGTGTAAACAGTGTAATTTAGAAATAAAACTGTACCATAAAAATCATAACAGAACCCTTTTTATGCCTTTTTTCTGTTGAAAAAAGTGGTTGTAGCATATTGGATAATAGGTCCTCTAAAAATATAAGGTAATTCAACATATTTTAACACCAGTTTGTGAGTTTTGACATACGGTAAAGTAAGGAAAAACTATTTTATTGGCAGCATAATGTAGAAAATGGTACCACAAAAAAAAGATTTTCATTTAATTTACGTTTTCAACAGTTTTGTGAAAGTTGCCATTGTTCTGCAAATTTTTGCTGAATTAAATCACTATTTAAAGTTGTGTGCTTAGAAAAGCCTTGAAAAAGCTCTGCATAGAAGAAGAGAAAGATTAATTATATGTTATTTAGGATGGCATACAATGTACTGTTTTACTATTACAGAGAAAAAGAAACTACTGTACTTCAAAAGTTGGATTATTTGATCTCTTAGTCTATGGGGATATGTTCCTCTCATAAATCAGCGCTTTCTAGCTAATGAGTTTACTGATAACGGATCCAATAATTTAATGGCATCCACTGAAAAAGTTTAATACTGGTGAGGCAAGAGGCTACAGGAGAATAGCTGTGACGGCATCACTTTAAACAAAAAGTATGAAGATGATGAGCACAAATGATAGAATTTATTGTCCAATCAAGATCCGGGATATCGTATTTGGATGCAACGTTTTTTTGTTGCAATACAATAAAAACTGAAATAAACATTTTTCGAAAATGCACAGTGAATAAAGAGGACTGAATAGCAATAGGCCATTTGTGGATCCAATATTGTATTGTATACCAACTTATTTCAGCCCCATATTATGCACGTTATATTTGCATATAATACCATGTCCATACAGTATGTTACTGACTTCCTCTAGATGGGCAATGTCAGGCTAGGCCTAGTAGGCACCCTAGGGGAATTGTAGGGACCAAGGAGGAATAGTAGGGACCAAGGAGGAAGCCCAGGGGTTAAAGGGTCCAGTAGCGCAGCACAGGCAAGGATCAGGCAGAAACAGGTCAAAGTCCAGGCAAAAGGTGTATTGGCAGGCAAAAATAATACAAAGTCCAGGCAATGGTCAAATACAGCAAAACAGGATCAAAAACACAACCAGGAACAAATGCAAAGAAGTCCTATCATTGGCATCATAATGGCATCCAATGCGCCTTTAAACGTGCAATGCGCCTTTAAACGCGCGGGCGCGTTGACGTCATCGCACTGCAGAGTCGCGGTGTCATGACGTAATTATACAGGCGCCGCTACCCACATGGCAGCCATGGGCGCCACCATTGTGGGAGCGACGCTGGAACGAAGAGGACGCGCTGCCCAGAGCTACAACAGGTAAGACTCTGGGCGGCGCGATCCTGACAGGCATGACCCTTTAAACAGTGCCGGTCTTAAGCACATTGAACCAATTTGGCCCAATTGGGCCCTGCACTTATGGGGGCCCGCTCCAGTGTAAGCTCTGATTCCTATTCCCTTAATTCCCCAGTAGCCCAGCCTACCCCTAATCCAGATTGGCCCAGCCCGCTCAAACCCACATCTGAACCTGATTAGATCAGCCCACCCCCAAACCCAATTCAACCAGCCCGCCCCAAACCCAACTGTCCCAAATAACAAGTGAAATACATTAATGTTGTATATGTAATCCATGGTGCTGCACACACACAGTTTACAGTGGTAACCAAAATTTGCACTTTTTTTTGTGCACATAGATTAAACAAAGTGAGAGAACATTTTCTCCCAGTTGCCCAGCCTGCCCCCATCCCCAACTGGCAGCCATCACTTGGACAGAGGGGAAAGCAGACACTATTTGCCCATCCAGCTCTGTGACCCTGCGACAGACAGCAAAGTTCCTTCTAGTGGGCCCCACCAAAATGGTTCCAATTGGGCCCCGCACTTGGTACGACCGGCCCTGCCTTTAAAAGTTACAGGTATATGGATATTTATAATATTACAATATTGTATAGAAAGTGAAGCATTCTTGTGGGCAGAATCAGGTTACAATTGTTTTCTTTGTTTTTCTTAATGGCCAATATGCAACACAATGTAATTCATTAACTAAATGCAGACAGCCCTTAGTGCACTGTGGCTGTGCCAGTCATTTAACCTTGTAGTAATGGATACTGCCAGTTCATTTGCAAGCAAAACCTCATTACATTCTACACAAGACCTGTAGCCGAAGAAATCCAGAAACAAGTCTCATTTTATATAGACTGTATTGGCAATAGCCATCCATTCAGAAATATAAAAAAAAAACTGAAATGTAACTTTTAAAGTGAATGAGTGTTTTTCCCTTGCGGCAACTTTTTTTGTCTTGACGACTTTTTCTTTTCAAATATTTTTTATTTTCTTTACAATGTTAACATATGGTTTAAGTATTTTCTTATAACTCTATGTTGTACTCGCAGAGGAGAATTATTACATTATTTAAAGACATAATGTATCGAGTTACATTAACATATTATCTTATAAATGATTATTGTACAGTAAACATAAAAAATAAACTTGTAAAATTCAACAAATGTTTGTCAATTATTTCTTTGTGTCCGTCTCCGTTCTTCTGTTCTGTTCTTTATTATGTATTTGTCTCCACAGAAATTTACCATTGTGTCTCTGGTTTCTTCATTATGTTAATTACGGGCTCTCCCATTTTCCATACCTCTTTAGTATTTCCATTATTGGCATGTATATCTTATCCAAGGGGACCAAATTTTTAAATAAATATTATATTTATCTGAGACTATACTCAATAGTCTTTCGTTCACCATGACCCAGTTCATTTTGACGCGAAACAAAGTTATTGGGAGTGAACGTTTTTTCCAGGAAGACGCTATAGTTTGCTTAGCAGCGATAAAAATGAACTGGATCAATTTTCGCATGTGTTTATCAGTAACTGGGATTGTTTTATTGAGAAGCACTTGACTAGGATCTTTCTGGATTCTAATCCCTGTTATTGTATCTATTAAAGTAAATATCCTGGACCAGAATCTTGTAACTTCTCTACATTCCCACCATGTATGTATCATCGTGCCTTTATTACCAGAGTTTCTAAAGCAAAGGGGGCTACAGTTTGGGTAGTATGTATTTAGTTTGACAGGAACCAGATACCATCTACTCATTACTTTATATAATGTTTCTTGAGCAAGTATGTTAATAGAGCTCTTAGCCGTATTTTCCCAAATTTGTAACCAATCGGAATCGTCTAGGGTGATATTTAGATCTTTTTCCCATTGCTTGGTGTAGGAAGGGGGGGGATGATTTGACATTTTAACTATCTCTTTATATAATAATGATATTACACCACAGTTACACGGAGTTTCCAAGCATGCGCGTTCCCAAGGCGTTAGGGCTTCTGTAGTTGTAGAATTTTTTGTCACTTCTTTAAGGTAGTGACGAATCTGTAGATATCTGAAATATTCTGTTTCTGGAATATTATGTTGTTCCTTAAGCAAATCCCATTCTTTAATACCTTGAGGGCCTATAAAATGGTTTACTAATCTCATGTTATGAGTCTGCCACCATTCAAAGTTCTTTTTCTGTAAACCTGGGGGAAAGTTAGGGTTACCGTAAATAGGCATAGTGGGATAATGAGTAGAACTTAAGGTTATTTTCTTTCCAACTTGATCCCAGATAGCCAAGGCTAGTTTTGTTATTGGGGTAGTGTCTTGACGACTTTTTATCCTAATACATATGAGATGAGGCCAATGATTAAACCAGTTAAAGGATCAAAAAGGTTTTCTCATTTTCTAACTTCAGTAAACTTGTATGTTCTCTAAAGCTTATTTTAAATGTAGTGGAGAAATACATTTTGTTAAAAAAAAAAAAAAAGCACGTAAGGCTGCTAAAGCCTCAGATTTCTTCTTTTCATAGCAATTAGCCAATTTTTTAAAATCTTATTTTCAAAATGAATTTATTGATTTTTAGTCTTTATACTTTTAGAGGCTAGATTATTTGCTTGTTGTTGTTTTTTTCTTGAATTAGCTTGAATTAGTGGAAGTGGGCTCAGCACCAAAACCAGTAATAATTAGAATTGGGGAGTATGGCCATTTGTTTTATTAGTTATTTTTGGAAGCCCAGCTTGGTGTAAATATGTATTTGCTGTCCTAGATATTCATGAAACAACAAGTGATATAGTGATATTGTCCTATAGTTGAACTTATTTAATGTATGAAGAAAAAAAAGAGCAGGCACTTGCAAAGATCAAGCTTCAAAGAAGACTTGTCAAAACATCAGTAGTTTTATTCCAGTACACAGGGATACAGCCTTACGCATTTCATATCTCTAAGATACTTTTAAGCGGTGCATCTGGACCTCTTCTCACTACTGGTGAGTTTTACTGAAAGTGATGTGTTTGCCTATATTGAAATGAGCTGAAAGTAGTTAAAAGGGACATTTGGCTTGAAGTGAGAAAAAATGACAACCATTGTTCTTGCTATTCATTGCCTGTAGAGAGTATCAATAACAATGAGAATAATTGTGCATTTAAACATCTTGCTACATCCAAAGCAACGCTTTACAGATAATAGATGTTAAAATAGCCACATGGTTAATGCAGAATCTAAAGCATAATTAAATAACATTTAATGAAACTGAAAACCAATGTATTATTTGCATTCAGATGGAGTGTGTTCTATTGAAACATGGCAACATTAAAATACTGAGTTGATTTTCACTGTTTTTCTCTTTGACAGAGAATAATTCTCAGAGACTAAACATAGAACCTAAAACAAACATCAGTAGTTCCATGAGTGGAGGACACATCTCTCCAATTTGTCCCCTTGGCAATAGTCTGCAAGCTGTGCCGCACTAGCTTGCCAGCTGATTATCCCTTGGAAATGCTGACTTCCATGTTTTTGAGCAACAATCTGCTCAAATGTACAGTTGATTGAAATACAAGTTTTTTGTCCCCTGCTAAGAGAGACACTGATTGTGGATGGTTCAAAAGTTTTGGACCTGCCCCATGTGCCTTACCCAGACCAAACCTCCTGTTTCACAGTCTCAAATAGGTTCAATAATTGTAGTCTATGAAATCGTTAGAGTTGCTAATCCCGACTTCATCCTCAATTTCAACCAGGAATCTATATACAGTATGTTGAGTTGCATGTTCTTGTGCTTAAATAGGTTTCTTGAGTTATCTGGTTTCCTCCCACAGTCCCAAAGCATATCTGTAGGTTAACTGAATCCTAATAAAAAAGGTCCCTGATGTGTATACTGTATGAAGGAACCATAGAGTTTAATTTCCCTACTTCTGGAAGTCCTGGTAGAAGTAGTCTATGCCCCATATGTCATTGAGAAAAGTTAGTTGTTCCTGCTCCTAGTATATTTAAAACTTGGAGCATATGGCTCTTCTTCTTTGGACTCCACCTGGTACAGGTGGGCGGATGTGCTAGGGGCACCATTAAGGAGCTTAGGACCTAATAGGGGTGAAAACCTTTAATGAAGTTAGAGAAAGGGACACCATGAATCCATGGATGAGGTATAGAGAGTGGATTGGAAAATAATGGAATAGCATCCTGCTGCTATCTGTTAATATATTGTTTAATGCAGGCAACCTGTGTTAACTTTACAGTTTAGTTTCCTCTGACCCTTCTTGAAACTGTTTCGCTGCTCATCAGAGCAGCTTCTTCAATTCACTGAAAGAAAGTCCAGTTGCTTTAGACTTATTACTATTAGACTCTCTAATCATGACCTGGATGAAGTGCAGTCCTATTTAGGGGCAAGTTTACTATTATTCCCCAACATTAGCTTGACCAAATTCGTAATTCGATAAGCATTCGACCATCAAATGCTTATCAAATTGTTTTAGGCTATCGTTTTGCTTGCCATATGATTTCTTGTACCAATGGTATTCGAGCAGGACTTAGCCTCAGAAGCTTATGGGGGGTTTCCCATAGGCTTCTATTGCAATTTGGAAGGTTCAATCTGGCGAAGTACAGTAGGCAGTTGAATAACTTTAAAATTTTGATTCCTTCGATCATCGAATGATCGAATGATCGAATATCCGATCATTCGATCTATTCGATATTCGATGATCGAAGAGGCCAAATTTGTATATCCGATTTCACGAAAAATTCGTACGATCGTAATTCGATCGAACTTCGATCATTTCATGTGAATTTCGTAAATTTGCCCCTAAGTGTATAAAATATAAAACAATAGATTCTACTCTCTACAAATGCATATAAAAAATGTACAATCTCTCAATGGGAGAATAAGTTCACCCAATGAGTTTCACAAAACTTAATTTCTCATGGGTTATCTGCCATGTCACGACATTTCCAGGGTCAGACTGGAATAAAGGGACACTGGGAAAAACCTGGTGGGCCCCGCCTGCCCAGATCTACACACTGTGCTTCTTCTTCATGCACAACCTGCCTTCTTCGGACCAGTCAAGGCAAAAACACGGTAGGCACGCCCTGAGACAGCAGCCCCAGTGGGCCCCAGGCCCCCCAGTCCAACCCTGCACATTTCCCAGAACTCTAGCCTGTTTCCAGCCAGTTTCCTAGACCTCATGAGAAAGCAGGGTGGAGGCCTAGGAAACGTGTTGTGTGTGAATTGTTCTAATTAGTTTGGACACTAGATATTCTTTCAGACCCACCGTTTGAGTCAGCCACTTTAGTCATCTCAACCATATGAAAGCACTTGTCTCACCTTCAATAAAAATATACATATTTTCATAAACAGACACACTGAAAAATTAAATAAGGTTCCTGCTTTTTCTGAGAATTACTCAATAAAAAACTATTGTAGTTGTAGCAGTGGTAGGATGTTGTGTCCTATCTGTTTGTTCCACAGATAAAGCATTGTTTGAAATCAATAATATATTAATGAAACATCTACCAATAACAAACAACCCCTTGTCTACAGTCTACATCTGTTTTTGGTAAGACAAATGTAATTGGATTAAACAACCAATGTTATCAGTATTGATATATTATTAATACTAATGGTACATTTCAACAAGATGTTGTCTCCATATGCTTTAAAAATACAAATTAAAGTTTTTGCCTATTACAAGCAAACACTGATTTTTTTTAGCAAGATCTATTAAATATAATATAACTCTAAATGAAAAGAAGAGAATAAAAGTTTGAGGTCTGGATCAAGGGCGTGGAATGGTGAAGATAACAAAGCTTTCCAAAAACATGCATTTACTGCTGGCAATGAAATAAAGTAGGTTGAGAAAACAAAATCTAACAGAGGGGACATTTTAATAGGCCTACATGTCGGAATGGAAACAACAGAGTGAATCAATATATCATTTTTAATTATGAATTAATAGGTAAACATTGTTAAAGAATAAAGATTTGGTGCCAAGAACTAATGTGCACGATAGAACCTGACTCATCTGCCTAAAGAGAGATGGTGCCTAGCTTATTTAAAGTAAAATTAAGACTATTAGGAAATTAGGAACAATAATTGTGACTTTCAAACCCTTGTAGGATATATATTTGTGCATGGGTCTATTATTTATTAGCTGTAAAAATAAGGCTTAAGGGGGAATGTAATAAAAAAATCGCAAGTGTTATTTAAAATGGGCGTTTTTGCAAATGTTTAGAGCTTCTCACAATGTAAAAAATCATCTGCTGGAAAATCTTACATTGCGCATTATTGCTAAGAAAAGTTTAGCATTAAAACCTGCTCTGGAGTTTCGTTAAATATTTTGTTGCAAAAAACAATTGCAAAAGCAGAAGAAGGCAAATAATTCAAATACTATAAAAAAAAGAAAGAAAACATGCATGCCAATTGAAAAGTTGCTTAGAATTATTCATTCTATACCATACTAAAAGTAAACTTAAAAGTGAACCTTCCCTTTAATATACTGCTGTATGTACAGTATCCTCTTACACCTTTCTCCCCAAGTTGGTCAACTACCAGCTCAGGTCTTCTAGACACCATGTTATTAAGCCATTATGCCTTTATATTAAGGAACTAATATGTCGTAAGAGGCAACAGTAAAGGAGTGGAGTGGGTACGCTTTACAAAAGGAAAATTGCTGTATAATATAAAAGGCAATAACCGTGGGAACAAGCATGTTCCATAAAAACTGGGCTACAAACAAGTGAAGCTAGCTTGAAAAAGCAGGAAAAATAAGCAACTGGCTTAGACAGCAAGTGGAATAAATAAGTAAGAATGTTACATAACTGTCGAGAGGATTAAAAAAATATTCACTAACAAGCAGATGTTGAATAAACCTACCGAATTGCTATTAAACCCTATGGGAAGTTCGATCGAATGGTTAAAATCGTTCAAATAGTTCAATTCGAACGATTTAATCTTCGATTGAATTTTTTTTATTCGATCGTTCAATTGATCGAATTGCGGTAGAAACCTTCAAATTCGAATTTGAAGGTTTCAAATTCAACCACAATTCGATTGGCTGAATTTGAGGGTAAATTCACCCTCAAATTCGACCAGTAGTAAATCTGCCCTAGGTGTCCCAATGCCTAAACTGGCTATAGAGGGAGGTAACCCAGTGACTGAAAATGGGCCCAGTGGGGACTTGCAGTGGATGCAAATGTATACTTTGTGGTTCACCTGCAAGCATTTGTATGACAAACATATAGCATTGGGTTTGATGGGGGCATAAAAAACATTTTTCTGGGGACTCCTGAAGTTACATAGTTACATAGTTAAATTGAAATTTAATTAAATTTTACAGCACACATGCCATCAATACTCCAGCATGTGATTTATAGAGGTAAGGGCCTGAAAGGGGGGCCCAGGTGCCCATCCTGTACCGGGGCCCACCAGGGAGTAGTAATCAGCCTTCAAGGCCACAATTAGAAATCACAGGGCCATGTACAACAACATTTTCGGGGCCAGCCGCCCCCAGCACCCGAGCCCCACCCCAGATCTCACCCACTCCACATCACAGTTAAAAGACCACACAGACATCAGCGCAAAGGTAAAGATAAAGTAAATCCCCCCCCACACAAGTTATAAAAAGCCATTGATGGCCCCCCTGCAGCACTAGGGCCTCCCATAAAAGTTTAATTAAGAAATTGGTGATCAGGGCCCCCCTACAAGATAAAAAAAATAATTGGTGGTCAGGTCCCCCATAAATTAAAAAAAATGTTGGTGCCAGGGCCCACCATAAAAGTTGTAAAAAAAACATTGATGTCAGGGCCCCCATTATAAATTTAAAAAAAACGGGTAATACATTGATGGCTAGGGGTTTAAAAAAACACTGGCTCCTTTTATGGCTTCAGATCTTTTTATGGCTTTGGAACTTCAGCTGTTCGGGACTTTGGGAAATTCGGAAGAGGCAGCACGGCTTTGGGGATGGCAAGGGGGTTATTTTGAAAAGTGCAGCACAGCTTGGCCCCCTTCTAGGCCTGGGCCTGATATAGCAGTACCCCTGTGCCCCCCTGATGGCAGCCCTGTCTGCAACAGCAACCTTAAAACAAAGCATTTGCAGGCATGAAAATAACCCTGTATCATTTAGGAAAAGAGCTTAATTTTATGTCACACTTAACTGGTCCCTTGAAAAGCCCCAGTCTGAATTTATTGGTTGACACCTCCATGAAAATGTCTAAATTTGCATTTTAACTGAAACTTTCTTAGCAGAGGGTTTAAAGGATAAAGCAGAGATGAGTTTTGCCTACACAACCCAACTCAGGAAATATTAAAACCAAATATCACGCGTCACGTGTCTCTGGTATCATGGTTGGTAGGAAATTTACGACATTCGCTTTTCTAAATTGTTATCATCTTCTGTCAAGCCGAGTGTTTGAACAACGCTAACCTTTAAATAGTGATTTTAGGGCTGTTTAGCTGAAAGCACAGACTTCTGAAAAGGTTATTGCTGGAGCAATGCAGGTCATATTTTTCAAGTTAACCCCCGTGTTGCCAGTCAAACTGGCACATAAAGAATAGTCAAACTGCTACAAACTGCTAACCCTGGTTCTCAATACAGAGTACTATAATATTATAATTTTATTATATAATATATCTTATTATTATAATATATAAGTGCTTGCATGGAAAGCTTCATACAGAATACGTGTGATCTTCTGTTATCCAAACAATGGGTCACATTAATAGGTGATTTTCTGTGTCACCAAAAATGATTGGAAAAATACCAATATGACAGCAACCAAATGATTATGATCATAGACCTTTGTGTTTGAATATCAAAAGCAGTGTTCCCCTGCAAATTCTATGCTGCAATCATTTATTACCATTCTGACATTGGCAATGGACAGCCACTCCAGACTCCATGGTACCACCCCAAACTCGATTGCCTACTAAAAATCTCCCCTGTTGATCTCCTCAATAGAGTTCCCGGTGGATGTTGGCTGGAATAGTTTCCACGATATCTCACACAGTAATATATTTATTTATTCATGGGATCCCGACTTCTGCTGAGGTATTCTCCATAATTCAGGTTCTTTATCTTGCATAAGAAAGTAAATAAAACAAATGAGAGGAAATTTACAGAGGTGTTTGTCATTTAATAGCATTAGTCATTCACATCTGAAATTGAAGCTTAGCAAGTCATTTAAGTAAAATAATGTATCTTCCATTAATAAGAAGATGATTTTTCTTATTTACTCTCATAAACCTTGAATTGTCACAAACCAATTGTGATGCACTTATCTATAAAAAGCAATGTAATTATGTGAAAGAGAAAATATACCATTCTTACTTTATTTCCTTTAAAACCTATATATTTATATATAAGAGCTTATTACTAAAACTGGGAGTCGTTATTGTAATTTCCCTGCCAAGGGTTATGCAATAAAACATGCAGAGTTGGAGGTCTACTTATTAATGGTCATATTTTAGTGGTGTTAAAGCTTTTTAAACTACAATTAAACTCTATTCCTGTAAAACTACCAATGCCATGGAATTTAAAATGTAATAAAAAGTATGAACGGGAAACATAAATGCTGAACGTGAACGATTCTCTAAAAATATGAATACCTAGAAAACCTCTAAAAATTCTGGGTAATTCTTGGATAATTACTAGTGAAAAAAAATCTGTCAACCAAAAATCCCTAATTGATTAAAAATTGTTAAATAGTATTTGCTCACAGTGACTTTTATGGGACCATGACAGCTTTTACTTGGCGCAGTTTTGTATTAGTTTCATGGTTTTTACATTGAGGGGATTATTTACTAAAACTCAATGTTTTCTCATATTTTTCCATAAACTAACTCGACTCGACTGTGAATAAAGTTTGCTGAGATTTTACTGCAGAGTGCACAACTAAAAATGTTTTGGAGGGGAAAGCCCTGGGAGTCTTTCTCTTTTAAAGTTCCCTAGCCTTTAAAAGGGGAAGGAGTATAAGATTTGTTCTACTTGGACCCCACTTTTTGGCGAATACAGTACAATAGATGGTGTTGAAGGGCCTGGGTTAGGGGGCCTCAGTAAAAGGAGAAATCTGTGACTAGCCTTTGTGATCCTGTCATACAGTAGCTCATTTTAGGGGTGAATCAAAAAATTATTTTGCTGCACCCATACGACAATAGACATCTTTCTACTATTTATTTTAAATCTAATACATAGATAATGATTGCATTATGTGATTGTTACATTGTTGATTTGAATGTCCTTCTTAATTATCTTAATGTCTGTCTTTATGTCCTTCTTCCCCACCAGGTAATGGAATTATACCCTAGGGTCTTCCTGGAAAATAACATATGCAGTGCTTTCAAGTTATGCAGTCGCACTAAAATAACATTTACAAGGCTTTCTGTATTTCTGATAAAGATTTCATATAGAAAGTCTCTTGGTCGTAGTGTCCCAACCCAAGAAATTTCATCAACAGACTAAGAATGCAAAGGAAGTGTGCAGCCAGTCAGTTTAAAATTATTTGCCTATAACAAAGTTGAAAACATTCGGGGGCATTTATTAATTTTCAAATTCAAGTTTTAAAAAAATTTTTTTTTTTTGTGGTAGAAATCTGGAATTCAAATTTTAGTTTTTTGGACACAAAGAACTAAATTCCTATAGATTCATGCAACATAGTTCAAAATTCAAAATTTAAGTAATTAAAGTGGAGTATATGGGAGATTAACATAATTTGAAGCTTTCTGGGTAACTGGTGTCCAGATAAGGGATCCCATACCTTAAAAGAAAACATGTACACCCATCCAATTTTCTCTAGAATCTAACACCCTGGTCGATCAATATTAATTTAAAAAAAATTTACTGTAAAATTAAAACGGAAACGAGTGAGGCTGTGATTGATTTACTATAAACAATGTATACTGTAATAATATACTGCAAGAAATGCCCCATTTTGTCCCTCGCCCAGTCAGTTGTTTCAATGTAACAATAGAGTAAATGTATGTAAATGTATTTCATTTCCTATTATGGGAAGGTCACCTCCCAGATATTACATTTTAATCTAATAATTACATTTTTTTTTTAATGATTTCCTTTTTCTCTGTAATAATAAAAACATACATTGTACTTGATGACAATTAACACAATTCTAATTAACACAATTCTATTGGGCTTATTAAATGTTTAAATATTTTTTTAGCAGTCTGAGGGGCTGATTTATTAAGGGTCAAAGTGAATATTTGATTGAAAAAAATCAATATTTGAAGTAATTTTTTTAAAAACTTCGACCATCAAATAGGTTACTTCAACCATTCGACCATTCGATTAAATTGGTCGAATAGTACAATCCTTTGACTTCAAAATGTCTTAAAAATTCTTCGATTTTTTTACTTCGCCAAATAAAAGCTGCCGAAGTGCTATGTTAGCCTATGGGGACCTTCAAGACCATTTTCTAAGTTTCATTTTATCGAAGAAAATCGCAGGAATGCAAAATTCGGTGAAAAACCCTTCACCTTTGATATTTTCTACTTAAAAATTCGACCTTTAGTAAATTAAAGTATTGTGATCACAATTACAGAAAGATCCCTTATCCAGATAACCCAAGGTCCCGAGCATTCCATATGCTAGATCCTATAACTGTACTATAGAACAGTAGGTACCCAAGCAAAGGTACATACCCACTGTTCTATAGTACAGGTATAGGCTACTTTATCTGGAAACCTATTATCCAGAAAGTCCCGAATTACAGAAAGGTTGTCTCCCATAGACTCCACAATAATAAAATAATCCAATTTTTTAAAAATTATTTCTTTTTTCTCTGTAATAATAAAACAGTAGCTTGTACTTTATCCAAACTAACAAATAATTAATCTTAATTAGAGGCAAAACCAGCTTTTTGTGTTTATTCAATGTTAAAATGTTTTATCCCAAGCATTCTGGATAACAGGTCCCATACCTGTACAAGTACAGGATCTATCTGAAATGCTTGAGACCTTGGGTTTAAAATCTAGCCTAACCTAAAGGGCTTTCTGGATAATGTATTGGTAAATGTAATAGTTGTTTTCTCTTACTTCCATTTACAGAAATAAATACTGGATTTTTAGCATGCTTCAAAATTCTCAAGTCACATAGATTTGCCACATTACAACTATAATGCAGAAAACATGCACTGGTCACAGATTTACTTCATTTGAGTTTTTTTAAATGTAATTACAAAGTAGGCATTGACTTTACTAGTGTTTCTAATAAAATAAAATAATATATATCTCTATTATATTACATAACAAACCAAATGGAATAAGAAATGGAAAAAAACAGACAGTTTAAAAAAATAAATAAATAAACTAACCCCATTGGTTGTTTTGTAGTTGAATTTTCTGTTTCTTCATTATGATTTTAGGAAAATCAGTTTCAACATATGTATTCATACATGTATGCTACAAAAGTACCAAATCTGTAGAAATGATGTGACTTACACTAATATTTATCCTTTTTGCATTATGCTATTGGTAAGTATTTGACTTTTATCAGTATCAAGAGAACACATTTCAGGCCTTAGAAACAGGCATATCCACCAACATGCCAAGACTCAAGATTAAAATAATATTCTCTTGCGTTTCCACCTTTTGAAACAGAATAGCCACATGTGTGTAACTCAGTGAGAGGTGGGAGTATGTTCTTGACAATTAGGGGGAAATTCACTAAAGCGGGAATCGTCTAACACTAGCGCTAATTCGCCAGCGTGATGTCATTTCGCAACTTCGCAAATTCACTAACACCGACTCAGGCGAATTTTCGCTAGCGAAGTAGATAGATTTGTGCAACTTTGCACCCTTACGCCAGGCGAAGTGATGAAGGATCGTAATTATGTAAATTCACTAAGATCAACATTTTCCTGAACGTTTCCATAGCATTGCTAGCGTAACTGCGCTTTGCCTGGTGTACTAAGGTATCGCTATTTCACTAAAGTTCGCCCCCCTGAGCACAAATTCGCATCTTAGTGAATTTGCGTAGTTCTGGCGAAAATGGGCCTGGCAAAGTGTGGCGAAAGTTAGCGAAGCCAACGATAGCGAATTTTCGCATCTTAGTGAATTTCCCCCTTAGAGAGATGGAAGAAAAAAAATAATATTGTACCTGATCCTCAGAATTATATTTTCATATAAATATATATGTTATAGAATGGTGTTTTAGATGTAAATATATATGTGGAAGTATAGGTTTATGTGGTTTCTCCTGTACATCAGTAAAAGATCAGAAAGTGAAGTTGGCCTTTAATATAAGCTGATGCTACAGGGCTGATTGCTAAATTGTGATGCTAGTTGCACTGGTTTCTGTGCTGCCATGTAGTAATTATTTGTATTAATGACTAATCAGCCTTATATTGTGACATTTCTATTCTATGTGTACTGTATATTGTGAGTGGGTCCCTAAGCTCAGTAAGTGACAGCAGCACAGAGCATGTGAATCAGCAGAAAAGAAGATGGGGAGCTACTGGGGAAACTTTGGAGAAACAGATTTTTACTGCTAAAGGGCTGTGGTTGCCTTGGGGTGGTGAAGAAGCCCAAAATATAATGTTCAGCATTTCCAGCCCACATCTCTAGTTCTCCTTTAAGTTAACTTTTAGTATGTTATAGCATGGCCAATTTGAATCAACTTCATAGTTTTTTTAATAATTTGCCTTCTTCTTTTGACACTTTCCAACTTTCAAATGGGGGTCACTGACCTCATCTAAAAACAAATACTCTATAAGGATTCAAATGTATTGTTATTGCTACTTTTCATTACTCATCGTTCTATTCTACTTGGATGTAGGTGGGAAGCCATGAACAAGATGAAGACAGCAAATACCAACAACAATGGATGGGGTTTCCATACTGAGTAATACCAGATCCAGTTGAGTGAATGAAAGCAGTGCCTCTAATGGCTGCAACAAACTCCCAAGTCAAATCACAAACTAACTTTAAACCCTTATGTCCTATAAGATATGGCATATCAATTACCCATATCAAGTTTGCTGCAAAACAGTAGACTTTTAGCCAGAACTGTGCCACCACTTATATAGCTGTTAAGACAAAATGCACAATACAGCTTCTTCTACTGAAGTTAGAGAGAACAGATAGTTTCAGCTGAAGAAGAGCTGAAGCTTAGACAAAAGAATTCAGAAAAAAACGGTAGTCAGAGTTTTGTCCAGTACAGTAATGTTTTAAGCCCTTGAAATCGAATGACGCAATAGTTGCCAATCACTGTGTGAACTCATCATAGTCATAGTAATCATAGTAAGTTAGGCTGAAAAAAGACTCGCGTCCATCAAGTTCAACCTTTTTAATTTTAACTGCCTAACTGCTACTTGGGATTTTTGGATTAATGTATAAAGCATATATGAATCTCTCTGTACTACCTAGCAACCATCATATTATAGGGGTTCAGACCTATCAAAAAACCTTAGTTTTAAAAAAACTGAATGATGTAGCCCCTTCTCTATAAGATAAGGATGACAGAGGTCTCTAGGTAAATCTTTAAGCAAACCTTAGAAACCCATGAATAAGTAGCCAACAACTGGTGAAGAAATGTCTATGTTACTACTCATAACCTTATTATTTGAAAAAGGGGAGCCTATATTTTATATTGTTTTATGATTCACAAGTGTGATAAGTGGACATTCATTTAAATTGTTAGGTTAAGTTATTAGCCTTGGTTGTTTCAGCCTTCATTTTAAGCAACTGTATACTTGATGTGTTTATATAGTAGCTTACTTCTGTAGAGAACTGTAGCAACCACTCAGAAGTAGGACATTGTGGCCTATTGTTTTAGAACAGGGGTCCCCAACCTTTTTTGCTCATGAGCCACATTTAAATTTAAAAAAGAGTTGGAGAGTAACACAAGCATGAAAAAGTCCATGGGGATGTCAAATAAGAGCTCTGATTGGCTTTTTGGTAGCCCCTATATGGACTGGCAGCCTACAGGAGAGAATGTTTGGCAGGACATCTGTTTTTTATGCAACCAAAACTTTCCTCTAAGCCAGTAATTCAAAAATAAGCACCTGCTTTGAGGCCACTGGGAGCAACATCCAAGGGGTTGGAGAGCAACATGTTGCTCGCGAGCTACTCGTTGGGGATCACTGCTTTAGAATAAAGAAAATAAGCATTTCACTGGTTGCTATGCACATGTTACTATATAAAGGTCTATGTCTGACTGTCTGCTATTTGTAGTTATCTGAAAAATATATATATATATAATCTCATAGAATCAGACATAAGATTATGGAAGAGTCTGTGATGAACAACCACTGGGAACTAAATGATATGTTGGAGGAGGATCAGACATCATTGATCTTGGCTGCCAATACATCCAATAAACTAGAAATAATCTGTGATGTTTAGCTCTTCTAAAGTATTTTAGGTACAAAAATGTCAGCTGTGCTGGTGTCACTTTAACAGAGCCATTAACTTTTCAGGTCGGTCTAAAGACTGTGCATAGAGTGGCATTAACCAAGTCTCTGGCAGACATTATAAAATAAACTTCCTGTTATTGCTGAGGTTCTACTGCACTTTGCAACAAATGCTCTTTAGATAATAAAAATGGAAAAGGTGACAAACTTAAACCCTGGGGGAGAAACTGGATTCTGGTTTAGGTGCGCTATTCTTCCTATAACGTGGACTTTTAGCTTTGGACCTGATCCTCAGCTCTTTGCGTATCACCAGGTCTTACAGTACCGGAATTCAGAGAAACATGGACATTTAGCTTTGGACCTGATCCTCAGCTCTTTGGTTATCACCAGGTCTTATAGCACCAGAATTCAGAGAAACGTGGACTTTTAGCTTTGGACCTGATCCTCAGCTCTTTGGGTATCACCAGGTCTTACAGCACCAGAATTCAGAGACTCCTACTAAGGCAAAGAAGACAAAGCCACACAGAAAGAGACAGTAATGATAGACCTAAACATAGTCAGACCCAGGTAAAAGTTGTGAGGCCAAACATGAACAAGCTGGGGTAAAAACCAGGAATCAAAACAAGCAACAGGAACAGGGGAGCAAGAACTGGTAGGAATCATGATTCAAAGCACCCAGACAAAAGTTAACTTGGCCTACAATGGGCAGTGAGTTAGCTCAATAGCCAGCCTGAGGACCTGTGTCCAGATTAATAACATCTGATATGAATATGCCTAACTGAAAACAAAAGGATAAGCCAACACTGAACTTAGCTTAGCTGCCTGCTCATAGAGAGCAGATTTATAACAGCCTGTGCACTAACTAGAGGTCTCAGGTTGCTACCTGCACTTTCTGATTCGCAAGAGATTCTGATTCCCAACTACTAGCATTGAACCTTCCTTTTTTATTCATAGGCTTTTGGGGAAGGGTACCTTCCCCATAGAAATCCTGAGAGTTTAATGTATTATGATTTTTTTTAGCAATTGCCTCTATCACTGTATTACTTTGCATGAAAAATCCATTGTCATGTCATAACTATTTTTCAAAATCTCGTCCCAAACCCAATTTTTAATTCTCTAAGCATTCTCTAAGAAGGAACCAGAAAGAAGGCACAGCCAGTAGGTTTAGCCTAGCCAGTTCTCCAAGTACGGCAGGGCCCCAGCAAAAGAGCAATAGAAAAACAGATATGTTTCTTTATAGCCTGTAGAGATAACAAAAAACTATATATATATATCATATTCTCTATTCTCCAGTACTTAGCACAATTAAGCAAACAAAGGTTAAAGCATTTAGTGCTCTCTAAAGCAGTTAAGCTTACAGATAACCCCACAAAACAAAAGGAACTAGAGTGAAATATATTTATAATTACTTGTATAGAATTACCTCAACTCCATTTTTCAAAATGTGTTGGTGCCCTTGGAATCATTATGAACCTTGTGCACATATAAATATGAATAGACTGTTTGTAGGCAATTAAGTGATTCTATTATTTTCAGCTGAAATACAGAATAGAAAACGATTGTGTTTTTCAAGGAAATTCTAGTCATGCTGATTATGACAACATAATAGTGTTGGGGATTTGATCCATTTTTACATTACTCTTTCTAACTGTTGTACAAACATTGCTCTAAGGCTGATCTCTAAATGATGTCCATGGTAATTTTTATGTTTAGTAGTATAGGGCTACAAAACATGTAGTGATGGGAGAATCTGGGGCGTTTCACTGAAATTTCACGAATTTCTAGTGAAATTTTGTGAAAGAAATTAGCAAAATGGCACTGCGTCTCGTTTTGGAAGCAGGCGTCTGTTTTTGGACGGCGGCGTCCTTTGGACGCCAATGGGCACCGGCATCCAAAAATGGACGCCAGCATCCAAAAACGGAGACGGCGGCGAATTTTCGCCCATCACTATTAAGATCTGACTGCGAATTTCATTGCAAGTTTCTCACATTTTGTTGGAAATTTATTGTTTTGTCGTACATTTTTCAATTCGCTGTTGTTTTGATTGGTTTGTGAGCAAAAGTAAGAACTTTCCTGTGTGTCTGTATACAATACACTGGACATCTGCCTCCATGAACGTGGGGAAAATAATGTTTAGGAATACATATGGCAGGTAATAGTGTATACAGCTCAAAATATCCCTAACATGCCTTTAAATATTATTCTTTTTGTCATTTCCTAACATTTCCCAACTCAGTGGGTGGGACTGACTTTTACTGTAATTAAAAATATACTGAGAGTGGGTGAGTTGTTACATCACAGCAGGCTCAAACTAGAATCAAATTAATAAGAAATAAATACAGGTATGGGATCCATTATTCACAAACCTGTTATCTGGAAAGCTCCCAATTACAGAAAGGATCCATTTTATCCAAATAATCCAAATTTTTAAAAATGATTTCCTTTTTCTCTGTACTAATGGAACAGTACCTTGTATAATTAATCCTTACTGGAAGCAGAATAGGACTTATTGTTTTATTTAAAGTGTACATGATTTTTTGTATACCTTTTTTAGAAGGTATCAAGTTTAAAGAAAGATCTGTTATCCAAAAAACCACTGGTCTTGAGCACTCTGGATAACAGGTCCAATACCTGTATAAAATAGCATTTTATGTTTATTCTTCTACATGGGGGATTTTAATGCAGTGTACTATTATGTTAATATTATTATCACATTTATATATTTTTAATACAGGTATGGTATCTTTATCCTTGGGTCCTGGAGTTTTTTGGATAAGGGGTTTGGCTCAATATATCCTACGTCTACTAAACAAACATTTAAACATTAAAGCACATTCAAAAGGGTTGTTTTTCTACCAAAATGGATTCATGCAGATTATTTATAACAAGCTACTATTTACTTATTAAAGAGAAAGGGTAACCATTTTAAAAAATTCGATTCTATAGAAGATGATGTTGCAAATTTAGATAAGAGATCCCATACAGTACGTGCAACTTATTTGCTGAAAAGTTGTGTACAGGTGTGGGATCTGTTATATGGAAACCTGTTATCCAAAAAGCTCTGAATTACAGAAAGGCCTTCTCCAATAGACTCCATTTTATTCAAATAATCCAAATTTTAAAACATTATTTCCTTTTTCTCTGCAATAATAAAACAGTAGCGTGTACATGATCCTTATTGGAAGCAAAACCCATCTATTGGGTTTATTTAATATTTACTTGATTTTCTAGTAGACTTAAGGTATGAATTATGGAAAGATCCATCATCTGGAAAGCCCCAGGTCCTGAGCATTCTGGACAACAGGTCCCATAGCTGTACCTGAATACAGTGTAGGTACAGTACAGCAGTTTATATAACTCTCTGCTTGCAATGGCCCTAGCTTGGCCAAATCGAGATATATTTAATACAAAAACATGCACAAAAATACATCCTTCTCTCATCTGGAGTTAAATTGAATCCTGCCTTTGAAAAGGGTTGTTTTAAAACCCATAATAGACTTCACTGTCAATAATTAGAGAAAGGAGATTGATAGCTGTAAGGATTCACTAGGCACCAGGGAACTGTAGTGTATAGATCATAATAAGTTGGTAGGGGACGACGGATCAGTGCGATCTAAAGGTCATTGCACCCAAGTGTGCATTATAAGCAGTTCCATTCGCAGGCTTGACAGCAGCGCATGTGAAATATTTGCAATACTCGAGCCGCACATCAGTGTTATTGGTTGCAGGTGATATTTCTTTTTACACATGAATGCTCTCTAATGAGTAACTTATACTTTTAATTAAGCCTCCTGAATTTATTGTACAGAATATAGATTTCCATGCAGCTTTATAAATTACTTCGAGATTGTGTCAATGCAATGCAATAACAATAAGATCTTTTCTACATTGCTGTAACAGTTATTTCCATTAATGGGAAACTGCAAAGCGCGTGACCCGCTAAACACTACCTTTCTAAATTAACAGCCTGCAATTATAATGCATGGGGGGGGAATCCATTTAATTGGTTCTTGCAAGGCGATGAAGCAGTTAAAAGCTGTATCTTTGCTTCCCTGCTATCACAGAACCTGTTCCCCCCGTGTGTTATTATGTAAGTATAAAAATTACCAAGAATGGAAACAGTTAAGGATTTTGAGTTTATTTTTAAATTGTGTGTCAGTGTATATATTTGTATAACACACATACAGTTTTTTGTTGATGAATTAGCATGATTCAGAAACCATAAACAATTTATTGCTTAGAGCAGCATCATACCCCGTCCCAGCTGTTATTCCCCATTTAATCTTTTAGAATGCATTAAGTTATATGTATGAGGAGGGTGTAAGCAGATCCTGGGATCCAAAAGGTAGATGGCTTTAAAAATTCATTATTCCGGATTACAAATATAAATATTGGTGGACGTAACTTTACAGCAGGAGAATTGTAAAAATAAATTGTCAGAGAATGTAAGACAAAACTATGGAATCCATGACATTAGTGTACCTTTCGTGTCCCACTGAAGCCGTATTCCGCTGCAAGTTGCTTGGCTTCAGCTTCTCCTCCTTCACGTAAGTCAACCAAGAAATGATCGGTGAGGACAGGTCTTCCAGCGGAGACTAAAAGACTGGCAAGATGCAGAACAAGAGCAGCCACCATCCCCACGGTCACAACACCTTCTCTCATCTTTCAGGAATTCGTGCTGAAGGTAGATATGAGCTGTTTTAAGGTGTAAAGCAAACCAATGAAATGCAGAGGTGCAGAAAGGCTGAGATGAAAATTTTTAAACAAAAAAGGGAAAGCCAAGGTGCTTTTATTCTACTGCATCTCTCCCTTCAGCATGCCAAGCAGTTTCAACTCCTGCTCCTGAGGTTTGCTCTGCTGTGTATGTGAGCCTACTTCTGATGCCAAATCTGCACTCAGCTCCTCCTCATCTATAATTCATTTGAGGCTCAAAGCCAGAACTAAACAAGATCACGTGTAGAGAGACTCCCATCCAATGTCTTGCTGCAAGATAAGAGGGGGGCTGACCGTGTCCTCCACACCCCCCTCTCAGGCTGCTCATTAGTGCCTCGCTGCTGGCTTCCTGATTCAGCACCCTGGAGAATTCCTCCATTTCTTCAGTGCTCCAGAACTGTCAAACTGAGCTGTTAAGCCGGGGGAAACCCACCAGGGACAGAAAAACTGTTAACAAACCCCAAGGTCATTTCATACACCTAGTAAGTTAAACCTTGCACAAGGATATGACTTTTAATAGGGGACAAATGCTGCAAAGCTAAGGGCAAGCAATAACCTAGATGCAAAAGAATAAATCACTTTACATATTATGCCAATGTGGCAAAAGCTGGAAGCTATAGATATATGTGTCTATTAATAAACGCTCTGTATTTACAGTAGATATTGCAATTTAATCACTGCTACTTTCCCACTCAGCGTTAAGCATTCATTTGTCTTGTATTATCTGCGTATGTGGATAAAACCCTCTCTTTAGATTTCCATAACAATTACATATAAATTGCATGAATTAAATGCTATATATAGAGATGTCTATGACAATTGCAGGTATAATGAATGTATTTGTACAGACACATAAAGGAAGTGACAATCGTATCCCACCATATTTTTGCTGCCACTTCTAGAAACCTACACAGCCGGTGGTTCTCCTTTTATTGATCTCTGAAATTGATTTCAGTAAAATATTGCAAGTGACCAAAATACTAAAATGCTTTTAGTGGCCAGCTATAAGTGCTTGAATTTAGATGGGGTGCCTGACGCATAGCAGGCTCCTGAGAAGAGAAATGAATATGGTCAAGTGGCTGATAAACAATTCCATGTATCTCTCAGGCATCTCCAAGGAAGAGGGTAGTGATCACTTTGTCAAAAAAATCAATTAGTTGAGATGGGCAGATTTCACCATGGCTGCTTGTAACCTCCCTGGGGGTGGGGGGATATGGAGGAGTTAGTAGTGTTGTTTCTTCCCAATTAAAAACATATTTGATTTGCTGCTATCTATTTCAGCAATAACCTTGGTCTAGGGGAACTGTCATGAAAATTAAAATATAATATAAGATTCATCATACTGAAATAAGAAACTTTCTAAATACATTTTATTTAAAAATGTGTAATAATCAAGTTTATCTTCACTATTCCTCTCTCAGCATGTGTTTCTCCTCATTCTGTCTTCATTCAGGAGTTAAATGATCCAATATATCGTATAGGGGGTCTCCTAGAAGATGTATAAGAGCTCACTCTATTAAAATCACCAGAAATCCTGTCTCTCTACTAGGGATGCACCGAATCCACTATTTTGGATTCGGCCGAACCCCCGAATCCTTCCCGAAAGATTTGGCCGAATACCGAACCGAATCTGAACCCTAATTTGCATATGCAAATTATGGGTGGGAAGGGGAAAACATTTTTTACTTCCTTGTTTTGTGCCAAAAAGTCACGTGATTTAGCTCCCTGGCCCTAATTTGCATAAGCAAATTAGGATTCGGATTCGGTTCGGCCAGGCAGAAGGATTCGGCCGAATCCGAATCCTGCTGATAAAGGCCGAATCCTGGCCGAATCCCGAACTGAATCCTGGATTCGGTGCATCCCTACTCTCTACATGCAGAATTTGTGCAAAAGGCAGCTATTTTGTTGGATTTTGTTTATACTCTAACCAGTTCTTTGAGTGAGCTCTGATACATCTTCTAGGAAAGGAAGCCCCGCTCTGTAAGATATATTGGATGATTCATCTGACACCCAACTGCTGCATGAAGACAGAATGAAAAGAATAGTGAAGATAAACTTGATATTTTTCAGAAACGGTACAGAATTTTTAATTGATTGTATTCAGAAGGTTTTTTATTTCAGTATGAGGAGGCTTTTGTTAAATTTTCATTTTCGTGATAGTTCTACTTCAAAATGGCCAGTATGGTTGAGGGAAGCTGAAGAATATTGGTCATAAATAGGATCATTCCAAGTGATACCCAGTAAAACAATAATTGTTTCCTCTGTTTGGAAAAAGCTTCCTATCATCTAAAAGTCATCATGGAATTTAATTAACATACCAAAGGCATTTAACACTTTGATATTAATAGCTCCTGTATTTCCAGCAAAATGTGTATGTTTCTTTCACATGTACATCTGCACTGAATATTAAATAAGCCAGAACAAGATAAAGCTTGATATACACTATACTCCTAATATCCTTTATCAGCTTTTTATTTTGTGTATTAGGTTTAAAGTGCAGTTGACACACACTGTAGTGAATTCAAGTACATATTTTTTTCTATCTCCTATACAGGAAGGGTTTTATGAAGATGAAAACTGGTTTATCTATTCAGCTTTTTTATTTTCATTGTGAAAAATCTGCCCCAGGGAATGTCTCCTAGTCTGAAACACTAAAGGTTACATGCTTTGTGAAAATGCCTTGCTCATATTTAATGGTATGTGGACAATAGAGTTTATAGCACAATAAAACCATCAGGGAGCTTGTCTCTATTACAGTTGCACCAGTATTTGAAAACAATCATGCTCTGAGAGTGTCATAGGGAAGTACATAAATGCTATTCGATAGGAATGTGTTTCCAGGTGAATTTGCACTTATTCTTTGTTGTACACATTTAGTACACAATGCAATAGTGAATCATTACCATAGGCTTTATAAAGAACCCAGTTCATATGAAAGCAGGGAACAAAGCAGTTCATCTGTGAATATGGAAGCTGCTATGGTAGTTGAAGTTGGCCAAACACTAAACTGCGAAACAAAGCAATTATATTAATAAATAATCACTATAATATACAAGTACAACCAGAAGGACCTCTTGACTCTCATAGTCACAAAGTGCCAGTACAAACACCAATTTTATAAGCCAAAAGTTAAACATTGAGAGAAAGCATAGTTTATTTACTACAATAAAATGTGTAGTCCAAACTTGCTGTGTTCAGCAGAACCGTATTCATAAAGGGCGAGCAGGGTGAGGCATGAGGCATAGAACCTCTCCCACCCATCCATTCCCTAAAGGAGGGCTGATAAATCTGCCGATTTAGTCCTTCCAGACTGATATCTCGTGGAACATTGGGCAGTTATTGATCAGGCAGGTTTGAAATTCCTAATAGGATGAGGATCACATTGGTTCACTGCTGTGGTCCATTCTCCAACAACCTGCTTTGCCATCATCGTGGTCCAATCATTTGGCCCATAGCCGAGACAATTGGTTCAGTCTGATATTGCCAACTTCAAAGAAGGCATACTGGCAAAATATCTTTAAGAGGATTATTTATCAAAATCCGAAAATGTTTGATCATTTTCTGTAAAATAGTCCAACCAAATCCACACAGATTTTTACCCCTTATTAATCAATACTCAATTTTTTATTAAAATCTCCTGTGCAGGAAAAAAAAATGCAATAAATAAATTTGAATCATACACATTTTTTTCTGATTTATTTCAGATTGTTGTGCGAAACCCACAAAGTTTTAGGATTACTGGTATGGGATCTGGAAAACCTGTTATCCAGAAAGCTCTGAATTATGGAAAGGCAGTCCAAATAATCTACCTGTATTGCACAAAACCCATTTCAGATCAGGATATTTTCGAGTCATCTCCTATTAACTTCTACATGAACTCAGCAGGTCTGATTTGGAGTACTTTTTTATTCAGACTTTTAACACCATCGGGGTTTAATACATTCTGAAAAATTTTATTTTTTTTCCGCTAAAAATTCAGATTTTATAGTTTATAGTTTTTTGCATTTGATTGTATGGCCAACAATCTGAAGCTAGGAGCAGAGCTTAGCCAAACTCCGGACAGAGTATTCCATAGCTAAATAAAAATGTACTAAAATACAATGGAAGTACTCCTAATCTGGCCAATTTAAAGTATTTCAGGCCTTTATGCTTCCCTGAGGTGGCAAGTTGATGCTGCCCACCACCGCTCATTAATAGTACTCTCTAAACTAAAGAGATGACATTCTGTCTCTTTAAACTACCTGGGGGCAGCTTTTTGCCACCAATGGTAACTTGTGGGCTGCTGCTACCTGAAGCAAGTTCTCAACTTGCCTCTGGTGTTTTTTTTTTATAGTTTTTATTCCTTTGTCATTTTCCTCTTTCGAGTTTTTAAATAGGGGTCACTGACCCCAGCATCTAAACAGCTATTGTTCTTTTAGGCTACAATTTTATTGTTATTGATACTTTTTATTCTTTCCGTTCTTTATATTACATCCCTCATTTATTCATATTCCAGAGTCTCAATAAAACCATGACCTGCTTGCTAGGTTAAATAAGACCCTAGCAACCAAATCGTTGCTGAAATACCAAACTGGAGAGCTACTGAAAAATAAATAAACAACTGAAAATGAAAGGTAAAACATGAAGATACAGTAAATTGCTAGTAGTTTCTAAATATCAACTTCTATATCATACCAAAAGTTTATGTAAGGGTGAACTATCCCTTTGAGAAAAAAATGTGTTTAAACGCAATTGGAAAAACATATATTGAAATATAATTTCAAGGAAGCTGTAAAAAAGGAAACCCCCCCCAAAAAAAAAAAAAACTTCAGTCAGCTTGGTTGAATGCTTTAGAAACTTTCATACATTTTCCATTTGGTAAGTCTTGAAAATTTGAATTAGAAAAACTCAAACTTGAATAAACATTGTATACAAGATTTTTTATTTTTTTTGCATAATTTTTTCAAACTGTGAAAACTAGTGATGGGCGAATTTATTCGCCAGGCACAAATTCGCGGTGAATTCGCCTCCAATAAGGATTAATTATATCTTAGTTGGGATCAAGTACAAGCTACTGTTTTATCATTACAGAGAAAAAGGAAATCATTTTTGAAAATGTGTAGTATTTGATTATAATGGAGTCTATGGGAAACGGCCTTTCCATAATTTGTATCTTCTGGATAAAGGGTTTCTGAATAGCGGATCCCATACCTGTATATATTTCTCTGCATCCTTAAAGGGATACCGTCATGGAAAACATGATTTGTACAAAACACATCAGTTAATAGTGCTGTTCCAGTAGACTTCTGCACTGAAATCCATTTCTCAAAAGAGCAAACAGATTTTTTTTTACATTCAGTTTTGAAATCTGACATGGGGCTAGACATTTTGTCAATTTCTCAGCTGCCCCTGGTCATGTGACTTGTGCCAGCATTTTAGGAGGGAACTGCTTTCTGGCATGCTGTTGTTTTTCCTTCTCAATGTAACTGAATAGAACGCAGTGGGACATGGGTTTTACTATTGTGCTGTTCTTAGATCCACCAGGCAGCTGTTATCTTGTGTTAGGGAGCTGTTATCTGGTTACCTTCCCATTGTTCTGTTGTTAGGCTGCTGGGGGGAGGGAGGGGGTGATATCAGTCCAACTTGCAGTACAGCAGAAAAGAGCGATTGAAGTTTATCAAAGCACAAGTCACATGACTTGGGGCAGCTGGGAAATTGACAATATGTCTAGCCCCATGTCAGATTTCAAAATGAAACATAAACAAATCTGTTTGCTCTTTTGAGAAATGGATTTCAGTGCAGAATTTTGCTGGAGCAGCACTATTAACAGATGCCTTTTGAAAAAAAAAATTTTTCCCCATGACAGTATCCCTTTAAGCTGCATGTTAAATAATGTGTGAAATATTTGCTCCCAGCTCAGTAACCCATAGCAACTTACCACTTCTTAACATTAACTGGCAATTATATAATAAAATCAAATATCTGAACGGTTGCTATGGGTTTCCACACCCGGAGCAAACTTCTTTGCTGTTAACATATTCTCCCTGCAAATCTTTCTATGGGAAATGTGTAAATTACTGTTAGGCAGAGTGGGCTGTGTTTAATGCACACACTTATCTGTGGTTGTACAACAGAACATTGTATAATGCATCCAGACAGAATACATTTATCATCAGGGAATTCACAGATCTTTGTAGAAGACATTGCTCATAAAATACGCCAGGAATACAGCATTTTATTGCTTACGAGAAGAAAAGAGCCAACAAAAACACATATAGAGACACTTCTCTTAGAACCTTGGAAGGCCTTTTCTAAGGTTATTTTTTTATTATTATAAATACATATATTGCACACTTTGTTCCACTCAATTGAAACACATAAGAACATAATTTATAACCAAACGCTAAGGTACAGATTTACTAAGGGTCGAAATTAAGTTCAAAATTAAAAAACTTTGAAATTCAGACATCAAATTTTTTAAAGGGGTTTTTCGATCAAAAATGGACCGTTTTTGATCAAATAAAAATTGTTAAAATTATTTGATTGCATCCTTGATTTGAACGATTTTCCCCAAAAAATTTGATTTACAAAAATTTTCAAGGACAGTCCTTAAAGGTTCCAGGAGGTCCCCCATAGGTAAAATAACAATTCGCGAAGGGTCGAATTCAAATTTTTTAAAGAGACAGAACTTTGATTTTCAAATGGTCAAATTTTAAAATTCGAATCAAATTTTTTTCCATTCAAATCGAATTTTGGCCTATTCGATAGTCAAAGTAGCCAAAAATCACCTTGAAATTCAAATTTTTTTTATTTGAATTTTTACTTCGACCCTTATTAAATGTGCCTCTTAATGTGATATTGTTTAATTTCTGTAGGGGCCAAAGCATCACATTGTAAAGGCATTTTAGCTCAAATATTTCACACATACTGTATGAAGAGCAGTCCCAAAGGGGAAAAAAGTTCAAATATTTAATAGAATCCTACTGGAATAACATACAGTACCTCCCAACATGAGTAGTGCACAGAATTTTTTTTTGACCATTGGCAGGTTATGAAAGTTTGAACACATTTCTGGGAGTTTTTAGGGCCATGTTTTATGTGTTAAAACAGTTTTGCTATTTAAGTTAAAATTTCCCTTCAAGCTGTGAATCAGTTTCCCAGACTTATTTATCTTAAATAGTTACAATTCTTTCTTTGCTTAAATTGTTACAAATGTATCAGTGCAGCTGCTCAGTGTTCTGGGCTCTCTGCCAAAAAGCCTCTTATTTTAATTAAGTTTCCGAAACTTTGTATCTTTTTTTGGCGTCAGTGCAGAAACTCTGGACATTTCAATAAGAAACCTGGCACCGCAGGCTGAGCAAAGATTTATTATACCCAGAGGATGGAAAAATTCACAACCCGAAAATCCGGCATCTCAGACCTGCCGAGGTTGTATAGAAGTCAGTGGGAGAGGTCCCTATACTATTTGTAAATTTCTGTGGTCTGCACTAAAATTAGACAAAAAATCCAAATGTTTGGTATTTTCAGGAATAAATCTGAAAAAAATCTGACTTTTTGGGAAAAAGCCAGAAGAAATTGAACGATTTGGGAAAAAATCTGAAAAAAAACGGATTTTTGCTCGATTTATCGAGTTTGTCCCCGATCCAATTAAATCTTGCCTTTTAAATAATAAATAAGGTCCAATCGTGAATTCTTATTTGGTCAAACTTTTATTTCAATACAAAAAAAGTCAGATTTAGATAAAGAAGGCCCCCATATAATAAAAAAAATAATGAAAAACCCCCAGGTCCCGACAAATGATTTGCAAATAAAAAAGTGTGCCTCTATATGGGTCTTTGTTGACTCTTTTCTTCTCTCGACCAATAAGTATTACCCATGGGCACCAGTGAATATACTGGGATCAGGGACTGGTATTACTGGGAACATGTGATTATCGGTTGGCCTGCAGTCTACTAATATGTCTAAAATTTGAATCACAGTTGTATTAGATTTTAATCTGGACCTCTTTCAATCCAGGGTTAAGTTACTCCCCTTGTTTCATAATGTCCCTTGTTTACTTACAGATGCAGACTAATAGACCCCAATAAGAATTTCTGTTGGTTTGACTTTTTTATGGATTCAGAAGAAAAATATCTTTCTAGATGAACCTGTAGATGTACAATAAACTCAAAAGGATATTTATTTTAAAAACAAAAGAGAAAGACATGATAGAGCATCAGATAACATTGGTTCTTTAAAACATCCCTGACACTGCAAGGCAGCATTACTAACTACTGAGCCGTCATGTTCATTTGTGACCCCAGTTGCTCCTTTCCCTCTTCTCTAACTCCATCCATAACTCTCTATATTGGGATTGTAGTAAATAAATCAAAATATTTCTGTACCTGTTGCTAATCTGAAGCCCCGCTGTGATGCCATATGACAGTACAGCCTAAAGTCTCTTTTTGAACCCATTTACCCAATGTGTGCACTTTTTTTTCAATCTCTTGATTTGTTTCTTATGTCCTCACGCAGGCTTGTGTAAATACAAGTCAGCAAATAGTTATGTATAGAGTACAAATATGGCCATGCAAACATTCATCTGAAAAGCATATGTGAGATGAAAAATCACTGCTACTGCATAAATGAAGAAAGAAAAAAGCCAAAGTGTGTGTATGCACAAGAAGTAAAACCTCTTTTTACAATGTAGTGTTGTATATTCAATAAAGTAGTGGATCTGTACCCACCAAGCCAAATACTAACAATTAACTTTTTCTTGGTTTCAAACAACATGTTGCTCACCAGCCCCTTGGATGTTGCTCTCTGTGACCTCAAACCAGGTGATGATTGTTTGGAGGGAGGCACTTGAAGGCAAGTAGTGATGGGCGAATTTATTCGCCAGAGGCGAATTCCCACTATTCGCCGCTGGCGAATAAATTTGCGAAACGCCAGAGAAAATTAGCCAAAAAAAAAAATCGCTGAAAAAAAACGAGTCTCGCGTCAAAAACGCGACGCACATCGTAAATGTCGCAACACGATGAAAGCGACGCACGCCGAAAACGATGAGACGCGCGCCAAAAACGACGCGCTGCACGCCAAAAACGGCGCGCCGCACAACGAGAACGACGCGCGCCGAGAACGATGCAATGCGCGCCGAGAACGACGCGATGCGCATCAAAAACTCGTTTTGTTTTGCAAATTTTCATGCCAATTTGCAGATTTCGATGGAAATGCGCTAATTTTTCGGCGAAGCGAAACGGGGGAGATTCGCCCATCACCAAAGGCAAGTTTCAGTTACATAAAATCCTGGTATCCTGACAAGCAAACCTACAGTGGGCTGTCAGTTCACATAGAACCTACAGTAGTGATGAGCAAATCCATCCTGAAACACATTGAAGTCAAAATGTGTCAACATTTTTTTTAAGCACAACAATTTTTTACTCAAGAGACAATTTTTTCTCACTCCAAAAGCATTAAAGTCAATGGGTAGTTTTTCTTATGGCAACTTTTTTTTGTCTTCCAACTTATTTGTCTTATTTGATGCATCCAAGTCAATGAGAGTCTTTTCTTATGGTGACTTTTTTGTCCTGCGACCAGTGACAGGTGAATCTGTGCCGTTTGGGAATTTACCATAAAATTCGTGAAACAGCAAAAAATTCCTGAAATGCATTGAAGCCAATGGGCATCACAATAATTTTCAGGTGTAACAATTTTTATGCACACCAATTCCTTTTGATGCCCTGGATTTTTCACTGACGAATTGTAATTTTGCAAATTACTTTGCTTGCAGTAAAACACAGCAATTGGTTGCAAATTTGTGTCTGGCGAATTTATTCACCCATCACTTATTTGTCTCAGTGACTTTTCTGTACAAATGCATTAAAGTCATTGGGCATTTTTTCTTATGGTAACTTTTTTGTCTCTGTGGCAATTTTGTCTTGGTGGCTTTTTAGTTGCAGGGACATTTTTCAAAGTGGATTTTTGCGAAAAAATTTGCAGATGGTGAAATGCTGGGTTTTGTCGAAAATCCATACCTGCCGAAAAAATGTGCTTGTCACTATCAATAGCCAATTGCAGCCCATATTTGATGCCCCTATGAACTTTTTTGATGCTGCAGAAGTTGTTTTTAAACTCTTTTTACATTTGAATGTGGCTTGTGGGTAAAATTTTGGGGACCCCGCTTATATATAGTTCCTTTTAAAGTCCATTAGTCCATTTAACACTGGGGCAGCTACTGCTGGCATTAGGGTTCTGTATGCCATTTTTCTTTTCCAGTAGACAGAAGTAGTCTCCCAATCACAACTCTCATTTTCCCCATCTCTTCATATCATAGGGAGTGCTATGTACGAGCACTAGATCATCTGACTATTCATTGATCTAGAGCAGCATCCAGATAAGGACACCCACGTCCAAAAACAAGACGTGGCGGCATTTTGTGAATTTTTTGGCATTTTGCGAATTACTCTACAAAAATTTGCGAAAAATTTGGCGAACTCAAATGCCCCAGATTCACCCATCACTACTAGAGACACATTAGATAAGCGAAGGAAAGGGTTATTAGTGTATCACTGACTCAGACTCCAGTTAATAGTGCTGCTCCAGCAGAATTCATCACTGAAATCCATTCCTCAAAAAAAGCAAACAGATTTTTTTAAATTCAATTTTGAAATCTGACATGGGGCTAGACATATTGTCAGTGTCCCATGAGCCCCCAGTCTTGTGACTTGTGCCAGCATTTTAGGATGGAACTGCTTTCTGGCAGGCTGTTATTTCTCCTACTCAATGTAACTGAATGTGTCTCAGTGGGACTTGGCTTTTACTATTGAGTGGTGTTCTTAGATCTACTAGAGAGCTGTTATCTTGTGTCAGGGAGCTGTTATCTGGTTACCTTCCCATTGTTCTTTTGTAAGGGTAAGGGCACACCTAGCAATTCTGGGAGATTTAGTCGACCCCGCTTGCCCCATCTTGCACTGGCTATAATGAAAAGTCGCTTGCTGCATGACTGTAAGGAAAGGTTCCTTACCAGCGCGGCGGGGACGCCCGCCGCGCCGCCATCGGCGGGGACGCCCGCCACGCCATCCTTCCCCCTCTGTGCCGGTTCCCTAGTGCGCGCCGCGCGCGCACTTCCGGCTTTTATAGGCGCATGCGCGCTGGCGTGATGACATCAGCGCGCAATGGCGCGAAATTCAAAAGTATTTAAAGGCACATTTTTACTTTTTGCATTGCCCGTTATAGGTTTTGTTCCTGGTGCCTGTACTTGTGCTATTAAGCTTCTGTTTGTTCCTGATACCTGTGTTTGACCCTGCCTGGCTGTTTTGACTATTCTGACTTCTGGAACCTGACCCCTTGCCTGATCCCAACTATGATTTTGCTTAACCCTCCTGATTGACATTCTGGTTTTGACCCCTGCCTGTTATTGACTCCGATTCTGCCTTCTCCCATCTGACTGAATACCCGGATTTGACCCTTGCCTGCCTGACGAAACCTAGTTATCCACCTGCCTCGACCCGGCCTGTCTGACTACGCCTTTGCCTTATCCAATTACACGGTGATCTTCGGCCTAACTGACTTTTATACAGTCGTGCCCCATTGCTGGCCAGAACTCCTGCCTTGCACCTCTCGTATAAGTCCAGGTGGCATCTGAGTAGCTGAGGGCTCCTCCCGAAGCCAAAGGCGGCCACACTACTGGTGAAGCACGAGCCTAGACCAGGGTGCTTGGTACTTGTTCTGGTAATTGGGTGCCGACCGTGACAATGACACACACAAAGATTAATTTTCCGAAGTTGCTCGAAGTTTCCTCATGAGATTTCAGAAAACGAAGTGCCACGTCTGTCATGCCACTGGTGACTTTTAATTATAGCCAGCGCAAGACAGGGGGAAGCGGCTTGGGGATATTAGTTGCCCCAAAGAACAGGTGATTAGTCACCAGGCAACTAATCTCCCTGAATCGCCAGGAGTGCCCTTACCCTTAGGCTGCTGGGGATGAAATGGGGGGGGGGTAATATAACTCCAACTTGCAATAAAGCAGTAAAGAGTGACTGAAGTTTATCAGAGCACAAGTCACATGACTGGGACACCTGGGAAACTGACAATATGTCTAGCCCCATGTCAGATTTCAAAATTAAGTATAAAAAAATCTGTTTGATATTTTGAAAAATGGATTTTGGTGCTGAATTCTGCTGGAGCAACCCTATTAACTGATGCATTTTGGGGGGAAAAACATATTTTCCCATGTCAGTATCCCTTTAATCGCTTGAATTTTGGGCAATTCACTTAAGAACCCTGCACCTCAGTTTCAACATGTATGAGCCATGTATGAATGGTCAGCCTTGAACCAGGTCATCATAGAACAAATATATGTTTATCACTTTCAGGTTACTGGTTTATTGTACCTGATGATTAGTTGTTAAGAGTAACTACAACTGGTGCCAACCTAGAGGATTACAGTATTTGCCCAATGCAATAGTACACTGGTTTATTTTGGATGTTTTGAGTGCTGTCTTTTTAAAGGGGATGTTCAACTTTGAGTTAAAATTTTGTATAATTTAGAGAATTCTGGCTATTCTACAACATACCAAACGTTAGATTAAAGGTGAATTACAACTTTAGTTAGTTCAAAAGTGCAGGCAGTAAAGCCCCTGAAACAGAACTCCATAGGCTTATGTTACATTGTATGACAATTGTGCCAGTTTCCATCAGACAATAATTACCTGGGAAAATGAACAGAGTAATGGCTGTGCTGTACCTGTGAAATCCTGGTAAACAGTTTTTCCTTTAACGCCAAGCGTTACTCAACTATAATTTGAGCTTACAGCTAAATAAAGATATATTTATATACAGTATATTTATTCTGGCATACTCTTGAAGCAGAGAACTCATACATGGAACTGATTGCATTTAACCTCTTCACTCAGTAACCTAATACAAATTGCCCCATTATTCAATTAAAATAAATAACCTTCAATTTACATTGGTCTGGGTTTATACATCATTCGCCCTGCAGTATGTTGAAGAAATTATCCTTATGAATAAATTAGACTTCTAAATTGCCCAAAAGTGATTTAACACAGCATTATAGGTAGAGACATCCATCTCCAATGAAAAAAAAAAATACATGTCCTCGTCTAACATTAGAACGTAAGAGTTTAATAAGGCTATTAAATTAATGTCATCCAGAACTCTTTAAATGTGTATAGCTATAGTCATATGATTACAATTGGCAGTGCACATTCTATAAAGCTGAAAGTGAAATATAAGTTATTATAAATAATTTTCTTACTGGATGCTAAACTTACCACTTTTTCACCAGATTCTGCAACTGCCCAGTTTTTCATGGCACAGTAAAACAACAGTTACATAGTTAAATTGGGTTTAAAAAAGACAAAGTCCATCAAGTTCAACCCCTCCAGATTAAAACCCAGCATCCACACACACACATCTCCACTCTTTCACACAAACCATATATGCCCATAGCTATACTAAATGTAGAGTTTAGTATCAAAATAGCCTTTGATATTATGTCCAAAAAATCATCCAAGCCCCTTTTAAAAGCATCAACAGAATGAGCCATCACAACATCACCCGGCAGTGCATTCCACAACCTCACTGTCTTCACTTTGAGGTTGTTGAATATACGATATATGGACATACTATATATCTCTTGGAAGAACGTTACATAAAATTGCTTAGGTTGCTCCTCTGAGCACTTTTGCAATCAACAATTCTTTAACTACATTTGTTGCCGTGATATCAGCAGTGAAGTTCTGATAATATCATGGGTTATCTTATGCAGCCCCTTCTAATATTTATGCTTCTCTGCTCAGTTTTATTGCTCTCACACTCTCTTGGAAACCAAGGGAGGGGGAGAGGGTAAAAACCCTCTCCCCCTCCCCTGTCATGGCAGCCCTCCCTCCTCACCCCCCTCCCCCTTGGGCAAATGCCCCTAACTTGTTACTTACCCCTCTTTCCAGGTCCTGAGTTTACAGGCTCCATCTTCTCCCAAGTGTCCTTCTTCCTGTAGTCATCAGCGTTTTCTGGCTCATGCACAGTGGAAGGCACTAGCCGGTGCAGATCTACTTCCCATGAGCCGAAAGTCCCAAAGTTTCCGAAAAAAAGAAATCGTAAAATATGGGTGCATGTGCAGTAGCGCGTACCAGCAGATAGTTACATAGTTACATAGTTACATAGTTAAATTTGGTTGAAAATGAGTCCATCAAGTTCAACCCCTCCAAATTAAAAACCCAGCATACACACACACACACAAATCTCCACTCTTTCACACCTCCACTCTTTCACACAAACCATACATGCCCATAGCTATACTAACTGTAGAGTTTAGTATCAAAATAGCCTTTGATATTATGTCTGTCCAAAAAAATCATCCAGGCCCCTTTTAAAGGCATCAACAGAATCGGCATCACAACATCACCCGGCAGTGCATTCCACAATCTCACCGTCCTGACTGTGAAGAACCACCTACGCTGCTTCAAATGAAAGTCCTTTTCTTCTAGTCTGAAGGGGTGGCCTCTGGTGCAGTGATTCTCTTTATGGGTAAAAAGGTCCCCTGATATTTGTTTATAATGTCCTCTAATGTATTTGTAAAGTGTAATCATGTCCCATCGAAAGCGCCTTTTTTCCAGAGAAAACAACCCCAACCTGGACAGTCTCCCCTCATAATTTAAGTCTTCCATCCCTCTAACCAGTTTAGTTGCACTTAGTCTCTGCACTCTCTTCAGCTCATTTACATCTCTCCTAAGGATTGGAGTCCAAAACTGCACTGCATACTCCAGATGAGGCCTTACTATGGATCCATAAAGAGGTATAATTATGTTTTCATTCCTTGAGTTTATGCCCTTTTTTATGAAAGACAGAACTTTATTTGCTTTAGTAGCTAGAGAATGACACTGCCCAGAATTAGACAACTTGTTATCTATAAAAACCCCAAGAACCTTATCACTTAAGGAAACTCCCAACACACTGCCATTTAGTGTATAACTTGCATTTGTATTGTGCCAAAGATATACCTTTTGCGAACCCAGAAACTGTTTAGTGGCCACTTCCGCCGAATGTTAAAGTTTGCACTAATGTGCTGTCAAAGTACAATCATTACTCTGCATATTCATCAATGTGCAAACTTTTCCATTTTCCGTTTTTTCACCAGAGTCTGCTTTGCCAGGTTATACCTGGGGAATTGATAAGATGAAGCTACATCCTCCTCAATCTTATGTCAGTGACATCATATCCTTTATTTCGTAAAGTCATTAAAAAAACTGTTAAAATATATATATACATCCTTGAAAAAGGCCCCAATGGGGGCCGAAACGTCGGATTTATGCACAAAATAAACATATGAATTGACACAAGCAAGAATGGTGTGCGGATCTTCACTATATTGATGCATATATATATATATATATATATATATTGTTCGAACCATTTGAAGGTCATGCGATGTTTGTTTTAGGGTGGGCTCATGTCTAGGACAATAGAGGATCTCTTTTGACTTTATTTTGCTTCCATGGACATTTTTAATAAGTGACCACTTCAAGCAACTAACATCACTAATAAACACACATATATATATCACCTACAGTCAACTGGCAACACCAAATTGGTTGGATTAGCTTGTTAAGCCATGAAATACATAGGCAGGTGTGTCCAATTATGAGAAAATGTATTTAAGGTGGCCAATTGCAAGTTGTGTTCTGTTTGACTCTCCTCTGAAGAGTGACAGCATAGGGTCCTCAAAGCAACTCTTAAAAGATCTGAAAATTAAGATTGTTCAGTATCATTGTTTAGTGTAAGGATACAAAAAGATATCTCAGAGGTTTAAACTGTAAGTTTCAACTGCATGGAATGTAATCAGGAAATGGATTGGCGCAGGCACAGTTGCTGTAAAACCCAGGTCTGGCAGGCCAAGAAAAATACAGGAGTGGCATATGTGGAGGATTGTGAGAACGGTTACAGGCAACCCAAAGATCACCTCCAAAGACCTGCAAGAACATCTTGCTGCACATGGTGTATCTGTAAATCGTTCAATAATGTAGCACAATTTGCACAAAGAACATCTGTATGGCAGGGTGATGAGAAAGAAGCTCTTTCTGCACTCACGCAAACACAAACAGAGTCACTTGTTGTATGCAAAAGCTCATTTAGACAAGCCACAGTAATTTTGGGACAAAGTGCTTTGGACTGATGAGACAAAAATTTAGTTATTTGGAAATAACAAAAAGCACTTTGCATAGCGGAAAAAGAACACTGCATTCCAAGAAAAACACCTGCTACCTACTGTCAAAATTTGGTGGAGGGTCCATCATGCTGTGGAACTGTGTGGCTAGTTCAGGCCCTTGTTAAAATCAAGGTTTGTATGAATTCAACTCCAATATTAAAAAATTCTTCAGGATAATATTCAAGCATCAGTCACAAAGTTGAAGTTATGCAGGGGTTGGATATTCCAACAAGACAAAGACCCTAAAAAAAGGTTGAAATCAACAAAGTCATTTATGCAGAGGGAGAAGTGCAATATTCTGGAATGGCCGTCACAGTCCCCGGACTTGAATATCATGGGAAATCTATGGGGTGATTTTACAGGCTGTCCAAGCTCGGCAGCTATCAAATTTAACTGAACTGGAGAGATTTTGTATGGACGAATGGTTAAAAATACCACCATCCAGAATACAGACACTCATCAAAGGCTATAGAAAGCATCTAGAGGCTGTTAAATGTGCAAAAGGAGACTCAACTAAGTATTGATGGGTTAAATATCTCTGTTGGGGTGCCCAAATTTAAAACTATATGTTACTGCTGAAATACTACTGTTTCCATAAGGCATGTTTATATTAAAAGGAAGTTGCTACTTTGAAAGCTCAGCCAATGATAAACAAAACTCCAAAGAGGGGTTCCCAAACATTTTCATATGACTGTAAATTTACCTGCCCTATTTAAACTGACCTAAGCATAATTGTGTTAATTAAGTTTCACTAGAAAGAAAGTAAAGCCAGCGAAAATTTGCTTAGAAATGCTTGCGCTGATTAATATTTGCTAGAGAAGCTTCGTCAGAGTTTGTCCGCGTAGAGGTAACATTGCATTTTGATAAATAAGTGAATTCTCTGTGAATTAACATCTGATGAAGTTGTGTGACGTATGGTGGAGTTTTTTGATGTGAAAATTTGCACTTTAGTGAGTTTCCCCCTAAAACTTCAAGCGAAAGATGGTTTGAGATCAAAAATTGTGTTTTCTCAGTTACTCTTCGAGATTTTTAGCTACTGCATCCCAGCAACAACTACAGTAGGTAGTAGGCAGGTATTCAGTGCTCTTACAAACAACTCATCCATCTTTCTCAAACAGGATGAATATTTTAAACTTTGGTTTGGTTTGTTCTCAGAGATTTATTCACAGCCACATAAAAGCAAATTCCAAATGGGCATATGAGTATCATCACACCCACCCAAGGCTTTTCACCAAGGAGCATTCCTGCGAAAGACAGTAAACATACTTAATCAAAAGTCTTGATTCCAGTGCTCACTTGAAATGTGTAGGTAAGAAAAGAGCCAATAAGGCTAAATAAATAACCACTGCCTTTTTATTTAATGTACATACTTAGGCTCTTTTCCCACCATCAGCATGGCCCTTAGCAAGAGTGCTTGTGCAGATAGATACAACAGAAACAAGGCCTTGATTTACCACTTTTGCTGGTTTTCCTTTTTGTATTATTAAAACAGCCATTGATGCCCATAGTATTACTGTAAAGCTCCACATCTAGGTCTAACAAAGCCTCATGAGGTAGCATTTGGTCATCTGAATTTGGAAAGCAACATAAATAGTAGCAAGAACCCAACGGATCTGATGCATGAGTGCAAGTCTCTCAGATAAGCCAGTGCAGGTCAATTAAACATTTCAAAACAAAATGGCTGATGTTCTTGTTGGGACCCATAGGGTTAATTTGCCCCATGGTTTCAAATCCCTACCTGATCTCAGTAGTTGCTGGGCAGATGCCCATGTATCTAGTTGTAATTTGCATAGTTGTATTAATGGCCAAGATGCGTTATGACCATTTCCTGTCACACTTTGGTTTAGTAATTGTGAAGGGGTGGCTCTTCCTCTTTGGCTTCTGGTTTCTGACCTAGCTGGGTGTTTTCAGGGAGCTTGTGTACAAAAAGGCCCAGTAAAGCCATTTCTGCCCAGTATCTCAAGAAATAAGTTGAGACCCCATGAATCAGGCAAGCTAGACATAGGATATTACCTTTTAGAGGACTCTCTAGGAAAGTAAGATAGGCCAGTTAAGTAGCAAGAACAGCTTGGCTCCAACTAGGAGGATTGATCTCCCCTCAGACAAGACTGGCCTGTAGGATAGGGACACAGTCTAATAGGGAATAAGGGCTAGTGAGTTCCCCGATCCAACATGTGAGGATCCATGTCACGGTGTTGAGGTTGTGTCTATCCAGATGTTACACTATGACCTCATGGAATTCAACTGTGCTGTCTCTGAGGGACATGAAGTCATGTTGTGATATTCAGCTGGAGCCTCTATGGATTGTAAGTACAAAACCCGTGAATCATTTGTCTTGGACAAATAAACTGTTCTATTTTTGTTGCAAGAACCTCCTTGCGCCCTTGTATCTTCTCTTTCATGCACAGTAGCCTATGGGAGTTGTAGTTGCACTACATCATACCTTCATTTCTTCCATTTGGTGAAGGTCCATCCTGCTGTGTTATAGTCCAGTGTAATACACGCTCTATGCCTATAGCTATAGCTCTATGCCTATTACTTTCTTCCAAAATGTCCCTATTGGACAAATTTGTCTCAGACCATCCAGGAAGGAAAGTGCTGTCGATTTTCTTTTTGGAAATATGCACTGGAAAGCAAACATTTTAATGATTTCTCTGGGTAACTTATAGATGGAAGCAATGGCAGTTGATAGCCACGGTTCTCCCTGAAGGCACTGTGACAATTAAACTGCTCAGTTTGCTGGAGCCCTTAACAGGTCATTTCTAAAGATTGTGATTAGCTAAATTTACAAATAACTATTGTCCTTTACCATCTGCTCCCTTTTATTACAGTACCATTTTAGTTACCACTTCCTATTTGCTGATTAAAACTGTTACTGTGTATCTGGGATTTATGACTAACTATCCAACACAAAACCTACAGTTTCCAAGCTAGCACTGCTGCTAACCTTTCTTATATATTATATTGATCCAAGGAATCCTGGTTCCAACTATTCACTCATCAGTAAACCCCTACTAAGCATAGATCAATATACAGTAAATGTTTATTCAGCTATAAAGCCCCTTCTAACATTTTTTAAAAGTAAAAATATAAAGCTTACTGGCATCAGTACAGGTATGGGACCCGTTATCCTGAATTCTGAGGATCTGGGGATTTCTGGATAAAAGATATTTTTGTAATTTGGATCATGATACTTTGTCTGCTAGAAAATCATGTAAACATTAAGTAAACCCCAAAAGACTGGTTTTGCTTCCAATAAGAATGAATTATATCTTCGTTTGGATCAAGTACAAGGTACTGTATTATTATTATTATTATAGAGAAAAAGGAAGTCTTTCTTTTAAAAAATTTGGATTATTTAATCATAATGAAATCCATGGGAGACAGCCGTTCCGTAATTCACAGCTTTTTGGATAATATATAAATTGGAATATATATAAATCCACTGAAAAAGATTTCCATTCACAGGTCTTAAATTAAGAAAAAAAATTTTATTTCTTAAAAAGGACTAACGTTTCTCCTACCCCAAGGCCTTTCTCAAAGTGTCAGGTAGGTCGAAATCATAGTCCTTTTTAACAAATAAAAAATATTTTAATTATAACAATTTTTTTTCCATAATTTTAAGACCTGAGATTGCAGATCTTCATTAGGGGATGGCGATAATTTGTTGAACCTGCACCCAGGCACATGAACTATTCTTGATGAGAGTGCTGGCATCCATATATATATATATATATATATATGTGTGTGTGTGTTGTACAGAATGTATAAAACACTTTTGAATGACACACACTGGAGAGACAAATGAATCAAGAATACTAATCTTCCAACGGATACCATTCGCTCTCCTTGTATAGTCCAGTAACATCATTACACCCTATTTGATGGTATTAAAGCTGACCTCAATAAGGGAATGTTGTAGAAGTCGTTAAAATACTGCTAAGGAGACCATTAATATTAGTAAGAACCCTGTTTATCCTACAAGCTTCATAGGGTGCTCAGCTGGGGAGTCTGCCCCCCTTTATCAAGCATAGCAAAATATAAAGTAGGCATAATGGAGCGATTAAATGCAAGGAGCTTCCCCTGAGTTTATTGCCTGAGTTTATTGCCTCTAAATACATTTTGTGGGTAGAAACTGTTCTATAGTGATGGTTGAATCTCCCCAGTTTCGCTTCGCCGTGAAAAATTCACCAAAACAAGTCACGGCATGCTTTTGACGCACGTTGCGTCAACTTCGACACGTCGCTTTCGACGTGCGTTGTGTCTTTTTCGGCGCATCGCTTCAAAAACGACGCGCAACTCGTTCTTTCGCGAATTCGCCCCTGGCGAATAAATTCACCAATCACTACTGTTGTACCATATGCACCATATGATCAGCTGCTTTGAATATCATTATTCTACCTTTTGGATCCTTCCTTATAGATAATTCATGCTCTTTAACACTGATAATGTGTTGTTATAGGACGACTAATACCCTTAAAAAAAGCTTTAACCTAAGCCATGCAATTTGCACCCAGTGTGTAAGAATGGATTTTAATTAGTGTATTGACAAAAGGGCTGGTTGAAACACAAGCAGTATGTTGGGGTACAGGTATGGGATCTGTTATCTGGAAACCCCAGAAAGTTCTGAATTATGAAAAGGCCATCTCTCATGTACTCCATTTTATCCTAATAGTCACATTTAAAAAAAAAAATATGTATTAAGACAGTAGTTGCACTAGGTCAAAACTAAGATAAAACAAATCCTTATTTTAAGCAAAACCAGTCTATTTGGGTTTATTTAATGTTTACATGATTTTATAGTAGACTTACGGTGTGAAGCTACGAAAAGATCCTTTATCTGGAAAATCCCAGATCCTGAGCATTCTGGATAATAGGTCTCTTACCAGTCTCGAGGCAGCACATATTGGGGCAAATTCACTAAGATCCGAAAATTCGCTAGCGTTCGCCGCAACTCGCCAGGCTAATTTTCACTAAAATACGAATTTACGCTCAGGTTGGCCAATGGTAGTGTAGTTGCGCTAGTGTTACTTCGCTAGGCAGAGCGCTAGCGAAGCCTAATTTGCATATGGCGGGAACTTTAAGTTATAATAGAAGTATATGTTACAGCCACTACATTCAACTACACCAGGAAACCTTTAATAAATACAATAAAGTTGTCCTATTGCCCTACACGTGACAGGCCCCCTGTATAGTTGTGTTGCCATATGTTAGGAAATGTAGGGGGGAAGGAGGGTAACCCCCCCCAAAAAAATAATCGATCTTTTTCAGACTATCACCCTCCTATGCTAAAATACGCCAGCGTTTTTTTGGCACTTAGAAAAAATTTGACATTTCTTTTTTCAACCTCCTATCTATTGTATTGAACTTCGCCTGACCAGGTGAAGTAACGTCTAGCGTAAGTGCTAACGTTTAGGAAAATGTTCATCTTAGTGACCCCCATTTTAAAGTTGCAAATAGTCAGAAGAAGAAGCCAAATAATAAAAAATATATACTATAATATATAAAAAAATTATGAAGACCAGTTGAAAAGTTGCTTTGAACTACCCATTCTATAACATACTAAACGCTACTGCAGTAGACTCCTGCACTGAAATCTAATTCTCAAAAGAGCAAACAGATTTTTTCATATTCAATTGTGAAATCTGACATGGGGCTAGAAATTTTGTCAATTTCCCAGCTGACCCCAGTCATGGTGCCTGCACTTTAGGAGGGAACTACTTTCTGGCAGGCTGTTCTTTCTCCTACTTTACGTAACTTTACGTAACATTACCTCCCCAGCACTGTATTCATTCAGAAAGTGCATTTAACTAATTATAAAATTATCTCTCCCCGCTTCCCACATGGGAATTCACTAAACCTGAAAAAGCTATTGGTTCGTTGTACGGGTATGGGACCTGTTATCCAGAATTCTCGGGACCTGGGGTTTTCTGGATAAGGGATATTTCTGTAATTTGTATTAACATACCTTAAGTCTACTAAAAAATTATTTCAAGATGAATTAAACCCAACAGGATTGTTTCGCTTTCAATAAGGATTAATTATATCTTAGTTGGGATCAAGTACACGCTAATGTTTTATTATTACAGAGAAAAATGAAATATTTTTTAAAAATGTTAATGTGGGAGACAACCTTCCTTTAATTTTGAGCTATTTGGATAATGGGTTTCCTTACCCATACCAAAAAAAATTGACTCATTAAGCTTCATTTACAAACAAAGACTAAAGGTGAGAATGGCACCTATACTTGCCAAGCAGATGGCATAAATATTAGTTTATGTATATTCATAACCATATATATTGGCTATATGCTTCTTTAGCTGTTCCAGTGAGACCTAATTAACTGAATGGGTTACTGCAATCTCTTTGCACATGGGAATATTATTAAATTCTGAGCCTTTACTGTATTATCTTGTTACAAATATATTTCTATTGATGTATTTGCTAAAACAACTTTTATAATATTATTTCAGAAAAAATAATGAATAACTAACTAATTGTATAGACTGAGCACCATTATAGAACCAAGCAATGAGACCTAGTACAGGTATGGAACCTTTTATCCAGTATTCCTGAGACCAGGGGGATTAATTATTTCTTAGTTTGGATAAAGTAAAATGTATTGTTTCATTATTACAGAGAAAAGAGAAATATATTTTTTTAAATTTTAATTATTTGTTTAAAATGGAGTCTGTGGAAGATGGACTTCCATTAATTTGCATCTTTCTGAATAATGGGTTTCCGGATAACAGAGCCTTTACCGGTATGAGAGAAAAACATCTAAGCGTATATAAAATAAGAACAACATGGATTTCAAGTCTCAAAAAAATTGTTCATGTACTTTATATAGGTCATTAATAATGTTCAGGCTCCAGAGCAACAAATACAACACATTTCCATATTTGCCTTGTACACAATATATTGTAAAGTATATACAAGTATAAGATCCGTTATCCAGAAACCGTTATCCAGTAAGTTCCAAATTACGGAAAGACCATCTCCCATATTTTATCCAAATAATCAGATTTTTTTAAATGATTTTCTTTTTCTCTGTAATAATAAAACCTTACCTTGTACTTGGTTAATTTGTATTTAAATGATTTTCTAATAGAGGTATGAAGATACAAATTATGGAAATATCTGTTATCCAAAAACCCCAGGTCCCAAGCTTTCTGGATAACAGGTCCTATACCTGTACCTGATCCAAACTAAGATATAATTAATCCTTGCTCTGAGCAAAACCAGCCTCTTGAGTTTATTTAATGATTACATTAAAAGAACTAACCCTAAAAAGTTTTTAAAATATATTAATAGTAAAAAGATGCAGGTTGAGAGTATTGCTCCATTAAATAATGGTACCAGTATGGTTGTAACAGATATAGAAAATGCAAATGTGCTAAATCAGTTATTTTCTTCAGTGTTTACAATAAAGGTGTCTGAGTTCCCAGGCTCACTTCATAGCTGCACTGATGGCTCAGCTCAATCTAGTCAGTGGCTGATTCAGGATACGATTCAAAAAGCTTTAATAAAAATTAATGTAAACAAAGCTCCAGGGCTTGATGGTATACATCCCTGGGTTCTAAGTGAGCTTAGTTCAGTTTTAGACCAGCCTGTATTTCTGATTTTCTCAGATTCACTTTCATCTGGTATGGTCATTCCAATATTTAAAAAGGGATTACAATCTCAGCCTGGCAATTATAGGACAGTAAATTTGACATCTGTGTTAGGCTAATTATTTGAAGGCTTGTTAAGGGATAGCATTCAAATGTTTGTCCTAGTGAATGGCATTATGAGCAGCAATCAGCATGGCTTTATGAAGGATAGGTCATGTCAGACATGTTTGATTATAATGAGGTAAGTAAGATGCTCGACTGTGGGGGGGGGGCAGTAGATATGATCTATTTGGATTTTTGCCAAAGCGTTAATACCATCCTGCTTTCTAAACTAAGGTCTTTTGGGCTTAATGAAGTTGTTAGCATATGGATAGGAAACTGACTATAGGATCAGGTACAGAGAGTGGTTGTTAATGGTACATTCTCTACTTGGAGTAAGGATCTTAGTGGGGTCCCTCAGGACTCGGTATTGGGTCCACTTTTATTTAACCTGTTCATTAATGAGTGGAGGGTATTGTAAGTAATGTATCAGTGCTTGCAGATGACACACAACTATCCAGCCCAATTAATTCCATCCAGGATGTGGCATCCTTGCAACAGGATCTTGACAAACTGGCAATCTGGGCAGCTACAGATGCAATCACTTTGGATGGTGAGTTAAATGCGTCGCGACTTAACTCATTTATCTCATTTATCCCACTTATCACAGAATATTGTGTCACAGCATCCCATCCAATTAAAGAGTTCACCATTGAAAACAATGGTGCTTTGGTATGCTAATGAAAAGGTTAAATACATTAAATGAGTTAAGATAACTTTAGATAACACAGTTTCTTCAATTAATGCTGAGTCACGACGCATTTAACTTACAAATCCAAGTGACTCTATCTGTAAGTGGCAAATGAGATTCAATGTTGATAAATGTAAAGTCATGCACCTGGGATGTAAAAATATCCAAACCACTTATACACTTAATGGGACTGCACTAGAAATATCTTTAGACCATGGAGTCCTAGTAGATGATAAACTTGGCTGTGGTAAGCAATGCCAGTCAGAAGCATCAAGGTCTTGAGCTGTATTAAAAGGGGCATAGAGTCACAGGAAGAGGGGCTCATTCTAGAATATGCCAAACAGTTTTGGTTTCCATCACTCAACAGGACATTATTGTATTAGAGAAAATACAGAGAAGGGCAACTAAGCTGGTAAAAGGTATGGAAAATCTTATCTATAATGAAAGACTGGCCAAATTTGGGCAACACAGGGGAGGGGTGAGGGATTTTTGCACTGATTGGGTTGACTTCTCCTATTAGAAGGGGTTGGATGGCTTTTTAGCAAGTGAGGGAATACAGGGTTATGGGAAATACAAGTTGATCCAAAGACTAGTTTGAAGGAATTTTTTTCCCCCTCTGAGGCAATTTGGAGAGGCTTTTGATGATGGCGCCGAAAATTGACGCTGGCGTTAAAATTCGCCGTTTCGGCAGAAATTCGCCCATCACTAAACAGAGCATGCAAGTATTAAGGTGGCCATGGACGCACAGATAATATCGTACAAAACACATTTTCATATGATATTCAGTGCATGTATGGTGGGAAATAAGCCAACCGATATTGGCAGAAGACTTTGATATCAGTTGGCTCGTTGATCAAGCTGGATGGAAATTTTTGATCGAATGCCTTTGAAGGCACCCAAACATCGGCCATTGTTAGAGCTGATTCTTCAGATGCAGGTAGAATTCTATTGTTTCCACCTGTTTATCTGACTATTCAGCTGTACACGTGTTTATTGAAAAGAACAATCTTGCTTGGAAAGATCTTTTCCAAGAACGATCATAATTGTTACGTCTATGGCCATCTTTGGCGACTGTGTTTATTTAGTGAGTCTTTGTACATCAGTCTCCCTGGACAATGCAGCGCTGTGACATTTAAGACTTATAATTACAGGTTTGTCTATTCATGGTGATTAAGAAATGAACAGTTGAATCCCAGCACACAATAGAGAGAGGACGTAATTACTTTTTTCCAGTTGAAGATGGTTTATAGAAAGGCTATGGACATCACATCACCCTAGGTGTTTGTATTTCAGTTTAGTATAAAGATTAGCACTTCTGCAGATTAATTTTAATGGGGCTTTATCCATGCATTTTTACTTTATGGAAAGCACAATGAAGAGATTAGCAGGAAATTGCAAAGTGAAGCAACTCTAATCAATTAGAAACTGCTTTCATTTTGCAGTCAAAGCTTTGCTGTGGAAACAAAATGATAATCGCAAAAACAGGAAATTATAATTCTGTTGGATATAAATAACAAGGCAATATAAGCCAACCGTAGATGGATTGTGGCATTTCAATATCAATCTAAAAATCTGTCTATTTAGAAAAACACTTTAATTATGTGCTAGGCCTCTCTCTTTTTTCCCCCAAATGAAATAAACATAGGGTTTAGAAAAATAGCACTTGCACTGTTCCACTCTACATGACCTGATATAAACATATCATATTTGCTGCGAGTAAATATATGATTAGAATTTTACTTGAAAAACCAAAACACCTCTATGTGTAGAATTTACTCAGCATGAAAAATGATGGTAAAAGTGCATATGCCCAGACCATCAGAACTTATCTGTTATGTACTCTGTGCCCTGTGCTTGAATGACCGCCCCCATGGATACACTGCTGCTTCTTTATATCAACTATAATTGTGTTTTTGAAGCAAACACACCAGTATTGCCAGTGCAGAACAACAGTACATTATAGTGTCTTTTCTTAAAAACACTTTAATATTTTTGGTGTTACTGTTCTTTTAAAGGGGACCTGTCACCTGAAAAAACTATTCCAAATCCTACTTTATCACATTGGTCAACCAAAATAAACTTTAATTACACTATATAAATTATTTTAATCTTGTTTCCTTTGATCTGGGAATTCTTAATTATAGCAAGCAAGCACTGGACACTGTTATTAAGGCAAGCCTTGTATCATCTCAAAATCTTGTTTGTGCACCAAAATGGGGGATCTGATATCCATCCCCATGCACTGGTTACACAATTAAATGGTAAAGAGAGAGGGGGAATGTGGGGAGTTCAGTGACATCTAGTAAGTGCTGAATGGAAAGTGAAAGTAATTGCCTGCTCTGTCTCTATGCCTAAGGCATAGAGGAGCGGCAGACAATAACTGATTGACAGCTGATATTTTTAAATGATTTTATAACTGCTATGATTGCTTTAATAGAAAAAAGAATTTGGATTTCATGTTTCATTGAAAATGACTTTTATTATACAGCTTTTTAGGTCTGGGTGACGGTTCCACTTTAAGGAATGAACCAGACAATTAATTTGTACATTTCCACAAATTCTCACATGTTGGTCACTTTGGTAGCTACCCATCTGCTGGACTCCGCTCCAGCCTTAGTATTCACAGTTCAATGTATAGGGGTAGATGGGTGCTTTCAAAAAACCAAATACAGGGTTGATAAAAATGAAAAAATTATTTATTTACCAAGTATTATTAAAACAGAGCAGGTATCAAAATACTGACTATAGCCACCATACTTGTATCATGTCACCTGACGCGTTTCATGCCTCTCTTTGGCACTTCATCAGACTTCAACCTCTGATGAAGTGCCAAAGAGAGGCATGAAATGCATCAGGTGACATGATACAAGTATGGTGGCTATAGTCAGTATTTTGACACCTGCTTTGTTTTAATAATGCTTGGTAAATAAAAAAAATTTTCATTTTGTTCAACCCTGTATTTGGTTTTTTGAAAGCACCCATCTACCCCTATACATTGAACCAGACAATTAATCCCTTTCTTAATATATTTATTTATTCTTAGATTAAACCAGAGGTCTGACTTAAGTTAGCTGAAACAGATTCACCAAGAAAATAAGAAAAAAAAGTACCCAGCTTAATAAATCTCACTCCATGGTCACTTGACTAATTATTTCACCTAGCCTGACAAGGCTACAATAGCTATCTCTATAAACGTGCAATAATTGATAGTTATTTGCTACCAATCATAAAGATTATAAAGTGCAGTGCTTCTGTTACAACTGATATTCTGCTAAATCAGAGTATTTAATTAATTAGTATAAAATACATTACTATACATTTATTGAATATTGTATAAAAGAGGTTTAAAACTCATACAATCAGAATGCCCTCATAACAATTAATTAATTAATTAATTAGCTCATGTGACCTAACATGTATGGTTTGTTTGTGTGCACTGTAAATTGTAGGATCACAGGGGGGGCGGTCCTTAGTTCTTAAAATGTTATGATTACCCAGTGGCACATACTACTAAAAAAGTATATTATTATACAAATGTTTCATTTGCATAAAGCAGGGTTTTACATATGAGTTGTTTTATGCAATATATTTGTATAGAGACCTAGATTGTTTGTGGGTACAGTTTTCCTTTAAGATAGAAGCTCAGATTTGCATCTTAACAATTCAGCCATCATATCATCCCATTTTGTGTGTTTCTAAACACCATGTAACACCCAATATTTATTTATTAAAACCCCACTATTTCCATGAGTTGAAGTAGCAAAAAGAGATACAAAAATCATCACAATCAGTTTATGCAGTTAGTCTTAAATATTCATTTCTTAGTTATTCTTATTTATATAGCGCCATGCTGTCCTGAAGTGCTTTATAGAGGGAGGGGATACAAACAAAAGACACAACAATTTCCATCTAAAACAAACACCTTATTAAAGCATATAATGTACATTAGTATTTTCGTAAGATTACAAGCAATGTGGGTATGGCTATGTGTAAAAGAACTTACACTTTAAAAGGAAGGGGAGTTGGATATAAAATGGGGGTAATCTGTGCGGTTTGGGAGTTTTGAAGACAAATAAGTGCATGGTGTCTGTATCCACACACACACCAGATTTTGGTGCAGAAATTTGTATGAATACTCTCAGCCAATAGGAGCTGATATGCTTGTACAGGTATTGGATCTATTATCCAGAGCTCAGGACCTGGCCTATTTGATCAAAAACTGACCTATTCTGCCAAAAAACCATTTGACTTGGCGGCAGATTTACTAAGGGTCGAATTTCGAGGGTTAATTAACCCTCGGATTTTTATCGAATTGAAAATTTTGAATTTGAGGGGTTTTAATGCTATTCGATTTTTCGAACAATCAAATATGAAAACTTTGTTCGATTCATAAAACTGTTCAAATCCATCGATTCAAATGATTTTAAGCATTCGATCGAATTTGTTTAATCAAAAAAAAAAAAATGGAAAAATCCTATGGGAGCTTCCCATAGTGATATAGCAATTCGGTAGGTTTTATCTGCCGAATTGTTAAATCAAATATTTTTTTTATCGAATTTGAATTCAAATTTTTGAATTTGGCCAATTCGAATCGGATTTTGGGCTATTCGATAGTCGAATAAGCCCAAAATTAAATTCGAAATTCTAATTTTGCAATTCGAATTTACCATACCTGAGTAAACAGCTATTGAAGCTCTTGTTGCTTGTTTAGGACAGCAGCTGCCATATTAGCTTGGTGTGACATCATTTCCTCCCTGCTTACTCATAGCTCTGGGCTCAGATTACAGCAGTGAGGGGAGGGTAGAGGATGGAAAAGGGAGGGGGAGAGGGTGAGAGGAGCAAACTGAGCATGCTCAAGCCTTAGCCCTAAAGGTTTAAGCTGAAAGAAGGATGTCTGATACAGAAGCCCATGTGTACACAATAGCAGGAAAGACATACTGTATTTCTTTTGAGCAGCATTACATTGAGGGTTTACTGGTATATTTATATAGACCTTTCTGATAGTTTAGTTAATTTTAGCCTTTCCTTCTCCTTTAAGGCCCTAATCATGTATCTGTAGCCATAATAGATAGCAATTAATGAGCATTGTGATTCTTCTAATAAATATAGAAACTATTGTTAGAAGTTGCTATGCTCTACTTCTAGAAAATGATGATTATGTAGCAAGAGTGAACCCAGAAAACTGAGAAGTCAAAGTCAGATTTATTTGAAAGGCCTTATTTAGACATGTATATGATCAGCCCCAGCTTGCAGTTCCTTTGAACTTGAATAGGTTTTATTCTAAGTGTAATTTTTATTTTCTGGATCAGTTTCCCAGACAGCATTAACCAGTTGCTATGCCACACCAATTTATCAGACTGCGATAGTGGGAAAAAAAGAAACAATATTATAAATTGTTTAATTCCTGGATCCCTCTAGTCTATGCTTTGATAGAACTCAACAACCCAAGGCACAGAGGAACAATGCCCGTGAAACATTAGCGCAAGAAGCTATTTTTCTTTTTATCTTCAGGACAGGGCAATCACCAGGGGGAAATCGAAAAGCAATACATCTTTAAAATGACCCAATGAAGCCCACACGATTCGTGCATCAGGCAAGCAGTTTCTCAATCAAATAACAATCAAACTTCTAAATCAGCTTTTTGCAACTTTGCATCCAGTTTGTATTGAATAAAAGTATCAGGAGAGGGACTGGGTCACTGGTTTAAAGTTTGTCTCCTGGGAAATGTTGTTTCTTCTGCTCTAACAACTCCTCCTGATCCATGAGAAGTGCTCTTCTGTCTACTAACCTATTTCATCAAAATGCTTTATAAGTTGAATATTAATTGATTGTTTATTCGGTTGCCAAAATAACTGATTACAAAGACGTTGGATTAAGAGAGACACACTTTATTCAGCAGATTCCATTTGGTCAGATGTTTTTTAAAAGTATAAGACTTTGTTTAAAATAGTATTCCTACTAAATTATTATAAACTCTACTTCCTGTCCTATAACCATCACTTTTGGAGGCAGATCAATCACTTTTGGACGCAGGCCATACACTTATGATATTATCATACAAAGCAATTTTTTGGACGATATTTGGTGTGTGTCTGGCAGCAGACAAGCCAGCCGATATCAGCAGAAGGTTTGGATATCAGTTGGCTTGCCAAGGTGGAAATTTTGCATTTGAAGGCATCTGGTCATCAGCCACTGGAACGTACTGAATAATCAGATACAGGTAGAATTCTATTATTTCTACCTGTATATCTAATGATTCAGCTCTACATGTGTGTATTGAAATGGACGATCTTTGTTGTAAAGATCTTTTCCAGGAAAACTGTTACATCTATGGCCACCTTTACAGTGTCCCTATGGGTAAACAACAGGGATGCACTGAATTCAGAATTCAGTTCAGGAATTGGCCTTTTTCATCAGGATTTGACCACATCCAAGTACGTGGCCAAACCAAATCTGAAATTTCCATCATATGTACAAGGAAATAGCGACTTCTACATGTTGCACATGTCATTGTTTTAAACACAGGGAGGCCCATTTGTTAAGAGGTTGAAGTTATAAAAAAAAGCTATAAAAACCCATAAAGGTCAGCAGAACACTATGGTAGTAAAGCCTTCCTACAAACAGATTATGGGGCAGATATACTAAATTCACATGAAGGATTCGAAGTTCGATCGATTTCTTCTTTTGGTCGAATATGGGAATTTTGGCATATTCGATAATCGAATAGGGAATGGTCGAACAATCGAATACATTCGAATAGAGTCGAATGGACGAATATTCGATCATTCGATCAGCGAAGAATTTTATTTTTTAAGTTTCTTCGATTGCCTACTTTGGCAGATTGGACCTACCGAATTGCAATAGAGGCCTATGGGAGCCCTCCCATAGGCTTCTGAGACTAAGTCCTGATCAAATAGGATTCCTACGATTGAAGTGTTCGATCGTTCGAATCGTACGAATCATTCGAACGATCTAATGATTTCTTCATCAGTCGAATGATTTATTCGACTGATCGAATAGATTTGTATTCGATCGTCGAATGAACGAATATCGAATAAAAGGTAGCCTAGAACTATTCGATTAACATTTGAAAATCGAATATCGAAAAGAAACAAATTATTTTTGGGGAATAATAGTACATTTGCCCCTATGTGTCTGGGTCTTTAGGAGCTCAGGACTGTAGACACAAATTACACAAGTGATTGTTTTGTAACATAAAACAACCATATACATTTATTGATTACAATTAAGCTTGTGTATATTATCATTTAGAGTTGCTTAATGAGTAGAAGTCTTTAGATTTTTGGAGCATGGGCAAAAACAAGGTGTGTGCAAAGTCATATTGGGTATATAATGTGTTTACTATAGGCCTTGCCCCATCCCAGAGATTATTCATGGTGCAGCTGCCAGTACTGCCATAATTCCTTCACAGCCAAGGTTGCTGAATAATTTAGTTCAGTTATTGCATTCTGACTTTGCAATCCAAGATATAACATAAAAGGGAACAGCTGGAGGAGCATGTTAACATCTCACTGTTCTAAGTACCAATGTATTCCTTCTTAGTGCCAGCATATTAATAACTATGATGCTTAAACATTCACATATCAATAGGCAAAATGTTCTGTGAAACCAACTTTTATTTATAAAGGCATCTTGAATCACCAGTTTAATTTCATCCAATTATGATAGAAAAATATGGGGTGCGGACCCTGGTACACTCACACCCCTTGCTCCCCTGGTGGTTACACCACTGGAGACAGTGTCAATGTTAACTAAGCCACGAATTTTGTGCTTTTATCTCCCGATGTGCAAAGATGTGGGTTTTCAAGCTTTGGAGCATACAGTAACAGTATGAGGATTAATATTATAGAGAAAAAATAAAGCATGGCATTCCCATGATAGAACAATTAGGACACATTAAAATAAGAGGTTTTGCAGTTAAAAGTCAATTATTGTTGTTATTTCACACTAAGGACATTCATTACAATGGCAGTGAAAGCATATCAGTAACTGGGATATTAAAAGTGTGAGGATGATTGCAGCTTATTAGCATAATTACGATATATATTTCAAAGCCAGAATCGTTTTTCACGTTTGAGAAACAGACTGGAAACATAGGATAGTGCTGTCTATAAAGTGTTCACATGCAGAAAACATACAGGTTGTGGTTAAACTGGTATGTCTGGGTCTGGTAGAGGTGGAGCACTCTCCAGCTGCCATTAAACTGAAAATCCCATCAGGACTATCCATTTTAGAGCATGAAAACAATTTATATGGAAACTAAAGTCTCATGCTACTTTCTGACTCATAGATGCACAGAATAAATCAATTGTCCACTGAGAAGCCCTGTATAATGAGTTTTTCCTTATCGCACAGCCTAACAGGCTGCAACTGGGGTAAGAGAAGGTGTTTGTTTATACAAAGGGTTTTTTGATTGTACTTATACAAATTGGGGCAGTGAATGTGACATTGTTTTAGTTTTTGTCATGCTTTGGCCAGAAAAAATATAAAACTCATAGATATTTAATTTTTTAAATAATTGCCAAAAAAGCATGATCAGCCCAAGCCTTATTCGTCGAAGTAATGTTGAAAATAGGTATATAATTGACACATGTAGATAAACGATAACCCTAGTGTTACAGTTAACTTTAATGGTCTATCCCCAGGGGATGATCAGTTTATCGGCCCTTCGGGTGGCCAAATTGCCACAAAATTAGTGCATAAACTGTCACAAACTGATTCTTGAAGCTTCATATATAGATATTTTTATGTGAAATGAAGTTGTAAGTGGTGGGCACTTTCTTATCAGGAGTAGCAGATTCCTGAGAGGGCTGTAATGTGCCCTGTGTTGTGATTATGAAGGGAGGTTTTTTTTTTGGTTAGTCTATAACCCTCAATTATCAATGTTTTTTCTTTATGTAGCTACTATGTTTTTAAATACTATAATTTATATTTCGATACTGCATAAATTAGATTAGCCTGAACTGTCCCTGAGATTTGGGAAATAGTTTGATTCAACATAAACTCAATATATATAGGACTTGTGCTGAACATACTTTCTGTCTTTTATTTTAATGTATTTTTTATTGCACAAAACTGGGCAGCATCTGAAATGGAAGCTAAAGTTTCCTGCTAATTTCTGGCTCATAGAAACACAATCAGAATAAAGCAGTTGTCCACTGAGAAGCCCTGTATAATGAGTTGTTCCATATCTCACAGCCTAACAGGCTGCAGCTGGGGTAAGGGAAGGAGTTTGTTTATACAAAGGGTTTTTTTTTATTGTGCTCATACAAACTGGGGCAGAGGATGTGCCATTATTTTAGTTTTTGTCATGCTTTGGCCATAGATATCTAATTTTTAAAATATTGGCAAAAAGCATGATCAGCCCAAGCCTTATTCATTGAAATAATGTGGAGAACAGGGATATAATTGATGTGTATTGGTAAGTGATAACCCATTTAGGCTTACAGTCACCTTTAATGGTCTATCCCCAGTGGATGATCAGATTATTAGCCCTTCAGGTTGCCAAATTGCCACCAGATTAGTGCATAAACTGTCAAAAACTGATTTTTGACGATCCATATATAGATATTTTTTTCTAAAATGAAGTGTTGGCACTTTGCTTTCAGGAGTAGTAGGCTCCCGAAGGGCAGTAATGTACCCTGTGTCGTGATAATGAAGGGAATTGTTTTTTGTATATTTGTATCAGTTCACTTTTTGTGTAATACCTGTATATCTATGTAGGTGTTGTTATCTGTATAAGATCTGATTAAAATACATGCTAATTATACACATATACTCTTTGCAGAATGCAAAAAATAATTAGGTGATGTTTCTATGAAAGAATGTGTCGTTGTATTACCTTGCTAATAGGCTTTACCACCTTTTTAAGCAAGCCACCCTGAATAACATGAAAAAAAAACCCTCACGGTTTTAATGTAAACTTTATTTTACAAGATTTAGATGTGTATTATTACAAACTGTCTCTGAATCTGAAAAATGGTAATTAAGGGTTTTAATCATACTTGTAAATTGGTATTTAAATGCTTTGCCATTATCAGCTTGTCAGTATGAGCATAAATGAATGTATAACTAGGACGTATTAGGCCATTGCCTAGGCTTTATCATTCTCTGCTGGTGCATGTACAACATTTCCATAGACAGCTAAATATATCACACTGATCTTTACAGTATTACAGGGTTGGCCATGTAATATGGATAATTTCCAGGGATTTCTCTAGCTATCGATAGCAGTTTTCATTTCCAACACGTCGTTGAACAGACAGATTTTCAGTTTACCATCCATTTGCTATAGGAAACATAAAGAGCATATAACCTTTGCTAAAGACCCTCACATTTGTCACTGACTTTGGCACTAGGAAGGGCAGAAGTGTCGTCCCACCAGTCATGGTCCTGAGCATGACAAAACTTACAACCCAGGTTGGTGCTGCCCTTTTTTAAAACACAGACCAGGCAGTGGTTCTTGCAGAGCAATGAGCCACATCAAGTTTAAGCCATTCCTGGTGTGGTGGATATTTCTCTGCACAGTGGAAGGATGTATAATACAGTCACAGCAACATAGCAAAGCAGCTATAGAAGTGCAGTTTTTTGTTAAAACAAGATGCAAGGCTTCTCCAGATCATCTCTACAGATATAGGGTGCTGACATCCTGAACCTGTAATCAACTGATGATCAAAACCAGTAACCACAATCCATGTATTTGTGAAACAATCCATCCATAGCAAATGCATAATAATCACCGTTGTGCCCATTCTTGGTAAAATTTGCTCCTCAAGGGCACTTTCTCTTTTCCATTACTTTTCATTTCCCTTCAAAGGTGCACACATCTTAATTGTTGGTAGTGATTAGAGAATTCATTCTGTTTCGCTGAAAAATTCTTGACACTGCAAAAAACTCGCTAAAACGCAAAGTCAATGGGCATCAAAAAAGATTCGCAAAAATGTTTTTTGCTCCAAATGCATAGAAGTCAATCGACTTTTTTTCTTAAGGTGACTTTTTTGTCCAAATTCATGAAAGTCAATGGGCCTTTTTTTCTAAAAGTGATTTTTTTTTTTGTCCAAATACATGAAAGTCAATGGGTGTTTTTTTCTAAAGGGGACTTTTTTTGTCCAAATGCATGAAAGCAATGGGGTTTTTTTCTTAAACTGATATTGACACGTTCCTATAAAAATCATAGGAACGTATCAGTATGAAGTTAATGCTGCACAAGAAATATTTCCCCTCAAAGCCCCCCACAAACCCATCCCTAGCCCACAAACCTGCACTAACCTGACCCTCCTAAAAGATCTCCTCAACTGTTTCATCCATCTTAGGGGTTGCTTCACTGATGCAGGGTTGGGGGAGGCACAATACTTCCAGGCTGATTACAAATCAAAACAGTACTTCAGCCTATGGCAGGATTGCTCCGCCTCAGCCCTGCGTCAGTGAAGCAACCCGGGAAGATCATTCAGTCGAGTGACGAGTCGGCTCTGAAAGGTGCGCAGGGCTGACATGCTATGATTTTTATAGGAACATGTCAGAATCGCTTTAAGGTGACTTTTTTGCCCAAATTCATGAAAATCAATGGGCGTATTTTTATTGTCGACTTTTTTGTCCAAATACATCAAAATCAATGGGCTTTTTTTGTTGCTGGGTTTTCTGTGTCAAAGCAAATTTCTGCCACAGTTTTCACTAAAAACATTTGCAAGTGCCGAAATGTGGAATTTCAACATGAATCCATGGTTCGCGAAAAAAAAATCACCCATCACTAATTGTGAGCTTTAAGGAATGGTAGAGGTAGTGTAGAAAAAAATGCTTGCTGGTATGCAGTTCAAACACTACATATTCCTTAACTTTCTATACTGCACTTTCTCATCAATCATAGGAAATCCTGGTTTTCCTAATTAAGAAACCCGGGCAGGCAGTTTTGACCTGGGCAGACCTTCAAAAAACTGGACTGTTTGGGTCAAAATTGGATAGGTGGCAGTCCTACAAACTGTATAGAAGCCTTGTGTGCAAGAAATATATACAGTTATGGACCTGTTAACCAGAATGCTCAGGGCCTGGTATTTTCAAGATAATGGATCTTTCTGTACTTTGGATCTTCATACCTTATAGTCTACTAGAAGATCATATAAACATTAAACCTACAAGCTTAGTTTTATTTAACTTAGTTGAGATCAAATACAAGCTACTGTTTTATTATTACAGAGACAAAGGAAATCATTTTTTTTAAAAGATTGGATTATTTGATTATAATGGAGTCTATGGGAGAAAGGCTTTCCATAATTCAGAACTTTCTGTATAATGGGTTTCAGAATAATGGATCCCATACCTGTATCTCAATACAAGTTTTCCATAAAACAGCTAATCTGCTTATTTCTATTGGTAAGCGTCCAGTTATTCATGTACCCCCCTAATGAATTAATTTCTGCCTCACTGAAAACTCCAAAGTGCATTATTGATTCCCTAGAAGCTATATATGACACTTTGGCATCAGTAAAAATAATAAGTGACATAAGTAACAATTCCATAATACTAAAAACCAACATTTTAGATACCCTATAAAATGTTGGATACTGATTAAAAAGCTGGGAGAGAATGCAGTTTTGTTCTCTATCATGGAATGCAAACTACTGTGTGACAGGATAGTTTAAACCCATTTTTGCACGAGATAAAGATTTTGCAAGAGACAAAGATTTGTGTTGTGTGCACATATGGGATAGATGTTTTGTAGATTGCTTTCCGGGTGCATAACTACAGAGGAAACAGAGGCCCAGGAGTGCAGAGGGCCCTGTAAGGCCCTAACGAATGAGCAATTACAATATATCTTGTATAATACTGTAGGTCAATCTACTTATGTTCAGGGCCACCATCAGAAATCATGGAGCCCCAATCCCATATGAAAACATTACAAGTAAACACACCAAAGTAAAAAGGCCACACAGACATGCGCCATAAAACGGCAAAAACTATTTTGGTGGAAAAAAAGGGACCATTGGTGTTCCCAATGGAAGTTTGTCAAGTGGCCGTCTTAATGAGTGACAGCATCTCTTATTTCTTTTCTTCTTCAGCAGCTTTGGCTCCTTTTGGCGACTTTGCCTGCTACTTCGGTGACATACAGATTCAGGGCCGGATTTATATAGTGGGTGCCCCTAGGCCCATAGGCTTCAAATTTCCATCATCGGGACTGGAGCAATGGGGATTGGTGCACAGCAAATTTACAAAAACTATCATATCTCCTGTGCATCCCCAGTGTTTCTGAAAAAATGTGGGTGTGGTTGGTAGGGTTGCCACCTGGCCGGTATTTTACCCCTCCTGGCCAGTAAAAATTATGGTTGATCCCAATGTTATTAATAGGGAAAAATGGTAAATATATAGGAAGGCCGGTATTTTTTTCCAGAAATGGTGGCAACCCTGGTGGTTGGGCAGCATGCTGCCCCCTAAAATCCTGCCACCCTAGGCCCGGGCCTATGTGGCCTTTCCACAAATCCAGGCCTGTACAGATTAAGTTTAAAAACAGAACAAAGCTAATTTAGCTGGGAATCACAGGTTGGAATAAAAAGAGTCAGGCAGTCAAAGAGAAAGAGAGGGAAACAATTTCAGCAATGTGTTCCTTGGGCTTCTGAGCAGGTATAAAGTGATTTTATTTCTTTTATATATGTGTGGGTTTCTGTCCAAAGGCTCCACTGATTTTTTGGTATGATTTTGTGGCCCCCAAGCAGGTGATATAGTGGATAATAGCACACTACATGGAAAAAGGTTGGTGGCACTAATTTACATGTTATTAGAATGTTACTTGTATGCTAGTATATCTCACAGGCGTAGATCTGATATTCTCAGTGCATGACTCTATCATTTCTGATTGCGTGGCAATAAATGTTACATATGGTACACATGAATTGTTGCGGATTTAGTTTACAAGAACACAATTACAAAAAAACATTATTTATTTCTTTATAACATGAGTAGTGCTGACAGTGTCGCTTGGTGGCCAGGGGTTATATACATTCTGTGGTGTGGGCTTCAGGAGCTTTGACACTCTGTTTTATTATGTCTATTAAAGAGGCATCACTTAATGACCTGGAAAGTACAGGAGCCTCCCACAACTAGGCTTCAGGATAAAACTGATTGATGACTTTCTCCCAAGGCAAAAGTTGATTTACGAGGACCGTGGATGCCAGGATAAATTTGGGAAAAATATGGGACGGATGACCCACAAATGGGCACGGCAGCATGAAATGGTTACAATAACTCACAAAAGTGTTTTGTCTAGATATACATAAGTACTGATAGCAGCATCAATGTCTTTTCTATCTCCTCTTCTCTTATTCTTCTTATTTCCTCTCTTTCATTAAAAAGCTAAAACTCAATAAAGAAAACCTTAAAAAAAAGGCACCACTTAAGTGTCAGAAGTAGCCCCAGCAAATATAAGTATAAATATAAAATATGTCCTTATACTTCCTCTGTACTCAAACTCCTTGTATATGAAATGCGACAATTTATGAATTTCTTAAAATGTATGCAATTATATGAGAGTTTAAAGAATTCACCTTCTAACTGATAAAATATAAATTATAAGATAATATAAACTGATGCCAATAAGTCTTTGATAGGTATATACCTGAACATTAGAGTTAGTCATGTCTACCATGTCATGTCTGCAGGGAAATCTAAATTCAGTTTGACATTTAAGACTTTATCTAGGTTTATCATGAGTCAACACACTATATGGCTTGAGTAGGCAATTATTTCTTGTTGGGTGTTTGTATTTCTCTCTGCTTATCATTAATGAATGCAACTATTCATTCTCAGTAAAGGCTATAAATATATAAGGGAACAGACTCATTAGGAAACAGGGATTAATTGATTGGGGGGAAAGTAGTTATTTGGAAACAAGTTAATATATATATGAAGAACAATTGTCAGTACCATTATGAATTCTTCTATACCCTCAACTATTGCTACCTGGATGGCTTGTTAAGTGCCATTTTTTGATCTTAACAACAAAACACATTGTGTTTCACTGTAATCAAAGTCAAGTATATTAATGATATATAGACATAGAAATAAGTGTGAGAATAGAATAAAAAACACACTCTGAATTTTACATGTTCATGAGGGGGAATCCACAGGGGTGTCCCTCCTCTCACACATTTCTGTGCCCTATCTTCTGTTTATAATCCCAAAAAAAAAAACTCCTTGTTGCCTTTCCTTGTAGGTTCTGACCATTGGAAACTGACCACAACCACTTTTGAAAAAGTAGGTTCCAAACCCCAATGCATTAATCCCTCCCATCAGGGTCGGACTGGCCCGGTGGGACACCGGGAAAAAACTCAGTGGGCCCCAACTCTCATGGGCCCCCACCTGGCCAGACACCCTCACCCAATATTGTACAGCGCCGTTTGTGCATGCACGCTGAGCCTTCACATATGCGGGCCAAGCAGGCCTTCAAGTGTGTGTGGCAAGCATCACAGTAGGTGGGTGGGGGGTGAACTGCATGGGAGTCCCGGTGGGCCCCAAGCCCCCCAGTCAGACCCTGCCTCCCATCAAGACCTTCCACTCACCTGTTGCTGTATGATTTGTTCAAGAACTTTCTGGTGTCTATTCAATTATTTGGTCAATTAGCACAAGGGAGGTATAGTTTCACTATTTCTTCACCTTTTCAAGCAGCAAACACCCATGCTGTGGAGAGAGGGTCAAATGTAATCGGTGCTCTGTTTTTTTCTTAGCCGGACAAGGTCTAGCCTAGCCTAGATGGGGTGGTATATGTAGAGTAAAACACACAAGAAAAAGTTGTGCTCACCAATAATTTATAAAACCATTAGGTGGGTGTGCAATGAGGCTGTGCCCACAAAATACATATAGACAAATACAAGAGATCCTCTGCACTCAACCCATTATCAATATATTTAAGACATTGAGACATTCTGTGCATACAGCTACTAAAAAATGCCTTACCCTTTAAACAACAGGGATTGTTTGTCCACATATTGCAATATATTTAAGCTGGCCAACTACGTCATACGTAAAATGTATAATGAAGCAATAGAATTCTTAATGAATCAGATGAAAATTGAGCGTAGGACTGGCCAGATATGGGATGACTTTGACATAGTTGGCCAGCTTAAATATATTGCAATATATGAACAAACAATCCCTGTTGTTTAAAGGGCATTTTTTTAGTAGCTGTATGCACAGAATGTCTCAATGTCTTAAATATATTGATAATGGGTTGAGTGCAGAGGACCTCTTGTATTTGTCTTTGTCTATATATAGAGTATAGTCATATTATGCCAAAACCAGTGCAAACAGAATGCATTTACAGAATATATTACTATCCAGACACATCATCTTTGTTGCAACATGATCACAGAAGTGTCTGCCAAAAGCTGTTGCAATGAATGGGCAGTAACACTCAAATCTATGGCCTCATTTAATGGACAGAAAGGAAGCGCATATCTTGAATACTGCAAGTATTGTGTATAGACAAATGACAAAAATAGAAGCATAGCAAGCTTTGGGGGACATTGTGATAAAGAATTATGAATGAGAGTCCTCCAAATGCAACATGATCAAAGGCATTAACATACTTTTCATGTATTGTTCCTAATAATCCATCCCAATCTACTGCCTTTGTTCATATTCCATTCAGGCTCTTATTTATAGTTTATTACCCTGAATCGCACATTACTTGCTGCACTGTAAAAACAATGCAGTTGTGCCTTCTGCATATAAATAGCCTGCCATTCCAGAGTCATTTCCAACCGTTCCCTGGAGAAGAGATGTCATCACTGAAGGCTTGCAATGTTTCTTTGCTTTGCAGACAGGTATAACGCTAGGGCATAGGACATTTTTCTCATCCCTCCTGTCTCCAGGGAGAAAATATATATCCTATATTAATAAACACTGTCTTTCTGAGTTATACTAACCCATAAAAGCAATATCATAAGAATCAAAACTAGGGACAGCTAACACATAGGGGCAGATTTATCAATGGTCGAATTTCAAATTGAAAAAAATTTGAAATTCGACCATGTGAATAGTATGTGAAGTAAAATCCTTCTAATTCAAATATCGAATAGGAAAAATGTGATCGATCGATTAATCGTAACGATTTTTTCAATCAATCAATTTTTTTTTTATTCGATCAAAAATAATGATACCCAATTCGGTAGCTTTCATCTGGCGAACTAGGTGGTCGAATATTAATTTAAAGGTCGAATAGTCGAATATTCAAATAAATTTAAATTCGAATATTCAAATTATACGAATTTGAATATTCAAATTATTCTAATTCCAAAATTCAATGGTCAAATTTGCCTAATTTGCATATTCGAAGATTCAAATTCTAATCTTTTTGAAATTCGATCGAAATTCGAATTCTTCATGTGAATTTAGTAAATCTGCCCCTTAATTGATTAGGACACTCAAGTTACCCATTTGAACTTTATCAATATATCCCAAGAATAATGTAATGTTCAGTTGAAAAACAGAACTGTATATAACTTTAGTTTTTATATCAACAAGGCTTTACCTCTACTTCTACATTTGCTTTTCTGCCATGCAGTGTTTCAACAGGTTATGAAATATATGTTTGTGACAATATGGAATATTACTTTGTGTTGCCATGGCCATAAAACATATTATTCAATTGGGGTCAATGGGATAAAATAGAAAGGGAATATATAAATGTCTGACTGCACAATCACAGATTGTTAGGGAAAAAGTAGAGTTCAACGTCAAGTAATCTCACAGGCAGATAAATGAGAAAAATAAATGATATAATTACATTTTATAGTTCTATTCTCTAACGCAGGAACAAGTTACTTAATCAATCTTAAATGACAAAGAATATTCAATTGTAAATTGCAGCCTCATTTTTTTCAGTCATGCTCCGGTATTGGATGGGTTTATTATGACAATGAAAAAACAGATTAACTGGGTTTCATGTTAAATGTTACAACACAAACTATATTGGACATCTAAAAATCTGTTGTACAGGCAATACTTTTTTCTTATGCCATGGTACTTGAAAAATCCTTGTTTCTTACAATACATTTTCTGTTTCACTGCATTTAGCCTTTTTCTTGTTTGGCACTGTTTGTCTGGCACTCCGTGTAGCGTGCAACTGTTGCTGAAGGTTGCGGGTGCACAATTCTGCACAATTCTGGGGGAGCACAAGATGCCAATTAAAGTTTGGCAGTGGTGAATCAGATACAAGTGGCAAATATTCATTCTACCTCCGTTTCTTTAATCTTTCAAATGTCAAAACAAAAAAAGATAAAAAAGACTATTTGTACAACAGATGTAATTAACATCCTCTAAAGTCTGATGGTTTTCATTACTTGAGCTATAGCAGTTACGCTTTAATGCAAGATACACAAAACAACAATAAAACCAGCTGGTGATAAAAATTTAGAATTGCAAAACAAAACAAAAACAATTGTCATTAAGGCTGCAGCTTTAAAAACTGGCAGGTTCCCCATTTTATCTGCATAAAAGAACATTACAAATGGAAGCATTCCAAAAAAAGAGTTATGTTAAAAACCAATCCCTGAGTAATATCTAGTTAATGGTGATAAATGTGTACTTGCAGAAAAGTACTCGGCCATTAATTACAAGGAACAGATTGGCTGAGCACCTTAAATTTCACTGCACATAAGAGAAGAAGTCTTTAGATATACTGTAGCCAAGTTATAAAAAGAGAAGCTTCTGTGGGTGTTGGAGAATACTTACTGGTTTCTTCTAA
>CM044440.1:22582229-22597701 GCA_024363595.1 Xenopus borealis | reverse complement strand
AGGGTCATGGTATATACTCTGAACATAGATATGGTGTAAAGCTCATATATTTTACTGGGGGCTTGAAGATGATGGGGCACACTAAACCTAAAAGCAAGTCGGTGTGGCACAGGATTTCTGACCATGGAAAGTGGCACAACAGCCCTAAGAAAAGCCATCAGTGGTTTATTTGCCCTTCTATATATATAAAAAAAATAACATAAATTAAATGTTTCTTATCCAGCTTAAGAACACTATATTAGTGTCGTCAAATAAATATTTGGAAAGATTAGTCCTTTTAAGGTATTAGGTTTAAAAAGTGGAGATTTAGCTGTAAACTCATTAAGTATTGAACTCCCAGGGTAAATCCTAAATTAAGACTGAAAGGCTACAAGCCAGTTTTCCGATCATTAAAAAGTTCTTTTAAGGAGTGAATGTTCCTGGGCTGCATACATGCATTTCATTCCTTTAATACATTTATAAATACAGTTAATCAACTTATGTTCTAATACTATCCAATTAAAACTTAAATGGAAAAAAAAACTAACCAAACGATGTGCCCCATTTAATGTATTTAATTGCCAAAACACCATGGGGAAGAAACATTAAAAAAGAAATGTCTGCCATTTTTTGGAGAACACTTCTCTTGAAATGCATATTAATCTGTCTTTTATTAGTATATCTGTAGGAATAAGTCAAATCAATTAGATTTGCTGTGTTTTTCATTGAAGATGTTTCACCAGTCATCCAACTGGCTTTCTCAATTCAGCAAGCCAGTTGGATGACTGGTGAAATTCTTCAAGAAAAAAACACAGCAAATCCAGTTGATTTGAGTTATTTCTACAGATATACCATGACCTGGATGAATGTGAATCTTCACAAACCATTTTTTATTAGATTAGTACAGTATATGGTAAATTAAAATACTAGTTAAAAGTGAATTCACATACACTTAGCACATGCACTGATTGCCAAAAATACAGAGGAGCATGCATGGTCAGTCCAAGCCAGCCAGGCATCCTAGGCAGCCCAGGCTGGACACCCTGCTACCACCCCCATACGTGTGTGTGCCCAGCGGCAACTTTGCATGCTACTTTGTGCGCAGCCGATAGAATAGGGGACAGAGGTGGGAGAATGAGTGAGAAGAGGTGGGAGTGATGGAAGGGGGAGCAATGGAGGGGGAAGAGAGGGGTGAAAACCAAAGAGGGCTGCAAAAATGGACTAGGGGTAGACAGAATACAATTTAAGAGGGGCCTGCCTAGTGCCCCCCTATTGATGCTCACTAGGCAGGTACCTATGTCTACCTTGTTCTTGCCCTGGGAGCCTGAAATGTTTGGTATGTGGGTAAAAGTAAGTAAGTGGGTCATGCCATTGCATTAACATAGTAGCTGAGGTGAAAAAAAAACTCACAGTCAAGAAAATCAACTTTTTTTCCAAGTGAGCCTGCTTAACTTCTAGTTGATCTAGAGAAAGGAAAAACCCCATCCGAACCTTTTACACTTTGCTTTGCCTCAGAAGGGAAAAAAATCCTTGCTGACTCCAAGAGGGCAATCGGAACATTCCCATGGTCAACTTTGGGTTAAGAGCGTTCTTGAAACTATATCTGTATCTGCCAGTACAACTGCTTCAGGGAGGGAATTCCACAGCTTCTCAGCTATCACTATTAAAAACTCTATTCATATCTTAGGGTGAAACCACCTTCCTTCCAATAGAATTGATGCCATCATGTCTCCTAGAATGACTTACTGGTGAATATACAATAAGATAGTTTATTATGTTCCCCTTAGTATATTTATAATTTCCCTCCTTAAAGACTCAAGACCCAAGGAGAGAATCTACATAGGGGCACTTGACCGGGGAGACAGCTAGGTTGGGGGGAGGAGGGGGGGATCTAAGTAGGGTAGGGGGGTAGGGTTTTTTATGGTAGGTGTTGACTTCTCCTTTAAGAACCAGCCTTTCCTCAAAACTGAGGCCTTCCACCTTGCTCTTCTTTGGACAATCCCTGTTTCATTAATATGCTTTTTAAGAATGATCAGACACCCAGGACTGTTCCAGGGGCTGCTGCTGCCTGAAGCATCATGGCCAGAGCGGCCCGGCAGACACCAAACATTTACTGCATGTTCTAGATAAAACCCTATAGACAAACGCAAGGGGTCCTCTGCACTCAACAGACCACCAATATATTCAAGACATCGAGACACTAAAAAATGCCTTACCCTTACATCGAGCCACTAAAAAATGCCTTACCCTTTAAACAACAGGGATTGTTTGTCCATATATTGCAATATATTTAAGCTGGCCAACTACCTCAAAGTCATCCCATATCTGGCCAGTCCTACGCTCAATTTTCATCTGATTCATTAAGAATTCCATTACTTCATTAAACATTTTACAAAGGGACTAAGTTTTACCCGCAACTTACTTGCTGCTTTCAAAGTAAAACTCCCAATCATGGATGCCCTTTTATTAGACACCAGTGGGATCACCTGACTATAGCTGGGAAGGCTGGGGGCTACAAAAGAGAGCTGGTCACTGCTCCAGTATAACTACAACAAAAAAGAAATAGTTGTGCTCACCACTAATTTTTAAAACCACTAGGCGGGGGTGCAACGAGGCCGTGACCACAAAATACATATAGACAAACGCAAGGGGTCCTCTGCACTCAACCCACCACCAATATATTCAAGACATTGAGACATTCCGTGCACACAGCCACTAAAAAACGCCTTACCCTTTAAACAACAGGGATTGTTTGTCCATATATTGCAATATATTTAAGATGAAAAATTGAGCGTAGGACTGGCCAGATATGGGATGACTTTGACGTAGTTGGCCAGCTTAAATTTTCACCAGGAACACTGTTAGTAAATTGGCGAAGTTGCAAAATGATGTCACGCTGGGGAATAAACGCTAGCATTAGACACTTTGCTCTTTAGTGATTTTGCCCCAACAGACTTCAATGTATTTTTGCAACTTTTTGCTGTTTCACAAATTTTCAGTGACCAAATAGGTCACATTCACCTAACATTAAGTCTTAGGTCAGCCACCTCAAAAAAGAAGCAAGATAAGTAAAGTAGTCAGGCCAGGTGTGTGGGGCTCACTGTAGGTCGTGATAGTAAGAGGCCAGCTGAACATCTGAGGCTCCAATGAGGAATAATAAAGGGTCAGCATCCTGGCAGAACCTCACCAGTCATTGGCCTAGTATTTAGGGAGCTAGGATTAGACAGGTCCCTGTTGCCAAGAAAGGACACCCTTAAAGGAAAACTATCCCCCCAAAATTAATACTAAAGCAACAGTTTATATCAAATTAAGAAGCATACTAAAGAATCTTACCAAACTGGTATATATATTTCAGTAACTATTGCCCTTTTACATGTCTTGCCTTGAACCATCGTTAGGTGATGGTCTGTGTGCTGCCATAGAGATTACCTGACCAGAAATATTTCAACTCTAAGGGGCAGATTTACTAAATTCACATTAATTCACATGGAGGATTTGAATACTCGATCGAATATTCAAAAAGATTAGAATTTCGAATATGCAAATTAGGCACATTCGACCAAATTTGATCATCAAATATTCGAATTCGAATGATTCGAATATTCAAATGTTATTTTATTTGAATATTTGAAAATTCGATGGTGGAATACTTCTCCTTTACATTTAAATTCGATCACCTACTTCGCCAGATTAAAACCTACCAAAATGGGGATCATTCCCTAAGATCGAATGAGAAAAAATCGATTGATCGCTTAAAAATCGTTCAAATATTCAAATTCGATCGATTCAATCGAATTTCCCCTATTCGATCGTTCGATAGTGCGAATTGTGCTAAAAAAAATTCGAATTCGAATTTTTTTAATTCCCCACTATTCCCCCACTATTCCCTAGTCGAATTTCGATTTTTTTTTGCATTCGAAATTCGACCCTTAGTAAATCTGCCCCTAACTGTAACAGGAAGAAGTGTGGAAGCAAAAGACAGAAATCTGTCTGTTAATTGGCTCATGTGACCAAAAGAGCCACCTGACCAAAGAGAAGAGGCAGGAAGGTAGACAGCCGGATGAGGCAAATCAGCCTAGCAATGTTTATTCGGCTGTAATGGTATTATTATTAGTGGAAGTTATATAAAGAGCTGAAACTATGTCTAAATTGTCTGGACCTCCAGTCTAGGTGACCAATTACAGGTCTGCCAATTTTGTTAACAGAAGCATAATAGCACCTGTGCTACATCACGGCACATGCATGAGGGGTTGAATGGGGTCACCACCGCAGTGAAGAGACCGTTGCACTGCGCTTTTCCTTTGAATATATGTTTAACTCTTCTTCATTTCATTACACTATACTTTGTTGTATCTGAGACATTTTTTTTTCTTCAATTCACTTTAACCACCATAAAGTGCTGAAGTCGGAATGCATTCCATCTCAGTGAATGAAAATATAACCGCACTTTTCTGCCAATTGGATTGTCCATGTTCTCATGACTTATGACCCTGAAGAATACACAGCCAAAGAAAGCCAGGAATTCCTTTTCTGCCACCTTTCCAACCAAACCGTTGCTTTGTCGTTTATCTGTAAATATGCACTGGTGTTTTCCCTGGATATTAGTGTTACTAAGTCGGTGTATCGCAGTTCCACTCCTATTTGCATATTAACTAGAAAGTCAGTTGGCTAATTCACGTGACTAATGAGTTTAACGCTGTGAATTTAATATTTTCATACAAGCAGGATACCGTCGAGCTCTGTAAAACAGATATGCTATTTATGGCCGGCAAAGAACAAAGGCTAGCAGAGGCTTAGAACCATTCTTTTGGTAGAAAGACACAGAAAAGATGTTTCAAAACAACCAGCCCACATCACTTTCAATTGCTTTTTAACACCTACACAGAACAGAGGGGAGAAAATAAAGAAAAAAGATGACAGCTCTGTGGTTTTCTGTATAGCTCTTCCCTTGACATTCACAGTTGGATTTTCAAGCAATTTGTCGTGTCCTATTCAAACTGCAAATAATAAGGTTACTTAAACCCAGTTATATCTCATCATTATATTGCCCCCCCCCCCCGTTGTTGCCGTAAGAGAATTGACTGCCTTATAGGTAAGCAGAGCCAACAGCCAATCACTTTAATGACGTGCATTGGCTGACTTTAATGATATTAACCAGTACTGTAATTCTGTTATTTGGATTGGAAATTAGAACAGCCTCTGTTGCAGACAGTGAATACGGAGCGGGTTATATACCATGATAATTAATTTCATGCTTTTTTAGTTCTGAGCAAGGTGCTTTAGGGCTAATACACAAGAATAAAAATCCTGTGGATGAAAATCCAGTGCTACCGGGCAGAATGAGGTCCATCTATGCCATTAAAAATGAACAAATGAGATTGAAAGGGTTTGACCAACAACACCTTCCTATAAAACTTGCTGGATCTGTTTTGCAATAAATTTGAGCAATTCTAAAATGTCCAGGCCTACAAAAAGTAAAAGTGTATCCTTTTATTACATTTGCTTTTTATTGTTGTTTTTTAACCTTAGACCCACCCCCAGGCACTACAGGCATTGGATCCATTATCCAGAAACATGTTGTCCAGAAAGCTCCGAAATACAGAATAGACTCCTTTCTATCAAAATAATCCATGTTTTTTAAAAATAATTCCCTTTTTCTCTTTTATTTTAAAACAGTGGCTTGAACTTGACCAAAACTAAGATAGAATTAATCCTTATTGGAAGCAAAACCAGCTCCGAATTACAGAATGATTATCTCCCATCGACTCCTTTCTATCAAAATAATCCAAGTTTTTAAAAATAATTCCCCTTTTCTCTTTTATAATAAAACATTAGCTTGTACTTGACCAAAACTAAGATGTAATTAATCCTTATTGGAAGCAAAACCAGCCTATTGGGTGTACTTAACGTTTACATGATTTTCTAGTAGACTTATGGCATGAAGATCCAAATTACTGAAAGATCGATTTGCCAAAAACCCCCAGGTCCTAAGCATTCTGGATAACAGGTTCCATACCTGTATAGGACAACATCTGTGTTATTCAATACACATGATCGTATCTGTCTGTTTAAGTGATGAGGTTACTGAATCATTATACGGGATTGTACTGAAATAGACTATAATATAATAAGATTATGTAGTAATACGATCAGATGTTCACCTTCATTCTTCTAACTGCAATAGGCCAGAATAAAAACTGCTGATTGTTGCTATGGGTACTGAAATCTAGTAAACTTTGCCCATGTTACTATAACTATAAGTACTATCCATATTAAAACATATTGCTACTGTAGGATGGAGCATGCATTAATATCAACATTTTGCATATTAACATAACCCCCCTCAGGCCTGGTCTGCTAGAGTGGAGAATCTAACAATAGTCCTATGTTGGGTGATGAGAATTAGGTTGTAACACCTTTAAATTTTTTAACTTAGCGCCAATCGTGATGATGTCATGTGGCATGCTGAAATAAAGAGAACACATGCATCAAACCGAAGAAGAGGACGGCGGCTGCAGGCGTCCTTGCCGGGATGTCCCTGCCGCCCCACTAGACCAGAAGATATCCTAACATTAACAGTTCACCACAGTTTGTCTGTGTGTTTGTGTGGTGCTGGGAATTGTAATGAAGGTGAAGTGAAGGGACCGGACATGGGGTAGGCGACAGAGCTGGTACGTTCCTGGCACCCCCCAGCTTTGCACCCTAGACACGTGCCTACTCTGCCTACCCCTAGTTCCAGCTCTTCCCTGAGGCTATGGGCAACTCCCTCCATCTCCCGACAGTATGTAGTGGCCCCTTTTAGCACCTTACCCTCAGGTGGGTCCTGGGTTTGCACAGATCAATAAGGCTGAAAGTAATAGTGGTCAAGGGGTTGCTTAACACCAATAACTTGTTTACTGAACAGGCAGCAATCTTGATCACAGCTTTCAGGTAATAGTATCTTCTTGTACATTCACAGCACCATCAGTGGAGAACCTTCACACTTTAGGAAATTGCAAGAAGATCCCTCCCAGGGGTTATACAACCTGTCTTGGTGATGTTTCCCAGCACTAGGGATCCTACAGGGTATCTTGCTCCTTGGCACTTTCCCTGCTCCTGAGCTCACCTTCTCGTGTCTCTGTCTGGTGGATTGATCACCACAAGTCTGCTAACTCCAAATACTCTCCTTGTTGGAGCCAGAAAGCTGCTCACTAAATTACCCTGCTAGGCTGCTACTCTATCTTGCTCCTACACATACTATTACATAAACTTCTGGTACTAAATAAAACTCTCCCTGCTTTTGACCCTGACAATATTCAGACTCCTGTCATGTACCCACCTCCCGCAAGGTGATATCCAAGAAAAGAGCCCCGAGAACGTGTTCTCCCTTTTATTATTTTACACACTGCCCAATACTGGGCAGAAACTTATTCTTTAACACAAAATGGCACGCAGCTGCTAAAGTTTTCCTTGAAAAATTGAATGTGATTACTTTTCTTCATGACTGCATCCCTTTAAACCATTCCTCTTTAAATCTGTGCATGGTGCACTTCATTATCAGTGAGCTCAGCAATGAGTGGCACGTTGTGTACACACTATATACGTTTGTCTCACGATGAGCGCCTTTTTTGTTTCTACTCATTTTGCCACCCACATCCATTAGTAAAGTAAACACATGATTTAAACAAATAGATGATAAGAACATGCTATTCAAACTCCTAATATCCTCACTTGATAAATGAGCAAATCATTTTCTTTTCATTTAGCCTCCTGTTTGCTTTACTGTAAGTGGTTAGCAAAAAAAACCTTGCGTCCAAAGTTAAAGGACCACCATACCGTCATTTTCCTTTTGCATGTGTATTATGGAAATGTTAAAGCATTACTGTTTTCTTTCTGTTTTTCCTCTCTGGTTTTGCTAACAGTGTCCCAATCTCAATTTGCATTTGTAACCTTGCTGAAGCCAACATTGTCTCCCAGAGTTGAGAGCGAATGGTTCTGTCAATGAAATACCCCATGACATTGGGTATACCTCAGGCACAAGTGACCTGGGCGTCCGTTTCCTAAAGCGCGGTAAATGCGACTATAGTTTTCTGCAAGTTATCGCTGGGAATATGTTTCTGTCAGCGGGGGCCAGCGGCACCCACAGGGGGGTGAAGTCAGGATCAAGGAGGAAGCCCCTTCCAGAGAGTCCAGGCAGAGTACAGTTCAGGGTAAATCCAGTAGAAAGGTATAAATCCAGGCAAAAGGGTATAACAGGCAGAACAGATTCAGGGTCAGGAAACAGGCTAGAGGTAAAAAACATGTCAAAGAGGATAATAGGAACACAATGCTAGATTGAGCTATACTCGGGCATCGAACTCGGGTCTTCAGCGTCCTTTTATTTTGAATTTGGCGCCGGAACGTGCTTGGCGCGGCGACGTCACGGACGGCGCCGCAACCACGTGGTGGCCATGGGTGCCGCCATCTTGGATCCGCCACCGCCGAAGGAGGATTCGCCGCCCGAAGCTCCCGGGAAGGCTCCGGGCGGTGTTCGTGACAGTTTCCAACAAATTATTTGCAGCGACACTGGCGGTAACTACAATAATGATACAGCTTATGTTAGCAGTAATTTCTGCGAGTTGCAGATTTTCTGCCGACAAATTAAGTTTGAGAATATTTATGCTGTAAAATATTTTTTATTTAATATAAGTAATTCTAAAACAACTGGACTTGCTGAGTAATTATTGAAGACGTTTCACTACTCATCCAAGCAGCTTCTTTAGTTCAACTGACTGGTATGGGAAGTTCTCGGCATATTGGTAATCCTATCACAGTAACTACACAGAATCAAATTCAGATGTCACCTCTTTGAAGAGTTACAATGTGCCATTGTGATTGGATTAGTGGAAGATTTTATATGCCGAGAACTTCCCATCATAGAAGAAGCTGCTCGGATGAGTAGTGAAAGGTCTTCAATAATTGCTCAGCAAGTCCAGTCGTTTTAGAATTACTTATATTAGATATACCATGACCTGGATGAATGAAAATATTCATAGTCGTAAAATATTTTTGTTTTATGGCGTTTATTATGTCATCATTTATGGCCAGATATGTATCTTCAATACTGCTAAACTTTATACAGTAGATATTATCAACAACACAGTAAGCAGATTTCACCCAATCAAACATGGATGCATCATATGAATTCACTTTCAATACATCCAGTCATAAGACTACCCCCAGCCAATAGAATCATATAAAACAAAATTTTACCAATCAATCTGTGTGCGTCATTTAAATGTAGTTTAATCTAGCAAGTCACAATGAAACTGATCCACCTGCCAATAGAATCATAGATTGAAACAAATCAAAATCATACATCCAAAAGACAAGGTGTTATGGGATATTTCCTGTCCCCTTGAGAATTTTCTGGCAAGAAAATAATTTACCACCACTATATAGATGGCGGTACAATTTTGCTATATTTTGGCGTTAATTTTGTCTTTCGCACATTTTGCTGTTTAGTAAACCGTGCATTAATGTGTATGTAGTATAATTTTCAGAAAATGCTATAGCTGGCAAACATATATTCTTTGAAAAATTAGCAAATTTATATTTACTGCAGGTTAGTAAACTGCGAAAACATATTCGATCATTTTGTTTATATTTTGTGACCATATTTTTTACCGCATTTTAGTAAACGGACGCCCTGGTTTTTAACATACAATACAGCACCTTGCCCCTTAATTGCAGCCACATAGAGGTGGGTGTGTGGGTTGACAAAAAGTTGCCCAACCCTTACCAACCCACTCCCAACCTAAATCCAATTTTATAGACCCCTGGCTGCCCCATTCATTTTTGACATCCCAAAAATGGTGGGGCAGGCCCTTCCTATAAATAGAGGCTGCCGGAGGCAGAAGCCAGGCAGAATAAGATTCTGGAAACACTATACAAATCTTGGGCTGAACCTGCCAAACCCACAAATATAACCACTGGTTCCCAGGGTTTTGACTTCCACACACATCACTAGTCAATCATTAGTAGATGGGCCAGACACAATTGATATGTCTGAAATTATAACATGCTTGTACTTCAAGGCAAATGGGACTCAAGTGTGCTGAAAACTTTTAATTGTCGGACATGTGTCACTTCTGGTGCATCAAACTGATGCCTATTTATGATTGTTTAGGTTCTAAGGAAGTCCAGAATCAATAGGTGCCATTGTGAATAATTCAGAACTGGAGGCAGGATGCAGGAAAATATTTAATTGACAGAAAATATTAAAGTTCACCTCTTTTTGTTGTGACTACAGAGATGGAGGTAGAAATCCATGAGTTAAGAAAAAAACTGTAAGGACTATAAAGAAAAAAGATACAGGAGAATTGGAGGGATGAGTGTAAGAATGATATTGTATGAAGAGGGGTGGGAGATGGGGAAAAATAAAAGAGGTATGAAATAAATAAGAAGAGGTAATCAGAGGTGGTAGGATTCAATATATCAGTGAAATGTTGAGTAAATAGAGAAAACTTCTTTTTCTTTCTATCTGTGGTCCATGACTCATTCTGCTATATTTTTATATACTGTATGTTCCCCTTCTCTTGTTCAGTTACAAATCTACCTGATCATAAAGCCAATTTTGACTGCAGCAACATGGCCCCATATTACAGGTTTCTGTAATAATGGCTGGACTGTAGCTATTATAATACTTGCATAATACACTGTAGGGAAGTACAATTCAAATTTTAGAATATCTGGGGATAATAAAAATAAATCAGACAAACAACATCCTATTATTACTGCCATAAAGTGTAAGCCATATCCCCAAATAATCTAAATATCTGTACATTATATTCCTGGCTGAAATAAAAACCCATAATTCATCCAAATGAGCATTGAGAGCTGAAAGTAAAAATCATAGTCACCGCTTTCAAATTTCCTCTTCTTAAGTCTGAAGGTCACAATTTTTCAATTTAATGTTATGCTGTGTTTCAGAAGATGAGACATTAAGAGCTGATGGGCAGGCTTTTAAATTAAAGCTTGGTATGCACAGGTATAGTGTCATTCTCCCTAGTCACTTAAGTAACCATAAGGATTAATATGTTGCCATGGAGATAATATGGCAATGTCATGCTCCGTGATGTCAAACTAAGGATAAAGGATTGAAATCAAAAAAATTTTGCTTCAGAAAGCGTACAGCCTTCTTGAAATGATGCTATTTTTAAATTAGCTGGAACGCCGCTTTGCACTAGTTCAATTACATTTGTCAAGCACAGATGGAACTCTTTTTTTTGTTGTTGTTTGACGTTATTTATTGCATTTTTCTCCTTTATTTCCAGTCACATTCCAGTTAGGCTTTGGAAAATGTTTTCTTGTAAAAGACGTGTGTCTAGTACTTTATAGAATGATAAAAGCTATACAAAACAAAATATATATAAAGAATGTTTCCACAAACAGAGAAATATAAGATTTATAATAAGTCAAACAGAGTTTTGCATTTTACAATCTACTGAACAATTTTCCCCCGGGGGCTTAGTGTCTGAGAGGCATCCAGTTTGCATGTTTGCCGACAGCAATCTCCACTGATAAGTCACAACACTCATGTGTGACCGACTGTATTTAGGGGCTTTTCCAAATTTTACATTTGATTAATTAAGTAATTCAATCAGGTGAGGCAAGACTCAATTTTTCTTGTAAACTTCTTATTCTACATCCCCATGTGGCTCACCATTAAACACTTTATGGTCAGGGTGCACCTGGCCCCGGACCCCTCACTTGAGGCTGGGAACTGTTAAATCGATAAAAATTCCCCCACAACCGGATGCTAACACTCAAAAAAAATGTATACAATTAAAGATGAGTCTTACCCTGACCACGCAGTGACACGGGTGCAGCCACCCCAAGTCCGTCACTAAGAAGAACGTCAATTGGTACAGCATCCACTTTGGCAGCGCACTCCAGAGCCACTTCGAAGAACTGCAAACCCACAGATCATCATTAAGAGCACATATTTTATTTCAACATCTGATATAGAAAAAGGACATCTGAGGTCTGACGCGTTTCATGACTCATCACTTCCTCAGGAGACCTGACAGCAATCTCCACATTGCACATAAGCCAGGATCTGCACATGCTTAACTCCTTGGATAATACATGAACAGGTATGGGACCTGTTATGTGGAATGCTCAGGTCCTGGGGCTTTCCCAAATTTGGATCACCATACCTTAAGTCTGCTAAAACATTGAAAACAAAATCTATTAGGATTGTTTTACCTCCAACAAGAATTAATTACAGATAGAGTCACTTGGATTTGTAAGTTAAATGCGTCGTGACTCAGCATTAATTGAAGAAACTGTGTTATCTAAAGTTATCTTAACTCATTTAATGCATTTAACCTTTTCATTAGCATACCAAAGCTCCATTGTTTTCAATGGTGAACTCTTTAATTGGATGGGATGCTGTGACACAATATTCTGTGATAAGTGGGATAAATGAGATAAATGAGTTAAGTCGCGACGCATTTAACTCACCATCCAAAGTGATTGCATCTGTATATCTAAGCTCTATCTAGTACAAAGTACTGTTTTATTATTACAAAGAAAAAGGAAATCATTATTTAAAATTTTAATTATTTGATTAAAATTGAGTCTATAATAAATGGTCTTCCCATAAGTCAAAACTTTCTGGATAAGGGTTTCCAGATAATGGATCCCATACCTGTATTGCATTTTACCTGCAACTGGATTAATGGTGGCTATCAAGTAATCATATAGAAGCACAGAGCATTATTCCGGATGAGCCATCTATCTTGTGCCAGCACTATAGTTCTAAAAACGTCAAGTCACACACCAGCTGTTGAAAAATTATCATAGCACTTGAAAAATACAGAGGAGGAACTTGGCAATTAATATTAAAAAACAAAAATGTTTCATCCCCATTTCAGATGTTGAACTCTCTCCAGTATTTGGTGATGGCTTTTTGTACAGGTATGCTTTGAACCTCTAGAAAGCCATCTCCCATAGAATCCCTTTTAAGCAAAAAATTAAAATTTTTAAAAATGATTTCCATTTTCTCTATTATACTAATAATACTAATAATAATACACCTTGTGTTTGATGGTAAATGAGCTGCATGCACCCATACTTGAAGCAAACCAATTCTTCTGGGTTTATTTAATGCAGTGATCCTCAACCAGTGGATCATGAGCAACAAGATGGCCACCAACCTCTTGGCTCCAAGTGGCCTCAAAGCAGGTGCTTATTTTTTAATTCGAGGCTTGGAGGCAAGTTTTGGTTGCATAAAAACCAGCTATACTACCAACAGAACCTTATAGGCTGCCAGTCCACATATGGACAACCAAAGAGCCAATCACAGCCCTTACTTTGCATCCCCATGAACTTTTTTCATGCTTGTGTTGCTTCCCAACTCTTTTTATAGTTGAAATTACTTAACTAACAAGGAAGTGACTTGCTGAACTCACACAGGGTTTTCTTAATGATTTCATTGTTGAATGACTTCTGAAAAATACCCTCTTCCCCTATCCTGTAAATGAACTAGATTTCACCAACAAACACTTTTTTTTTCAGTTTTTTATTACCAATTAATGTCCTGTATAAAGAATTCATTTTCCAGCTAAACATGGCATCAAATATATTGAGAGATTTATCTGCTTATATTTCATGAACATCATCATGGAACACCTTGCATATAGTTGGTCGATTTCTAAAGTGGAGGTAATGGAATAATCTATGCTGCAGAATATAAATGCCGATATGACACTATTTTTTTTTAATATCGTCAATTTTGCGTGTCATCACACCATTTAAGACATAAGACACATTATTTTAAGGTTATTGTGATTTTTACAAGCCTTACAAATAGCCTTTGGGCTGATAGTAATAGCATATGAAAGATAAGGCAGATGTCATTTAACCATTTTTTCCCCTCATCTTGGCTTTTGGTGTTTATCCATCCATTAAAGGAGAATTAAAGCCTAAAAATGAATATGGATAAAAATGCCATATTTTATATACATAACGTATTGCACCAGCCTCACAGAGCATGTGCAGAAAAGAAGATGAGGAGCTACTGGGGCATCTTTGGAGACACAGATCTTTACTGCTAAAGGGCTGTGGTTGCCTTGGGCTGGTACACAAGCACAAAACATAATGTACAACATTTCTACCTACTTCTTTAGTTAAAGTTATGCTCAGAGATACACCATCTCCTACCTGCTGGTCACTCGGTGGCCAAACCCAACATTCTGGTTCTGACTCTTTTGCCATTTTATAGAATTTCTCCTGACTGCTGCTTTCCCTGTCCCCTTCTCTCTCTTTTTTTAAACATACTTATTCGCTGCCTGTGCTGCCTTAAACCTTTAAATAGCTATGACTGTATGTCAAGTCTCTCATCTTTGGCAATGCTACCTCCTACTTCTCTAGAAGCTTCATCTACTTCTTGTCCTTGAGGTCCAAGTTCTAATTACAACAACAATAAAAGGGACTTTCATCAGAGAATCAACTTGAATTTATTGGCTTTTGGCCCTGTAGACCAGAAATATTGTGATCCAAATCCAAACTAAAGTGGGTGTTTAATAAATGTATGGAACAAAATGTTATATTCCATAGTGTCTAACAGTGTTAGTGTTGGACCAGTATTCTGACTTATAGACTGGACAGATAGTTACATTACTGGATGGAGATCTGGAATATACAAGCCTTTGAGGGAAATGTAATACAATTTACAATAGAGAACACATTTGAATACAATATAAATACAAATTTGCATGTCTTGTAATGTAATGTAATATTCTACATTAGACATTTTAATTGCACATTGCAAACTAACACTTGCTTAAAGGTGGCCTAAACATTTGGAGCAATGTAACAACCTTTTCATTAAGACGTTTTAGTACATACACTGTGCACTATAACATTTGCAAACGCTAGCCTACTATCGTAGGGGCAAAGTGTTTCACTTTGCAAACGTTTATTCACATTGCAACAGATTTTAGCATTTATAAGGACCCTGCAAAGTAGGGATTCTATCATTTCAACCAAACCATAACTTTTTAAGATAATAGGAGTACAATATTGGGACACAAGGAACAGGCTAGTTATATTCCACATACAGCAACAGAAATATGCTTTCTAGAACTGTATGTTTTTAATTGGTAAGTTTTCTATAATCTAGGAACCTCAGTGGTCTGGATAATATTTCCCTGCTACTGAAATGTTATAAACAAGCTATGACACAGAGATAATTAAAAAACATTGATTTGGAAAATGGTACAATATGAGAAGCTTTTGACATGATGCATATCACTAACTCCACCATGATGGCTGAATAGCTTCAAGCATCTCTTCAGAATAGGGTCGCTTAATCAATAGCAATGAAAATCACTTCACCTTGAGGACTGAAACAACGCAGGAGTCTGAAGATTTAAATGGTTTGTATCAGTTTAATGCACAACATGTTATTGATCAAGGTTCCTATTTTCTGCCTGGATACAAACATCATTGCCTTTTCAGGGATTGC
>CM044440.1:22557620-22580655 GCA_024363595.1 Xenopus borealis | reverse complement strand
TATACTTTCATAAAAGTATAAAAGATTAATAAAAGTACATCTAAATAAAAAAGCACCATACTACCTAAATTCAATAATCATATGGCAGTTATCGCATTTGTAAGTGCATTAATCATTTGTATGGTATATTTAAAAATCAATGTAATAATCATCAATAAAACATGTATATTTATACATCAGAGGCACCCAATTGTATTGGAGAGTAGTTAATATTTGCCTTCTCCAAGTAAAGTGTTATCTGAAGCCAAGTACTGAACTTAAAATTGAAGAAGTACATTTTGTGGCTTTAGTGTCAGTATTGAACGTATGATTAATTTCTTTGATGGAAATGTACTTGTAAATTGTAACAAACAAGGGAAAGTTGTGCTCACCACAAATTTTTCAAAAATATAAGGCAGGAGTGCAATGAGGTTGTGAATACCAGAATTCACATAGACAAATACAAGAGCTCCTCTGCACTGAACCCATTATCAATATATTAAGGACATTGAAACATTTTGTGCCTTAAGCTAATAAAATGCCTTACCCTTTAAACAAGAAGCGAGAAAATCCAAGGCACACAGGTTGTAGCAAGCAAGGAAAACCTTGCACGTTTAATGCGGAAGTGAGCAACGTTTCTGGGTCAAGCCCCTTTGTCAAGCCAAAGGGCACCAGGTATCGTGTTACACTTTGAGGGTGTGCGAGCTGTAACCTTACACTTTAAACAAGACAGGGATTGTTTGTCAATATATTGCGATATATTTAAGATGGCCAACTACATCAAAGTCATCCCCAACATGGCCAGTCGCTTAATGTTTTTAAAAATTAGTGGTGAGAATAACTTTCCCTTGTTTGTTATAGTTCATATAGGAGCAGTGACCACCCCTTCCAGCTATTGTCAGGTGATCCCACAGGTGTCTAATAAAAGGGCAACCGAGTTTGGGAGTTTTATTTTGAAAGCAGCAAGTAAGTTGCAGGTAAATTGTATAATGAAGTAATAGAATTCTTAATGAATCAGAGGAAAGTTGAGTGTAGGACTGGCCAGATATGGGATGACTTAGTTGGCCAGCTTAAATATATTGCAATATATGGACAAACAATCCCTGTTTTGTTTAAAGGGGAAGGCATTTTTAGTAGCTTAAGGCACAACATTTTTCAAACTACTGAAGGTCAATGGAAAAGTTGCTTGGAACTGGCCATTCTATAACACCCTTAAGGGGTTATTTATTAAAGTCTGAATTAAAAAGACTCGAAAAATTTAATTTTTATTTAATGGGATACTGTCATGGGGAAAACGTGTTTCTTCCAAAATCCATGAATAGTGCTGCAGCAGAATTTTGCTGAAATCCACTTGCTGGTTCAGGAATTGAACTTTACATGATAAACCGTGTAATTTAGAAATAAAAAGTGCACCATAAAAATCATGACAGAATCCCTTTTAACTATAAAATCCAAATTCTAAGTGATAAAATACTTGAATTATTTTTAAATTTATTATACCCCGAGGATGGAAAAATGCATTATCTGAAAATACTCCATCTCAGACCTGCCAAGGTTGTATATAAGTTAACGGAAGAGGTCCCTACCCTATTCCTATGGCTGGAAAATTCAACTATTCCAGGTTTTTTTTGGCAAACATTGTAAAAATTCTGGCCCTTCGAGAAAAAAAATTGAGAAAAATGAGTAATATGGGGCGAAAAACTGAAAAAAATACACGATTTGGATTTTCTCTGGATTGTATCGAGTTTTTACCCTATCTGATTAAATCATGTTTTTTTGAAAATAAATAAGGTTCCATCTAGATTCTAGTTTTTGCTTTGTTTTGTTTGTTTGTTTTTTAAATACTCTGATAAATAAGGCCCTAAACGTTAATTTTAAGGTGAACCAGACCTCAAGAGGTCCTGTGTTCTTCTGGCTGATGGAGGAGTCTCTCTCATTTTTATACTGTGTTTAGATATGCAAGTCATGTAGTTTCATTCTGTACTAAATAATGCAGTCAAGATCCCAGAATATTATTCAGTATTACAGCCTCAGTAGATGAAAATGCCTGTGGTGACTTGGGAACATTATCAAAGAACTGCCTCTGGGTGATTGACTTACGGGAGATGTGCCTGGATAACTGTTGTTCAGTATGAGATTTATATCAGATAAAATGACTTGGCAAAAGCAAAGAAAAATAGTGACTATTGACTTCGGCAAAGCAAAGATATGCCCTATATGAGCAATGACACCTGCAATCATTAATAGACTTCAATAATCAGCACAGATCCTGGTGGAGAAAAAAATCAGTATGCAGCAGAATTTACATGTGTGTGTATGAAAATCAGAGTGGAATTTAATCAAAGCTTTTATTTTGGCACATGCAATGTGTGGGAGGATGCTGTGAGCTCACTGAACCCCAGTAAATGATAATCTGTCATCAGGGAAAGTAATGCTTTAAAGCTAAAAGATTGTGGATTTTTGTAAAGATTCTGAAAATACAAAGATTTTGGCAGCACTTTGACAGATACTGAAAGAAGCAGAAAGGCAGACTGGGACTTTTTTATGATAAAAAGACATGTATTTGTGTGTATGAAAATCATTAGATAAAGGGCATCTTAGATAAGTTACAGTATGTCCTTGAATAGAAAAACCTGGTACATTATTTACCCATAATATTATGCCAAGTCATTCAATTCAAGGCAAGTTCTCACCATAGAAAGAAATAACTTTTACATGTAACCAGAAGCGACTCTATATTAGTGGTCAAAATGAGTGAAATTAGGGAAAATGTAACTTGTGAAATATCATCTAACACACTACACTATGGCACAATATGGGACCTGTTATCCAGAAAGCTCGAGACCTGGGTTTTTCCAGAGAAGGGATCTTTCTGTAAATTTCTACTAAAAAATTATTTATGACTATGATTATGTGTCCTTGGGTGACACGAAATGCGTAAGGCTTTTTTTTAACAGAACCTAAAATACAAACTTTTTGTATTATCTAGACTTTGGGCTTCAGGATTCTACTGTTTGATGTTCCAGGCTATTGCTTGCCTACAATTTAATTTCTATGATGTACTCCCCCTTGCTGAAGGTCTTGGGCATGAGCACCCGAACCCACCATTGAAAGCAGTAAGCTTATCCTATAATTCAAAGATTCGAGCTTTTTATAGTTTGGTAATATAAAAAATCATTTAAACATGAAATAAATCCAAAAGGGTTGTTTAGAATTGTTTGATTCAAGTTGAGTCTTTGAGAGCTGACCTTCCCATAAGTCAGATCTTTCTGGTTTCTGGATAACGGATTCCATACCTGTACTTAGACTCCCAAAGTATTCCAATTGGTTCAAATGTTTTCTTTCCTGATTGCCAGGAACATTTTCTTGACAGACAAAAAACTGTGGATTGACTTGACACCTTTAAAATGATGATAAAGCTATGAAAATGTTCAGCAGGTTTGGGGAATCAAAATAGATTATTTCTTTTGGTTAAATGTGAACACCCCACCAATAAGCAAAGTGCCCTGAAGAAGAAATGGATTGCGTTAAATTGTGTGAAACTTGATTGCACTGAAATCACATGGTGTTTTCTGATCTCAAGGTTTTCAAATATTCTTAACATATCAGAAAACTCAAAATGAACAACTTGAATCACGGAGAAAATTCTGATTCAGATGTATCTAAATAAGTCCCTTGTCGTTTGTAAAAGTCAATAAATTAGCCCTTACAGGTATATCTGTTTTTTTTTTATATTTAAAGGGTAAAATGATGTGTGCATATTTGGTGTCACCCAGTTCAGAGACTGCTCATTAATTTCAGCTGTTTCTTCTTCATTAACTACTTTTTCACGCATATCATTAGAGATGTCATTTTTATTAAATAATTTATTTCTTGTACAAATCTTTATTTTAGTACTATTTGTTTGGGTTTGGCTATTTCTATTCATCTTCATCCAGTTGCTGCATGGCAATTAAAAGAGAACTAAACCACAGCTAATCAAAAATCCCCTTCCCTCCATTGCCCCCCTCCCTGCTTTCTCCCTCCATAGTCCCTTACTTGAAAAAGTGTCCCTGACATTAACGTTGGCACATTCATGAAGAGTAATGCAGCAGAGTTCTTGGGCGTCTAAGCTAATTGCTGTATTGCTTGCGCAATGGTGTTAGAATTCTAGGGCAAAACTGTATTATGGGAAAAATTGTGCTCAAATTTGCACTTTGCTCACTGCACTTGGTTAGTGAATGCAGCCTATAGGGTATAACCATGATTTGAGCTACACCGCACCGTTGAATGGAGAGGCAGTCTGTGGAATGCATCAAGATTAATGTAGGGAGGTATAGGATGTAGCACCTCTTTCCTACCATTGATACGTTACTTCTAATCACTATCAGTAGTTTAAAAGTTTTCAAGTGCTACCTCTAGATTGTGCTGATGGACTAAGGCCATTGCACTCTTGAATCTTCTACAGGCAGGACTTAGCTCTAAAAAATTACACAGGGAGACAAAATTTTGAATCCAAGAAGACTGCTGCAGTGTTGAGGCTGGGGAGGGCATACATTATAGCAGGGGTCCCCAACCTTTTTATTTTTACCAGTGAGCCACATTTATAAATATAAGAATTAGGGGAGCAACATAAGCATGCCAGATGTCCTGTGGGTGCCAAATATGGGCTGTGATGGACTATTGGTGGCCTACAGACAGTTCTGTTTAGTAGTATTCAAACTTGCATTCAAGCCAGAAATTCAGAAATAAGCACCTGCTTTGAGGTCACTGAGAGCAACATCCAATCGGTTAGTGAGCAACTTTTTTCCTATAATCTGTTGTTTAATTCTACAGTTTCAGTAATATTTTACAAACTGTCATTATTGCCCAGTAATATTTATCAACGTGATATATTGGCCCCATATCTTCTACACTTTTCCAACATACTGCAAATGCCTCAAACCCAAAGAAGCCTTGGAGAGTTTCATTTAATCCTGATTTGCAGAAAAAAAACTAGCTTATAGATCAACTCCTGGCTCTCCCTCAGTATGACCTGGACAATGTCACAGCCAATTAGAAGTCAAACATGATAAGGGTTTATTGTAAAAGAACTAAAATGAATTTTCCTTTGGAAGGGCCCACTACAGCCTGGGCTCAACAGGAAATTCCTGGTATCCTGGTAGTCCAGTATGAGGCTGCCTTCCCTTACTAAAGGTTAAAGAAATGCAGACATGGGTGATATGGGTGCACTACACTGGCTTTTTATTTTTACAATGTTTTTTCTAGTTTATAGTACAATTTTATTTAATTGAGGCATATTGGCAGATGAATACAGTCAAATCTTTTTTTCTCAGTTGGTGTTATATAATAACCGCATAACTTAAAAATAGGGCACTGAATCCCTGCCTTAGTCCTAGTTCATTAAAGAGGCATTAATAAAGGGCTTTCTGTACAATTCTAAGTTTGGCTTTAATTAGACAAAGGTTATATTGGGTACTTGTGATGATGGCTAATTTGATTTTCCTCTCTCCACTTCACTAAATCTTTGCAATGTACATCACACAAAACACTAATGCACATTGCAACATAACAGACGTTTAAAGATAAAAAGGCATTCTCTCCTAACCAGATGAGATTTCTTTGTAAGTCAATGTTAGACAATTATTATAATTATGCAAGTGTAGTGGTTTTATCAAATTAAAGAGGCACAGTGGCATTTGAATACACATGACTATAACACATTTTCAATCAATTAATAGCCATTTACACTGTCCTTAATAGAATATGAGCAATGTTTGATCAATAAAAATAAAATTACAATATAGCAGAACACACACCAGAGCAAATTGGCCCTGTTTTGGTCAACATGCCAAGTATAATTGAAAAATTTGTGGTGGCCATATTTTGTTTCTCTATGAAAAAATATATTTTTATTGACCTAGTGCTTTACTCACCATCCTGTTATTTCATCTAGAGCTAATCTTATGGTTCTTATTTCTATAGCTACTAGAATAAGACTGTTTACACAAATATATACTATATTCCAACCGTGTTTTGATTTTAATCTTGATTTTGGGTCCCTTAAAGGAAAAATATACCCCCAAAATGAATACTAGAGCAACAGTTTATATCATATTAAGTGGCATATTAAATTATCTTACCAAACTAGAATATATATATATAAGTAAATATTGCCCTTTTAAATCTCCTGCCCTGAACCACCATTTCGTGATGGTCTGTGTGCTGCCTCAGAGATCACCTGACCAGAAATATTTCAACTCTAACTGTAACAGGAAGAAGTGTGGAAGCAAAAGACAGAACTCTGTCTGTTAATTGGCTCATGTGACCTAACTTTATAGTTTGTTTGGTATGTTTGTGTGCACCATTGAATCCTACGATCCCAGGAGGCTGTCATTTTTTTAAATGGCAATTTTCTATTTAGGATTAGCCAATGGCACATGCTACTGAAAATTATATTATTATGAAAATGGTTTATTTACATGAAGCAGGTTTTTACATATGAGTTGTTTTATTCAATATCTTTTTATAGAGACCTACATTGTCCGGGGGGTATAGTTTTCCTTTAAGTGCCAAGAAGGAGCTGTAACTCAGAAGGCTGTGCAGTGGAATCAGGTGTTGTAAGCCCAGGCGAGTACCAGAGTGTGACAAAATGCATGTTTGTTTTGGCTTGTGTAAATGACAATAATGCTGTTCTTGTGTATATTTTATGTTTTATGTGTTTGTATATCTTGGCCTTGATTAAAAGCTTTACATTCTTGGAGATAAAAAAATGAACTACACCAATTATTATTATATGGGGACAATTATACCCAGCAGTTCCACATGCACCATGTTTATGGTTCATGGTCTTCCCAAAACTATTTTAAAATGTAATTAAATATAAAACAAGAGAAATGTTGATATACAGCAGTCTATTATAGGCCTCATTGCTGCAACTTCAGATATGGACTTATTTGCCAATACAACAAGCACAAGTGCTGGAGCACTCACCTACCAGCCTTTTGTATTATGGTTGCCACCCATCAACCATGGCATGCTGAAAACCAGAAATCCAGACAATGACATCTGGATTGTGTTTCATAGTGTTATTTCTTAACCATGTCAACACAATGAGATGCTCCTTCCTCACAAATTATCATACGTATTTCAAAGGTTGCATGTCCTCTTCTATACTCCATCCTTTATCAGTTGTCCTTCATATGTAAACCGTAGAATCTTGGATATTGAGGTGAGCACTCAAAGTTGTCCTTCATATGTAAACCTTAGCATCTTGCAAACTGAGGAGAGCACTCAAAGAGCATATTAAATGCTGTGATTATTTTTTATGCTCTCCTCAATTTAACATTCTACGGTTTACATATTGGGATATTGGGGAATGTTGCCTTTGAGTCAATTGTCCTTCATATGTACTCCCTCCTCTCTATAACTAAAGGTAAATGGACAATTTTGTATTTTTGCTTTTCAGGTACCCATTATATTTTAATGGACTCATCCTATTTAAAATGATACCCACGGTCTGCTTTCTTTAAATAAAAGACTAGCTGCAAAATGATACTAAGAGAGCATCTGACTTATCAACACTGACCCAGAAGCTTCCAAGTAAGCTCTGACCTTCAGCAAGGTATCAAACTTTTAAGAGCTAGAGATACACATTGGCGTACATCAACAACTAATTGACCTTACTTATCAAGGGGGTGCAGATGAAATCAAGCCCTTTCTCACACATAGAGATCGAGGTACCAAAGTAATTGGCTAAACTCACCAAGGTCTGGAATAGTTCCAGGTGTACCACCATGAGCTTTCAGCTAGGGAGCAGATCAAAACCGTTTTGTTGTAGTGCAGGTACTCAAAGAGCAGTTTTCCCAACAGACGTGTAAACATTTTATTTGGTACTCATGGAGGTAGCCTTATACATTTTGTGATAAAGTCATTGCAATATCCACCTTTTAAGAGCTAGAAATCCACATTGGTACATCATCTTCATAAATGACCTGATAGTCAGTTTGAATACATACAAGAAAGGCCTGAGCAGCAACCCTGTCTCATCCCAGCTCTGGCTGAAATTCCACTGAAACAAGGCAAAGGTTTTAGATTGATCCACATCTAGAATATATTTTTTAATACTTTGTAAAGTTCTTGGTACATTTGTGGGATCCCAAACCTATATATTAAAAAACATTGATAATAGATTTGCCTCAGATACAGTGTGGCATAAGCAACCTGTAATAGGGTCACCCTGGTCAGGGAACTAATCTTTTACTTTTGGGCACTGGTAGCTAGTGCTAACTAGTGCAAGTCCTTTCCATCTGAGAATGCATTCATAAATATACTTATATTTGGGGGTTTCAATGTTTATAATAAATATAATATTATGAAGATTATATATGTTTTTTCATGTACTGTACATTATCTATGTTATGATGCTATAGCACTTTATTTATATAATTAGCTCCATTGGTGTGGAGCTCAGGATGGGTTTAAATTTGCATTATGCTATGATGTATATGAGTCTTTATGTATATGAGGAGAAGGAAAGGCATTTTACACTTTGAGGTGCCAAAGTTAGCACCTCTGGGCCAATGTTCTTATCAGCGAAAAACCGCACTAGTGATGGGCGTATCTATCCCGTTTTGACGAAAAATTCGTGAAACGACACGTGTATTGTTTTTGGCGCATGGCGTCATTTTCGATGCATTGCGTCATTTGCGTTGCGTATCGCGTCATTTTCGACGCACCGTGTTGCTTGTGGCACACATCACGTAATTTTCGGTGTGCATCTCGGTTTTTTTCCACACCAGCAAATTTTCAAGCAGGTGAATCAACGCGAATTTGTGGCGGAGATTAAATTCGCCCATCACTAAACCGCACATGTCCAGGGTTCTTCTAGTGAGCACCATGGAGAGATCAACTTCCTGCTTTTTTGGTTTTCAATTTGTCCAGTGAAAGCACATATACAGCAGAGCAAAATAGCCAACTTTTTCGTTAAAATTCAACTTTCCACTGTACTGCGCATGCGCAGCCCTGAGAAGATCCAAGGAAGTAGGAAGTTGATCTGTCCATGGTGCTCACTAAAAGAACCCCGGGCCAGAGCAGTTTTCTGCTGATAGGAGCACTGGCCCAGGGTGTCAGATAACTAAAAGTAGTCCCTTGGAGGTGCCTAACATTTGGCACCCCAAGTGTAAAATGCCTTCCCTTCTCCTTTAACTATACAGTATACTTAAGAAAACAAATGTGAAGGTTTCTGTATTCTACCATTTTTTTTAAAGTGTCTAGATAATAAGAATTTGTTCTTATTGCCTATAACAACATTAAAACCTGTAAAGAGCTATTTCTGTTCATCAGAATCTTGGACACCTAGTTCTTTCCACAAAGAGTCAGAAGCTTATCAGTCATTCTGTGCTAGTCTTTTCAAGCAGAAAATTAAACAAAGCGCAGACAAAAGCGAACTCACTGGGAGACCATTCAATCTTTGCCTGTACTAACATAGTTATATTTAGAAAATGTAGCACTCTTTAAGTTTTATGCTGTAGACAAGATATAATTAAAGGGGAAATCTGAAAGTGGTTGTTCACTTTTGAGATAACTTTTAGTATGATGTAGAGAGGTATATTCTGAGACAATTTGCAATTAGTTTTAATTTTTTATTTTTTGAGTTATTTAGCTATAGTTATATGTTAGTTATTTTTTAATTATTTGCATCTGGGGCTTGAAGTCCCTATACATTTTGAAGAATTTGTGCAGAAATAGTCCTAAGCTTCCTCACTTTACAATGGAATAAAGTTTACATTACAGGTATGTTTGTGTAAAACTGAAATACTTTTATATGTATTTTTTGAAGTTTAGATATGGATTATGCATATTTTCTACATAAGTTCAACTGAATGAGCTAATTCTCTTTAAATAACATAAATTAACTCTTCATAATGTAACCATTTTGACACCCCTTCTGTCGGTGTTGCACTCCACATGTGGAGTCACTCCACAGTGGTATTGGGAGAGACTGGGTACCTGGTACTTACATCAGTGGTGCACAAGCTGCCGCGGAACACTGAGGGGGTGTGGACCCTGACTAAATTGTAACCCCTGCTCCCACGGTAGTTCCGCACACAGCCCCAGCCACCATGTCATTTCCTCCAGCTCTAAGATCACAGGTCTGTTTTATTTGGTGCAATCCCCTGGGTTCAATTACCTGAAATTCTGAGAAGAAAAATATGACTATAAAGATTCTCATTCATCCAGGTCATGGTATATCTAACACAAGTAACTCAAAACAACTGATCCTGCTGAGAAATTTTAATGAAGATGTTTCCCTGCTCATCCGAGCAGCTTCTCAAGTTCAACTGACTGGTGTAGGGGAGTTCTCGGCATATAGACTCTTCCAACAATCCAATCACAATGGCACATTGTAACTTTGTAACTTTTCAGAGAGGTGACATCTGAAATTCACTGAGGTGTTGATTATGTGTAGTTACTATGATAAGATTCTCAATATGTCATGCAACACAGGTGTTACTTGTGAGAGTTGCATGAATGGATGTGTGAATAGTTCTAAAACCGCCGGGGTACAGATGTTAGAACAGCATTGTATGTAGTATGTGTACCTCTGTTCTGGGATGGTTTTTTCCACCTTAACATAAATTGCCTCTTTCACACCTCTTTCAAAACCAGTGGTCTTCTTTATCCAAAATTTGGACATTACTATCTTGAAATGAGTGTCCCTTGTCTTTTAGGTGTAGAAAGACAGCCGAGTCTTGTCCTGTAGAGTTCGCCCTCCTATGCTGACCCATTCGAGCAGTTGTTTAGTCTTCCCAATGTATAGATCAGCTCACTCATCACTACACTGGACTGCGTATACCACATTACTTTGTTTTCCTTTAGGAGTTGGATATTTTGAGTGAACCAGTTTTTGTCTCAGTGTGTTGCTAGGTTTGAAAAACACAGGGATGTGGTCTTTGTTGAAAATCCTCCTGAGTTTCTACGACACTCCAGCTACATATGGAATGACTATGTTTCACCTACTATGAGTCTCCGGGCGGTTATTTTTTTTGATGTTCCTGTTGGGCTTGGTTGCCGCTGTTTTGACAAAGGCCCAGTCTGGGTAGCCACACACTTTCAAAGATCCTCTGAAATGTTTATGCTCCTTTCCTTGGACTCTGTATCAGTTGCCACATATTCCACCCTGTGGTGCAGACTTCTATTGACACCCAGTTTGTGTTCTTTTCTGAGAAGAAACATTGCTTTGTCTGTAAGAAAGCCCAGTTAAATGCACAATTATTTGGAGTTTTAATACTTTAGTAAATGAGCCCTATGGCCCTCTGTTTGAGTAGTCAGCTTTGTCACTTTTTAAACCATTAAGCAAAGCAGAAGTAGCATAACATCAGAGATCTATAATGTAAGGGAACCACCCTTTAACATACAGGCCTACAGTCTTATTTGCATTGTATTAAAAAACAATATTTTTTAAAAAGAAGTATAATAGTGGTATATATGCATTTTAAATGTTTTCTTATTTGTCTGTTGTTTACATAATAAGAACAGACAACAATGTACAATGTACAACAATGTAAAATTAAAGAAATTTTATGAAAATTATTTTTGTTCCACCAAATTTTTTTTAAATTAAAATGGGTGAAAACCTGAATAAGTTTATAGAGAACCACATCATTTATTGGAATGAATGGTCTCTAGTATATAGTATATTTTTTTTAAATTTTCAGAAATGTCATAACTTTTGGCACATGCGCAGTACAAGACCAGAAACCTCCTCCAACTGCGCATGCTCCCAAAACACCAGTTTACTTACGAAAAAAACAGAAGAAAGAAGATGGCACCCGTGAAATCCCATGGCCAGAATCTGCAGGAGGGGTTAGTAAAAAATTAGGGGCATTGCCCATATAAGGTAGGCTGGGGGAGGAGGGAGGGGGTGTATTATAGGTTTGGTTCTCTTTTAAGTCGGATTTTCACTCTACTGCACATGTGCATGGAAGGAGGAAGATGGAAGAGGAACGCTCCGTGGTGTTCACTGGGCTGGTGTTCACCCTGGGCTGGTGTGGTTTTCTGTTGATAGGAGTACTCGCCCGGGTTTTCAGGTATGTCGATACAATCACTTGGGGTGCCTAACATTGGGTACCCCCAAGTGCTGCAAGCCTTTCCTTCTCCTTTAAATGTTGTTTTAGTTGCCAGATTCTTACATTGGCTTTTTGAGATTTTGTTTTCAGTTGATACATCTCAAAAACTTAATTTTGGAAACTTCAGATCTGAGTTTTTTGATAACATTTTCTCTAATTGCACCAAAATTGTAAACTCAATTATTCCTTAATCGACTCCTTGAGATCCCATTTTGCAAGATTGTTATTGTTTTCATATTTCTCTGATTTTTCCCTTACTCCTGGATTTTAAACAGCACTTTTGTTATTTGCAATAAAAACAGGGCCATAGGGCCCTACATACCAGCCCCCATAAAATGGTATATTTCTAAACTTACAGTCTCAAACTTATTGCTCTTTTTGGTACAGTGATATAACTTTAGTTATAGGCTTAAATGATCCAAAGGCAAGGTAACCAAAGGCAACTGTGTAATTATCTGCAGTATCATGGGAATTCTGCAAAATTCTGCAACTGAACGTTCTAACTCTGAACATAACTCCTTCTAACTCTGCATATAGCATTCATGATTTAATATTATCTAATTTTTTCTCTTAATATAATTCCATGTCTATAACGTTTGTACTTTGTTGATTTTACAAGCCAATCAAAGGGGCAGTTGACTTTGAACTAGTGTTCCAAATCCATCAATAACATTAGCATCATTGGTTATTTCATCTATGGATTTTTTTATCCCTGTTGATCCAAAAATGCTGCTTTAATGTTTGTTTCTTCTTGCCTGAGAAACCTTGCATGCTGCACATCTTACAGACTGATTGTGCTGCCATCTCAAGGTTATAATCCATCAATGGGAATGAAACCATTGTCTAGCCTGCGTTTTACCCATAATCTTAATTTATGTCTGGTGATCCAAAGGAGACAAAATACAGCAGGGGCATGTAAAAGTAGTAGAAAAATACTCCAGTACAAAGAAACAATGATAAAAGCATTAACACTGGATGGATTTTTAAATTGCTGACACAGAAGAATATTTATTACTTTTTTTATTACTCATATCTAATTTCCATACTGTATATAAATACACATATTACAAATAAGAATTTTGTATTGTGGTTAAAGATCATGACACTTAACTCATTGCTTATTTGCTTAGTGCAAAAGTGTTTGGGACCAACCAAACCATAAGATTGACAACTGCAGGGGGATAAAATGGCACTTGGGAAGCCGAGTGGCATATAAGATTCAGGGGCTTATTTACTAACATTCATTTACTTTTTTTCCCAAAAAGGTATTTTTTTATATCTCTAAAACTCGAAACAATCGAAATTAAATTAAAGTATAAAAACCACAAGAAACTCTAAAGCTTAAAAGCTCTAAAAATGTGAAATATATTAAAGGGGTTGTTCACCTTTGTGTTAACTTTTAGTATAATGTAGAGAGTGATTTTCTGAGACAGTTTGCAATTGGTTTTCATTTTTTATTATTTGTGGTTTTATAGTTATTTAGCTTTTTATTCAGCAGCTCTCTATTTTGCAGTGTCAGCATTTTTTTTTCTAGGGTACAAATTACCCTAGCAACCCTGCATTGATTTGAATAAGAGACTGGAATATGAATAGGAGAGGGACTGAATATAATGATAAGTAATAAAAGTAGCAATAAAAATACATTTCTAGCCTTACAGAGCATTTGTTTTTAGATGGTGTCAGTGACCCCCATTTGAAAAGTGCAAAGAAACAGAAGAAAATTGCAAATCATTAAAAAACTATGAAAAATTAATAATGAAGTCCAATTGAAAAGTTTCTTAGAATTGGCCCTTCTACAATATACTAAAAGTTAACTTGAAGGTGAACCACCCCTTTAAGTGTAAAAACAATGAAAACCTCTAAGGCAAAACATCACCAAGTTATTGAGGTGCTATAGAAGTCACTGGAAGCTGAGCTGATCCTATTGGACCACTTTTAAACACTTTTTTATATCTTTTTCAAGGTATACATACATATTTTTTAGTGCATCAATCAGCACATGTTTTCATTTACACATTTTATATTTGGATCTTTATTAAATTCAATGACAATTATGGTTTTAGAGTCTGCGAGTGTAGTTGTGGTTTCAAAAACCTCTAAAACCACTAAAATCTGACCTTTAATAAATAAGCCTCCACTACAAGACTTTGGAAAAGTAAAAGCCATCAAGGTCCTATAGAAGTCAATGTGAGCTGATCCTATTGGACCTTTGTTTAGGCTTTTAGAGGTTTGAATATTATGCTTGTCCAGGAAATCCTCCAAGGGAAGTATGTTGATAAATGGGACTCTCAGTGGTGGTAAGTTTATGCACCTATAATTTAAAAATATTCAGGTGACATATCATTAATGGGGCCAAGTCCATCCTTTTTAATGGGGACTTATGACTCCAATAAGATTTTGCAGGTTTTTTTTAACCTGTGAAATACCAAATATCTGTTCTGCTTGTTATGTTTATACAAAATTAGAAAATAGATTATATTGAAAAAAGACACATGTCCATCAAGTTCATATAAAATCTGCCTAACTGCTAGTTGATAGAGAGGAACGCAAAGCTATCCAACCCATTCTTAAAGCTATCTAATGTATCAGCCTGTATGACTTATTCCGGGAGAGAATTCCACATCTTCACAGCTATCACCCTAAAAGAAAAAACCCATCCAAACATTTAGCCAGCACCTCCTTTCTTCTAATCGAAATAGGTGCCCATGTCAGCTGGAAGGAAATAAAACATTAGAGAGATTATTATTTGATCCCCTTATATATTTATAAATAGTCATCATATCACCAGTCCAGCACCTCTTCTCCAGAGTGAAAAACCCCAGCTTGGCCAGTCTTTCCTCATAGATGAGATTTTCCAAACCTTTTATCAGCTTAGCTGCCCTTCTCTGTACCCTCTATAATTCAATAATGTCATGTTTGAGCGCTGGAGACCAAAACTGCATGGCATTTTCCAGATGAAGCCTTACCAGCGCTCTGTACAGTGGAAGAATAACACCCTCCTCCCTTAAATCTATGCCGCTTTAATACAGCTCAATACCTTATTAGCCCTTGAAGCTGCTGACTGACATTGCTTGCTGCAGCCAAGTTTATGATCTACAAGATCTCTAAGGTCTTTTTCCATTATGGATTTGCCTAGTGCAGTGCTATTAAGGTTATTAAACTGGCTTTTTCGGCAAGTGTTCCAGCACATGTCAGCTACTAGAAGACCCTCTCGTGTTGGATCACTGCAAAATCATTGTGCTTGTGTTCTGACACCAAAGCGTGACCACTCTTGTGTGTGTGCGCAAGACGTATACATTTTGATGCAGACACAAACTTTGATGGATACACACAATTTAAAACCATCTAGTTTTGCATTTAAATAGATGCCAAGACTTGCAGTTCATTGTGAATTGATCTGCAGACTTGTTCTTCTGACTGATAATTGTTGCCGACCTCTGCTTGTCTCCATTACTGATTGATTGCCACTAAGACTGACTGCCTGTTTCCTGTTATGGGTTGACTGCTGCCAGGACCAACCTCTGCCCAAATCTGGACATGCTGCTGGGAGCTACTCAATCCTGTAGCCAGTTTCCTATCCATGTGCAAACTTCATTAAGCCCAACAGCTCTTAGTTTACAAAGCAATAGTTTGTGGGACACTGTATCAAAAGCTTTGGCAAAATTTAAAAAGATCACATTAACTGCCCCCCTCCAGCATCTTAATTACCTTGTCATAAAAAGCAATCATATTGTGACGACCTATTCTTCATAAAGCCACGCTGATTACTGCTCATAATGCCATTCACCAGGACAACATTTTGAATATGATCCATTAACAAGCCTTCAAATAATTTGTCCACCACTAATGTGAAGCTTTCTCATTACCCAAGGGTGTATTCCATCTATCCCTGGCACCAAGTTCAAATTCATTTTTAGTAAAGCTTTATGTACCATATCCTGAGTCAGCCACTGACTAGTTTGGGATGAGCCAACAGTGCAGCTATGAGGTGGGTCAGGGAACTCTGACTCGTCTATTGTATATACCAAAGAAAATAACTCATCAACCACATTTGCCTCTTTAGAATCTGTTACAACCATACTGGTACCATCATTTAAAAGAGCCACACTGCATCTTTTTACTATTAATATACTTAAATAACTTGTTAGGGTTAGCCTCTGTCACAATGTTCTCTTCATTTTCCATCTTTATAGTTCTAATTATCCCAGGTCCTACCTCTGTAGCTCAGTTTAAATTCCATTAACACCCATCCACTATTATCAGTATTGCTATGACCTACGCCACACAAAAGCATTTTGACCTAGTACAGGCTGACATTATTAATAGCAATAAATATGGTGAGACATAGGGTTATGGGATTTATGCTTGGAACAGACCAGTACCCAAGCCTTTAAGATCAGCTCCAACTAATGATCTGTATCTTTTTTTTAAGTTCACATTTGGAATGTATTTTGCTTAACCAATGGACTGCTTGCATTGTAGATTCCAAAAGTTGGGTTGAATAAAGACAATAATCCATTAAGATCAACATACATTCAATACTATAAAAGAATCTGCTAGCACAATATATTTTAAAAGAGCTGTTAGCATAATAATCAAAATCTTCTTAGATGGGGGTTCTCTGTATTTGCAAAACACATTGAAGTTAATGGGCGTTGAAATAATTTTGACGCGTTACAATTTTGACACAAGCAACAATTTTTATACGCACGAATCTTTTGTCCAAATGCATTACAGTCAATGGGCATCCATATGTTTTTAATGAGTGACAATTTTTATGCATGTGACAATTTTGATGCACAACAATTTTCTTTTTGTGGCTAATTTTGCACAGCAAATTCTTGTAACAGTTCCGCAAAAACATTTGTGGGCAGCAAAATCCATGCCTGGCAAATAAGTTTACCCATCACTAGTAATAAGGACATCTTTAACAAATATAAAGAAACACAATAATCATTGCTCTTTCTGTAGCTTCCATCCTACCAATATGATGAACAGACTGGCTACACATTATATCCTAAGAGCAAAAAGAATCTGTAATAACCCAGAACCGGAAAAATACAAAAGAAAAGTTTAGCATGGTCTCCACACAATACTTGATTGGTGGTAAAAAGCCAAGCAAGATACTTGTAAAGACTACAAAGCAAATTGAATTGTAGGTTCCATTTGTGCAGCGGTACAGTCAGGGTCAGAGATCATTAATAAGATCTTCTAGGAAAATGTAGCATTGTGGAAAGTGATTTTATTCTTATTGAAAGAAGTGTACCTACAAGTAAATACAGATTCTGAAATAAAGTAATCTTAAACAGAATACAGCTTAAAAAAATTGAATGGCTATAGGGAATGTTTTAATATCCAAAACTCTTTACTGCTCAACTGCTCACCCATCTAGTGCTATTAGAAAGATATGGCCTCATGCACATCTACATTTAGGATACAATATTAATCCAGCAAGGCAGCGTGACATGTTGGATTATTGTGCTTCAATGTATAAGGCAGTTGCATGGATCAATACCTGTATTCTGACTACAAGTTGTAAACTGCTGTTAACTTTAGTCTGATTTGACTGGATCCACAAGGATAACATCACAACAACACGTACAGAGTTGCGTGGACATCAAAATCAATTACAAAGGAAAGGAAAGGCAAAGAAATAAAATCCAATTTTTACTTTCTTTAATGAAAAAGAAATATATCTCCAATTTACTTTGATTAAAAAATGTGTCCTGTTTTTATAAGAAACCTGACTGTATGCAGTGAAATTCTCCCTTCAATTAGTGCTGTGGATAGGAATTGTCAGACGGTCCCTAACTTCTGGCAGGGAAACAATCATACTTATGAAGAGCAGGGGAAGCCACTGCCTTACTCACCAGCCATGCAGAACTCAAGCAGCTTTGTTTTTTGAGGATTCTTAAGAAGCCCAGGCCACACTGAGCATGTGTATGTAGTCTAGTCTTGCAAAGATGTATAACAAAGTTACAAGATGACAGCCCCCTGTGGCCAACTTTGAAAGCATAAATCATTTGTTTGATTAGGCTTGTGGTGCAGTAAGTTCATGTTTATGTTTAGTATATAAAATACAGCATTTCTAGCCTTATTCTATTTTAGACTGTCCTTGCCCTTTAAGCAGTTAGATAAATAAGGATAAATCTAGATATTACACAAGGTTTTTTCTATATTTTCTATATACAGGTATGGGATCAGATATGCTTAGATGTATCAGATATGCAAATAACCCATTAACCAGAAAGCTCAAAACTATGGGAAAGCCATATCCATAGAGTCAATTTTAAACAAATAATGCAATTTCTTTAAAATTTGGATTATAAAATATGTAATAATCAAACAGTACCTTGTACTTGATCACACCTTAGATATAATTAATCCTTATTGGTGGAAAGTGATTCTATTGGGTTAAATTAATGCTTAAATGATTTTGCACATAAGATATGAATGTCCTTTGGCATATTCAGTTGTCCTACTGCTTTCTGAGTATCTATTTGATCTCACCTGGATCAAAACCAGCTTTACTTGTACATATAATGTGGTGAATTAGCATCTTTTATGCAGTCGGCACAATGGAGATGCAAAATAAAGCAGGTACCTGCTTATTTTAACATCAACAGGCTCCATGTTCAAATCCAACCATGGGCAGAACAAAATTATGCAAGTGTATCTGTGGTATTTGGTTCTTACTCTAAAGCAGGGGTCCCCAAACTTTACTACCAGTGAAGCACATTCAAATGTAAAAATAAGTTGGAGAGCAACATAAGCATGCAAAAAGTTCTTGGGAGAAATAGCTATAACTGTAACTGGCTATTTGGCAGCCTCTATGAGGATTTGCGTCCTAAAGAAGGCTCTGTGTTGGGCTCTGTGTAATGCAATTAAAACTTGCCTTCAAGCCAGGAATTCAAAAATGAAGCCCCTGCTTTGAGGCCACTGAGAGCAACATCCAATGGGTTCGGAGAACAACATATTGTATATACTGAGTTTATGGTCAGCCCATTTTTAAGAATTTCTACCACAAGGCCAAATATATTGACATACTGTGGGTTGTTTATCAAAATAAGAATTTATCTCACTATTTTTGAAAAGCCACTCCGACCAAATCCTCATCGACTTTCCCCCCATATTTATCACAAAAATTTTCCCAAAATATTCTTGTGAGGGAAGTCTCAGTAAGATCATAAAAAATCCAAATTTGCATCTTTTTCTAATTTGATGCCCGAAACCAAGACCAACAGCAAATCAGGATATCTTAGGGACATTTACTTCTACATGAACTCAACATTGAGGTTTTCCCCCTTTAAAAGGCCAGCCAGAAAAAAATTGGCTTTTGCATAGGTCACTTGGCAAAAACATATCAATACATTTACTAATTTACCAGTCTAGCAAGGCAGACTGAGCAATGGCAATTTGAAGGAAACATCTTTACTTATTGTAGGGTGAATCAATATTTCATTCAACCGTTATAGTTGTATTTGTATGCACCAATTAACAGCCTACCAGAATGGATAAATAGACAGCATCCTGGTTATACTGTATGTTAAACACATACAAAGCCTGTCATATGATTTAAAAAAAGACTCATGTAACCACAATCTATTTTTTCTCTATATAAATTAAAGCCATATTAAAATATAAGCAGCCAAGCAAGTGCCTCAGCAATGCAATTCCATTTGTCCCTGCCCCAATACAACCTTCATTCCCTGGAAGAATTCCATGATCTTTCCTTCACCCACACAACTCTTAGGCCTTATTTTCTAGGAGCAAAATGCATAGATTTGCACAACCTGCCATGTTTTCTCACAATTTAATATTCCCCTACATGTAGATTACATCCACTGCCATCCCAGAATTGAGGTTCCTGCTCTCATAAAAATATGATGATACACTCATAGTATTTTGACTTGCAATTAAGTAGAATATTTTATGCCTTAAAGGAGAACCAAACCCATACTTAAAAAAACCCTGTTCCTCGTGGTCTCTCCTTCCGCCCAACCAGTGGCGTAACTACCAGAGGTGCAGGGGGTGCAATGGCACCAGGGTCCCCATCCCCTATGGCAGGCAGTTATCTGGGGGAGATTATACATCACACATGCCATCAACACTCCAGCACGCGATTTATAGAGTTGGGGGGCCCAGGTGTCCATCCTGTGCCGGGGCCCACCAGGGAGTAGTTACGCCACTACTCCCAACTCATTAACATCAAGTGTTTCCAGTTATTCAATTAAGGGGCTTTATAAGTCCATTACAAGCAACTCCCAGTTGCTTGATCATAAAAGCCTATAGCCTGTGGTTATCATAGTCCTGTGATCCCTTCACCTGGTTTCTGCCTGGTTCTCTGGCTGTACCTTGTTCAGCCACTTCAGTTCCCTTTTGCCTGAACTCTGTTGGATCTCCTGGTATTTGATCATGGCCTGTTTACTGGACTTTCCTGTTTTCAGCCTGACCATTGCCTGTTCTATGGACTTGTCATTTTCTGCTGCCCGTCTCTGACCACTGGCCCTGTGTAAAGACTTTTTTTATCTCTTTCTCTCATTTGTTTATTGCCTTCGTCTTCATTAATAAACCATCCTTCTCTATAACAACATGTTTCCAGTCTATCATCACCAAATATCCACTATACAGCACCTAGGCTCCTACTGGTCCTCCAGATAATGGATGTTTCCATAATTTGAACCATATCTTACAACTACAAAAAATCATGTAAACATTAAATAAACCCAAAATATTTACTTCCAATAAGGATTAATTATATCTTAGATTGGATCAAGTACAAGGTACTGCTTTATTATTTTTTGTAGAGAAAAAGTAAATCATTTTTTTTAAAAATTGGATTGAACAGAGGAGATGGCCTTTTGGTTATTCTGCGCTTTCTGGATAATGGGTTTCTGGATAATTGATACCATACCTGTATTACTTGATAAATGAGTGTTGCTTATGCACATAGGCACCCAAAGTAGATGTTTCCATGTAACCTTGGGAATACATGATAGTGGCTTGGTGAAAATCAGAAACAATACACAATAGTCATTGATATAGGACCAAGCGGTCCTGAAACGTTTGATCACTGAAGTGTTGTGAGCACCATGGAATAAAGCATGGGAATCCCCTGTTTGTAGCAGACAAGGTATTGGCTTTCCTTCTTTTCTGGTTATATTGCTGGCATGTGGCTAGGTCAGTGCCTTTACCCAACCCCCATAATTGGACTTTAATTAAAATCAGAAACAATACACAATGTAAGCAGAATTAAAGAAGTTCAAATTAAAGAAGTTAACAAATGAAACAATACAAGGTGTAACAAGGGAAAATCTTATAACTGACTGACAGTCGAGATCAGAGGAAGGCAAAGACAAATCTGTAACACGGCAATTGAGAAACAAGTCCTTGTTACAGTCCAGAGGTCAAAGCCAGGAAATCAGCAGAAAAGTACAAGGACTCCAGCAATCATGAGAAAGAATAATTTATTGTAGTTGGGTCCAAATTGTCAGCAAAGAAAATCAGAAGCACACAAAATTAGTCATTATAACTAACTGCAGACCTGAATGTATACAGACTCCTGTGTTTCAACAAGAAGGAGAAGTAGCCAGAAAACACAAGGTCCCTAATACCAAATCATGGAGGTAGTTTGCATTTTATAAATCTGTTGATTGCTGCCTTGTGGGATTGAATGTAGTAATAGTTAAAGCTACACGACAAGGCAAAGCTTGATGGTATGGTTTGCAGCACAATAAAGTATAGAATATCCAATGTGGGAAAGTTAAGGTACAGTATACTGTAGCTATTCTTGGGTTGGTAAAGGGCCAAAATAAACATTTTTAACACAAACCTGACAAATAGGGTCTACATACGAAATGGGTTCAACTTACCATTTGTGTCCTTTATGGGGAAATTACAAGCATTAAAGCAATGTAGTTATGAACTACAAGCAAAGATGAACCAATCAAGAGGCTTGAGGGTCCAGTTCAATAACATTGTCTGGTTCCACAGCTGCAGAGGAATGATTAAGAGGTAAGAATTATGCCAAAGGCACCGAAGATTAACTGAAAACAGCTAATACCAGCTAAAGCACAAGCATCTCAAGTTAGTTATATTCAAGTTGGTTTAACTGTTAGATTAGATTTAGATATATTATTTGAAAATGTTGCTTATTTTTTATGCTACTATAATACTTTACCTAGAATTAGTATCTAGGGAAAAGAAGTGCAAAATCATTCAATAAATTAAGAAATCTTATGCATGTTAGTATTTAATAAGAAAAAACTATTTACAAATATTATTTTCATGTGTTTTATACAAAATACCCTCTTTAAAAAAATGAATGTATTATCACCCACAATACAATAAAAAACTTAAATCAAAGACTAAAATTTAACAAATGCTTTCATTAATTTTATTTAATTCTGTCTCATTGTCTTATTATTAAAAGAATTGTCTGGTATGGAAAACTCCAGGTTCAGCTATTATAAAATAAATTGTCAACAGAAGGTTAAAAGAATCTCTGCCAGTAAAAAACAGAAATCTTGATTAAAAAGCTATTAGGTGAAAATTATGCAAAGCATTTAATATCTGCTCAATAATCCCCATTCTGCAGGTAATTCATAAGCTATAAGAAAACACACGTTTAAAAAAAAACAAAGCTTACTATGCATTCAGGAGAGTAGGATTTTTCCTGTGTTTAATTCCATGTTTGATTTTCAGCCCGTGCAACTGTTAAGGACATATTTCTAAAGCTGGGTAAAAGGACACAACAGAAAAAAGGTCTAAAAAGTGGTGGCAAATAAATAATAGATCTATAAAGCTGTGTATTTAGTTTTATAGATGATTTAACACCAGGCAATTGAACCCCTAAAATCCTCAACTAGGGTTTTTTTTTATCAAATATATGTAGCATTTCTATTACACCGTTTGTAAAACGAATAATTTCAAAAAATTGGAAAATA
>CM044440.1:22529219-22543406 GCA_024363595.1 Xenopus borealis | reverse complement strand
CAGTATCCTCAGCACAATGGAAATGTAGAATGTATTCTGCAACAAACAGAACCAGCTGCTAAGAACAGTAAATTAAATGAGATTCACAGTTGCTTTAAGGCAAACCCCTTATAGGTCATGGAAAACACTCACACTGGTCCCAGTTCACTTCTTCAACTTCTTCAAAGAGCAATAATTATAAATCTCCCCCTGTCTCTTCACAGAGCTCAGTGGAATTCTCAGTAAAGTCCAGAATTTTTCTTTGGAGGCCACAGGCAATCTGCAGAAAAATATGTGAACTTTCCTTACTTAAAATAAATAATAGGAGAAAGTAAACCTTTTGTGAGCAGCCCGGCAGAGCCAACAAATACGGACTTTAAAACAAACCCACAGCACATAGTTGTTAATGAGATTTTAAGGCTATGTCACACTGTGTTAAATTAAAAGCTATACCCCCTAAAATGAAGGAAAACTATAGCCCTCTGACAATGTAGGTCTCTATAAAAAGATATTGCATAAAATAACTCATATGTAAAACCCTGCTTCATGTAAATAAACCATTTTCATAATAATATACTTTTTTAGTATGTGTCATTGGGTAATCATACATAGAAAATTGGCATTTTATAAAATAAAGACAGCCTCCTGGGATCGTAGGATCCAACGGTGCACACAAACATACCAAACAAACTATAAAGTTAGGTCACATGAGCCAATTAACAGACAGAGTTGTGTCTTGCTTCCACACTTCTTCCTGTTACAGTTCTAGTATTTCTGGTCAGGTGATCTCTGAGGCAGCACACAGACCATCACAAAATGGTGGCTCAAGACAAGAGATGTAAAAGGGTAATATTTACTTAAATATATATTCCAGCTTGGTAAGATTCTTTAATATGACACTTAATATGACATAAACTACCTGTTGTCCAAGTATTCATTTTGGGGGTATAGTTTCCCTTTAAGCATATGATAGTTTGTATGAAAGGAGAAGGAAAGGCATTTTCTCCTTGGTGGTGCAAAAAGTTAGGCACCCCCAAGTGATTGTATTAACTTACCTGACACCCAGGAGAAAACTGCACCAGCCGGGGTTCTTCTAGTGAGCACCATGAAGAGATCGGCTTTGGGCTTTTTCTTACTTCTTGCAGGTGTGCGTAAGCAGTAGAGCAAAATTCTGAACTTTAACAAGAAAGCCGCCTAATTCGTTCAACTGCTCATGCTTGTGCCCAGGATATTTGAAGAAAGAAGAGACCTGAAGCCGATCACTACGTGGTGCTGGCTGGAATAACGCCGTGCCAGTGCAGTTTTCTCCTGATAGGAGCACTGGCCCAGGGTGTCAGGTAAGTTGATACAATCATTTTGGGCTACCTAACTTTTGGCACTCCCAAGTAAAAACACCTTTCCTTCTCCTTTAAGTTGCATACTAAAGCAGGGTCGGACTGGGGGCCCGGGGCCCACCAGGACTGTTCTCAACCCCCGCCCCTGCCACAAAGCCCCTTCCAGTCCCCAGGTGCAACATAAGGTGACAATTATTTCCAGACTTCCCCCACTTTAATGGCCACACCCACTCAAGGACATGCCACATATTTATTTTCTGTATATTTCCCCAGCGCAGCTGCATTAAAAGTATATTATATATAAAAATAGTTAAATATAAAAATATATAAAGCAGTGTACTGTATATGTAGTGCCAACTTAATTGTGAAAAGAATAGAACTAGTCTACTTTCCTTTTTGCCTCGGGTGACACAGCCCTTTACAATTAGTAGTTTGCAGACATAAACAAAATATCCCCACTCTTCCTCTACTTTAAGAAGCTGTGGGATGGGAACTCACCAGCAGTAACAGATTTAGAGCAGGCTTATTACCCAGTCCTTTGAACGGCAGTTCAGTCAGGGGCTCCATAAAAAATCTAAACAATCCTGTTGGGCAGTTCACAGCCTTGCCTGCTACGGGTGCCAGGAGGACAAATTTATGAGGTAGGGACACTTCACAGGGGCTTTTTCAACGAGGACTGAGGCTCTGAAATGGGGTGGATCCCCGTGGGATGGATGCATTGGTAACCTTACTGCAACCTCTCTGTACAGACTGTCTTTTTGCCAGTGCCAGAGTAGGAGGTCGGTGGCACCAAAATCAGGGGGCGGTTCTGGGCTGACTTTGTCCACAATAGCCGGGGCCCACCAGGTTTTTACCCTGGTGTCCCACCAGCTCAGTCCAAACCTGTACTAAAGAATCTTAATAAACTGGAATATATATATATATAAGTAATTATTGTCATTTTACATCTTTTCCCTTGAGCCCCCATTTTGATGGTCTGTGTGCTGCCTCAGAGATCACCTGACCAGAAATACTGCAGCTCTAACTGTAACAGGAAGAAGTGTGGAAGCAAAAGACACAACTCTGTCTGTTAATTGGCTCATGTGACCTAACTTTATAGTTTGTTTGTGTGCAATGTGAATCATAGGATCCCAGGGGGCGGCACTTAATTTAAAAAAAATGGCACTCTTCTATTTATGATTACCCAATAGCACATATTACTAAGAAAATAGATAATTGTGAAAAGTGGTTTACATATGAGCTGCGTTTAAGTATAATCTCAATCAACTTACCCTGAGAGGACCCTTCATGTCAAATTTCTCCATTAGCCTGTTCAAAGAATTTTCCAAATAATACTTTGAATACATAGGGGCAGATTTACTATTATTCGAATTTGGAATAAAAAAAAATTTGAAATTCGACCAGCTAATTTTTTGGGGGGGCCATTTTCGATCAACAATGTACCTATTTTAATCAAATAGGTCAGTTTTCAAGTGAATTCGAACAATTCAAACAATTTTTTTTTAAGATAAAACTTTTTTCAGGAAAGCTTCCAAGAGATCCCCCCATAGGCTACAATGGCTTTAAGGTGTCGAATTTTCTTAAAGAGGCAGTACTTCGAAATTAGAATTTTCGAATTTTTTCAATTCAAATCTAATTTTAGGCTATTCGATAGTTGAAGTAACCCAAAATTACTTTGAAATTCAAATTTTCAAAATTCGAATTTTATTGGAAAATTCACTTCACTAATTCAATTCACTAAATGTATACTGTTATCCAGATTTATATATATATATATATATACAGTATATATCGGATCATGCTGATGATGATTCCCTGTGGAATGAAACCCATAGATGTGAACATGGAGGAATACATTTTAATAATGTTTTTGAACAAATCCACTTGTCATGAGTGCTTTCTGTTACTGGACTCTATTATCATTAGTGAGCAACCGAGCTTTCATGAATGGTAAGTGCTGATGAAACAGTGAATATATAGATGTAGGTACTACCTCTGCATTTGTGACTACTTTTGTGTTGCTCTCAGGTAGAGATATTGAAGGAACTAGAAGCCCCATGTGATGTCATCAGCAGGTGATCCCCCTGGGTCTATGTAAGGCAGGAAAATCATATTCAGTGCCTTTGGTCTATCCTAAGCAAGACTGGATTTAAAGGACAAGGAAAGTTAAACCAAAGCAGCAGGCTAGAGATGTTGTAAAGTATGCATTGTGCTTTTAGACCAGCCCAAGGCAACCACAGCCCTTTAGCAGTAAAGATCTGTGTCTCCCCAGTAGATGCCCCAGTAGCTCCCCTTCTTCTTTTCTGCTGATTCACTGATTCACATGCTCTGTGCTGCTGTCACTTACTGAGCTTAGGGACCCACTCACAATATACAGTACACATAGAATAGAAATATAGTCACAATATAAGGCTGATTAGTCATTAATACAGATAATTACTACATGGCAGCACAGAAACCAGTGCAATTAGCATCGGAATTTAATAATCAGCCCTGTAGCATCAGCTTATATTACAGACAAACCTCACTTTCTTCTTGATAATTAGTGACGACCCCTAAGCTTAGCTTCTCAACAGCTGCTCAGAGCCCACTGAGCATGTGAGTGTCACAGACACTTTCCAAGATGGTGACCCGCTGTGACAAGTTTGAAGTCCTGGATCATTGCTGCTATTGACAAGCTGAAACCTTAAGCTGGAGCAATAAGTTCAGTACATAAAACATGGCATTTTTAGCCCTATTCATTTTTTATGTTTAGTTCTCCTTTAAGGCAAGAAGATGACCCCTTTTGAAAAGATATATTGAAATAATACATGAAGACCTTTATGGGACACTCCACACTCACTTTAGGACTTAGTTTTACCTATTACGCTCACGGGGCAGCAACAAGAAGACATGCGCTGCATCAATGTATTATTTTATTACATATTTCATCTTTTAATTTCTTTTGATTTGTGCTAAACAAGCCATGGAAATGTATGCAAATTTAAAATATAAGAGCTTGTTTAGGAAGCAAAGGCAGTTTTTATCTATTATGCATTATCAGCACCATTTAAGCTGCTTTATCTCTAACTAATTGCTCATCTGTGCCTGCACTGGTGTATTTGATGCATATTCATTGTATTAAAGTGGGCAAAGACTTGTCTTTCCCAAGGCTACTATGTGTATAGCACCAGAAACCTTATTAGTCTGCAGTTCATTAGGTGCAGATCAGTGGATACAACACACAGTGAACCTGGCAATGCCAACTCCTCAAAACAAATAATAATTACAGCTTTCCTTGTTTCCATGCAACTAGCACTTTTTTTTGACAAGCAGTTGCATGCAGATTTTTGGTGCAAGGTACAACGATAGACAGCACTTGTCAGGTGATAGTAACATGAAAAAGCAATCTTGCAAAATAAAAATAAAATATATACATGAGGGAAACAAACAAAGCTGCTTGATTTCTGCATGGCTTGAAAGTAAGGCCCCTGCTGTTCATAAGTATGATTGTTTCCCTGAGGGACCGTCTGACAATTCCTATCCACAGCAGTAAATGAAGGGAGAATTCCACTGCATACAGTTCGGTTTATTATAAAAAAGTTAGACATTTTTTTTAATTAAAGTATATTGCAGATAGGTTTCTTTTTCATTAAAGAAATTTAAACTGGGAATTAATTTTTTTGCATTTCCTTGTCCTATAATGCATCTGAAGTAGCCCTATATGCCAATACCCCTAGGGCAATGCATATGGGGGTGGGGTTCAAGCATTATTGAAAATGTTGCTCAGGGGTATCGTAGCTCTCTGTACATTAACTGACATTATTTATTTGAAATGACAAAACTATTTCTTCAAGTAAAATGTTTACTTTGAAGTGTGAATCAGCTTTCTGCTGTAGTGTGTGTTTGTGTATCTGCCTGAATGTCTGCAATGGCATTGATGTAACAATAAACATCCACAACTCTCAGTTCACCGTGGCCAATAAAACCTTGTACAACATACATACGTGATGAGAGCCACCGCAAACACCTGTAAATGCATTTAAACATGTTATTTTATTTATCTTGGTGTCTTGTCTGGGTCTTTCAAATATTTTTTATTGCAACATTAAATATATAGATTATTAAAAATAAGGTGGCCATATGCTTAAACGGCATGTCTGTTTCTTTCTGTTGTCTTACACTGCCTTCTAGCTCTCCTCCAGCCATAAATTCCTACATGGAGGCCTATTTATTGAAGGTTAAATTTTAGTGGTTTTAAAGGTTTAAAGGATGAGTATCAGTCATCTATCAAAAGATATGAACTGAAAAAGCAGGATCTGAAAAAAGTCTCATAAAAATCAAGTAACCACGACTTGTTGCACAAATAAAGTGACATTTTGCATGTTGCACATAAGCAAGCATTAAACACACCCGAAAACCTCAAAAACCACAAATCAAAGAAAGATTGTCCAGTAGCTAAAGGGACATCTGCCATTGACTTCTACATGATTTCAACTGGATTAGTTACACCACTGACAGGTCAGATTCCGTGGAGGTCCAGCTAGTTGAACAGTTATGGCTTTACCCAGGAGGAAAGAAGGACTCGGCAAACTGGAGTTGCCTTGCCAGTCAGGGATAGAGAGCCAGGGGGCAGGGATAGGTAGGTCTTCTCAAACTGAAATAAGCATCAGCACTTGATGTTTCCATGCCCTGGGCTGGGACAACTGATAGACCAAGAGGGCACCTGAGGGGAGAAGAAAGAGCAGGCTCTGAATCTCTTGTTTTGTTGCAAATGGTGACTCTGGATCTCTGAAGAACTGTCTTAGAAGGATCAAACTGCACTTTATTCAGTACTACAGCAAGCTGTAACCTAAAGCCTCCCTGAAATGGTGTCATGAGCTAAAGCGTGATCCTCAACCAGTAGCTTGTGAGCAACATGTTGCTCTCCCAGCCCTTGGATGTTGCTCCCAGTGGCCTCAATGCAGGTCATTATTTTTGAATTCCTGGTTTGGATGCAAGTTTGGTTGCAAAAACAGGTGCACTGCCAACCCGAGCTTCAATGTAGGTTGGCAATCCACATAGGGGCTACCAAATGGCCACTCACAGCACTTATTTGGCACCCCAAGAACATTTTTCATGCTTGCGTTGCTCCCCAACTTCTGAATGTTGCTCACAGGTTCAAAAGGCTGGGGATCCCTGACCAAAAGGGTTATATTGGTCTTAATCATACAAGAGTTTGATACCCTGGTGACACCACTTTTCACATGTGCCCCCAACACTCTCCCTCTTTGATTGCAGCTTTGCCAAACAGAGGCAGCAGTGCATGCAGAGTAAGGCACCATCCTTTGATTTATGATCTGCACTCCTGGGAGTAAAACATTCAAACTTTGCACATTGCCCCATGCATTGTAAATAAAGGCCTGAGAAAGGCAGAGAACAAAAATGGAATGAGGAAGGGAGGACCTATGCTTAAAAATTTTTTAGCCTCAAAACATATAGTTACATGTTCTATTGCAAAAACTAACAAATATTTTTGTTCCTGCAGCCCAGACAGCCAGAATGATAAATCGGATGTCTACAAAATAACTTCTATACAATTCCAGTAGATGTCAGTAAAGATCCACCAACCTCTATATATAACATAATTTTAGGCTGGGTTAATGACACCTTTAAATCTATAAAATATTAGCTTTGTCAACAAAGACTACATCATCTGGGTGGTGTAAAATTGTAATTCTCCAGCTAAACAGAAAGGTTATTCAATTAGCTGAATATTTTCCTGTCTAGGAATGAGAATTTGGAAACAATTTGTGAAACTGTCTATGCTACTGTCTAATCTACAGCCATTTACTTTATAATTACAAAGAACAAATAAGAATTGTGCTGCAAGGCTCACTAATTGCAAAGGAAGAACATTAAAGCGCTCAAAGTGCACAGCATCTCTGTAATTCACCTGCAATGTTTTTACCCTCAGTGCAGCATGATTGCACCCAGCAAAATTAGGTGTAAAGATTAGCAGTTGCTTGTAAATTATATGCAAATTGGTCCAGCACAAGTCTGCAAGTAGACAGTTCCCTTGCTCATCGGCATCCATTAGTGATGTGCGAATTTATTTGGCAGGCGCAAATTCCCGGCAAATTCCCGCGATTAGCCGCCGGCGAATAAATTCACGAAATGCCAGCGAAAATTTGCCTGCCGAAAATTCGCTGGTTAAAAAAAAAGAGTCACGCACCGAAAATGATGCGCCACTCGTAGAAAACAGCGCGATACGTCGTGCATATATGGTTTGTGTGAAAGAGTGGAGATGTGTGTGTATGCTGGGTTTTTAATTTGGAGGGTTTGAACTTCATGGACTCTGTCTTTTTTCAAACCAATTTAACTATGTAACTATGTAAGAACGTGCCGCGACTCGTTTCGTGAATTTTTCGCCAATTCGCGATTTTCGCTGAAAATTCACAAATGTTTCGGTGAAGTGAAACAGGGGCCTATCCAATTGTGTTGGGACTTACTTTACTTAGTATTTCTAAATACATCTGTATTTGTGTGTCTGTATCTGACCCAGATCTTATTGTGTGCCTGCCTAAAGTATTCTGTATTGATCTGTTTGCTAAGTATTTCACTTTTGTCTGCCTGTTTAAGTAAGCCTGATACATCAGTGCCTCGAATTAGGACCATATTTACCCTGTCATGAAATCTGGGTTATTACACACAGAGCTGAATGTATCTTTTTATATTACCACATGGACACAAATTACACAACATTGCCACTGCACTAACTAGCGATTCAGGGGCATTATGTGTCAGACTGGCACTGCATCATATCTGCTTACTTGCATTTTTGCACCATTTGACTACAAAATTGAGGATATAGAGGTAATTAACCTACTTTAAAGGAGAAGGAATACCATTTTACACTTGGGGTGCCAAACGTTAGGCATGCCCAAGTGACTGTTTATACTTACCTGACACCCTGGGCCTATCAGCAGAATACTGCACTGGCCTGGGGTTATTCCAGTGAGCACCATGGAGAGATCCTCTTCCTGCTTCTTCTTTCTTCTCATGGCTCCTCATGTGCAGTAAAGCGAAAAGCCGGACTATAATGAAGAAAAAAAAGATTATTTCGCTCTACTGCGCATGCGTCTGTCCCAGGGAATGTAAAAACCAAAGAAGCCGGAAGAGGATCGCTCCATGGTGCTCGATAGAAGAAACCTGGGCCGGTGCAGTTTTCTGCTGATAGGAGCACTGGCCCGGGGTATAAGGTAAGTAAAAGTAGTCACTTGGGGGTGCCTAACTTTTGTGGGGGTGCCTAACAAGTTTAAAACAGTATTCCTTCTTCTTTAATCAAAAATAAAATCGGCTCCAGCACCTGCTAATGTGTGCCCAAGGTACTGATTTGCTTGTAGCGTGGATAACTGTGGCTGAGAGATACAAGTCAGTAGTGATGGGCGAATAAATTCGCCTGGCAAGAATTTGCAGCAAATATCAGCATTTCGACAGCCGGTGAATACATGTGTGAATCTCCTGCGAAATTTCAAATTTCAGTCACAATTTTTTTCATGAAATACCAAATTTCATATTTTCACGAAATTTATGATAAGATCGCCAATTTCACAATATTTGCATACATTTTTCACCGTTTCCCAAATTCTGCGTGAAATTCCCAAATTTTTTTGGAGAAGCGAAATGTCAGTGTTGCTCATAACCCCCCCAACATAGCATTTATTTTCCCCCACCAGGCTAGTTAACCTCAGTCACACAGGTGGGGAGTGAGTGGATCTGGTGCAGGGATGGAAAGATTAAAGGGGTGATTCACCTTTAAGCTAACTTTTAGTACGTTAAAGAATGGATAATTCTTAGAAGATTTCCAATTGGCCTTCATTTTTTTATAGTCTTCTCCTGAACTTTAGTCTTCTCCCAACTTTCAAGTGGGGGGTCACAGACCCCATCTAAAAAACAAATACTCTGTAAGGCTTCAAATGTTTTGTTGTTGATATTCATGCCTCCCCTATTCATATTCCAGTCTCTTATTCAAATCAATGTTGGAGTAATTTGGACCCTAGCAACCATATTGCTGATATTTGAAACTGGACTCACATGCTCAGAGCAGCTGTTGAGAAGCTAAGCTTAGGGGATGTAGCAAATTATCAAGCAGAAAATTAGGTTTGTCTGCAATAAAAGCTGATGCTACAGGCAGCGCCGATTCTGGGGCTGCCGCCGCCAACAGCACCGATGCCCCCTCCTTCGCGCTTAAAAATCGGCTTCGGAGCGGGTGAAAAGGGGTGGTTTCGCTAGTGCATTGAGTGCAATTGCACTCTCTGCACTAGCGGAGCCGAATTTCCGGGTTTTTGCCGCCCCTTGTAACTCACCTTGCCTCATGGCCGGAGCAGCCCTGGCTACAGGGCTGATTATTAAGTTCTGATGCTAATTGAATTGGTTTCTGTGCTGCCATGTAGTAATTATCTGTATTAATGACTAATCAGCCTTATATTGTGACTATATTTCTATTCTATGTGTACTGTATATTGTGAGTGGGTCCCTAAGCTCAGTAAGTGACAGCAGCACAGAGCATGTGAATCAGCAGAAAAGAAGATGGGGAGCTACTGGGGCATCTACTGGGGAGACACAGATCTTTACTGCTAAAGGGCTGTGGTTGCCTTGGGCTGGTACACAAGCACAAAACATCATGTCTACCTACTTCTTTAGTTAAGTTTTAGTTCTCCTTTAAGTATATTTTCAGTATGTTATATAATATATATATTGTCATAACATCAATATTTCTACTATTACTTCTTCTACTTTCTTAATATTTACATAGAATTTAATATTTCCTCCAATTCAGCGGATTTGAGGGTTGTGAGAACTATAGTAAAACATAATTACAGATCAGCTGTGCATGGAAGACTATAAGGCCTCAGCCACACTTCTTAAATCCTTCTTTATTGCTGTTGATCTAAAGGGAGTGAAGAATATGTTCCATTTGATTTCCTGTTGCTATAAATAGTCTCTCATGGATACCAAACATTCGTTGAGATATGGATGAACAGCAAAGTGGAATTTTATCCCTGATCATTGTAAAGAAAGGATTGGCAAATATAAAATACAGGGCATCCAGTGTTATTTGTATCTGGATCTGAATCATCCAGAAGGGAAATAGGAAGATTTCGGCTTTTATCAGCATGAAAATTGGAGTCTTGCCATTATTCAATACATATAAACTGAAATATGTATTTTTCATATGCAATAAATGTTGACAAATGTGTAAAAATGATCATGAAAGTATAATTAACTGCTTATGTACAAGATTTTTTTTCATTTATTGTTACACTGGTCCTAGTCTATTGAACTGAAATACTCCAAACATTGGCTGACATTCTGCAACAAAGGGGAAACAAGGTTTTCTCCATTTTGTCCTATGTTTCTAGCTATACTTTTCCCCTTTATTATAAAATCGACATCAGATGCTTATTAGGATATAAAGTTTAGAAAAAGCAAACTGGACATAGCAGAGAATTTGAGTATAAATGATAACAATATATGATGTATTTCAGTTACTACTATCAATTTGTAAGCTATGATCTTAAAGGAACAGTTCAGTATAAAAATAAAAACTGGGTAAATAGATTGGCTGTGCAAAATACAGAAAGTTTCTAATATAGTTAGTTAGCCAAAAATGTAATGTATAAAGGCTGAAGTGACTGGATGTCTAACATAATAGCCAGAACACTACTTCCTGCTTTTCAGCTCTCTTGGTTTCCACTGATTGGTTACCAGGCAGTAACCAATCATTAACTTGAGGGGGGGGCCACATGGGACATAACTGGTGCTTTTGAATCCGAGCTGCATGCTGAGGATCAATTGCAGACTCAACTAATGGTTATGTCCCATGTGGTCCCTCTTCAAGTCGCTGACTAAAGGTGGCAATAGACGTAGAGATCCGCTTGTCAGGCAATGTCTCCAAACAAGCAGATCTCTCCCCTATCCGATCGTATGTCCTAGGTCCCAACGATCGGATCATAATGCATTTGTTATGAGTGCTTGGATCGAAGGACCGCATAAACAAACAGATGCATCTGATGGGATTTTCTAACCTGCTGATCAAGATCTGGACAACTTTCATCCAGATATGGATCAGGGAAGCCCATCGGATGGCCCCCCAAACGGGCCAAAAAGCTGCTGACTTTTATCGGTCTGTGTATAGGGGCATTAACTCAGACTCTCTTGTTTACAGAACTGCAGTGTTGGATGAGGTGGATGAAGGTCTCCATGAAGGTGTATGAAGGTCTGCATTCCATTTTTAAGCACAATGAACTGCGGCAGGGAAAGATGCACAGTGCCAAAAACATGGTGGATTGGGCCTAGGGTTGCCACCTGTACTGTTTTGACATGGACAACACAGTTTTCAGAAGTTCTATCTGGGGCAAAACTGTCCTAAATTGGAAAACCAAGCAGGATTAATCTAGCTCCCTGTGCCATAGCCCCGCCCTACGGGGCTCCTGCAATATCACCACCTTGCCTTCAAAATATCATCATCCTGCTCCCATGATATCACCGTCAACCCCTCCCCCCATTCTGAAAAGGAGACGGGGGAAGATGGCAAAGGAGACGGGGGAAGATGGCAAACCTAATCGGGCCTATTTTTTTGCACTGTGCACCCTGTTCTGCACTTATATATTTTTACTATTTATTTTCTAATTTTACTATAAAATACTATACTGCTGTATGTAGAGAATCTGCTCATATGGTTATTAAACAGAATATTCATCAAAAGAGATTTTTGTTTCAAGGATCTTCGCTGCCACTTGCCACTCACATCAGTTACAGTAGAAGTCAATATCCTATAAGAAAGAAATGAAAATGAAATGTTTATGATAAATGACATTGTCGTTTAGTACCGTAATGTAAAATCCATAAAAATAAAAAACCTCACGCAATCACTCATTGGCTGCTGTAAAACACCAGGCTGATGTACATTTGATTAATAACACTACAGTGACTTGAGCAGAGATCACAACTTGTGACTCTCCAGCTGTCGTAGGTGAGCGCAATTACTGCCATAAACTTTCTCTGTTCTTTACAAGAATCGTCTTTCCTGCAGCCTTCCAGTTATTGTTGTACTACAACTCTGCTCATCAGCCAAAATGAAGATAAACCGAGTTGTACTTCCACAACACCAGAAGAGAGACAGTGACTGAATATGGTAGTTTCTTTGAATTGAAACTTGAGGCCTTTAATAATAAAGAAGCATCCAACCTTTTCTGCTGAGCTGTAAAAAATATTAAATGAAACTATGAATGTGACCATTTGCAACATGAGGAGCCACAGATAAAGTGCTTTTCTTGCACGACTATAAACAGTAATACAAAGATAGTATGATCATTGTTACTCAACTAAACATAAATCAATAGCAAGCGGAGCACCGGAGCGAATAAAAAATATAGTTTTAATTTATCCGATTAAAACGATACATCAGCATCACCATACAAAAATGAATACATCAGGAACCAAACTTTACGCGTTTCGTGGCTCACGCCACTTCCGCTGGACCCAACCCGCTGGAGGGACGGGTCAGCGTGCAGCAAGGAGACGAACAAAGCAAGTGAGTTTAAATGCTCCCCGCACAGACTATTTACTCAACTAAACAACAATATAAAAAGAATCATTTTGGGGTTTTGTTATAATTGGAGGGTTTGTAGACAGGGGCATCCGATATGATGACCAATGACTATAAACTAGTGCCCCAAAGAGGATGGCTTGGTTTTACTGTACACCAGTTTTGGAATCATGTTGAGTACACAGGAGAAAACCATTTTAAAAGTATGACCATAAAGAATTCAGGGGAAATGAATGATTAAAATCAGAACAACATATATTGCTTGATTTTACCATCCATAGCATGAAGGTTGGACTATGTATCCTCTATTGAAAAGTACAGGTATAGGATCTGTTCTCTGGAAACTGTTATCCAGAAAGCTCCAAATAATGGAAAGGCCGTCTCCCATAGACTCCATTTTGTCCATCAGTAAAAGAGATAAGTTGGCGCTATAGAAATACGTTATTAATAATACAAATAATATGAATGTTTAAAACTGACTTTTTCTCTGTAATAATAAAACAGTACCTTGAACTTAATCCCAACTAAGATATAATTAATCATTATTGGAAGCAAACCCAGACTTAATAATTTTCTAATAGAGGTATGAAGATCCAATTTTTTTATCTGGAAAACCCCAGGTCCCGAGCACTAAATTATTCATTATTAATCTATAAGAGAGAGGGAATTACTTCAACCCTTAATTCATATTTGCACTTGGGACTAGCCTGCATTTAAGAGTACCTCTATGATCTGATTTAGATAGATAGATAGATAGATAGATAGATAGATAGAGAGAGAGAGAGAGAGAGAGATAGATAGACAGATTTGTAGGTAGACAGATATCTGATAGATAGATGATAGATAGATATATAGGTAGATATATAGATGATAGATATATAGATAGATAGATTTTGCCGATTTTTGAGATATGGATAAGCAGATATCCAAATTTGACTACAACAAACTTGTTCTCAAATTTTTGATCTCAGTCAGCTACAGTAGAAATGTAGGATGCATGGAATGTATTTACTCAGGTGAATAAACCTCTTAAAATAGAAAAATAATTAAACATAACTTGGTTCCTACCTTACAGTATGTTTTATCCTAACCCGTATTGCTTTTTTTGTTTTTGGTCTCATGTCTGTAATAACAGTAGTACCTCACTTGGTGCCAGTGTTTAAAGAAAAGATGAGTGTGTCAGTTACAATTGTTGTTCAGGTAATAGTGATCCATTATTCACAAACCTTTATCCAGACAATTATGGGAAGGCCATCTCCCATAGAGTCCCCTTTAAACCCTTGTAATTTTGCTAATTTCAAT